>OX424575.1:79765921-80428421 GCA_949152435.1 Gastracanthus pulcherrimus
AAATGGTTATTCGGAGGGTAGAAAATAGCTAAGTGACGTAAATTCGATGTAATCGTTAATTAATTATTATCTAGAATCAATATATAATTAAACCGTTGGTAACGTTTTCTTATAGGGGTTCCTAAACGTATTTTTAAATCTTTTTTTGTCAATGCGAGAGTCTCAGAGATATTCTGGACAGTATGAAGGATATAAATGGTTATTCGGTGGGTACAAAATGGCTAAGTGACGTAAATTCGATGTAATCTTTAACTAATGAATATCTAGAATCAAGATATAATTAATACTTTTGTAGCGTTTTCTTATAGGGGTTCCTGAACATATATTAAATATTTTTCGGTTAATGTGAGAGTCTTAGAGATATTCTGGACGGTATAAAGGATGAAAATGCTTAATCGGTGGGTAGAAAATTGTTAGGTGACGTAAACTCGATGTAATCTTTAATTAATTAATATCTAGAATCAATATATAATTAAACCGTTGGTAACGTTTTCTAATAGGGGTTCCCAATCGTATATTTAAATCTTTTTTTGTCAATGCGAGAGTCTCAGAGATATTCTGGACAGCATGAAGGATATAAATGGTTATTCGGTGGGTACAAAATGGCTAAGTGACGTAAATTCGATGTAATCTTTAACCAATGAATATCTAAAATCAAGATATAATTAAACCGTTGGTAACGTTTTCTTACAGGGGTTCCTAAACGTATTTTTAAAACTTTTTTTGTCAAAGCGAGAGTCTCAGAAATATTCTGGACGGTATGTAGGATATAAATGGTTATTCGGAGGGTAGAAAATGGCTAAGTGACGTTAATTCGATGCAATCTTTAACTAATGAATATCTAGAATCAAGATATAATTAAAACTTTTGTAACGTTTTCTTATAGGGGTTCCTGAACGTATATTTAAATATTTTTTTGATAATAAGTGAGTCTGAAAAATATCCTGCCCGTACTAAGGATATAATGGTTTAGTCGGTGGGCAGAAAATTGTTAAGTGACGTAAACTCGATGTAATCTTTAATTAATTAATATCTAGCATCAAGATATAATTAAACCGTTGGTAAGGTTTGCTTATAGGGGTTCCTAGTCGTATATTTAAATATTTTTCTGGTAATGTGAGAGTTTTAGAGATATACAATTTTCTACCCACCGATTAACCCTTTATATCCTTCATACCGTCCAGAATATCGCTAAGACTCTCCCATTAACAAAAAAATATTTAAATATACGATTAGGAACCACTATTAGAAAACGTTACCAATGGTTTAATTATATCTTGATTCTAGATATTCATTAGTTAAAGATTACATCGAATTTATGTCACTTAACAATTTTCTACCCACCGATTAAGTCTTTATATCCTTCAAACCCTCCAGAGTATCTCTAAGATTCTCCCATTAATAAAAATTTTTTTTTTAAATATACGTTTAGGAACCCCCATAAGAAAACTTTACCAACGGTTTAATTATATCTTGATTATATATATTCATTAGTTAAAGATTACATAGAATTTATGTCACTTAGCAATTTTCGGCCCACGGATAAAGTATTTATATCCTTTATACCGTTCAGAATATCTCTAAGACTCTCCCACTAACAATAAAATATTTAAATATACGTTTAGGAACCCCTATTAGAAAACGTTACCAACGGTTTAATTATATCTTGATTCTAGATATTCATTAGTTAAAGATTACATCGAATTTATGTCACTCAACAATTTTCTGCCCACCGATTAAGTATTAATATCCTTTATACCGTCCACAATATCGCTAAGACTCTCCCACTGACAATAAAATATTTAAATATACGTTTAGGAATCCCTATTAGAAAACGTTACCAACGGTTTAATAATATCTTGATTCTAGATATTCATTAGTTAAAGATTACATCGAATTTATATCACTTAACAATTTTCTACCCACCGATTAAGCCTTTATATCCTTTATACCGTCCAGAATATCTCTAAGACTCTCCCACTAACAATAAAATATTTAAATATACGTTTAGGAACCCCTATTAGAAAACGTTACCAACGGTTTAATTATATCTTGATTCTAGATATTCATTAGTTAAAGATTACATCGAATTTATGTCACTTAACAATTTTCTGCCCATTGATTAAGTATTAATATCCTTTATACCGCCCAGTATATCGCTAAGACTGTCCCACTGACAATAAAATATTTAAATATACGTTTAGGAACCCCTATTAGAAAACGTTACCAACGGTTTAATTATATCTTGATTCTAGATATTCATTAGTTAAAGATTACATCGAATTTATGTCACTCAACAATTTTCTGCCCACCGATTAAGTATTAATATCCTTTATACCGTCCACAATATCGCTAAGACTCTCCCACTGACAATAAAATATTTAAATATACGTTTAGGAACCCCTATTAGCAAACGTTACCAACGGTTTAATTATATCTTGATTCTAGATATTCATTAGTTAAAGATTACATCGAATTTATGTCACTTAACAATTTTCTACCCACCGATTAAGCCTTTATATCCTTCATACCCTCCAGAATATCTCGAAGACTCTCCCATTAATAAAAAAAGTTTTTTTAAATATACATTTAGGAACCCCCATAAGAAAACTTTACTCCCACTGACAATAAAATATCTAAATATACGTTTAGGAACCCCTATTAGAAAACGTTACCAACGGATTAATTATATCTTGATTCTAGATATTCATTAGTTAAAGATTACATCGAATTTATGTCACTCAACAATTTTCTGCCCACCGATTAAGTATTAATATCCTTTATACCGTCTACAATATCGCTAAGACTCTCCCACTGACAATAAAATATTTAAATATACGTTTAGGAACCCCTATTAGAAAACGTTACCAACGGTTTAATTATATCTTGATTCTAGATATTCATTAGTTAAAGATTACATCGAATTTATGTCACTTAACAATATTCTACCCACCGATTAAGCCTTTATATCCTTCATGCCCTCCAAAATATATGTAAGAATCTCGCATTAAAATGAAAATATTTAAATATATGATTAGGAACTCCTATTAGAAAACGTTACCAACGGTTTAATTATATCTTGATTCTAGATATTCATTAGTTAAAGATTACATTGAATTTATGTCACTTAACAATTTTCTCCCCAGCGATTAAGTATTTATATCCTTTATATCGTCCAGAATATCTCTAAGACTTTCCCACTAACAATAAAATATTTAAATATACGTTTAGGAACCCCTATTAGAAAACGTTACCAACGGTTTAATTATATCTTGATTATATATATTCATTAGTTAAAGATTACATAGAATTTATGTCACTTAGCAATTTTCGGCCCACGGATAAAGTATTTATATCCTTTATACCGTTCAGAATATCTCTAAGACTCTCCCACTAACAATAAAATATTTAAATATACGTTTAGGAACCCCTATTAGAAAACGTTACCAACGGTTTAATTATATCTTAATTCTAGATATCCATTAGTTAAAGATTACATCGAATTTATGTCACTCAACAATTTTCTGCCCACCGATTAAGTATTAATATCCTTTATACCGTCCACAATATCGCTAAGACTCTCCCACTGACAATAAAATATTTAAATATACGTTTAGGAACCCCTATTAGAAAACGTTACCAACGGTTTAATTATATCTTGATTCTAGATATTCATTAGTTAAAGATTACATCGAATTTATGTCACTTAACAATTTTCTGCCCAGCAATTAAGCCTTTATATCCTTCATACCCTCCAGAATATCTCTAAGACTCTCCAATTAATAAAAAAAATTTTTTTAAATATACGTTTAGGAACACCCATACGAAAACTTTACCAACGGTTTAATTATATCTTGATTATATATATTCATTAGTTAAAGATTACATCGAATTTATGTCAGTTAACAATTTTCTACCCACCGATTAACTCTTTATATCCTTTATACCGTCCAGAATATCTCTAAGACTTTCCCACTAACAATAAAATATTTAAATATACGTTTAGGAACCCCTATTAGAAAACGTTACCAACGGTTTAATTATATCTTGATTCTAGATATTCATTAGTTAAAGATTACATCGAATTTATGTCACTTAGCAATTTTCTCCCCAACGATTAAGTATTTATATCCTTTATATCGTCCAGAATATCTCTAAGACTTTCCCACTAACAATAAAATATTTAAATATACGTTTAGGAACCCCTATTAGAAAACGTTACCAACGGTTTAATTATATCTTGATTCTAGATATTCATTAGTTAATGATTACATCGAATTTATGTCACTCAACAATTTTCTGCCCACCGATTAAGTATTAATATCCTTCATACCGTCCAGAATATCGCTAAGACTCTCCCACTAACAATAAAATATTTAAATAGACCATTAGGAACCCCTATTAGAAAACATTACCAACGGTTTAATTATATCTTGATTCTAGATATTCATTAGTTAAAGATTACATAGAATTTATGTCACTTAGCAATTTTCGGCCCACGGATAAAGTATTTATATCCTTTATACCGTTCAGAATATCTCTAAGACTCTCCCACTAACAATAAAATATTTAAATATACGTTTAGGAACCCCTATTAGAAAACGTTACCAACGGTTTAATTATATCTTGATTCTAGATATTCATTAGTTAAAGATTACATCGAATTTATGTCACTCAACAATTTTCTGCCCACCGATTAAGTATTAATATCCTTTATACCGTCCACAATATCGCTAAGACTCTCCCACTGACAATAAAATATTTAAATATACGTTTAGGAACCCCTATTAGAAAACGTTACCAACGGTTTAATAATATCTTGATTCTAGATATTCATTAGTTAAAGATTACATCGAATTTATATCACTTAACAATTTTCTACCCACCGATTAAGCCTTTATATCCTTTATACCGTCCAGAATATCTCTAAGACTCTCCCACTAACAATAAAATATTTAAATATACGTTTAGGAACCCCTATTAGAAAACGTTACCAACGGTTTAATTATATCTTGATTCTAGATATTCATTAGTTAAAGATTACATCGAATTTATGTCACTTAACAATTTTCTGCCCATTGATTAAGTATTAATATCCTTTATACCGCCCAGAATATCGCTAAGACTCTCCCACTGACAATAAAATATTTAAATATACGTTTAGGAACCCCTATTAGAAAACGTTACCAACGGTTTAATTATATCTTGATTCTAGATATTCATTAGTTAAAGATTACATCGAATTTATGTCACTCAACAATTTTCTGCCCACCGATTAAGTATTAATATCCTTTATACCGTCCACAATATCGCTAAGACTCTCCCACTGACAATAAAATATTTAAATATACGTTTAGGAACCCCTATTAGCAAACGTTACCAACGGTTTAATTATATCTTGATTCTAGATATTCATTAGTTAAAGATTACATCGAATTTATGTCACTTAACAATTTTCTACCCACCGATTAAGCCTTTATATCCTTCATACCCTCCAGAATATCTCGAAGACTCTCCCATTAATAAAAAAAGTTTTTTTAAATATACATTTAGGAACCCCCATAAGAAAACTTTACCAACGGTTTAATTATATCTTGATTATATATATTCATTAGTTAAAGATTACATAGAATTTATGTCACTTAGCAATTTTCTGCCAACGGGTTAAGTATTTATATCTTTTATACCGTTCAGAATATCTCTAAGACTCTCGCATTAACAAAAAAATATTTAAATATACCATTAGGAACCCCTATTGGAAAACATTACAAACGGATTAATTATATCTTGATTCTAGATATTCATTAGTTTAAGATTACATCGAATTTATGTCACTCAACAATTTGCTGCCCACCGATTAAGTATTAATATCCTTTATACGGTCCACAATATCGCTAAGACTCTCCCACTGACAATAAAATATTTAAATATACGTTTAGGAACCCCTATTAGAAAAAGTTACCAACGGTTTAATTATATCTTGATTCTAGATATTCATTAGTTAAAGATTACATCGAATTTATGTCACTCAACAATTTTCTGCACACGGATTTAGTATTTATATCCTTTATACCGTTCAGAATATCTCTAAGACTCTCGCATTAACATGAAAATATTTAAATATACGATTAGGAACCCCTATTAGAAAACGTTACCGATGGTTTAATTATATCTTGATTCTAGATATTCATCAGTTAAAGATTACATCGAATTTATGTCACTCAACAATTTTCTGCCCATTGATTAAGTATTAATATCCTTTATACCGTCCAGAATATCGCTAAGACTCTCCCACTGACAATAAAATATTTAAATATACGTTTAGGAACCCCTATTAGAAAACCTTACCAACGGTTTAATTATATCTTGATTCTAGATATTCATCAGTTAAAGATTACATCGAATTTATGTCACTCAACAATTTTCTGCCCATTGATTAAGTATTAATATCCTTTATACCGTCCAGAATATCGCTAAGACTCTCCCACTGACAATAAAATATTTAAATATACGTTTAGGAACCCCTATTAGAAAACGTTACCAACGGTTTAATTATATCTTGATTCTAGATATTCATTAGTTAAAGATTACATCGAATTTATGTCACTTAACAATTTTCTACCCACCGATTAAGCCTTTATATCCTTCATACCCTACAGGATATCTCTAAGACTCTCCCATTAATAAAATAAAATTTTTTTAAATATACGTTTAGGAACCCCCATAAGAAAACTTTACCAACGGTTTAATTATAACTTGATTATATATATTCATTAGTTAAAGATTACATAGAATTTGTGTCATTTAGCAATTTTCTGCACACGGATTAAGTATTTATATCCTTTATACCGTTCAGAATATCTCTAAGACTCTCGCATTAACAAAAAAATATTTAAATATACCATTAGGAACCCCTATTAGAAAACATTACCAACGGTTTAATTATATCTTGATTCTAGATATTCATTAGTTAAATATTACATCGAATTTATGTCACTTAACAATTTTCTACCCACCGATTAACCCTTTATATACTTCATACCCTCCAGAATATCTTTAAGACTATAGCATTAACAAAAAAATATTTAAATATACGATTAGGAACCCCTATTAGAAAACGTTACCAACGGTTTAATTATATCTTGATTCTAGATATTCATTAGTTAAAGATTACATCGAATTTATGTCACTTAACAATTTTCTACCCACCAATTAACTCTTTATATCCTTTATACCGTCCAGAATATCTCTAAGGCTCTCCCACTAACAATAAAAGATTTAAATATACGTTTAGGAACCCCTATTAGAAAACGTTACCAACGGTTTAATTATATCTTGATTCTAGATATTCATTAGTTAAAAAGTACATCGAATTTATGTCACTTAACATTTTTCTACCCACCGATTAAGCCTTTATATCCTTCATACCGTCCAGAATATCGCTAAGACTCTCCCACTAACAATAAAATATTTAAATAGACCATTAGGAACCCCTATTAGAAAACATTACCAACGGTTTAATTATATCTTGATTCTAGATATTCATTAGTTAAAGATTACATCGAATTTATGTCACTTAACAATTTTCTGCCCAGCGATTAAGTATTTATATCCTTTATACCGTCCAGAATATCGCTAAGACTCTCCCACTGACAATAAAATATCTAAATATACGTTTAGGAACCCCTATTAGAAAACGTTACCAACGGATTAATTATATCTTGATTCTAGATATTCATTAGTTAAAGATTACATCGAATTTATGTCACTCAACAATTTTCTGCCCACCGATTAAGTATTAATATCCTTTATACCGTCTACAATATCGCTAAGACTCTCGCATTAACAAAAAAATATTTAAATATACCATTAGGAACCCCTATTGGAAAACATTACAAACGGATTAATTATATCTTGATTCTAGATATTCATTAGTTAAAGATTACATCGAATTTATGTCACTCAACAATTTTCTGCCCACCGATTAAGTATTAATATCCTTTATACGGTCCACAATATCGCTAAGACTCTCCCACTGACAATAAAATATTTAAATATACGTTTAGGAACCCCTATTAGAAACGTTACCAACGGTTTAATTATATCTTGATTCTAGATATTCATTAGTTAAAGATTACATCGAATTTATGTCACACAACAATTTTCTGCACACCGATTAAGTATTAATATCCTTTATACCGTTCAGAATATCTCTAAGACTCTCGCATTAACATGAAAATATTTAAATATAAGATTAGGAACCCCTATTAGAAAACCTTACCAACGGTTTAATTATATCTTGATTCTAGATATTCATTAGTTAAAGATTACATCGAATTTATGTCACTCAACAATTTTCTGCCCACCGATTAAGTATTAATATCCTTTATACCGTTCAGAATATCTCTAAGACTCTCGCATTAACATGAAAATATTTAAATATAAGATTAGGAACCCCTATTAGAAAACCTTACCAACGGTTTAATTATATCTTGATTCTAGATATTCATTAGTTAAAGATTACATCGAATTTATGTCACTTAACAATTTTCTACCCACCGATTAAGCCTTTATATCCTTCATACCCTCCAAAATATATCTAAGAATCTCGCATTAAAATGAAAATATTTAAATATATGATTAGGAACCCCTATTAGATAACGTTACCAACGGTTTAATTATATCTTGATTCTAGATATTCATTAGTTAAAGATTACATCGAATTTATGTCACTTAACAATTTTCTCCCCAGCGATTAAGTATTTATATCCTTTATATCGTCCAGAATATCTCTAATACTTTCCCACTAACAATAAAATATTTAAATATACGTTTAGGAACCCCTATTAGAAAACGTTACCAACGTTTTAATTATATCTTGATTCTAGATATTCATTAGTTAAAGATTACATCGAATTTATGTCACTTAACAATTTTCTCCCCAGCGATTAAGTATTTATATCCTTTATATCGTCCAGAATATCTCTAAGACTTTCCGACTAACAATAAAATATTTAAATATACGTTTAGGAACCCCTATTAGAAAACGTTACCAACGGTTTAATTATATCTTGATTCTAGATATTCATTAGTTAAAGATTACATCGAATTTATGTCACTTAACAATTTTCTACCCACCGATTAACCCTTTATATACTTCATACCCTCCAGAATATCTTTAAGACTATAGCATTAACAAAAAAATATTTAAATATACGTTTAGGAACCCCTATTAGAAAACGTTACCAACGGTTTAATTATATCTTGATTCTAGATATTTATTAGTTAAAGATTACATCGAATTTATGTCACTTAACAATTTTCTACCCACCGATTAAGCCTTTATATCCTTCATACCCTACAGAATATCTCTAAGACTCTCCCATTAATAAAATAAAATTTTTTTAAATATACGTTTAGGAACCCCCATAAGAAAACTTTACCAACGGTTTAATTATAACTTGATTATATATATTCATTAGTTAAAGATTACATAGAATTTATGTCACTTAGCAATTTTCTGTACACGGATTAAGTATTTATATCCTTTATACCGTTCAGAATATCTCAAAGACTCTCGCATTAACAAAAAAATATTTAAATATACCATTAGGAACCCCTATTAGAAAACATTACCAACGGTTTAATTATATCTTGATTCTAGATATTCATTAGTTAAATATTACATCGAATTTATGTCACTTAACAATTTTCTACCCACCGATTAACCCTTTATATACTTCATACCCTCCAGAATATCTTTAAGACTATAGCATTAACAAAAAAATATTTAAATATACGATTAGGAACCCCTATTAGAAAACGTTACCAACGGTTTAATTATATCTTGATTCTAGATATTCATTAGTTAAAGATTACATCGAATTTATGTCACTTAACAATTTTCTACCCACCGATTAACTCTTTATATCCTTTATACCGTCCAGAATATCTCTAAGGCTCTCCCACTAACAATAAAATATTTAAATATACGTTTAGGAACCCCTATTAGAAAACGTTACCAACGGTTTAATTATATCTTGATTCTAGATATTCATTAGTTAAAAAGTACATCGAATTTATGTCACTTAACATTTTTCTACCCACCGATTAAGCGTTTATATCCTTCATACCGTCCAGAATATCGCTAAGACTCGCCCACTAACAATAAAATATTTAAATAGACCATTAGGAACCCCTATTAGAAAACATTACCAACGGTTTAATTATATCTTGATTCTAGATATTCATTAGTTAAAGATTACATCGAATTTATGTCACTTAACAATTTTCTGCCCAGCGATTAAGTATTTATATCCTTTATACCGTCCAGAATATCTCTAAGACTCTCCCACTAACAATAAAATATTTAAATACACGTTTAGGAACCCCTATTAGAAAACGTTACCAACGGTTTAATTATATCTTGATTCTAGATATTCATTAGTTAAAGATTACATCGAATTTATGTCACTCAACAATTTTCTGCCCACCGATTAAGTATTAATATCCTTTATACCGTCTACAATATCTCTAAGACTCTCCCACTGACAATAAAATATTTAAATATACGTTTAGGAACCCCTATTAGAAAACGTTACCAACGGTTTAATTATATCTTGATTCTAGATATTCATTAGTTAAAGATTACATCGAATTTATGTCACTTAACAATTTTCTACCCACCGATTAAGCCTTTATATCCTTCATACCCTCCAGAATATCTCGAAGACTCTCCCATTAATAAAAAAAGTTTTTTTAAATATACATTTAGGAACCCCCATAAGAAAACTTTACCAACGGTTTAATTATATCTTGATTATATATATTCATTAGTTAAAGATTACATAGAATTTATGTCACTTAGCAATTTTCTGCCAACGGGTTAAGTATTTATATCTTTTATACCGTTCAGAATATCTCTAAGACTCTCGCATTAACAAAAAAATATTTAAATATACCATTAGGAACCCCTATTGGAAAACATTACAAACGGATTAATTATATCTTGATTCTAGATATTCATTAGTTTAAGATTACATCGAATTTATGTCACTCAACAATTTTCTGCCCACCGATTAAGTATTAATATCCTTTATACGGTCCACAATATCGCTAAGACTCTCCCACTGACAATAAAATATTTAAATATACGTTTAGGAACCCCTATTAGAAAACGTTACCAACGGTTTAATTATATCTTGATTCTAGATATTCATTAGTTAAAGATTACATCGAATTTATGTCACTCAACAATTTTCTGCACACCGATTAAGTATTAATATCCTTTATACCGTTCAGAATATCTCTAAGACTCTCGCATTAACATGAAAATATTTAAATATAAGATTAGGAACCCCTATTAGAAAACCTTACCAACGGTTTAATTATATCTTGATTCTAGATATTCATTAGTTAAAGATTACATCGAATTTATGTCACTCAACAATTTTCTGCCCACCGATTAAGTATTAATATCCTTTATACCGTTCAGAATATCTCTAAGACTCTCGCATTAACATGAAAATATTTAAATATAAGATTAGGAACCCCTATTAGAAAACCTTACCAACGGTTTAATTATATCTTGATTCTAGATATTCATTAGTTAAAGATTACATCGAATTTATGTCACTTAACAATTTTCTACCCACCGATTAAGCCTTTATATCCTTCATACCCTCCAAAATATATCTAAGAATCTCGCATTAAAATGAAAATATTTAAATATACGTTTAGGAACCCCTATTAGAAAACGTTACCAACGGTTTAATTATATCTTGATTCTAGATATTCATTAGTTAAAGATTACATCGAATTTATGTCACTTAACAATTTTCTACCCACCGATTAAGCCTTTATATCCTTCATACCCTACAGGATATCTCTAAGACTCTCCCATTAATAAAATAAAATTTTTTTAAATATACGTTTAGGAACCCCCATAAGAAAACTTTACCAACGGTTTAATTATAACTTGATTATATATATTCATTAGTTAAAGATTACATAGAATTTGTGTCATTTAGCAATTTTCTGCACACGGATTAAGTATTTATATCCTTTATACCGTTCAGAATATCTCTAAGACTCTCCCACTAACAATAAAATATTTAAATATACGTTTAGGAACCCCTATTAGAAAACGTTACCAACGGTTTAATTATATCTTGATTCTAGATATTCATTAGTTAAAGATTACATCGAATTTATGTCACTCAACAATTTTCTGCCCACCGATTAAGTATTAATATCCTTTATACCGTCCACAATATCGCTAAGACTCTCCCACTGACAATAAAATATTTAAATATACGTTTAGGAACCCCTATTAGAAAACGTTACCAACGGTTTAATAATATCTTGATTCTAGATATTCATTAGTTAAAGATTACATCGAATTTATATCACTTAACAATTTTCTACCCACCGATTAAGCCTTTATATCCTTTATACCGTCCAGAATATCTCTAAGACTCTCCCACTAACAATAAAATATTTAAATATACGTTTAGGAACCCCTATTAGAAAACGTTACCAACGGTTTAATTATATCTTGATTCTAGATATTCATTAGTTAAAGATTACATCGAATTTATGTCACTTAACAATTTTCTGCCCATTGATTAAGTATTAATATCCTTTATACCGCCCAGAATATCGCTAAGACTCTCCCACTGACAATAAAATATTTAAATATACGTTTAGGAACCCCTATTAGAAAACGTTACCAACGGTTTAATTATATCTTGATTCTAGATATTCATTAGTTAAAGATTACATCGAATTTATGTCACTCAACAATTTTCTGCCCACCGATTAAGTATTAATATCCTTTATACCGTCCACAATATCGCTAAGACTCTCCCACTGACAATAAAATATTTAAATATACGTTTAGGAACCCCTATTAGCAAACGTTACCAACGGTTTAATTATATCTTGATTCTAGATATTCATTAGTTAAAGATTACATCGAATTTATGTCACTTAACAATTTTCTGCCCACCGATTAAGTATTAATATCCTTTATACCGTCCACAATATCGCTAAGACTCTCCCACTGACAATAAAATATTTAAATATACGTTTAGGAACCCCTATTAGAAAACGTTACCAACGGTTTAATAATATCTTGATTCTAGATATTCATTAGTTAAAGATTACATCGAATTTATATCACTTAACAATTTTCTACCCACCGATTAAGCCTTTATATCCTTTATACCGTCCAGAATATCTCTAAGACTCTCCCACTAACAATAAAATATTTAAATATACGTTTAGGAACCCCTATTAGAAAACGTTACCAACGGTTTAATTATATCTTGATTCTAGATATTCATTAGTTAAAGATTACATCGAATTTATGTCACTCAACAATTTTCTGCCCACCGATTAAGTATTAATATCCTTTATACCGTCCACAATATCGCTAAGACTCTCCCACTGACAATAAAATATTTAAATATACGTTTAGGAACCCCTATTAGAAAACGTTACCAACGGTTTAATAATATCTTGATTCTAGATATTCATTAGTTAAAGATTACATCGAATTTATATCACTTAACAATTTTCTACCCACCGATTAAGCCTTTATATCCTTTATACCGTCCAGAATATCTCTAAGACTCTCCCACTAACAATAAAATATTTAAATATACGTTTAGGAACCCCTATTAGAAAACGTTACCAACGGTTTAATTATATCTTGATTCTAGATATTCATTAGTTAAAGATTACATCGAATTTATGTCACTTAACAATTTTCTGCCCATTGATTAAGTATTAATATCCTTTATACCGCCCAGAATATCGCTAAGACTCTCCCACTGACAATAAAATATTTAAATATACGTTTAGGAACCCCTATTAGAAAACGTTACCAACGGTTTAATTATATCTTGATTCTAGATATTCATTAGTTAAAGATTACATCGAATTTATGTCACTCAACAATTTTCTGCCCACCGATTAAGTATTAATATCCTTTATACCGTCCACAATATCGCTAAGACTCTCCCACTGACAATAAAATATTTAAATATACGTTTAGGAACCCCTATTAGCAAACGTTACCAACGGTTTAATTATATCTTGATTCTAGATATTCATTAGTTAAAGATTACATCGAATTTATGTCACTTAACAATTTTCTACCCACCGATTAAGCCTTTATATCCTTCATACCCTCCAGAATATCTCGAAGACTCTCCCATTAATAAAAAAAGTTTTTTTAAATATACATTTAGGAACCCCCATAAGAAAACTTTACCAACGGTTTAATTATATCTTGATTATATATATTCATTAGTTAAAGATTACATAGAATTTATGTCACTTAGCAATTTTCTGCCAACGGGTTAAGTATTTATATCTTTTATACCGTTCAGAATATCTCTAAGACTCTCGCATTAACAAAAAAATATTTAAATATACCATTAGGAACCCCTATTGGAAAACATTACAAACGGATTAATTATATCTTGATTCTAGATATTCATTAGTTTAAGATTACATCGAATTTATGTCACTCAACAATTTTCTGCCCACCGATTAAGTATTAATATCCTTTATACGGTCCACAATATCGCTAAGACTCTCCCACTGACAATAAAATATTTAAATATACGTTTAGGAACCCCTATTAGAAAAAGTTACCAACGGTTTAATTATATCTTGATTCTAGATATTCATTAGTTAAAGATTACATCGAATTTATGTCACTTAACAATTTTCTACCCACCGATTAAGCCTTTATATCCTTCATACCCTCCAGAATATCTCGAAGACTCTCCCATTAATAAAAAAAGTTTTTTTAAATATACATTTAGGAACCCCCATAAGAAAACTTTACCAACGGTTTAATTATATCTTGATTATATATATTCATTAGTTAAAGATTACATAGAATTTATGTCACTTAGCAATTTTCTGCCAACGGGTTAAGTATTTATATCTTTTATACCGTTCAGAATATCTCTAAGACTCTCGCATTAACAAAAAAATATTTAAATATACCATTAGGAACCCCTATTGGAAAACATTACAAACGGATTAATTATATCTTGATTCTAGATATTCATTAGTTTAAGATTACATCGAATTTATGTCACTCAACAATTTTCTGCCCACCGATTAAGTATTAATATCCTTTATACGGTCCACAATATCGCTAAGACTCTCCCACTGACAATAAAATATTTAAATATACGTTTAGGAACCCCTATTAGAAAACGTTACCAACGGTTTAATTATATCTTGATTCTAGATATTCATTAGTTAAAGATTACATCGAATTTATGTCACTCAACAATTTTCTGCACACCGATTAAGTATTAATATCCTTTATACCGTTCAGAATATCTCTAAGACTCTCGCATTAACATGAAAATATTTAAATATAAGATTAGGAACCCCTATTAGAAAACCTTACCAACGGTTTAATTATATCTTGATTCTAGATATTCATTAGTTAAAGATTACATCGAATTTATGTCACTCAACAATTTTCTGCCCACCGATTAAGTATTAATATCCTTTATACCGTTCAGAATATCTCTAAGACTCTCGCATTAACATGAAAATATTTAAATATAAGATTAGGAACCCCTATTAGAAAACCTTACCAACGGTTTAATTATATCTTGATTCTAGATATTCATTAGTTAAAGATTACATCGAATTTATGTCACTTAACAATTTTCTACCCACCGATTAAGCCTTTATATCCTTCATACCCTCCAAAATATATCTAAGAATCTCGCATTAAAATGAAAATATTTAAATATACGTTTAGGAACCCCTATTAGAAAACGTTACCAACGGTTTAATTATATCTTGATTCTAGATATTCATTAGTTAAAGATTACATCGAATTTATGTCACTTAACAATTTTCTACCCACCGATTAAGCCTTTATATCCTTCATACCCTACAGGATATCTCTAAGACTCTCCCATTAATAAAATAAAATTTTTTTAAATATACGTTTAGGAACCCCCATAAGAAAACTTTACCAACGGTTTAATTATAACTTGATTATATATATTCATTAGTTAAAGATTACATAGAATTTGTGTCATTTAGCAATTTTCTGCACACGGATTAAGTATTTATATCCTTTATACCGTTCAGAATATCTCTAAGACTCTCCCACTAACAATAAAATATTTAAATATACGTTTAGGAACCCCTATTAGAAAACGTTACCAACGGTTTAATTATATCTTGATTCTAGATATTCATTAGTTAAAGATTACATCGAATTTATGTCACTCAACAATTTTCTGCCCACCGATTAAGTATTAATATCCTTTATACCGTCCACAATATCGCTAAGACTCTCCCACTGACAATAAAATATTTAAATATACGTTTAGGAACCCCTATTAGAAAACGTTACCAACGGTTTAATAATATCTTGATTCTAGATATTCATTAGTTAAAGATTACATCGAATTTATATCACTTAACAATTTTCTACCCACCGATTAAGCCTTTATATCCTTTATACCGTCCAGAATATCTCTAAGACTCTCCCACTAACAATAAAATATTTAAATATACGTTTAGGAACCCCTATTAGAAAACGTTACCAACGGTTTAATTATATCTTGATTCTAGATATTCATTAGTTAAAGATTACATCGAATTTATGTCACTTAACAATTTTCTGCCCATTGATTAAGTATTAATATCCTTTATACCGCCCAGAATATCGCTAAGACTCTCCCACTGACAATAAAATATTTAAATATACGTTTAGGAACCCCTATTAGAAAACGTTACCAACGGTTTAATTATATCTTGATTCTAGATATTCATTAGTTAAAGATTACATCGAATTTATGTCACTCAACAATTTTCTGCCCACCGATTAAGTATTAATATCCTTTATACCGTCCACAATATCGCTAAGACTCTCCCACTGACAATAAAATATTTAAATATACGTTTAGGAACCCCTATTAGCAAACGTTACCAACGGTTTAATTATATCTTGATTCTAGATATTCATTAGTTAAAGATTACATCGAATTTATGTCACTTAACAATTTTCTGCCCACCGATTAAGTATTAATATCCTTTATACCGTCCACAATATCGCTAAGACTCTCCCACTGACAATAAAATATTTAAATATACGTTTAGGAACCCCTATTAGAAAACGTTACCAACGGTTTAATAATATCTTGATTCTAGATATTCATTAGTTAAAGATTACATCGAATTTATATCACTTAACAATTTTCTACCCACCGATTAAGCCTTTATATCCTTTATACCGTCCAGAATATCTCTAAGACTCTCCCACTAACAATAAAATATTTAAATATACGTTTAGGAACCCCTATTAGAAAACGTTACCAACGGTTTAATTATATCTTGATTCTAGATATTCATTAGTTAAAGATTACATCGAATTTATGTCACTCAACAATTTTCTGCCCACCGATTAAGTATTAATATCCTTTATACCGTCCACAATATCGCTAAGACTCTCCCACTGACAATAAAATATTTAAATATACGTTTAGGAACCCCTATTAGAAAACGTTACCAACGGTTTAATAATATCTTGATTCTAGATATTCATTAGTTAAAGATTACATCGAATTTATATCACTTAACAATTTTCTACCCACCGATTAAGCCTTTATATCCTTTATACCGTCCAGAATATCTCTAAGACTCTCCCACTAACAATAAAATATTTAAATATACGTTTAGGAACCCCTATTAGAAAACGTTACCAACGGTTTAATTATATCTTGATTCTAGATATTCATTAGTTAAAGATTACATCGAATTTATGTCACTTAACAATTTTCTGCCCATTGATTAAGTATTAATATCCTTTATACCGCCCAGAATATCGCTAAGACTCTCCCACTGACAATAAAATATTTAAATATACGTTTAGGAACCCCTATTAGAAAACGTTACCAACGGTTTAATTATATCTTGATTCTAGATATTCATTAGTTAAAGATTACATCGAATTTATGTCACTCAACAATTTTCTGCCCACCGATTAAGTATTAATATCCTTTATACCGTCCACAATATCGCTAAGACTCTCCCACTGACAATAAAATATTTAAATATACGTTTAGGAACCCCTATTAGCAAACGTTACCAACGGTTTAATTATATCTTGATTCTAGATATTCATTAGTTAAAGATTACATCGAATTTATGTCACTTAACAATTTTCTACCCACCGATTAAGCCTTTATATCCTTCATACCCTCCAGAATATCTCGAAGACTCTCCCATTAATAAAAAAAGTTTTTTTAAATATACATTTAGGAACCCCCATAAGAAAACTTTACCAACGGTTTAATTATATCTTGATTATATATATTCATTAGTTAAAGATTACATAGAATTTATGTCACTTAGCAATTTTCTGCCAACGGGTTAAGTATTTATATCTTTTATACCGTTCAGAATATCTCTAAGACTCTCGCATTAACAAAAAAATATTTAAATATACCATTAGGAACCCCTATTGGAAAACATTACAAACGGATTAATTATATCTTGATTCTAGATATTCATTAGTTTAAGATTACATCGAATTTATGTCACTCAACAATTTTCTGCCCACCGATTAAGTATTAATATCCTTTATACGGTCCACAATATCGCTAAGACTCTCCCACTGACAATAAAATATTTAAATATACGTTTAGGAACCCCTATTAGAAAAAGTTACCAACGGTTTAATTATATCTTGATTCTAGATATTCATTAGTTAAAGATTACATCGAATTTATGTCACTCAACAATTTTCTGCACACGGATTTAGTATTTATATCCTTTATACCGTTCAGAATATCTCTAAGACTCTCGCATTAACATGAAAATATTTAAATATACGATTAGGAACCCCTATTAGAAAACGTTACCGATGGTTTAATTATATCTTGATTCTAGATATTCATCAGTTAAAGATTACATCGAATTTATGTCACTCAACAATTTTCTGCCCATTGATTAAGTATTAATATCCTTTATACCGTCCAGAATATCGCTAAGACTCTCCCACTGACAATAAAATATTTAAATATACGTTTAGGAACCCCTATTAGAAAACCTTACCAACGGTTTAATTATATCTTGATTCTAGATATTCATCAGTTAAAGATTACATCGAATTTATGTCACTCAACAATTTTCTCGCCCATTGATTAAGTATTAATATCCTTTATACCGTCCAGAATATCGCTAAGACTCTCCCACTGACAATAAAATATTTAAATATACGTTTAGGAACCCCTATTAGAAAACGTTACCAACGGTTTAATTATATCTTGATTCTAGATATTCATTAGTTAAAGATTACATCGAATTTATGTCACTTAACAATTTTCTACCCACCGATTAAGCCTTTATATCCTTCATACCCTACAGGATATCTCTAAGACTCTCCCATTAATAAAATAAAATTTTTTTAAATATACGTTTAGGAACCCCCATAAGAAAACTTTACCAACGGTTTAATTATAACTTGATTATATATATTCATTAGTTAAAGATTACATAGAATTTGTGTCATTTAGCAATTTTCTGCACACGGATTAAGTATTTATATCCTTTATACCGTTCAGAATATCTCTAAGACTCTCGCATTAACAAAAAAATATTTAAATATACCATTAGGAACCCCTATTAGAAAACATTACCAACGGTTTAATTATATCTTGATTCTAGATATTCATTAGTTAAATATTACATCGAATTTATGTCACTTAACAATTTTCTACCCACCGATTAACCCTTTATATACTTCATACCCTCCAGAATATCTTTAAGACTATAGCATTAACAAAAAAATATTTAAATATACGATTAGGAACCCCTATTAGAAAACGTTACCAACGGTTTAATTATATCTTGATTCTAGATATTCATTAGTTAAAGATTACATCGAATTTATGTCACTTAACAATTTTCTACCCACCAATTAACTCTTTATATCCTTTATACCGTCCAGAATATCTCTAAGGCTCTCCCACTAACAATAAAAGATTTAAATATACGTTTAGGAACCCCTATTAGAAAACGTTACCAACGGTTTAATTATATCTTGATTCTAGATATTCATTAGTTAAAAAGTACATCGAATTTATGTCACTTAACATTTTTCTACCCACCGATTAAGCCTTTATATCCTTCATACCGTCCAGAATATCGCTAAGACTCTCCCACTAACAATAAAATATTTAAATAGACCATTAGGAACCCCTATTAGAAAACATTACCAACGGTTTAATTATATCTTGATTCTAGATATTCATTAGTTAAAGATTACATCGAATTTATGTCACTTAACAATTTTCTGCCCAGCGATTAAGTATTTATATCCTTTATACCGTCCAGAATATCTCTAAGACTCTCCCACTGACAATAAAATATCTAAATATACGTTTAGGAACCCCTATTAGAAAACGTTACCAACGGATTAATTATATCTTGATTCTAGATATTCATTAGTTAAAGATTACATCGAATTTATGTCACTCAACAATTTTCTGCCCACCGATTAAGTATTAATATCCTTTATACCGTCTACAATATCGCTAAGACTCTCCCACTGACAATAAAATATTTAAATATACGTTTAGGAACCCCTATTAGAAAACGTTACCAACGGTTTAATTATATCTTTATTCTAGATATTCATTAGTTAAAGATTACATCGAATTTATGTCACTTAACAATTTTCTACCCACCGATTAAGCCTTTATATCCTTCATACCCTCCAGAATATCTCGAAGACTCTCCCATTAATAAAAAAAGTTTTTTTAAATATACGTTTAGGAACCCCCATAACAAAACTTTACCAACGGTTTAATTATATCTTGATTATATATATTCATTAGTTAAAGATTACATAGAATTTATGTCACTTAGCAATTTTCTGCCAACGGGTTAAGTATTTATATCTTTTATACCGTTCAGAATATCTCTAAGACTCTCGCATTAACAAAAAAATATTTAAATATACCATTAGGAACCCCTATTGGAAAACATTACAAACGGATTAATTATATCTTGATTCTAGATATTCATTAGTTAAAGATTACATCGAATTTATGTCACTCAACAATTTTCTGCCCACCGATTAAGTATTAATATCCTTTATACGGTCCACAATATCGCTAAGACTCTCCCACTGACAATAAAATATTTAAATATACGTTTAGGAACCCCTATTAGAAACGTTACCAACGGTTTAATTATATCTTGATTCTAGATATTCATTAGTTAAAGATTACATCGAATTTACGTCACTCAACAATTTTCTGCACACCGATTAAGTATTAATATCCTTTATACCGTTCAGAATATCTCTAAGACTCTCGCATTAACATGAAAATATTTAAATATAAGATTAGGAACCCCTATTAGAAAACCTTACCAACGGTTTAATTATATCTTGATTCTAGATATTCATTAGTTAAAGATTACATCGAATTTATGTCACTCAACAATTTTCTGCCCACCGATTAAGTATTAATATCCTTTATACCGTTCAGAATATCTCTAAGACTCTCGCATTAACATGAAAATATTTAAATATAAGATTAGGAACCCCTATTAGAAAACCTTACCAACGGTTTAATTATATCTTGATTCTAGATATTCATTAGTTAAAGATTACATCGAATTTATGTCACTTAACAATTTTCTACCCACCGATTAAGCCTTTATATCCTTCATACCCTCCAAAATATATCTAAGAATCTCGCATTAAAATGAAAATATTTAAATATATGATTAGGAACCCCTATTAGATAACGTTACCAACGGTTTAATTATATCTTGATTCTAGATATTCATTAGTTAAAGATTACATCGAATTTATGTCACTTAACAATTTTCTCCCCAGCGATTAAGTATTTATATCCTTTATATCGTCCAGAATATCTCTAATACTTTCCCACTAACAATAAAATATTTAAATATACGTTTAGGAACCCCTATTAGAAAACGTTACCAACGTTTTAATTATATCTTGATTCTAGATATTCATTAGTTAAAGATTACATCGAATTTATGTCACTTAACAATTTTCTCCCCAGCGATTAAGTATTTATATCCTTTATATCGTCCAGAATATCTCTAAGACTTTCCGACTAACAATAAAATATTTAAATATACGTTTAGGAACCCCTATTAGAAAACGTTACCAACGGTTTAATTATATCTTGATTCTAGATATTCATTAGTTAAAGATTACATCGAATTTATGTCACTTAACAATTTTCTACCCACCGATTAACCCTTTATATACTTCATACCCTCCAGAATATCTTTAAGACTATAGCATTAACAAAAAAATATTTAAATATACGTTTAGGAACCCCTATTAGAAAACGTTACCAACGGTTTAATTATATCTTGATTCTAGATATTTATTAGTTAAAGATTACATCGAATTTATGTCACTTAACAATTTTCTACCCACCGATTAAGCCTTTATATCCTTCATACCCTACAGAATATCTCTAAGACTCTCCCATTAATAAAATAAAATTTTTTTAAATATACGTTTAGGAACCCCCATAAGAAAACTTTACCAACGGTTTAATTATAACTTGATTATATATATTCATTAGTTAAAGATTACATAGAATTTATGTCACTTAGCAATTTTCTGCACACGGATTAAGTATTTATATCCTTTATACCGTTCAGAATATCTCTAAGACTCTCGCATTAACAAAAAAATATTTAAATATACCATTAGGAACCCCTATTAGAAAACATTACCAACGGTTTAATTATATCTTGATTCTAGATATTCATTAGTTAAATATTACATCGAATTTATGTCACTTAACAATTTTCTACCCACCGATTAACCCTTTATATACTTCATACCCTCCAGAATATCTTTAAGACTATAGCATTAACAAAAAAATATTTAAATATACGATTAGGAACCCCTATTAGAAAACGTTACCAACGGTTTAATTATATCTTGATTCTAGATATTCATTAGTTAAAGATTACATCGAATTTATGTCACTTAACAATTTTCTACCCACCGATTAACTCTTTATATCCTTTATACCGTCCAGAATATCTCTAAGGCTCTCCCACTAACAATAAAATATTTAAATATACGTTTAGGAACCCCTATTAGAAAACGTTACCAACGGTTTAATTATATCTTGATTCTAGATATTCATTAGTTAAAAAGTACATCGAATTTATGTCACTTAACATTTTTCTACCCACCGATTAAGCGTTTATATCCTTCATACCGTCCAGAATATCGCTAAGACTCGCCCACTAACAATAAAATATTTAAATAGACCATTAGGAACCCCTATTAGAAAACATTACCAACGGTTTAATTATATCTTGATTCTAGATATTCATTAGTTAAAGATTACATCGAATTTATGTCACTTAACAATTTTCTGCCCAGCGATTAAGTATTTATATCCTTTATACCGTCCAGAATATCTCTAAGACTCTCCCACTAACAATAAAATATTTAAATACACGTTTAGGAACCCCTATTAGAAAACGTTACCAACGGTTTAATTATATCTTGATTCTAGATATTCATTAGTTAAAGATTACATCGAATTTATGTCACTCAACAATTTTCTGCCCACCGATTAAGTATTAATATCCTTTATACCGTCTACAATATCTCTAAGACTCTCCCACTGACAATAAAATATTTAAATATACGTTTAGGAACCCCTATTAGAAAACGTTACCAACGGTTTAATTATATCTTGATTCTAGATATTCATTAGTTAAAGATTACATCGAATTTATGTCACTTAACAATTTTCTACCCACCGATTAAGCCTTTATATCCTTCATACCCTCCAGAATATCTCGAAGACTCTCCCATTAATAAAAAAAGTTTTTTTAAATATACATTTAGGAACCCCCATAAGAAAACTTTACCAACGGTTTAATTATATCTTGATTATATATATTCATTAGTTAAAGATTACATAGAATTTATGTCACTTAGCAATTTTCTGCCAACGGGTTAAGTATTTATATCTTTTATACCGTTCAGAATATCTCTAAGACTCTCGCATTAACAAAAAAATATTTAAATATACCATTAGGAACCCCTATTGGAAAACATTACAAACGGATTAATTATATCTTGATTCTAGATATTCATTAGTTTAAGATTACATCGAATTTATGTCACTCAACAATTTTCTGCCCACCGATTAAGTATTAATATCCTTTATACGGTCCACAATATCGCTAAGACTCTCCCACTGACAATAAAATATTTAAATATACGTTTAGGAACCCCTATTAGAAAACGTTACCAACGGTTTAATTATATCTTGATTCTAGATATTCATTAGTTAAAGATTACATCGAATTTATGTCACTCAACAATTTTCTGCACACCGATTAAGTATTAATATCCTTTATACCGTTCAGAATATCTCTAAGACTCTCGCATTAACATGAAAATATTTAAATATAAGATTAGGAACCCCTATTAGAAAACCTTACCAACGGTTTAATTATATCTTGATTCTAGATATTCATTAGTTAAAGATTACATCGAATTTATGTCACTCAACAATTTTCTGCCCACCGATTAAGTATTAATATCCTTTATACCGTTCAGAATATCTCTAAGACTCTCGCATTAACATGAAAATATTTAAATATAAGATTAGGAACCCCTATTAGAAAACCTTACCAACGGTTTAATTATATCTTGATTCTAGATATTCATTAGTTAAAGATTACATCGAATTTATGTCACTTAACAATTTTCTACCCACCGATTAAGCCTTTATATCCTTCATACCCTCCAAAATATATCTAAGAATCTCGCATTAAAATGAAAATATTTAAATATATGATTAGGAACCCCTATTAGATAACGTTACCAACGGTTTAATTATATCTTGATTCTAGATATTCATTAGTTAAAGATTACATCGAATTTATGTCACTTAACAATTTTCTCCCCAGCGATTAAGTATTTATATCCTTTATATCGTCCAGAATATCTCTAATACTTTCCCACTAACAATAAAATATTTAAATATACGTTTAGGAACCCCTATTAGAAAACGTTACCAACGTTTTAATTATATCTTGATTCTAGATATTCATTAGTTAAAGATTACATCGAATTTATGTCACTTAACAATTTTCTCCCCAGCGATTAAGTATTTATATCCTTTATATCGTCCAGAATATCTCTAAGACTTTCCGACTAACAATAAAATATTTAAATATACGTTTAGGAACCCCTATTAGAAAACGTTACCAACGGTTTAATTATATCTTGATTCTAGATATTCATTAGTTAAAGATTACATCGAATTTATGTCACTTAACAATTTTCTACCCACCGATTAACCCTTTATATACTTCATACCCTCCAGAATATCTTTAAGACTATAGCATTAACAAAAAAATATTTAAATATACGTTTAGGAACCCCTATTAGAAAACGTTACCAACGGTTTAATTATATCTTGATTCTAGATATTTATTAGTTAAAGATTACATCGAATTTATGTCACTTAACAATTTTCTACCCACCGATTAAGCCTTTATATCCTTCATACCCTACAGAATATCTCTAAGACTCTCCCATTAATAAAATAAAATTTTTTTAAATATACGTTTAGGAACCCCCATAAGAAAACTTTACCAACGGTTTAATTATAACTTGATTATATATATTCATTAGTTAAAGATTACATAGAATTTATGTCACTTAGCAATTTTCTGCACACGGATTAAGTATTTATATCCTTTATACCGTTCAGAATATCTCTAAGACTCTCGCATTAACAAAAAAATATTTAAATATACCATTAGGAACCCCTATTAGAAAACATTACCAACGGTTTAATTATATCTTGATTCTAGATATTCATTAGTTAAATATTACATCGAATTTATGTCACTTAACAATTTTCTACCCACCGATTAACCCTTTATATACTTCATACCCTCCAGAATATCTTTAAGACTATAGCATTAACAAAAAAATATTTAAATATACGATTAGGAACCCCTATTAGAAAACGTTACCAACGGTTTAATTATATCTTGATTCTAGATATTCATTAGTTAAAGATTACATCGAATTTATGTCACTTAACAATTTTCTACCCACCGATTAACTCTTTATATCCTTTATACCGTCCAGAATATCTCTAAGGCTCTCCCACTAACAATAAAATATTTAAATATACGTTTAGGAACCCCTATTAGAAAACGTTACCAACGGTTTAATTATATCTTGATTCTAGATATTCATTAGTTAAAAAGTACATCGAATTTATGTCACTTAACATTTTTCTACCCACCGATTAAGCGTTTATATCCTTCATACCGTCCAGAATATCGCTAAGACTCGCCCACTAACAATAAAATATTTAAATAGACCATTAGGAACCCCTATTAGAAAACATTACCAACGGTTTAATTATATCTTGATTCTAGATATTCATTAGTTAAAGATTACATCGAATTTATGTCACTTAACAATTTTCTGCCCAGCGATTAAGTATTTATATCCTTTATACCGTCCAGAATATCTCTAAGACTCTCCCACTAACAATAAAATATTTAAATACACGTTTAGGAACCCCTATTAGAAAACGTTACCAACGGTTTAATTATATCTTGATTCTAGATATTCATTAGTTAAAGATTACATCGAATTTATGTCACTCAACAATTTTCTGCCCACCGATTAAGTATTAATATCCTTTATACCGTCTACAATATCTCTAAGACTCTCCCACTGACAATAAAATATTTAAATATACGTTTAGGAACCCCTATTAGAAAACGTTACCAACGGTTTAATTATATCTTGATTCTAGATATTCATTAGTTAAAGATTACATCGAATTTATGTCACTTAACAATTTTCTACCCACCGATTAAGCCTTTATATCCTTCATACCCTCCAGAATATCTCGAAGACTCTCCCATTAATAAAAAAAGTTTTTTTAAATATACATTTAGGAACCCCCATAAGAAAACTTTACCAACGGTTTAATTATATCTTGATTATATATATTCATTAGTTAAAGATTACATAGAATTTATGTCACTTAGCAATTTTCTGCCAACGGGTTAAGTATTTATATCTTTTATACCGTTCAGAATATCTCTAAGACTCTCGCATTAACAAAAAAATATTTAAATATACCATTAGGAACCCCTATTGGAAAACATTACAAACGGATTAATTATATCTTGATTCTAGATATTCATTAGTTTAAGATTACATCGAATTTATGTCACTCAACAATTTTCTGCCCACCGATTAAGTATTAATATCCTTTATACGGTCCACAATATCGCTAAGACTCTCCCACTGACAATAAAATATTTAAATATACGTTTAGGAACCCCTATTAGAAAACGTTACCAACGGTTTAATTATATCTTGATTCTAGATATTCATTAGTTAAAGATTACATCGAATTTATGTCACTCAACAATTTTCTGCACACGGATTTAGTATTTATATCCTTTATACCGTTCAGAATATCTCTAAGACTCTCGCATTAACATGAAAATATTTAAATATACGATTAGGAACCCCTATTAGAAAACGTTACCGATGGTTTAATTATATCTTGATTCTAGATATTCATCAGTTAAAGATTACATCGAATTTATGTCACTCAACAATTTTCTGCCCATTGATTAAGTATTAATATCCTTTATACCGTCCAGAATATCGCTAAGACTCTCCCACTGACAATAAAATATTTAAATATACGTTTAGGAACCCCTATTAGAAAACCTTACCAACGGTTTAATTATATCTTGATTCTAGATATTCATCAGTTAAAGATTACATCGAATTTATGTCACTCAACAATTTTCTGCCCATTGATTAAGTATTAATATCCTTTATACCGTCCAGAATATCGCTAAGACTCTCCCACTGACAATAAAATATCTAAATATACGTTTAGGAACCCCTATTAGAAAACGTTACCAACGGATTAATTATATCTTGATTCTAGATATTCATTAGTTAAAGATTACATCGAATTTATGTCACTCAACAATTTTCTGCCCACCGATTAAGTATTAATATCCTTTATACCGTCTACAATATCGCTAAGACTCTCCCACTGACAATAAAATATTTAAATATACGTTTAGGAACCCCTATTAGAAAACCTTACCAACGGTTTAATTATATCTTGATTCTAGATATTCATTAGTTAAAGATTACATCGAATTTATGTCACTTAACAATTTTCTGCCCAGCGATTAAGTATTTATATCCTTTATACCGTCCAGAATATCTCTAAGACTCTCCCACTGACAATAAAATATCTAAATATACGTTTAGGAACCCCTATTAGAAAACGTTACCAACGGATTAATTATATCTTGATTCTAGATATTCATTAGTTAAAGATTACATCGAATTTATGTCACTCAACAATTTTCTGCCCACCGATTAAGTATTAATATCCTTTATACCGTCTACAATATCGCTAAGACTCTCCCACTGACAATAAAATATTTAAATATACGTTTAGGAACCCCTATTAGAAAACGTTACCAACGGTTTAATTATATCTTTATTCTAGATATTCATTAGTTAAAGATTACATCGAATTTATGTCACTTAACAATTTTCTACCCACCGATTAAGCCTTTATATCCTTCATACCCTCCAGAATATCTCGAAGACTCTCCCATTAATAAAAAAAGTTTTTTTAAATATACGTTTAGGAACCCCCATAACAAAACTTTACCAACGGTTTAATTATATCTTGATTATATATATTCATTAGTTAAAGATTACATAGAATTTATGTCACTTAGCAATTTTCTGCCAACGGGTTAAGTATTTATATCTTTTATACCGTTCAGAATATCTCTAAGACTCTCGCATTAACAAAAAAATATTTAAATATACCATTAGGAACCCCTATTGGAAAACATTACAAACGGATTAATTATATCTTGATTCTAGATATTCATTAGTTAAAGATTACATCGAATTTATGTCACTCAACAATTTTCTGCCCACCGATTAAGTATTAATATCCTTTATACGGTCCACAATATCGCTAAGACTCTCCCACTGACAATAAAATATTTAAATATACGTTTAGGAACCCCTATTAGAAACGTTACCAACGGTTTAATTATATCTTGATTCTAGATATTCATTAGTTAAAGATTACATCGAATTTATGTCACTCAACAATTTTCTGCACACCGATTAAGTATTAATATCCTTTATACCGTTCAGAATATCTCTAAGACTCTCGCATTAACATGAAAATATTTAAATATAAGATTAGGAACCCCTATTAGAAAACCTTACCAACGGTTTAATTATATCTTGATTCTAGATATTCATTAGTTAAAGATTACATCGAATTTATGTCACTCAACAATTTTCTGCCCACCGATTAAGTATTAATATCCTTTATACCGTTCAGAATATCTCTAAGACTCTCGCATTAACATGAAAATATTTAAATATAAGATTAGGAACCCCTATTAGAAAACCTTACCAACGGTTTAATTATATCTTGATTCTAGATATTCATTAGTTAAAGATTACATCGAATTTATGTCACTTAACAATTTTCTACCCACCGATTAAGCCTTTATATCCTTCATACCCTCCAAAATATATCTAAGAATCTCGCATTAAAATGAAAATATTTAAATATATGATTAGGAACCCCTATTAGATAACGTTACCAACGGTTTAATTATATCTTGATTCTAGATATTCATTAGTTAAAGATTACATCGAATTTATGTCACTTAACAATTTTCTCCCCAGCAATTAAGTATTTATATCCTTTATATCGTCCAGAATATCTCTAATACTTTCCCACTAACAATAAAATATTTAAATATACGTTTAGGAACCCCTATTAGAAAACGTTACCAACGTTTTAATTATATCTTGATTCTAGATATTCATTAGTTAAAGATTACATCGAATTTATGTCACTTAACAATTTTCTCCCCAGCGATTAAGTATTTATATCCTTTATATCGTCCAGAATATCTCTAAGACTTTCCGACTAACAATAAAATATTTAAATATACGTTTAGGAACCCCTATTAGAAAACGTTACCAACGGTTTAATTATATCTTGATTCTAGATATTCATTAGTTAAAGATTACATCGAATTTATGTCACTTAACAATTTTCTACCCACCGATTAACCCTTTATATACTTCATACCCTCCAGAATATCTTTAAGACTATAGCATTAACAAAAAAATATTTAAATATAAGATTAGGAACCCCTATTAGAAAACGTTACCAACGGTTTAATTATATCTTGATTCTAGATATTCATTAGTTAAAGATTACATCGAATTTATGTCACTTAACAATTTTTTACCCACCGATTAACTCTTTATATCCTTTATACCGTCCAGAATATCTCTAAGACTCTCCCACTAACAATAAAATATTTAAATAGACCATTAGGAACCCCTATTAGAAAACATTACCAACGGTTTAATTATATCTTGATTCTAGATATTCATTAGTTAAAGATTACATCGAATTTATGTCACTTAACAATTTTCTGCCCAGCGATTAAGTATTTATATCCTTTATACCGTCCAGAATATCTCTAAGACTCTCCCACTAACAATAAAATATTTAAATATACGTTTAGGAACCCCTGTTAGAAAACTTTACCAACGGATTAATTATATCTTGATTCTAGATATTCATTAGTTAAAGATTACATCGAATTTATGTCACTTAGCAATTTTCTGCACACGGATTTAGTATTTATATCCTTTATACCATTCAGAATATCTCTAACACTCTCGCATTAACATAAAAATATTTAAATATACGATTAGGAACCCCTATTAGAAAACGTTACCGATGGTTTAATTATATCTTGATTCTAGATATTCATCAGTTAAAGATTACATCGAATTTATGTCACTCAACAATTTTCTGCCCATTGATTAAGTATTAATATCCTTTATACCGTCCAGAATATCGCTAAGACTCTCCCACTGACAATAAAATATTTAAATATACGTTTAGGAACCCCTATTAGAAAACGTTACCAACGGTTTAATTATATCTTGATTCTAGATATTTATTAGTTAAAGATTACATCGAATTTATGTCACTTAACAATTTTCTACCCACCGATTAAGCCTTTATATCCTTCATACCCTACAGAATATCTCTAAGACTCTCCCATTAATAAAATAAAATTTTTTTAAATATACGTTTAGGAACCCCCATAAGAAAACTTTACCAACGGTTTAATTATAACTTGATTATATATATTCATTAGTTAAAGATTACATAGAATTTATGTCACTTAGCAATTTTCTGCACACGGATTAAGTATTTATATCCTTTATACCGTTCAGAATATCTCTAAGACTCTCGCATTAACAAAAAAATATTTAAATATACCATTAGGAACCCCTATTAGAAAACATTACCAACGGTTTAATTATATCTTGATTCTAGATATTCATTAGTTAAATATTACATCGAATTTATGTCACTTAACAATTTTCTACCCACCGATTAACCCTTTATATACTTCATACCCTCCAGAATATCTTTAAGACTATAGCATTAACAAACAAATATTTAAATATACGATTAGGAACCCCTATTAGAAAACGTTACCAACGGTTTAATTATATCTTGATTCTAGATATTCATTAGTTAAAGATTACATCGAATTTATGTCACTTAACAATTTTCTACCCACCGATTAACTCTTTATATCCTTTATACCGTCCAGAATATCTCTAAGGCTCTCCCACTAACAATAAAATATTTAAATATACGTTTAGGAACCCCTATTAGAAAACGTTACCAACGGTTTAATTATATCTTGATTCTAGATATTCATTAGTTAAAAAGTACATCGAATTTATGTCACTTAACATTTTTCTACCCACCGATTAAGCGTTTATATCCTTCATACCGTCCAGAATATCGCTAAGACTCGCCCACTAACAATAAAATATTTAAATAGACCATTAGGAACCCCTATTAGAAAACATTACCAACGGTTTAATTATATCTTGATTTTGATATTCATTAGTTAAAGATTACATCGAATTTATGTCACTTAACAATTTTCTGCCCAGCGATTAAGTATTTATATCCTTTATACCGTCCAGAATATCTCTAAGACTCTCCCACTAACAATAAAATATTTAAATATACGTTTAGGAACCCCTATTAGAAAACGTTACCAACGGTTTAATTATATCTTGATTCTAGATATTCATTAGTTAAAGATTACATCGAATTTATGTCACTCAACAATTTTCTGCCCACCGATTAAGTATTAATATCCTTTATACCGGCTACAATATCGCTAAGACTCTCCCACTGACAATAAAATATTGAAATATACGTTTAGGAACCCCTATTAGAAAACGTTACCAACGGTTTAATTATATCTTGATTCTAGATATTCATTAGTTAAAGATTACATCGAATTTATGTCACTTAACAATTTTCTAGCCACCGATTAAGCCTTTATATCCTTCATACCCTCCAGAATATCTCGAAGACTCTCCCATTAATAAAAAAAGTTTTTTTAAATATACATTTAGGAACCCCCATAAGAAAACTTTACCAACGGTTTAATTATATCTTGATTATATATATTCATTAGTTAAAAAGTACATCGAATTTATGTCACTTAACATTTTTCTACCCACCGATTAAGCCTTTATATCCTTCATACCGTCCAGAATATCGCTAAGACTCGCCCACTAACAATAAAATATTTAAATAGACCATTAGGAACCCCTATTAGAAAACATTACCAACGGTTTAATTATATCTTGATTCTAGATATTCATTAGTTAAAGATTACATCGAATTTATGTCACTTAACAATTTTCTGCCCAGCGATTAAGTATTTATATCCTTTATACCGTCCAGAATATCTCTAAGACTCTCCCACTAACAATAAAATATTTAAATATACGTTTAGGAACCCCTATTGGAAAACGTTACCAACGGTTTAATTATATCTTGATTCTAGATATTCATTAGTTAAAGATTACATCGAATTTATGTCACTCAACAATTTTCTGCCCACCGATTAAGTATTAATATCCTTTATACCGTCTACAATATCGCTAAGACTCTCCCACTGACAATAAAATATTTAAATATACGTTTAGGAACCCCTATTAGAAAACGTTACCAACGGTTTAATTATATCTTGATTCTAGATATTCATTAGTTAAAGATTACATCGAATTTATGTCACTTAACAATTTTCTACCCACCGATTAAGCCTTTATATCCTTCATACCCTCCAGAATATCTCGAAGACTCTCCCATTAATAAAAAAAGTTTTTTTAAATATACATTTAGGAACCCCCATAAGAAAACTTTACCAACGGTTTAATTATATCTTGATTATATATATTCATTAGTTAAAGATTACATAGAATTTATGTCACTTAGCAATTTTCTGCCAACGGGTTAAGTATTTATATCTTTTATACCGTTCAGAATATCTCTAAGACTCTCGCATTAACAAAAAAATATTTAAATATACCATTAGGAACCCCTATTGGAAAACATTACAAACGGATTAATTATATCTTGATTCTAGATATTCATTAGTTTAAGATTACATCGAATTTATGTCACTCAACAATTTTCTGCCCACCGATTAAGTATTAATATCCTTTATACGGTCCACAATATCGCTAAGACTCTCCCACTGACAATAAAATATTTAAATATACGTTTAGGAACCCCTATTAGAAAACGTTACCAACGGTTTAATTATATCTTGATTCTAGATATTCATTAGTTAAAGATTACATCGAATTTATGTCACTCAACAATTTTCTGCACACGGATTTAGTATTTATATCCTTTATACCGTTCAGAATATCTCTAAGACTCTCGCATTAACATGAAAATATTTAAATATACGATTAGGAACCCCTATTAGAAAACGTTACCGATGGTTTAATTATATCTTGATTCTAGATATTCATCAGTTAAAGATTACATCGAATTTATGTCACTCAACAATTTTCTGCCCATTGATTAAGTATTAATATCCTTTATACCGTCCAGAATATCGCTAAGACTCTCCCACTGACAATAAAATATTTAAATATACGTTTAGGAACCCCTATTAGAAAACGTTACCAACGGTTTAATTATATCTTGATTCTAGATATTCATTAGTTAAAGATTACATCGAATTTATGTCACTTAATAATTTTCGACCCACCGATTAAGCCTTTATATCCTTCATACCCTCCAGAATATCTCGAAGACTCTCCCATTAATAAAAAAAGTTTTTTTAAATATACGTTTAGGAACCCCCATAAGAAAACTTTACCAACGGTTTAATTATATCTTGATTATATATATTCATTAGTTAAAGATTACATCGAATTTATGTCACTTAACAATTTTCTACCCACCGATTAACCCTTTATATACTTCATACCCTCCAGAATATCGCTAAGACTCTCCCACTGACAATAAAATATTTAAATATACGATTAGGAACCCCTATTAGAAAACGTTACCAACGTTTTAATTATATCTTGATTCTAGATATTCATTAGTTAAAAAGTACATCGAATTTATGTCACTTAACATTTTTCTACCCACCGATTAAGCCTTTATATCCTTCATACCGTCCAGAATATCGCTAAGACTCTCCCACTAACAATAAAATATTTAAATAGACCATTAGGAACCCCTATTAGAAAACATTACCAACGGTTTAATTATATCTTGATTCTAGATATTCATTAGTTAAAGATTACATCGAATTTATGTCACTTAACAATTTTCTGCCCAGCGATTAAGTATTTATATCCTTTATACCGTCCAGAATATCTCTAAGACTCTCCCACTAACAATAAAATATTTAAATATACGTTTAGGAACCCCTATTAGAAAACGTTACCGATGGTTTAATTATATCTTGATTCTAGATATTCATCAGTTAAAGATTACATCGAATTTATGTCACTCAACAATTTTCTGCCCATTGATTAAGTATTAATATCCTTTATACCGTCCAGAATATCGCTAAGACTCTCCCACTGACAATAAAATATTTAAATATACGTTTAGGAACCCCTATTAGAAAACGTTACCAACGGTTTAATTATATCTTGATTCTAGATATTTATTAGTTAAAGATTACATCGATTTTATGTCACTTAACAATTTTCTACCCACCGATTAAGCCTTTATATCCTTCATACCCTACAGAATATCTCTAAGACTCTCCCATTAATAAAATAAAATTTTTTTAAATATACGTTTAGGAACCCCCATAAGAAAACTTTACCAACGGTTTAATTATAACTTGATTATATATATTCATTAGTTAAAGATTACATAGAATTTATGTCACTTAACAATTTTCTACCCACCGATTAAGCCTTTATATCCTTCATACCGTCCAGAATATCTTTAAGACTATAGCATAAACAATAAAATATTTAAATAGACCATTAGGAACCCCTATTAGAAAACATTACCAACGGTTTAATTATATCTTGATTCTAGATATTCATTAGTTAAAGATTACATCGAATTTATGTCACTCAACAATTTTCTGCCCACCGATTAAGTATTAATATCCTTTATACCGTTCAGAATATCTCTAAGACTCTCGCATTAACATGAAAATATTTAAATATACGATTAGGAACCCCTATTAGAAAACCTTACCAACGGTTTAATTATATCTTGATTCTAGATATTCATTAGTTAAAGATTACATCGAATTTATGTCACTTAACAATTTCCTACCCACCGATTAAGCCTTTATATCCTTCATACCCTACAGAATATCTCTAAGACTCTCCCATTAATAAAATAAAATTTTTTTAAATATACGTTTAGGAACCCCCATAAGAAAACTTTACCAACGGTTTAATTATAACTTGATTATATATATTCATTAGTTAAAGATTACATAGAATTTATGTCACTTAGCAATTTTCTGCACACGGATTAAGTATTTATATCCTTTATACCGTTCAGAATATCTCTAAGACTCTCGCATTAACAAAAAAATATCTAAATATACGTTTAGGAACCCCTATTAGAAAACGTTACCAACGGATTAATTATATCTTGATTCTAGATATTCATTAGTTAAAGATTACATCGAATTTATGTCACTCAACAATTTTCTGCCCACCGATTAAGTATTAATATCCTTTATACCGTCTACAGTATCGCTAAGACTCTCGCATTAACATGAAAATATTTAAATATACGATTAGGAACCCCTATTAGAAAACATTACCAACGGTTTAATTATATCTTGATTCTAGATATTCATTAGTTAAAGATTACATCGAATTTATGTCACTCAACAATTTTCTGCCCACCGATTAAGTATTAATATCCTTTATACCGTTCAGAATATCTCTAAGACTCTCGCATTAACATGAAAATATTTAAATATACGATTAGGAACCCCTATTAGAAAACCTTACCAACGGTTTAATTATATCTTGATTCTAGATATTCATTAGTTAAAGATTACATCGAATTTATGTCACTTAACAATTTCCTACCCACCGATTAAGCCTTTATATCCTTCATACCCTACAGAATATCTCTAAGACTCTCCCATTAATAAAATAAAATTTTTTTAAATATACGTTTAGGAACCCCCATAAGAAAACTTTACCAACGGTTTAATTATAACTTGATTATATATATTCATTAGTTAAAGATTACATAGAATTTATGTCACTCAACAATTTTCTGCCCACCGATTAAGTATTAATATCCTTTATACCGTTCAGAATATCTCTAAGACTCTCGCATTAACATGAAAATATTTAAATATACGATTAGGAACCCCTATTAGAAAACCTTACCAACGGTTTAATTATATCTTGATTCTAGATATTCATTAGTTAAAGATTACATCGAATTTATGTCACTCAACAATTTTCTGCCCACCGATTAAGTATTAATATCCTTTATACGGTCCACAATATCGCTAAGACTCTCCCACTGACAATAAAATATTTAAATATACGATTAGGAACCCCTATTAGAAAACGTTACCGATGGTTTAATTATATCTTGATTCTAGATATTCATCAGTTAAAGATTACATCGAATTTATGTCACTCAACAATTTTCTGCCCATTGATTAAGTATTAATATCCTTTATACCGTCCAGAATATCGCTAAGACTCTCCCACTGACAATAAAATATTTAAATATACGTTTAGGAACCCCTATTAGAAAACGTTACCAACGGTTTAATTATATCTTGATTCTAGATATTCATTAGTTAAAGATTACATCGAATTTATGTCACTTAACAATTTTCTACCCACCGATTAAGCATTTATATCCTTCATACCCTACAGGATATCTCTAAGACTCTCCCATTAATAAAATAAAATTTTTTTAAATATACGTTTAGGAACCCCCATAAGAAAACTTTACCAACGGTTTAATTATAACTTGATTATATATATTCATTAGTTAAAGATTACATATAATTTATGTCACTTAGCAATTTTCTGCACACGGATTAAGTATTTATATCCTTTATACCGTTCAGAATATCTCTAAGACTGTCGCATTAACAAAAAAATATTTAAATATACCATTAGGAACCCCTATTAGAAAACATTACCAACGGTTTAATTATATCTTGATTCTAGATATTCATTAGTTAAATATTACATCGAATTTATGTCACTTAACAATTTTCTACCCACCGATTAACCCTTTATATACTTCATACCCTCCAGAATATCTTTAAGACTATAGCATTAACAAAAAAATATTTAAATATACGATTAGGAACCCCTATTAGAAAACGTTACCAACGGTTTAATTATATCTTGATTCTAGATATTCATTAGTTAAAGATTACATCGAATTTATGTCACTTAACAATTTTCTACCCTCCGATTAAGCCTTTATATCCTTCATACCCTACAGGATATCTCTAAGACTCTCCCATTAATAAAATAAAATTTTTTTAAATATACGTTTAGGAACCCCCATAAGAAAACTTTACCAACGGTTTAATTATAACTTGATTATATATATTCATTAGTTAAAGATTACATAGAATTTATGTCACTTAGCAATTTTCTGCACACGGATTAAGTATTTATATCCTTTATACCGTTCAGAATATCTCTAAGACTCTCGCATTAACAAAAAAATATTTAAATATACCATTAGGAACCCCTATTAGAAAACATTACCAACGGTTTAATTATATCTTGATTCTAGATATTCATTAGTTAAATATTACATCGAATTTATGTCACTTAACAATTTTCTACCCACCGATTAACCCTTTATATACTTCATACCCTCCAGAATATCTTTAAGACTATAGCATTAACAAAAAAATATTTAAATATACGATTAGGAACCCCTATTAGAAAACGTTACCAACGGTTTAATTATATCTTGATTCTAGATATTCATTAGTTAAAGATTACATCGAATTTATGTCACTTAACAATTTTCTGCCCAGCGATTAAGTATTTATATCCTTTTTACCGTCCAGAATATCTCTAAGACTCTCCCACTAACAATAAAATATTTAAATATACGTTTAGGAACCCCTATTAGAAAACGTTACCAACGGATTAATTATATCTTGATTCTACATATTCATTAGTTAAATATTACATCGAATTTATGTCACTCAACAATTTTCTGCCCACCGATTAAGTATTAATATCCTTTATACCGTTCAGAATATCTCTAAGACTCTCGCATTAACATGAAAATATTTAAATATACGATTAGGAACCCCTATTAGAAAACCTTACCAACGGTTTAATTATATCTTGATTCTAGATATTCATTAGTTAAAGATTACATCGAATTTATGTCACTTAACAATTTTCTGCCCAGCGATTAAGTATTTATATCCTTTATACCGTCCAGAATATCTCTAAGACTCTCCCACTGACAATAAAATATCTAAATATACGTTTAGGAACCCCTATTAGAAAACGTTACCAACGGATTAATTATATCTTGATTCTAGATATTCATTAGTTAAAGATTACATCGAATTTATGTCACTCAACAATTTTCTACCCACCGATTAAGCCTTTATATCCTTCATACCCTACAGATTATCTCTAAGACTTTCCCACTAACAATAAAATATTTAAATATACGTTTAGGAACCCCTATTAGAAAACGTTACCAACGGTTTAATTATATCTTGATTCTAGATATTCATTAGTTAAAGATTACATCGAATTTATGTCACTAAACAATTTTCTCCCCAGCGATTAAGTATTTATATCCTCTATATCGTCCAGAATATCTCTAAGACTTTCCGACTAACAATAAAATATTTAAATATACGTTTAGGAACCCCTATTAGAAAACGTTACCAACGGTTTAATTATATCTTGATTCTAGATATTCATTAGTTAAAGATTACATCGAATTTATGTCACTTAACAATTTTCTACCCACCGATTAACCCTTTATATACTTCATACCCTCCAGAATATCTTTAAGACTATAGCATTAACAAAAAAATATTTAAATATACGATTAGGAACCCCTATTAGAAAACGTTACCAACGGTTTAATTATATCTTGATTCTAGATATTCATTAGTTAAAGATTACATCGAATTTATGTCACTTAACAATTTTCTACCCACCGATTAAGCCTTTATATCCTTCATACCCTCCAAAATATATCTAAGTATCTCGCATTAAAATGAAAATATTTAAATATATGATTAGGAACCCCTATTAGATAACGTTACCAACGGTTTAATTATATCTTGATTCTAGATATTCATTAGTTAAAGATTACATCGAATTTATGTCACTTAACAATTTTCTCCCCAGCGATTAAGTATTTATATCCTTTATATCGTCCAGAATATCTCTAATACTTTCCCACTAACAATAAAATATTTAAATATACGTTTAGGAACCCCTATTAGAAAACGTTACCAACGTTTTAATTATATCTTGATTCTAGATATTCATTAGTTAAAGATTACATCGAATTTATGTCACTTAACAATTTTCTCCCCAACGATTAAGTATTTATATCCTTTATATCGTCCAGAATATCTCTAAGACTTTCCCACTAACAATAAAATATTTAAATATACGTTTAGGAACCCCTATTAGAAAACGTTACCAACGGTTTAATTATATCTTGATTCTAGATATTCATTAGTTAAAGATTACATCGAATTTATGTCACTAAACAATTTTCTCCCCAGCGATTAAGTATTTATATCCTCTATATCGTCCAGAATATCTCTAAGACTTTCCGACTAACAATAAAATATTTAAATATACGTTTAGGACTCCCTATTAGAAAACGTTACCAACGGTTTAATTATATCTTGATTCTAGATATTCATTAGTTAAAGATTACATCGAATTTATGTCACTTAACAATTTTCTACCCACCGATTAACGCTTTATATACTTCATACCCTCCAGAATATCTTTAAGACTATAGCATTAACAAAAAAATATTTAAATATACGATTAGGAACCCCTATTAGAAAACGTTACCAACGGTTTAATTATATCTTGATTCTAGATATTCATTAGTTAAAGATTACATCGAATTTATGTCACTTAACAATTTTCTACCCACCGATTAACTCTTTATATCCTTTATACCGTCCAGAATATCTCTAAGACTCTCCCACTAACAATAAAATATTTAAATAGACCATTAGGAACCCCTATTAGAAAACATTACCAACGGTTTAATTATATCTTGATTCTAGATATTCATTAGTTAAAGATTACATCGAATTTATGTCACTTAACAATTTTCTGCCCAGCGATTAAGTATTTATATCCTTTATACCGTCCAGAATATCTCTAAGACTCTCCCACTAACAATAAAATATTTAAATATACGTTTAGGAACCCCTATTAGAAAACGTTACGAACGGATTAATTATATCTTGATTCTAGATATTCATTAGTTAAAGATTACATCGAATTTATGTCACTTAGCAATTTTCTGCACACGGATTTAGTATTTATATCCTTTATACCGTTCAGAATATCTCTAAGACTCTCGCATTATCATAAAAATATTTAAATATACGATTAGGAACCCCTATTAGAAAACGTTACCGATGGTTTAATTATATCTTGATTCTAGATATTCATCAGTTAAAGATTACATCGAATTTATGTCACTCAACAATTTTCTGCCCATTGATTAAGTATTAATATCCTTTATACCGTCCAGAATATCGCTAAGACTCTCCCACTGACAATAAAATATTTAAATATACGTTTAGGAACCCCTATTAGAAAACGTTACCAACGGTTTAATTATATCTTGATTCTAGATATTTATTAGTTAAAGATTACATCGAATTTATGTCACTTAACAATTTTCTACCCACCGATTAAGCCTTTATATCCTTCATACCCTACAGAATATCTCTAAGACTCTCCCATTAATAAAATAAAATTTTTTTAAATATACGTTTAGGAACCCCCATAAGAAAACTTTACCAACGGTTTAATTATAACTTGATTATATATATTCATTAGTTAAAGATTACATAGAATTTATGTCACTTAGCAATTTTCTGCACACGGATTAAGTATTTATATCCTTTATACCGTTCAGAATATCTCTAAGACTCTCGCATTAACAAAAAAATATTTAAATATACCATTAGGAACCCCTATTAGAAAACATTACCAACGGTTTAATTATATCTTGATTCTAGATATTCATTAGTTAAATATTACATCGAATTTATGTCACTTAACAATTTTCTACCCACCGATTAACCCTTTATATACTTCATACCCTCCAGAATATCTTTAAGACTATATAGCATTAACAAAAAAATATTTAAATATACGATTAGGAACCCCTATTAGAAAACGTTACCAACGGTTTAATTATATCTTGATTCTAGATATTCATTAGTTAAAGATTACATCGAATTTATGTCACTTAACAATTTTCTACCCACCGATTAACTCTTTATATCCTTTATACCGTCCAGAATATCTCTAAGGCTCTCCCACTAACAATAAAATATTTAAATATACGTTTAGGAACCCCTATTAGAAAACGTTACCAACGGTTTAATTATATCTTGATTCTAGATATTCATTAGTTAAAAAGTACATCGAATTTATGTCACTTAACATTTTTCTACCCACCGATTAAGCCTTTATATCCTTCATACCGTCCAGAATATCGCTAAGACTCGCCCACTAACAATAAAATATTTAAATAGACCATTAGGAACCCCTATTAGAAAACATTACCAACGGTTTAATTATATCTTGATTCTAGATAATCATTAGTTAAAGATTACATCGAATTTATGTCACTTAACAATTTTCTGCCCAGCGATTAAGTATTTATATCCTTTATACCGTCCAGAATATCTCTAAGATTCTCCCACTAACAATAAAATATTTAAATATACATTTAGGAACCCCTATTAGAAAACGTTACCAACGGATTAATTATATCTTGATTCTAGATATTCATTAGTTAAAGATTACATCGAATTTATGTCACTTAGCAATTTTCTGCACACGGATTTAGTATTTATATCCTTTATACCGTTCAGAATATCTCTAAGACTCTCGCATTAACATAAAAATATTTAAATATACGATTAGGAACCCCTATTAGAAAACGTTACCAACGGTTTAATTATATCTTGATTCTAGATATTCATTAGTTAAAGATTACATCGAATTTATGTCACTTAACAATTTTCTACCCACCGATTAACCCTTTATATACTTCATACCCTCCAGAATATCTTTAAGACTATAGCATTAACAAAAAAATATTTAAATATACGATTAGGAACCCCTATTAGAAAACGTTACCAACGGTTTAATTATATCTTGATTCTAGATATTCATTAGTTAAAGATTACATCGAATTTATGTCACTTAACAATTTTCTACCCACCGATTAACTCTTTATATCCTTTATACCGTCCAGAATATCTCTAAGACTCTCCCACTAACAATAAAATATTTAAATAGACCATTAGGAACCCCTATTAGAAAACATTACCAACGGTTTAATTATATCTTGATTCTAGATATTCATTAGTTAAAGATTACATCGAATTTATGTCACTTAACAATTTTCTGCCCAGCGATTAAGTATTTATATCCTTTATACCGTCCAGAATATCTCTAAGACTCTCCCACTAACAATAAAATATTTAAATATACGTTTAGGAACCCCTATTAGAAAACGTTACGAACGGATTAATTATATCTTGATTCTAGATATTCATTAGTTAAAGATTACATCGAATTTATGTCACTTAGCAATTTTCTGCACACGGATTTAGTATTTATATCCTTTATACCGTTCAGAATATCTCTAAGACTCTCGCATTATCATAAAAATATTTAAATATACGATTAGGAACCCCTATTAGAAAACGTTACCGATGGTTTAATTATATCTTGATTCTAGATATTCATCAGTTAAAGATTACATCGAATTTATGTCACTCAACAATTTTCTGCCCATTGATTAAGTATTAATATCCTTTATACCGTCCAGAATATCGCTAAGACTCTCCCACTGACAATAAAATATTTAAATATACGTTTAGGAACCCCTATTAGAAAACGTTACCAACGGTTTAATTATATCTTGATTCTAGATATTTATTAGTTAAAGATTACATCGAATTTATGTCACTTAACAATTTTCTACCCACCGATTAAGCCTTTATATCCTTCATACCCTACAGAATATCTCTAAGACTCTCCCATTAATAAAATAAAATTTTTTTAAATATACGTTTAGGAACCCCCATAAGAAAACTTTACCAACGGTTTAATTATAACTTGATTATATATATTCATTAGTTAAAGATTACATAGAATTTATGTCACTTAGCAATTTTCTGCACACGGATTAAGTATTTATATCCTTTATACCGTTCAGAATATCTCTAAGACTCTCGCATTAACAAAAAAATATTTAAATATACCATTAGGAACCCCTATTAGAAAACATTACCAACGGTTTAATTATATCTTGATTCTAGATATTCATTAGTTAAATATTACATCGAATTTATGTCACTTAACAATTTTCTACCCATCGATTAACCCTTTATATACTTCATACCCTCCAGAATATCTTTAAGACTATAGCATTAACAAAAAAATATTTAAATATACGATTAGGAACCCCTATTAGAAAACGTTACCAACGGTTTAATTATATCTTGATTCTAGATATTCATTAGTTAAAGATTACATCGAATTTATGTCACTTAACAATTTTCTACCCACCGATTAACTCTTTATATCCTTTATACCGTCCAGAATATCTCTAAGGCTCTCCCACTAACAATAAAATATTTAAATATACGTTTAGGAACCCCTATTAGAAAACGTTACCAACGGTTTAATTATATCTTGATTCTAGATATTCATTAGTTAAAAAGTACATCGAATTTATGTCACTTAACATTTTTCTACCCACCGATTAAGCCTTTATATCCTTCATACCGTCCAGAATATCGCTAAGACTCGCCCACTAACAATAAAATATTTAAATAGACCATTAGGAACCCCTATTAGAAAACATTACCAACGGTTTAATTATATCTTGATTCTAGATAATCATTAGTTAAAGATTACATCGAATTTATGTCACTTAACAATTTTCTGCCCAGCGATTAAGTATTTATATCCTTTATACCGTCCAGAATATCTCTAAGACTCTCCCACTAACAATAAAATATTTAAATATACATTTAGGAACCCCTATTAGAAAACGTTACCAACGGATTAATTATATCTTGATTCTAGATATTCATTAGTTAAAGATTACATCGAATTTATGTCACTTAGCAATTTTCTGCACACGGATTTAGTATTTATATCCTTTATACCGTTCAGAATATCTTTAAGACTATAGCATTAACAAAAAAATATTTAAATATACGATTAGGAACCCCTATTAGAAAACGTTACCAACGGTTTAATTATATCTTGATTCTAGATATTCATTAGTTAAAGATTACATCGAATTTATGTCACTTAACAATTTTCTACCCACCGATTAACGCTTTATATACTTCATACCCTCCAGAATATCTTTAAGACTATAGCATTAACAAAAAAATATTTAAATATACGATTAGGAACCCCTATTAGAAAACCTTACCAACGGTTTAATTATATCTTGATTCTAGATATTCATTAGTTAAAGATTACATCGAATTTATGTCACTTAACAATTTTCTGCCCAGCGATTAAGTATTTATATCCTTTATACCGTCCAGAATATCTCTAAGACTCTCCCACTGACAATAAAATATCTAAATATACGTTTAGGAACCCCTATTAGAAAACGTTACCAACGGATTAATTATATCTTGATTCTAGATATTCATTAGTTAAAGATTACATCGAATTTATGTCACTCAACAATTTTCTACCCACCGATTAAGCCTTTATATCCTTCATACCCTACAGATTATCTCTAAGACTTTCCCACTAACAATAAAATATTTAAATATACGTTTAGGAACCCCTATTAGAAAACGTTACCAACGGTTTAATTATATCTTGATTCTAGATATTCATTAGTTAAAGATTACATCGAATTTATGTCACTAAACAATTTTCTCCCCAGCGATTAAGTATTTATATCCTCTATATCGTCCAGAATATCTCTAAGACTTTCCGACTAACAATAAAATATTTAAATATACGTTTAGGAACCCCTATTAGAAAACGTTACCAACGGTTTAATTATATCTTGATTCTAGATATTCATTAGTTAAAGATTACATCGAATTTATGTCACTTAACAATTTTCTACCCACCGATTAACCCTTTATATACTTCATACCCTCCAGAATATCTTTAAGACTATAGCATTAACAAAAAAATATTTAAATATACGATTAGGAACCCCTATTAGAAAACGTTACCAACGGTTTAATTATATCTTGATTCTAGATATTCATTAGTTAAAGATTACATCGAATTTATGTCACTTAACAATTTTCTACCCACCGATTAAGCCTTTATATCCTTCATACCCTCCAAAATATATCTAAGTATCTCGCATTAAAATGAAAATATTTAAATATATGATTAGGAACCCCTATTAGATAACGTTACCAACGGTTTAATTATATCTTGATTCTAGATATTCATTAGTTAAAGATTACATCGAATTTATGTCACTTAACAATTTTCTCCCCAGCGATTAAGTATTTATATCCTTTATATCGTCCAGAATATCTCTAATACTTTCCCACTAACAATAAAATATTTAAATATACGTTTAGGAACCCCTATTAGAAAACGTTACCAACGTTTTAATTATATCTTGATTCTAGATATTCATTAGTTAAAGATTACATCGAATTTATGTCACTTAACAATTTTCTCCCCAACGATTAAGTATTTATATCCTTTATATCGTCCAGAATATCTCTAAGACTTTCCCACTAACAATAAAATATTTAAATATACGTTTAGGAACCCCTATTAGAAAACGTTACCAACGGTTTAATTATATCTTGATTCTAGATATTCATTAGTTAAAGATTACATCGAATTTATGTCACTAAACAATTTTCTCCCCAGCGATTAAGTACTTATATCCTCTATATCGTCCAGAATATCTCTAAGACTTTCCGACTAACAATAAAATATTTAAATATACGTTTAGGACTCCCTATTAGAAAACGTTACCAACGGTTTAATTATATCTTGATTCTAGATATTCATTAGTTAAAGATTACATCGAATTTATGTCACTTAACAATTTTCTACCCACCGATTAACGCTTTATATACTTCATACCCTCCAGAATATCTTTAAGACTATAGCATTAACAAAAAAATATTTAAATATACGATTAGGAACCCCTATTAGAAAACGTTACCAACGGTTTAATTATATCTTGATTCTAGATATTCATTAGTTAAAGATTACATCGAATTTATGTCACTTAACAATTTTCTACCCACCGATTAACTCTTTATATCCTTTATACCGTCCAGAATATCTCTAAGACTCTCCCACTAACAATAAAATATTTAAATAGACCATTAGGAACCCCTATTAGAAAACATTACCAACGGTTTAATTATATCTTGATTCTAGATATTCATTAGTTAAAGATTACATCGAATTTATGTCACTTAACAATTTTCTGCCCAGCGATTAAGTATTTATATCCTTTATACCGTCCAGAATATCTCTAAGACTCTCCCACTAACAATAAAATATTTAAATATACGTTTAGGAACCCCTATTAGAAAACGTTACGAACGGATTAATTATATCTTGATTCTAGATATTCATTAGTTAAAGATTACATCGAATTTATGTCACTTAGCAATTTTCTGCACACGGATTTAGTATTTATATCCTTTATACCGTTCAGAATATCTCTAAGACTCTCGCATTATCATAAAAATATTTAAATATACGATTAGGAACCCCTATTAGAAAACGTTACCGATGGTTTAATTATATCTTGATTCTAGATATTCATCAGTTAAAGATTACATCGAATTTATGTCACTCAACAATTTTCTGCCCATTGATTAAGTATTAATATCCTTTATACCGTCCAGAATATCGCTAAGACTCTCCCACTGACAATAAAATATTTAAATATACGTTTAGGAACCCCTATTAGAAAACGTTACCAACGGTTTAATTATATCTTGATTCTAGATATTTATTAGTTAAAGATTACATCGAATTTATGTCACTTAACAATTTTCTACCCACCGATTAAGCCTTTATATCCTTCATACCCTACAGAATATCTCTAAGACTCTCCCATTAATAAAATAAAATTTTTTTAAATATACGTTTAGGAACCCCCATAAGAAAACTTTACCAACGGTTTAATTATAACTTGATTATATATATTCATTAGTTAAAGATTACATAGAATTTATGTCACTTAGCAATTTTCTGCACACGGATTAAGTATTTATATCCTTTATACCGTTCAGAATATCTCTAAGACTCTCGCATTAACAAAAAAATATTTAAATATACCATTAGGAACCCCTATTAGAAAACATTACCAACGGTTTAATTATATCTTGATTCTAGATATTCATTAGTTAAATATTACATCGAATTTATGTCACTTAACAATTTTCTACCCACCGATTAACCCTTTATATACTTCATACCCTCCAGAATATCTTTAAGACTATATAGCATTAACAAAAAAATATTTAAATATACGATTAGGAACCCCTATTAGAAAACGTTACCAACGGTTTAATTATATCTTGATTCTAGATATTCATTAGTTAAAGATTACATCGAATTTATGTCACTTAACAATTTTCTACCCACCGATTAACTCTTTATATCCTTTATACCGTCCAGAATATCTCTAAGGCTCTCCCACTAACAATAAAATATTTAAATATACGTTTAGGAACCCCTATTAGAAAACGTTACCAACGGTTTAATTATATCTTGATTCTAGATATTCATTAGTTAAAAAGTACATCGAATTTATGTCACTTAACATTTTTCTACCCACCGATTAAGCCTTTATATCCTTCATACCGTCCAGAATATCGCTAAGACTCGCCCACTAACAATAAAATATTTAAATAGACCATTAGGAACCCCTATTAGAAAACATTACCAACGGTTTAATTATATCTTGATTCTAGATAATCATTAGTTAAAGATTACATCGAATTTATGTCACTTAACAATTTTCTGCCCAGCGATTAAGTATTTATATCCTTTATACCGTCCAGAATATCTCTAAGACTCTCCCACTAACAATAAAATATTTAAATATACATTTAGGAACCCCTATTAGAAAACGTTACCAACGGATTAATTATATCTTGATTCTAGATATTCATTAGTTAAAGATTACATCGAATTTATGTCACTTAGCAATTTTCTGCACACGGATTTAGTATTTATATCCTTTATACCGTTCAGAATATCTCTAAGACTCTCGCATTAACATAAAAATATTTAAATATACGATTAGGAACCCCTATTAGAAAACGTTACCAACGGTTTAATTATATCTTGATTCTAGATATTCATTAGTTAAAGATTACATCGAATTTATGTCACTTAACAATTTTCTACCCACCGATTAACCCTTTATATACTTCATACCCTCCAGAATATCTTTAAGACTATAGCATTAACAAAAAAATATTTAAATATACGATTAGGAACCCCTATTAGAAAACGTTACCAACGGTTTAATTATATCTTGATTCTAGATATTCATTAGTTAAAGATTACATCGAATTTATGTCACTTAACAATTTTCTACCCACCGATTAACTCTTTATATCCTTTATACCGTCCAGAATATCTCTAAGACTCTCCCACTAACAATAAAATATTTAAATAGACCATTAGGAACCCCTATTAGAAAACATTACCAACGGTTTAATTATATCTTGATTCTAGATATTCATTAGTTAAAGATTACATCGAATTTATGTCACTTAACAATTTTCTGCCCAGCGATTAAGTATTTATATCCTTTATACCGTCCAGAATATCTCTAAGACTCTCCCACTAACAATAAAATATTTAAATATACGTTTAGGAACCCCTATTAGAAAACGTTACGAACGGATTAATTATATCTTGATTCTAGATATTCATTAGTTAAAGATTACATCGAATTTATGTCACTTAGCAATTTTCTGCACACGGATTTAGTATTTATATCCTTTATACCGTTCAGAATATCTCTAAGACTCTCGCATTATCATAAAAATATTTAAATATACGATTAGGAACCCCTATTAGAAAACGTTACCGATGGTTTAATTATATCTTGATTCTAGATATTCATCAGTTAAAGATTACATCGAATTTATGTCACTCAACAATTTTCTGCCCATTGATTAAGTATTAATATCCTTTATACCGTCCAGAATATCGCTAAGACTCTCCCACTGACAATAAAATATTTAAATATACGTTTAGGAACCCCTATTAGAAAACGTTACCAACGGTTTAATTATATCTTGATTCTAGATATTTATTAGTTAAAGATTACATCGAATTTATGTCACTTAACAATTTTCTACCCACCGATTAAGCCTTTATATCCTTCATACCCTACAGAATATCTCTAAGACTCTCCCATTAATAAAATAAAATTTTTTTAAATATACGTTTAGGAACCCCCATAAGAAAACTTTACCAACGGTTTAATTATAACTTGATTATATATATTCATTAGTTAAAGATTACATAGAATTTATGTCACTTAGCAATTTTCTGCACACGGATTAAGTATTTATATCCTTTATACCGTTCAGAATATCTCTAAGACTCTCGCATTAACAAAAAAATATTTAAATATACCATTAGGAACCCCTATTAGAAAACATTACCAACGGTTTAATTATATCTTGATTCTAGATATTCATTAGTTAAATATTACATCGAATTTATGTCACTTAACAATTTTCTACCCATCGATTAACCCTTTATATACTTCATACCCTCCAGAATATCTTTAAGACTATAGCATTAACAAAAAAATATTTAAATATACGATTAGGAACCCCTATTAGAAAACGTTACCAACGGTTTAATTATATCTTGATTCTAGATATTCATTAGTTAAAGATTACATCGAATTTATGTCACTTAACAATTTTCTACCCACCGATTAACTCTTTATATCCTTTATACCGTCCAGAATATCTCTAAGGCTCTCCCACTAACAATAAAATATTTAAATATACGTTTAGGAACCCCTATTAGAAAACGTTACCAACGGTTTAATTATATCTTGATTCTAGATATTCATTAGTTAAAAAGTACATCGAATTTATGTCACTTAACATTTTTCTACCCACCGATTAAGCCTTTATATCCTTCATACCGTCCAGAATATCGCTAAGACTCGCCCACTAACAATAAAATATTTAAATAGACCATTAGGAACACCTATTAGAAAACATTACCAACGGTTTAATTATATCTTGATTCTAGATAATCATTAGTTAAAGATTACATCGAATTTATGTCACTTAACAATTTTCTGCCCAGCGATTAAGTATTTATATCCTTTATACCGTCCAGAATATCTCTAAGACTCTCCCACTAACAATAAAATATTTAAATATACATTTAGGAACCCCTATTAGAAAACGTTACCAACGGATTAATTATATCTTGATTCTAGATATTCATTAGTTAAAGATTACATCGAATTTATGTCACTTAGCAATTTTCTGCACACGGATTTAGTATTTATATCCTTTATACCGTTCAGAATATCTCTAAGACTCTCGCATTAACATAAAAATATTTAAATATACGATTAGGAACCCCTATTAGAAAACGTTACCGATGGTTTAATTATATCTTGATTCTAGATATTCATCAGTTAAAGATTACATCGAATTTATGTCACTCAACAATTTTCTGCCCATTGATTAAGTATTAATATCCTTTATACCGTCCAGAATATCGCTAAGACTCTCCCACTGACAATAAAATATTTAAATATACGTTTAGGAACCCCTATTAGAGAACGTTACCAACGGTTTAATTATATCTTGATTCTAGATATTTATTAGTTAAAGATTACATCGAATTTATGTCACTTAACAATTTTCTACCCACCGATTAAGCCTTTATATCCTTCATACCCTACAGAATATCTCTAAGACTCTCCCATTAATAAAATAAAATTTTTTTAAATATACGTTTAGGAACCCCCATAAGAAAACTTTACCAACGGTTTAATTATAACTTGATTATATATATTCATTAGTTAAAGATTACATAGAATTTATGTCACTTAGCAATTTTCTGCACACGGATTAAGTATTTATATCCTTTATACCGTTCAGAATATCTCTAAGACTCTCGCATTAACAAAAAAATATTTAAATATACCATTAGGAACCCCTATTAGAAAACATTACCAACGGTTTAATTATATCTTGATTCTAGATATTCATTAGTTAAATATTACATCGAATTTATGTCACTTAACAATTTTCTACCCACCGATTAACCCTTTATATACTTCATACCCTCCAGAATATCTTTAAGACTATAGCATTAACAAAAAAATATTTAAATATACGATTAGGAACCCCTATTAGAAAACGTTACCAACGGTTTAATTATATCTTGATTCTAGATATTCATTAGTTAAAGATTACATCGAATTTATGTCACTCAACAATTTTCTGCCCACCGATTAAGTATTAATATCCTTTATACCGTCTACAGTATCGCTAAGACTCTCGCATTAACATGAAAATATTTAAATATACGATTAGGAACCCCTATTAGAAAACATTACCAACGGTTTAATTATATCTTGATTCTAGATATTCATTAGTTAAAGATTACATCGAATTTATGTCACTCAACAATTTTCTGCCCACCGATTAAGTATTAATATCCTTTATACCGTTCAGAATATCTCTAAGACTCTCGCATTAACATGAAAATATTTAAATATACGATTAGGAACCCCTATTAGAAAACCTTACCAACGGTTTAATTATATCTTGATTCTAGATATTCATTAGTTAAAGATTACATCGAATTTATGTCACTTAACAATTTCCTACCCACCGATTAAGCCTTTATATCCTTCATACCCTACAGAATATCTCTAAGATTCTCCCATTAATAAAATAAAATTTTTTTAAATATACGTTTAAGAACCCCCATAAGAAAACTTTACCAACGGTTTAATTATAACTTGATTATATATATTCATTAGTTAAAGATTACATAGAATTTATGTCACTCAACAATTTTCTGCCCACCGATTAAGTATTAATATCCTTTATACCGTTCAGAATATCTCTAAGACTCTCGCATTAACATGAAAATATTTAAATATACGATTAGGAACCCCTATTAGAAAACCTTACCAACGGTTTAATTATATCTTGATTCTAGATATTCATTAGTTAAAGATTACATCGAATTTATGTCACTCAACAATTTTCTGCCCACCGATTAAGTATTAATATCCTTTATACGGTCCACAATATCGCTAAGACTCTCCCACTGACAATAAAATATTTAAATATACGTTTAGGAACCCCTATTAGAAAACGTTACCAACGGTTTAATTATATCTTGATTCTAGATATTCATTAGTTAAAGATTACATCGAATTTATGTCACTCAACAATTTTCTGCACACGGATTTAGTATTTATATCCTTTATACCGTTCAGAATATCTCTAAGACTCTCGCATTAACATGAAAATATTTAAATATACGATTAGGAACCCCTATTAGAAAACGTTACCGATGGTTTAATTATATCTTGATTCTAGATATTCATCAGTTAAAGATTACATCGAATTTATGTCACTCAACAATTTTCTGCCCATTGATTAAGTATTAATATCCTTTATACCGTCCAGAATATCGCTAAGACTCTCCCACTGACAATAAAATATTTAAATATACGTTTAGGAACCCCTATTAGAAAACGTTACCAACGGTTTAATTATATCTTGATTCTAGATATTCATTAGTTAAAGATTACATCGAATTTATGTCACTTAACAATTTTCTACCCACCGATTAAGCATTTATATCCTTCATACCCTACAGGATATCTCTAAGACTCTCCCATTAATAAAATAAAATTTTTTTAAATATACGTTTAGGAACCCCCATAAGAAAACTTTACCAACGGTTTAATTATAACTTGATTATATATATTCATTAGTTAAAGATTACATATAATTTATGTCACTTAGCAATTTTCTGCACACGGATTAAGTATTTATATCCTTTATACCGTTCAGAATATCTCTAAGACTGTCGCATTAACAAAAAAATATTTAAATATACCATTAGGAACCCCTATTAGAAAACATTACCAACGGTTTAATTATATCTTGATTCTAGATATTCATTAGTTAAATATTACATCGAATTTATGTCACTTAACAATTTTCTACCCACCGATTAACCCTTTATATACTTCATACCCTCCAGAATATCTTTAAGACTATAGCATTAACAAAAAAATATTTAAATATACGATTAGGAACCCCTATTAGAAAACGTTACCAACGGTTTAATTATATCTTGATTCTAGATATTCATTAGTTAAAGATTACATCGAATTTATGTCACTTAACAATTTTCTACCCTCCGATTAAGCCTTTATATCCTTCATACCCTACAGGATATCTCTAAGACTCTCCCATTAATAAAATAAAATTTTTTTAAATATACGTTTAGGAACCCCCATAAGAAAACTTTACCAACGGTTTAATTATAACTTGATTATATATATTCATTAGTTAAAGATTACATAGAATTTATGTCACTTAGCAATTTTCTGCACACGGATTAAGTATTTATATCCTTTATACCGTTCAGAATATCTCTAAGACTCTCGCATTAACAAAAAAATATTTAAATATACCATTAGGAACCCCTATTAGAAAACATTACCAACGGTTTAATTATATCTTGATTCTAGATATTCATTAGTTAAATATTACATCGAATTTATGTCACTTAACAATTTTCTACCCACCGATTAACCCTTTATATAATTCATACCCTCCAGAATATCTTTAAGACTATAGCATTAACAAAAAAATATTTAAATATACGATTAGGAACCCCTATTAGAAAACGTTACCAACGGTTTAATTATATCTTGATTCTAGATATTCATTAGTTAAAGATTACATCGAATTTATGTCACTTAACAATTTTCTGCCCAGCGATTAAGTATTTATATCCTTTTTACCGTCCAGAATATCTCTAAGACTCTCCCACTAACAATAAAATATTTAAATATACGTTTAGGAACCCCTATTAGAAAACGTTACCAACGGTTTAATTATATCTTGATTCTAGATATTCATTAGTTAAAGATTACATCGAATTTATGTCACTTAACAATTTTCTACCCACCGATTAAGCCTTTATATCCTTCATACCCTCCAAAATATATCTAAGAATCTCGCATTAAAATGAAAATATTTAAATATATGATTAGGAACCCCTATTAGATAACGTTACCAACGGTTTAATTATATCTTGATTCTAGATATTCATTAGTTAAAGATTACATCGAATTTATGTCACTTAACAATTTTCTCCCCAGCGATTAAGTATTTATATCCTTTATACCGTCCAGAATATCTCTAAGACTCTCCCACTAACAATAAAATATTTAAATATACGTTTAGGAACCCCTATTAGAAAACGTTACCAACGGATTAATTATATCTTGATTCTAGTTATTCATTAGTTAAAGATTACATCGAATTTATGTCACTTAGCAATTTTCTGCACACGGATTTAGTATTTATATCCTTTATACCGTTCAGAATATCTCTAAGACTCTCGCATTAACATAAAAATATTTAAATATACGATTAGGAACCCCTATTAGAAAACGTTACCGATGGTTTAATTATATCTTGATTCTAGATATTCATCAGTTAAAGATTACATCGAATTTATGTCACTCAACAATTTTCTGCCCATTGATTAAGTATTAATATCCTTTATACCGTCCAGAATATCGCTAAGACTCTCCCACTGACAATAAAATATTTAAATATACGTTTAGGAACCCCTATTAGAAAACGTTACCAACGGTTTAATTATATCTTGATTCTAGATATTTATTAGTTAAAGATTACATCGAATTTATGTCACTTAACAATTTTCTACCCACCGATTAAGCGTTTATATCCTTCATACCCTACAGAATATCTCTAAGACTCTCCCATTAATAAAATAAAATTTTTTTAAATATACGTTTAGGAACCCCCATAAGAAAACTTTACCAACGGTTTAATTATAACTTGATTATATATATTCATTAGTTAAAGATTACATAGAATTTATGTCACTTAGCAATTTTCTGCACACGGATTAAGTATTTATATCCTTTATACCGTTCAGAATATCTCTAAGACTCTCGCATTAACAAAAAAATATTTAAATATACCATTAGGAACCCCTATTAGAAAACATTACCAACGGTTTAATTATATCTTGATTCTAGATATTCATTAGTTAAATATTACATCGAATTTATGTCACTTAACAATTTTCTACCCACCGATTAACCCTTTATATACTTCATACCCTCCAGAATATCTTTAAGACTATAGCATTAACAAAAAAATATTTAAATATACGATTAGGAACCCCTATTAGAAAACGTTACCAACGGTTTAATTATATCTTGATTCTAGATATTCATTAGTTAAAGATTACATCGAATTTATGTCACTTAACAATTTTCTACCCACCGATTAACTCTTTATATCCTTTATACCGTCCAGAATATCTCTAAGGCTCTCCCACTAACAATAAAATATTTAAATATACGTTTAGGAACCCCTATTAGAAAACGTTACCAACGGTTTAATTATATCTTGATTCTAGATATTCATTAGTTAAAAAGTACATCGAATTTATGTCACTTAACATTTTTCTACCCACCGATTAAGCCTTTATATCCTTCATACCGTCCAGAATATCGCTAAGACTCGCCCACTAACAATAAAATATTTAAATAGACCATTAGGAACCCCTATTAGAAAACATTACCAACGGTTTAATTATATCTTGATTCTAGATATTCATTAGTTAAAGATTACATCGAATTTATGTCACTCAACAATTTTCTGCCCATTGATTAAGTATTAATATCCTTTATACCGTCCAGAATATCGCTAAGACTCTCCCACTGACAATAAAATATTTAAATATACGTTTAGGAACCCCTATTAGAAAACGTTACCAACGGTTTAATTATATCTTGATTCTAGATATTTATTAGTTAAAGATTACATCGAATTTATGTCACTTAACAATTTTCTACCCACCGATTAAGCCTTTATATCCTTCATACCCTCCAGAATATCTCGAAGACTCTCCCATTAATAAAAAAAGTTTTTTTAAATATACGTTTAGGAACCCCTATTAGAAAACGTTACCAACGGATTAATTATATCTTGATTCTTGATATTCATTAGTTAAAGATTACATCGAATTTATGTCACTTAGCAATTTTCTGCACACGGATTAAGTATTTATATCCTTTATACCGTTCAGAATATCTCTAAGACTCTCGCATTAACAAAAAAATATTTAAATATACCATTAGGAACCCCTATTAGAAAACATTACCAACGGTTTAATTATATCTTGATTCTAGATATTCATTAGTTAAATATTACATCGAATTTATGTCACTTAACAATTTTCTACCCACCGATTAACCCTTTATATACTTCATACCCTCCAGAATATCTTTAAGACTATAGCATTAACAAAAAAATATTTAAATATACGATTAGGAACCCCTATTAGAAAACGTTACCAACGGTTTAATTATATCTTGATTCTAGATATTCATTAGTTAAAGATTACATCGAATTTATGTCACTTAACAATTTTCTACCCACCGATTAACTCTTTATATCCTTTATACCGTCCAGAATATCTCTAAGGCTCTCCCACTAACAATAAAATATTTAAATATACGTTTAGGAACCCCTATTAGAAAACGTTACCAACGGTTTAATTATATCTTGATTCTAGATATTCATTAGTTAAAAAGTACATCGAATTTATGTCACTTAACATTTTTCTACCCACCGATTAAGCCTTTATATCCTTCATACCGTCCAGAATATCGCTAAGACTCGCCCACTAACAATAAAATATTTAAATAGACCATTAGGAACCCCTATTAGAAAACATTACCAACGGTTTAATTATATCTTGATTCTAGATAATCATTAGTTAAAGATTACATCGAATTTATGTCACTTAACAATTTTCTGCCCAGCGATTAAGTATTTATATCCTTTATACCGTCCAGAATATCTCTAAGACTCTCCCACTAACAATAAAATATTTAAATATACATTTAGGAACCCCTATTAGAAAACGTTACCAACGGATTAATTATATCTTGATTCTAGATATTCATTAGTTAAAGATTACATCGAATTTATGTCACTTAGCAATTTTCTGCACACGGATTTAGTATTTATATCCTTTATACCGTTCAGAATATCTCTAAGACTCTCGCATTAACATAAAAATATTTAAATATACGATTAGGAACCCCTATTAGAAAACGTTACCGATGGTTTAATTATATCTTGATTCTAGATATTCATCAGTTAAAGATTACATCGAATTTATGTCACTAAACAATTTTCTCCCCAGCGATTAAGTATTTATATCCTCTATATCGTCCAGAATATCTCTAAGACTTTCCGACTAACAATAAAATATTTAAATATACGTTTAGGACTCCCTATTAGAAAACGTTACCAACGGTTTAATTATATCTTGATTCTAGATATTCATTAGTTAAAGATTACATCGAATTTATGTCACTTAACAATTTTCTACCCACCGATTAACCCTTTATATACTTCATACCCTCCAGAATATCTTTAAGACTATAGCATTAACAAAAAAATATTTAAATATACGATTAGGAACCCCTATTAGAAAACGTTACCAACGGTTTAATTATATCTTGATTCTAGATATTCATTAGTTAAAGATTACATCGAATTTATGTCACTTAACAATTTTCTACCCACCGATTAACTCTTTATATCCTTTATACCGTCCAGAATATCTCTAAGACTCTCCCACTAACAATAAAATATTTAAATAGACCATTAGGAACCCCTATTAGAAAACATTACCAACGGTTTAATTATATCTTGATTCTAGATATTCATTAGTTAAAGATTACATCGAATTTATGTCACTTAACAATTTTCTGCCCAGCGATTAAGTATTTATATCCTTTATACCGTCCAGAATATCTCTAAGACTCTCCCACTAACAATAAAATATTTAAATATACGTTTAGGAACCCCTATTAGAAAACGTTACGAACGGATTAATTATATCTTGATTCTAGATATTCATTAGTTAAAGATTACATCGAATTTATGTCACTTAGCAATTTTCTGCACACGGATTTAGTATTTATATCCTTTATACCGTTCAGAATATCTCTAAGACTCTCGCATTATCATAAAAATATTTAAATATACGATTAGGAACCCCTATTAGAAAACGTTACCGATGGTTTAATTATATCTTGATTCTAGATATTCATCAGTTAAAGATTACATCGAATTTATGTCACTCAACAATTTTCTGCCCATTGATTAAGTATTAATATCCTTTATACCGTCCAGAATATCGCTAAGACTCTCCCACTGACAATAAAATATTTAAATATACGTTTAGGAACCCCTATTAGAAAACGTTACCAACGGTTTAATTATATCTTGATTCTAGATATTTATTAGTTAAAGATTACATCGAATTTATGTCACTTAACAATTTTCTACCCACCGATTAAGCGTTTATATCCTTCATACCCTACAGAATATCTCTAAGACTCTCCCATTAATAAAATAAAATTTTTTTAAATATACGTTTAGGAACCCCCATAAGAAAACTTTACCAACGGTTTAATTATAACTTGATTATATATATTCATTAGTTAAAGATTACATAGAATTTATGTCACTTAGCAATTTTCTGCACACGGATTAAGTATTTATATCCTTTATACCGTTCAGAATATCTCTAAGACTCTCGCATTAACAAAAAAATATTTAAATATACCATTAGGAACCCCTATTAGAAAACATTACCAACGGTTTAATTATATCTTGATTCTAGATATTCATTAGTTAAATATTACATCGAATTTATGTCACTTAACAATTTTCTACCCACCGATTAACCCTTTATATACTTCATACCCTCCAGAATATCTTTAAGACTATAGCATTAACAAAAAAATATTTAAATATACGATTAGGAACCCCTATTAGAAAACGTTACCAACGGTTTAATTATATCTTGATTCTAGATATTCATTAGTTAAAGATTGCATCGAATTTATGTCACTTAACAATTTTCTACCCACCGATTAACTCTTTATATCCTTTATACCGTCCAGAATATCTCTAAGGCTCTCCCACTAACAATAAAATATTTAAATATACGTTTAGGAACCCCTATTAGAAAACGTTACCAACGGTTTAATTATATCTTGATTCTAGATATTCATTAGTTAAAAAGTACATCGAATTTATGTCACTTAACATTTTTCTACCCACCGATTAAGCCTTTATATCCTTCATACCGTCCAGAATATCGCTAAGACTCGCCCACTAACAATAAAATATTTAAATAGACCATTAGGAACCCCTATTAGAAAACATTACCAACGGTTTAATTATATCTTGATTCTAGATATTCATTAGTTAAAGATTACATCGAATTTATGTCACTTAACAATTTTCTGCCCAGCGATTAAGTATTTATATCCTTTATACCGTCCAGAATATCTCTAAGACTCTCCCACTAACAATAAAATATTTAAATATACATTTACGAACCCCTATTAGAAAACGTTACCAACGGTTTAATTATATCTTGATTCTAGATATTTATTAGTTAAAGATTACATCGAATTTATGTCACTTAACAATTTTCTACCCACCGATTAAGCCTTTATATCCTTCATACCCTCCAGAATATCTCGAAGACTCTCCCATTAATAAAAAAAGTTTTTTTAAATATACGTTTAGGAACCCCTATTAGAAAACGTTACCAACGGATTAATTATATCTTGATTCTTGATATTCATTAGTTAAAGATTACATCGAATTTATGTCACTTAGCAATTTTCTTCACACGGATTTAGTATTTATATCCTTTATACCGTTCAGAATATCTCTAAGACTCTCGCATTAACATAAAAATATTTAAATATACGATTAGGAACCCCTATTAGAAAACGTTACCGATGGTTTAATTATATCTTGATTCTAGATATTCATCAGTTAAAGATTACATCGAATTTATGTCACTCAACAATTTTCTGCCCATTGATTAAGTATTAATATCCTTTATACCGTCCAGAATATCGCTAAGACTCTCCCACTGACAATAAAATATTTAAATATACGTTTAGGAACCCCTATTAGAAAACGTTACCAACGGTTTAATTATATCTTGATTCTAGATATTTATTAGTTAAAGATTACATCGAAATTATGTCACTTAACAATTTTCTACCCACCGATTAAGCCTTTATATCCTTCATACCCTCCAGAATATCTCGAAGACTCTCCCATTAATAAAAAAAGTTTTTTTAAATATACGTTTAGGAACCCCTATAAGAAAACTTTACCAACGGTTTAATTATATCTTGATTATATATATTCATTAGTTAAAGATTACATAGAATTTATGTCACTTATCAATTTTCTGCCCACGGGTTAAGTATTTATATCTTTTATACCGTTGAGAATATCTATAAGACTCTCGCATTAACAAAAAAATATTTAAATATACCATTAGGAACCCCTATTGTAAAATATTACAAACGGATTAATTATATCTTGATTCTAGATATTCATTAGTTAAAGATTACATCGAATTTATGTCACTCAACAATTTTCTGCCCACCGATTAAGTATTAATATCCTTTATACGGTCCACAATATCGCTAAGACTCTCCCACTGACAATAAAATATTTAAATATACGTTTAGGAACCCCTATTAGAAAACGTTACCAACGGTTTAATTATATCTTGATTCTAGATATTCATTAGTTAAAGATTACATCGAATTTATGTCACTCAACAATTTTCTGCCCACCGATTATGTATTAATATCCTTTATACGGTCCACAATATCGCTAAGACTCTCCCACTGACAATAAAATATTTAAATATACGTTTAGGAACCCCTATTAGATAACGTTACCAACGGTTTAATTATATCTTGATTCTAGATATTCATTAGTTAAAGATTACATCGAATTTATGTCACTTAACAATTTTCTACCCACCGATTAACCCTTTATATACTTCATACCCTCCAGAATATCTTTAAGACTATAGCATTAACAAAAAAATATTTAAATATACGATTAGGAACCCCTATTAGAAAACGTTACCAACGGTTTAATTATATCTTGATTCTAGATATTCATTAGTTAAAGATTACATCGAATTTATGTCACTTAACAATTTTCTGCCCAGCGATTAAGTATTTATATCCTTTTTACCGTCCAGAATATCTCTAAGACTCTCCCACAAACAATAAAATATTTAAATATACGTTTAGGAACCCCTATTAGAAAACGTTACCAACGGATTAATTATATCTTGATTCTACATATTCATTAGTTAAAGATTACATCGAATTTATGTCACTCAACAATTTTCTGCCCACCGATTAAGTATTAATATCCTTTATACCGTTCAGAATATCTGTAAGACTCTCGCATTAACATGAAAATATTTAAATATACGATTAGGAACCCCTATTAGAAAACCTTACCAACGGTTTAATTATATCTTGATTCTAGATATTCATTAGTTAAAGATTACATCGAATTTATGTCACTTAACAATTTTCTCCCCAGCGATTAAGTATTTATATCCTTTATACCGTCCAGAATATCTCTAAGACTCTCCCACTAACAATAAAATATTTAAATATACGTTTAGGAACCCCTATTAGAAAACGTTACCAACGGATTAATTATATCTTGATTCTAGATATTCATTAGTTAAAGATTACATCGAATTTATGTCACTTAGCAATTTTCTGCACACGGATTTAGTATTTATATCCTTTATACCGTTCAGAATATCTCTAAGACTCTCGCATTAACATAAAAATATTTAAATATACGATTAGGAACCCCTATTAGAAAACGTTACCGATGGTTTAATTATATCTTGATTCTAGATATTCATCAGTTAAAGATTACATCGAATTTATGTCACTCAACAGTTTTCTGCCCATTGATTAAGTATTAATATCCTTTATACCGTCCAGAATATCGCTAAGACTCTCCCACTGACAATAAAATATTTAAATATACGTTTAGGAACCCCTATTAGAAAACGTTACCAACGGTTTAATTATATCTTGATTCTAGATATTTATTAGTTAAAGATTACATCGAATTTATGTCACTTAACAATTTTCTACCCACCGATTAAGCGTTTATATCCTTCATACCCTACAGAATATCTCTAAGACTCTCCCATTAATAAAATAAAATTTTTTTAAATATACGTTTAGGAACCCCCATAAGAAAACTTTACCAACGGTTTAATTATAACTTGATTATATATATTCATTAGTTAAAGATTACATAGAATTTATGTCACTTAGCAATTTTCTGCACACGGATTAAGTATTTATATCCTTTATACCGTTCAGAATATCTCTAAGACTCTCGCATTAACAAAAAAATATTTAAATATACCATTAGGAACCCCTATTAGAAAACATTACCAACGGTTTAATTATATCTTGATTCTAGATATTCATTAGTTAAATATTACATCGAATTTATGTCACTTAACAATTTTCTACCCACCGATTAACCCTTTATATACTTCATACCCTCCAGAATATCTTTAAGACTATAGCATTAACAAAAAAATATTTAAATATACGATTAGGAACCCCTATTAGAAAACGTTACCAACGGTTTAATTATATCTTGATTCTAGATATTCATTAGTTAAAGATTACATCGAATTTATGTCACTTAACAATTTTCTACCCACCGATTAACTCTTTATATCCTTTATACCGTCCAGAATATCTCTAAGGCTCTCCCACTAACAATAAAATATTTAAATATACGTTTAGGAACCCCTATTAGAAAACGTTACCAACGGTTTAATTATATCTTGATTCTAGATATTCATTAGTTAAAAAGTACATCGAATTTATGTCACTTAACATTTTTCTACCCACCGATTAAGCCTTTATATCCTTCATACCGTCCAGAATATCGCTAAGACTCGCCCACTAACAATAAAATATTTAAATAGACCATTAGGAACCCCTATTAGAAAACATTACCAACGGTTTAATTATATCTTGATTCTAGATATTCATTAGTTAAAGATTACATCGAATTTATGTCACTTAACAATTTTCTGCCCAGCGATTAAGTATTTATATCCTTTATACCGTCCAGAATATCTCTAAGACTCTCCCACTAACAATAAAATATTTAAATATACATTTACGAACCCCTATTAGAAAACGTTACCAACGGTTTAATTATATCTTGATTCTAGATATTTATTAGTTAAAGATTACATCGAATTTATGTCACTTAACAATTTTCTACCCACCAATTAAGCCTTTATATCCTTCATACCCTCCAGAATATCTCGAAGACTCTCCCATTAATAAAAAAAGTTTTTTTAAATATACGTTTAGGAACCCCTATTAGAAAACGTTACCAACGGATTAATTATATCTTGATTCTTGATATTCATTAGTTAAAGATTACATCGAATTTATGTCACTTAGCAATTTTCTTCACACGGATTTAGTATTTATATCCTTTATACCGTTCAGAATATCTCTAAGACTCTCGCATTAACATAAAAATATTTAAATATACGATTAGGAACCCCTATTAGAAAACGTTACCGATGGTTTAATTATATCTTGATTCTAGATATTCATCAGTTAAAGATTACATCGAATTTATGTCACTCAACAATTTTCTGCCCATTGATTAAGTATTAATATCCTTTATACCGTCCAGAATATCGCTAAGACTCTCCCACTGACAATAAAATATTTAAATATACGTTTAGGAACCCCTATTAGAAAACGTTACCAACGGTTTAATTATATCTTGATTCTAGATATTTATTAGTTAAAGATTACATCGAAATTATGTCACTTAACAATTTTCTACCCACCGATTAAGCCTTTATATCCTTCATACCCTCCAGAATATCTCGAAGACTCTCCCATTAATAAAAATAGTTTTTTTAAATATACGTTTAGGAACCCCTATAAGAAAACTTTACCAACGGTTTAATTATATCTTGATTATATATATTCATTAGTTAAAGATTACATAGAATTTATGTCACTTATCAATTTTCTGCCCACGGGTTAAGTATTTATATCTTTTATACCGTTCAGAATATCTATAAGACTCTCGCATTAACAAAAAAATATTTAAATATACCATTAGGAACCCCTATTGTAAAATATTACAAACGGATTAATTATATCTTGATTCTAGATATTCATTAGTTAAAGATTACATCGAATTTATGTCACTCAACAATTTTCTGCCCACCGATTAAGTATTAATATCCTTTATACGGTCCACAATATCGCTAAGACTCTCCCACTGACAATAAAATATTTAAATATACGTTTAGGAACCCCTATTAGAAAACGTTACCAACGGTTTAATTATATCTTGATTCTAGATATTCATTAGTTAAAGATTACATCGAATTTATGTCACTCAACAATTTTCTGCCCACCGATTAAGTATTAATATCCTTTATACGGTCCACAATATCGCTAAGACTCTCCCACTGACAATAAAATATTTAAATATACGTTTAGGAACCCCTATTAGATAAAGTTACCAACGGTTTAATTATATCTTGATTCTAGATATTCATTAGTTAAAGATTACATCGAATTTATGTCACTTAACAATTTTCTACCCACCGATTAACCCTTTATATACTTCATACCCTCCAGAATATCTTTAAGACTATAGCATTAACAAAAAAATATTTAAATATACGATTAGGAACCACTATTAGAAAACGTTACCAACGGTTTAATTATATCTTGATTCTAGATATTCATTAGTTAAAGATTACATCGAATTTATGTCACTTAACAATTTTCTGCCCAGCGATTAAGTATTTATATCCTTTTTACCGTCCAGAATATCTCTAAGACTCTCCCACAAACAATAAAATATTTAAATATACGTTTAGGAACCCCTATTAGAAAACGTTACCAACGGATTAATTATATCTTGATTCTACATATTCATTAGTTAAAGATTACATCGAATTTATGTCACTCAACAATTTTCTGCCCACCGATTAAGTATTAATATCCTTTATACCGTTCAGAATATCTGTAAGACTCTCGCATTAACATGAAAATATTTAAATATACGATTAGGAACCCCTATTAGAAAACCTTACCAACGGTTTAATTATATCTTGATTCTAGATATTCATTAGTTAAAGATTACATCGAATTTATGTCACTTAACAATTTTCTGCCCAGCGATTAAGTATTTATATCCTTTATACCGTCCAGAATATCTCTAAGACTCTCCCACTGACAATAAAATATCTAAATATACGTTTAGGAACCCCTATTAGAAAACGTTACCAACGGATTAATTATATCTTGATTCTAGATATTCATTAGTTAAAGATTACATCGAATTTATGTCACTCAACAATTTTCTGCCCACCGATTAAGTATTAATATCCTTTATACCGTTCAGAATATCTCTAAGACTCTCGCATTAACATGAAAATATTTAAATATACGATTAGGAACCCCTATTAGAAAACCTTACCAACGGTTTAATTATATCTTGATTCTAGATATTCATTAGTTAAAGATTACATCGAATTTATGTCACTTAACAATTTCCTACCCACCGATTAAGCCTTTATATCCTTCATACCCTACAGAATATCTCTAAGACTCTCCCATTAATAAAATAAAATTTTTTTAAATATACGTTTAGGAACCCCCATAAGAAAACTTTACCAACGGTTTAATTATAACTTGATTATATATATTCATTAGTTAAAGATTACATAGAATTTATGTCACTCAACAATTTTCTGCCCACCGATTAAGTATTAATATCCTTTATACCGTTCAGAATATCTCTAAGACTCTCGCATTAACATGAAAATATTTAAATATACGATTAGGAACCCCTATTAGAAAACCTTACCAACGGTTTAATTATATCTTGATTCTAGATATTCATTAGTTAAAGATTACATCGAATTTATGTCACTCAACAATTTTCTGCCCACCGATTAAGTATTAATATCCTTTATACGGTCCACAATATCGCTAAGACTCTCCCACTGACAATAAAATATTTAAATATACGTTTAGGAACCCCTATTAGAAAACGTTACCAACGGTTTAATTATATCTTGATTCTAGATATTCATTAGTTAAAGATTACATCGAATTTATGTCACTCAACAATTTTCTGCACACGGATTTAGTATTTATATCCTTTATACCGTTCAGAATATCTCTAAGACTCTCGCATTAACATGAAAATATTTAAATATACGATTAGGAACCCCTATTAGAAAACGTTACCGATGGTTTAATTATATCTTGATTCTAGATATTCATCAGTTAAAGATTACATCGAATTTATGTCACTCAACAATTTTCTGCCCATTGATTAAGTATTAATATCCTTTATACCGTCCAGAATATCGCTAAGACTCTCCCACTGACAATAAAATATTTAAATATACGTTTAGGAACCCCTATTAGAAAACGTTACCAACGGTTTAATTATATCTTGATTCTAGATATTTATTAGTTAAAGATTACATCGAATTTATGTCACTTAACAATTTTCTACCCACCGATTAAGCGTTTATATCCTTCATACCCTACAGAATATCTCTAAGACTCTCCCATTAATAAAATAAAATTTTTTTAAATATACGTTTAGGAACCCCCATAAGAAAACTTTACCAACGGATTAATTATATCTTGATTCTTGATATTCATTAGTTAAAGATTACATCGAATTTATGTCACTCAACAATTTTCTGCCCATTGATTAAGTATTAATATCCTTTATACCGTCCAGAATATCGCTAAGACTCTCCCACTGACAATAAAATATTTAAATATACGTTTAGGAACCCCTATTAGAAAACGTTACCAACGGTTTAATTATATCTTGATTCTAGATATTTATTAGTTAAAGATTACATCGAATTTATGTCACTTAACAATTTTCTGCCCAGCGATTAAGTATTTATATCCTTTATACCGTCCAGAATATCTCTAAGACTCTCCCACTAACAATAAAATATTTAAATATACATTTACGAACCCCTATTAGAAAACGTTACCAACGGTTTAATTATATCTTGATTCTAGATATTTATTAGTTAAAGATTACATCGAATTTATGTCACTTAACAATTTTCTACCCACCGATTAACCCTTTATATACTTCATACCCTCCAGAATATCTTTAAGACTATAGCATTAACAAAAAAATATTTAAATATACGATTAGGAACCCCTATTAGAAAACGTTACCAACGGTTTAATTATATCTTGATTCTAGATATTCATTAGTTAAAGATTACATCGAATTTATGTCACTTAACAATTTTCTACCCACCGATTAACTCTTTATATCCTTTATACCGTCCAGAATATCTCTAAGGCTCTCCCACTAACAATAAAATATTTAAATATACGTTTAGGAACCCCTATTAGAAAACGTTACCAACGGTTTAATTATATCTTGATTCTAGATATTCATTAGTTAAAAAGTACATCGAATTTATGTCACTTAACATTTTTCTACCCACCGATTAAGCCTTTATATCCTTCATACCGTCCAGAATATCGCTAAGACTCGCCCACTAACAATAAAATATTTAAATAGACCATTAGGAACCCCTATTAGAAAACATTACCAACGGTTTAATTATATCTTGATTCTAGATATTCATTAGTTAAAGATTACATCGAATTTATGTCACTTAACAATTTTCTGCCCAGCGATTAAGTATTTATATCCTTTATACCGTCCAGAATATCTCTAAGACTCTCCCACTAACAATAAAATATTTAAATATACATTTACGAACCCCTATTAGAAAACGTTACCAACGGTTTAATTATATCTTGATTCTAGATATTTATTAGTTAAAGATTACATCGAATTTATGTCACTTAACAATTTTCTACCCACCGATTAAGCCTTTATATCCTTCATACCCTCCAGAATATCTCGAAGACTCTCCCATTAATAAAAAAAGTTTTTTTAAATATACGTTTAGGAACCCCTATTAGAAAACGTTACCAACGGATTAATTATATCTTGATTCTTGATATTCATTAGTTAAAGATTACATCGAATTTATGTCACTTAGCAATTTTCTTCACACGGATTTAGTATTTATATCCTTTATACCGTTCAGAATATCTCTAAGACTCTCGCATTAACATAAAAATATTTAAATATACGATTAGGAACCCCTATTAGAAAACGTTACCGATGGTTTAATTATATCTTGATTCTAGATATTCATCAGTTAAAGATTACATCGAATTTATGTCACTCAACAATTTTCTGCCCATTGATTAAGTATTAATATCCTTTATACCGTCCAGAATATCGCTAAGACTCTCCCACTGACAATAAAATATTTAAATATACGTTTAGGAACCCCTATTAGAAAACGTTACCAACGGTTTAATTATATCTTGATTCTAGATATTTATTAGTTAAAGATTACATCGAAATTATGTCACTTAACAATTTTCTACCCACCGATTAAGCCTTTATATCCTTCATACCCTCCAGAATATCTCGAAGACTCTCCCATTAATAAAAAAAGTTTTTTTAAATATACGTTTAGGAACCCCTATAAGAAAACTTTACCAACGGTTTAATTATATCTTGATTATATATATTCATTATTTAAAGATTACATAGAATTTATGTCACTTATCAATTTTCTACCCACCGATTAACCCTTTATATACTTCATACCCTCCAGAATATCTTTAAGACTATAGCATTAACAAAAAAATATTTAAATATACGATTAGGAACCCCTATTAGAAAACGTTACCAACGGTTTAATTATATCTTGATTCTAGATATTCATTAGTTAAAGATTACATCGAATTTATGTCACTTAACAATTTTCTGCCCAGCGATTAAGTATTTATATCCTTTTTACCGTCCAGAATATCTCTAAGACTCTCCCACAAACAATAAAATATTTAAATATACGTTTAGGAACCCCTATTAGAAAACGTTACCAACGGATTAATTATATCTTGATTCTACATATTCATTAGTTAAAGATTACATCGAATTTATGTCACTCAACAATTTTCTGCCCACCGATTAAGTATTAATATCCTTTATACCGTCCAGAATATCTCTAAGGCTCTCCCACTAACAATAAAATATTTAAATATACGTTTAGGAACCCCTATTAGAAAACGTTACCAACGGTTTAATTATATCTTGATTCTAGATATTCATTAGTTAAAAAGTACATCGAATTTATGTCACTTAACATTTTTCTACCCACCGATTAAGCCTTTATATCCTTCATACCGTCCAGAATATCGCTAAGACTCGCCCACTAACAATAAAATATTTAAATAGACCATTAGGAACCCCTATTAGAAAACATTACCAACGGTTTAATTATATCTTGATTCTAGATATTCATTAGTTAAAGATTACATCGAATTTATGTCACTTAACAATTTTCTGCCCAGCGATTAAGTATTTATATCCTTTATACCGTCCAGAATATCTCTAAGACTCTCCCACTAACAATAAAATATTTAAATATACATTTACGAACCCCTATTAGAAAACGTTACCAACGGTTTAATTATATCTTGATTCTAGATATTTATTAGTTAAAGATTACATCGAATTTATGTCACTTAACAATTTTCTACCCACCGATTAAGCCTTTATATCCTTCATACCCTCCAGAATATCTCGAAGACTCTCCCATTAATAAAAAAAGTTTTTTTAAATATACGTTTAGGAACCCCTATTAGAAAACGTTACCAACGGATTAATTATATCTTGATTCTTGATATTCATTAGTTAAAGATTACATCGAATTTATGTCACTTAGCAATTTTCTTCACACGGATTTAGTATTTATATCCTTTATACCGTTCAGAATATCTCTAAGACTCTCGCATTAACATAAAAATATTTAAATATACGATTAGGAACCCCTATTAGAAAACGTTACCGATGGTTTAATTATATCTTGATTCTAGATATTCATCAGTTAAAGATTACATCGAATTTATGTCACTCAACAATTTTCTGCCCATTGATTAAGTATTAATATCCTTTATACCGTCCAGAATATCGCTAAGACTCTCCCACTGACAATAAAATATTTAAATATACGTTTAGGAACCCCTATTAGAAAACGTTACCAACGGTTTAATTATATCTTGATTCTAGATATTTATTAGTTAAAGATTACATCGAAATTATGTCACTTAACAATTTTCTACCCACAGATTAAGCCTTTATATCCTTCATACCCTCCAGAATATCTCGAAGACTCTCCCATTAATAAAAAAAGTTTTTTTAAATATACGTTTAGGAACCCCTATAAGAAAACTTTACCAACGGTTTAATTATATCTTGATTATATATATTCATTAGTTAAAGATTACATAGAATTTATGTCACTTATCAATTTTCTGCCCACGGGTTAAGTATTTATATCTTTTATACCGTTCAGAATATCTATAAGACTCTCGCATTAACAAAAAAATATTTAAATATACCATTAGGAACCCCTATTGTAAAATATTACAAACGGATTAATTATATCTTGATTCTAGATATTCATTAGTTAAAGATTATATCGAATTTATGTCACTCAACAATTTTCTGCCCACCGATTAAGTATTAATATCCTTTATACGGTCCACAATATCGCTAAGACTCTCCCACTGACAATAAAATATTTAAATATACGTTTAGGAACCCCTATTAGAAAACGTTACCAACGGTTTAATTATATCTTGATTCTAGATATTCATTAGTTAAAGATTACATCGAATTTATGTCACTCAACAATTTTCTGCCCACCGATTAAGTATTAATATCCTTTATACGGTCCACAATATCGCTAAGACTCTCCCACTGACAATAAAATATTTAAATATACGTTTAGGAACCCCTATTAGATAACGTTACCAACGGTTTAATTATATCTTGATTCTAGATATTCATTAGTTAAAGATTACATCGAATTTATGTCACTTAACAATTTTCTACCCACCGATTAACCCTTTATATACTTCATACCCTACAGAATATCTCTAAGACTCTCCCATTAATAAAATAAAATTTTTTTAAATATACGTTTAGGAACCCCCATAAGAAAACTTTACCAACGGTTTAATTATAACTTGATTATATATATTCATTAGTTAAAGATTACATAGAATTTATGTCACTCAACAATTTTCTGCCCACCGATTAAGTATTAATATCCTTTATACCGTTCAGAATATCTCTAAGACTCTCGCATTAACATGAAAATATTTAAATATACGATTAGGAACCCCTATTAGAAAACCTTACCAACGGTTTAATTATATCTTGATTCTAGATATTCATTAGTTAAAGATTACATCGAATTTATGTCACTCAACAATTTTCTGCCCACCGATTAAGTATTAATATCCTTTATACGGTCCACAATATCGCTAAGACTCTCCCACTGACAATAAAATATTTAAATATACGTTTAGGAACCCCTATTAGATAAAGTTACCAACGGTTTAATTATATCTTGATTCTAGATATTCATTAGTTAAAGATTACATCGAATTTATGTCACTTAACAATTTTCTACCCACCGATTAACCCTTTATATACTTCATACCCTCCAGAATATCTTTAAGACTATAGCATTAACAAAAAAATATTTAAATATACGATTAGGAACCACTATTAGAAAACGTTACCAACGGTTTAATTATATCTTGATTCTAGATATTCATTAGTTAAAGATTACATCGAATTTATGTCACTTAACAATTTTCTGCCCAGCGATTAAGTATTTATATCCTTTTTACCGTCCAGAATATCTCTAAGACTCTCCCACAAACAATAAAATATTTAAATATACGTTTAGGAACCCCTATTAGAAAACGTTACCAACGGATTAATTATATCTTGATTCTACATATTCATTAGTTAAAGATTACATCGAATTTATGTCACTCAACAATTTTCTGCCCACCGATTAAGTATTAATATCCTTTATACCGTTCAGAATATCTGTAAGACTCTCGCATTAACATGAAAATATTTAAATATACGATTAGGAACCCCTATTAGAAAACCTTACCAACGGTTTAATTATATCTTGATTCTAGATATTCATTAGTTAAAGATTACATCGAATTTATGTCACTTAACAATTTTCTGCCCAGCGATTAAGTATTTATATCCTTTATACCGTCCAGAATATCTCTAAGACTCTCCCACTGACAATAAAATATCTAAATATACGTTTAGGAACCCCTATTAGAAAACGTTACCAACGGATTAATTATATCTTGATTCTAGATATTCATTAGTTAAAGATTACATCGAATTTATGTCACTCAACAATTTTCTGCCCACCGATTAAGTATTAATATCCTTTATACCGTTCAGAATATCTCTAAGACTCTCGCATTAACAAAAAAATATTTAAATATACCATTAGGAACCCCTATTAGAAAACATTACCAACGGTTTAATTATATCTTGATTCTAGATATTCATTAGTTAAATATTACATCGAATTTATGTCACTTAACAATTTTCTACCCACCGATTAACCCTTTATATACTTCATACCCTCCAGAATATCTTTAAGACTATAGCATTAACAAAAAAATATTTAAATATACGATTAGGAACCCCTATTAGAAAACGTTACCAACGGTTTAATTATATCTTGATTCTAGATATTCATTAGTTAAAGATTACATCGAATTTATGTCACTTAACAATTTTCTACCCACCGATTAACTCTTTATATCCTTTATACCGTCCAGAATATCTCTAAGGCTCTCCCACTAACAATAAAATATTTAAATATACGTTTAGGAACCCCTATTAGAAAACGTTACCAACGGTTTAATTATATCTTGATTCTAGATATTCATTAGTTAAAAAGTACATCGAATTTATGTCACTTAACATTTTTCTACCCACCGATTAAGCCTTTATATCCTTCATACCGTCCAGAATATCGCTAAGACTCGCCCACTAACAATAAAATATTTAAATAGACCATTAGGAACCCCTATTAGAAAACATTACCAACGGTTTAATTATATCTTGATTCTAGATATTCATTAGTTAAAGATTACATCGAATTTATGTCACTTAACAATTTTCTGCCCAGCGATTAAGTATTTATATCCTTTATACCGTCCAGAATATCTCTAAGACTCTCCCACTAACAATAAAATATTTAAATATACATTTACGAACCCCTATTAGAAAACGTTACCAACGGTTTAATTATATCTTGATTCTAGATATTTATTAGTTAAAGATTACATCGAATTTATGTCACTTAACAATTTTCTACCCACCGATTAAGCCTTTATATCCTTCATACCCTCCAGAATATCTCGAAGACTCTCCCATTAATAAAAAAAGTTTTTTTAAATATACGTTTAGGAACCCCTATTAGAAAACGTTACCAACGGATTAATTATATCTTGATTCTTGATATTCATTAGTTAAAGATTACATCGAATTTATGTCACTTAGCAATTTTCTTCACACGGATTTAGTATTTATATCCTTTATACCGTTCAGAATATCTCTAAGACTCTCGCATTAACATAAAAATATTTAAATATACGATTAGGAACCCCTATTAGAAAACGTTACCGATGGTTTAATTATATCTTGATTCTAGATATTCATCAGTTAAAGATTACATCGAATTTATGTCACTCAACAATTTTCTGCCCATTGATTAAGTATTAATATCCTTTATACCGTCCAGAATATCGCTAAGACTCTCCCACTGACAATAAAATATTTAAATATACGTTTAGGAACCCCTATTAGAAAACGTTACCAACGGTTTAATTATATCTTGATTCTAGATATTTATTAGTTAAAGATTACATCGAAATTATGTCACTTAACAATTTTCTACCCACCGATTAAGCCTTTATATCCTTCATACCCTCCAGAATATCTCGAAGACTCTCCCATTAATAAAAATAGTTTTTTTAAATATACGTTTAGGAACCCCTATAAGAAAACTTTACCAACGGTTTAATTATATCTTGATTATATATATTCATTAGTTAAAGATTACATAGAATTTATGTCACTTATCAATTTTCTGCCCACGGGTTAAGTATTTATATCTTTTATACCGTTCAGAATATCTATAAGACTCTCGCATTAACAAAAAAATATTTAAATATACCATTAGGAACCCCTATTGTAAAATATTACAAACGGATTAATTATATCTTGATTCTAGATATTCATTAGTTAAAGATTACATCGAATTTATGTCACTCAACAATTTTCTGCCCACCGATTAAGTATTAATATCCTTTATACGGTCCACAATATCGCTAAGACTCTCCCACTGACAATAAAATATTTAAATATACGTTTAGGAACCCCTATTAGAAAACGTTACCAACGGTTTAATTATATCTTGATTCTAGATATTCATTAGTTAAAGATTACATCGAATTTATGTCACTCAACAATTTTCTGCCCACCGATTAAGTATTAATATCCTTTATACGGTCCACAATATCGCTAAGACTCTCCCACTGACAATAAAATATTTAAATATACGTTTAGGAACCCCTATTAGATAAAGTTACCAACGGTTTAATTATATCTTGATTCTAGATATTCATTAGTTAAAGATTACATCGAATTTATGTCACTTAACAATTTTCTACCCACCGATTAACCCTTTATATACTTCATACCCTCCAGAATATCTTTAAGACTATAGCATTAACAAAAAAATATTTAAATATACGATTAGGAACCACTATTAGAAAACGTTACCAACGGTTTAATTATATCTTGATTCTAGATATTCATTAGTTAAAGATTACATCGAATTTATGTCACTTAACAATTTTCTGCCCAGCGATTAAGTATTTATATCCTTTTTACCGTCCAGAATATCTCTAAGACTCTCCCACAAACAATAAAATATTTAAATATACGTTTAGGAACCCCTATTAGAAAACGTTACCAACGGATTAATTATATCTTGATTCTACATATTCATTAGTTAAAGATTACATCGAATTTATGTCACTCAACAATTTTCTGCCCACCGATTAAGTATTAATATCCTTTATACCGTTCAGAATATCTGTAAGACTCTCGCATTAACATGAAAATATTTAAATATACGATTAGGAACCCCTATTAGAAAACCTTACCAACGGTTTAATTATATCTTGATTCTAGATATTCATTAGTTAAAGATTACATCGAATTTATGTCACTTAACAATTTTCTGCCCAGCGATTAAGTATTTATATCCTTTATACCGTCCAGAATATCTCTAAGACTCTCCCACTGACAATAAAATATCTAAATATACGTTTAGGAACCCCTATTAGAAAACGTTACCAACGGATTAATTATATCTTGATTCTAGATATTCATTAGTTAAAGATTACATCGAATTTATGTCACTCAACAATTTTCTGCCCACCGATTAAGTATTAATATCCTTTATACCGTTCAGAATATCTCTAAGACTCTCGCATTAACATGAAAATATTTAAATATACGATTAGGAACCCCTATTAGAAAACCTTACCAACGGTTTAATTATATCTTGATTCTAGATATTCATTAGTTAAAGATTACATCGAATTTATGTCACTTAACAATTTCCTACCCACCGATTAAGCCTTTATATCCTTCATACCCTACAGAATATCTCTAAGACTCTCCCATTAATAAAATAAAATTTTTTTAAATATACGTTTAGGAACCCCCATAAGAAAACTTTACCAACGGTTTAATTATAACTTGATTATATATATTCATTAGTTAAAGATTACATAGAATTTATGTCACTCAACAATTTTCTGCCCACCGATTAAGTATTAATATCCTTTATACCGTTCAGAATATCTCTAAGACTCTCGCATTAACATGAAAATATTTAAATATACGATTAGGAACCCCTATTAGAAAACCTTACCAACGGTTTAATTATATCTTGATTCTAGATATTCATTAGTTAAAGATTACATCGAATTTATGTCACTCAACAATTTTCTGCCCACCGATTAAGTATTAATATCCTTTATACGGTCCACAATATCGCTAAGACTCTCCCACTGACAATAAAATATTTAAATATACGTTTAGGAACCCCTATTAGAAAACGTTACCAACGGTTTAATTATATCTTGATTCTAGATATTCATTAGTTAAAGATTACATCGAATTTATGTCACTCAACAATTTTCTGCACACGGATTTAGTATTTATATCCTTTATACCGTTCAGAATATCTCTAAGACTCTCGCATTAACATGAAAATATTTAAATATACGATTAGGAACCCCTATTAGAAAACGTTACCGATGGTTTAATTATATCTTGATTCTAGATATTCATCAGTTAAAGATTACATCGAATTTATGTCACTCAACAATTTTCTGCCCATTGATTAAGTATTAATATCCTTTATACCGTCCAGAATATCGCTAAGACTCTCCCACTGACAATAAAATATTTAAATATACGTTTAGGAACCCCTATTAGAAAACGTTACCAACGGTTTAATTATATCTTGATTCTAGATATTTATTAGTTAAAGATTACATCGAATTTATGTCACTTAACAATTTTCTACCCACCGATTAAGCGTTTATATCCTTCATACCCTACAGAATATCTCTAAGACTCTCCCATTAATAAAATAAAATTTTTTTAAATATACGTTTAGGAACCCCCATAAGAAAACTTTACCAACGGATTAATTATATCTTGATTCTTGATATTCATTAGTTAAAGATTACATCGAATTTATGTCACTCAACAATTTTCTGCCCATTGATTAAGTATTAATATCCTTTATACCGTCCAGAATATCGCTAAGACTCTCCCACTGACAATAAAATATTTAAATATACGTTTAGGAACCCCTATTAGAAAACGTTACCAACGGTTTAATTATATCTTGATTCTAGATATTTATTAGTTAAAGATTACATCGAATTTATGTCACTTAACAATTTTCTGCCCAGCGATTAAGTATTTATATCCTTTATACCGTCCAGAATATCTCTAAGACTCTCCCACTAACAATAAAATATTTAAATATACATTTACGAACCCCTATTAGAAAACGTTACCAACGGTTTAATTATATCTTGATTCTAGATATTTATTAGTTAAAGATTACATCGAATTTATGTCACTTAACAATTTTCTACCCACCGATTAACCCTTTATATACTTCATACCCTCCAGAATATCTTTAAGACTATAGCATTAACAAAAAAATATTTAAATATACGATTAGGAACCCCTATTAGAAAACGTTACCAACGGTTTAATTATATCTTGATTCTAGATATTCATTAGTTAAAGATTACATCGAATTTATGTCACTTAACAATTTTCTACCCACCGATTAACTCTTTATATCCTTTATACCGTCCAGAATATCTCTAAGGCTCTCCCACTAACAATAAAATATTTAAATATACGTTTAGGAACCCCTATTAGAAAACGTTACCAACGGTTTAATTATATCTTGATTCTAGATATTCATTAGTTAAAAAGTACATCGAATTTATGTCACTTAACATTTTTCTACCCACCGATTAAGCCTTTATATCCTTCATACCGTCCAGAATATCGCTAAGACTCGCCCACTAACAATAAAATATTTAAATAGACCATTAGGAACCCCTATTAGAAAACATTACCAACGGTTTAATTATATCTTGATTCTAGATATTCATTAGTTAAAGATTACATCGAATTTATGTCACTTAACAATTTTCTGCCCAGCGATTAAGTATTTATATCCTTTATACCGTCCAGAATATCTCTAAGACTCTCCCACTAACAATAAAATATTTAAATATACATTTACGAACCCCTATTAGAAAACGTTACCAACGGTTTAATTATATCTTGATTCTAGATATTTATTAGTTAAAGATTACATCGAATTTATGTCACTTAACAATTTTCTACCCACCGATTAAGCCTTTATATCCTTCATACCCTCCAGAATATCTCGAAGACTCTCCCATTAATAAAAAAAGTTTTTTTAAATATACGTTTAGGAACCCCTATTAGAAAACGTTACCAACGGATTAATTATATCTTGATTCTTGATATTCATTAGTTAAAGATTACATCGAATTTATGTCACTTAGCAATTTTCTTCACACGGATTTAGTATTTATATCCTTTATACCGTTCAGAATATCTCTAAGACTCTCGCATTAACATAAAAATATTTAAATATACGATTAGGAACCCCTATTAGAAAACGTTACCGATGGTTTAATTATATCTTGATTCTAGATATTCATCAGTTAAAGATTACATCGAATTTATGTCACTCAACAATTTTCTGCCCATTGATTAAGTATTAATATCCTTTATACCGTCCAGAATATCGCTAAGACTCTCCCACTGACAATAAAATATTTAAATATACGTTTAGGAACCCCTATTAGAAAACGTTACCAACGGTTTAATTATATCTTGATTCTAGATATTTATTAGTTAAAGATTACATCGAAATTATGTCACTTAACAATTTTCTACCCACCGATTAAGCCTTTATATCCTTCATACCCTCCAGAATATCTCGAAGACTCTCCCATTAATAAAAAAAGTTTTTTTAAATATACGTTTAGGAACCCCTATAAGAAAACTTTACCAACGGTTTAATTATATCTTGATTATATATATTCATTATTTAAAGATTACATAGAATTTATGTCACTTATCAATTTTCTACCCACCGATTAACCCTTTATATACTTCATACCCTCCAGAATATCTTTAAGACTATAGCATTAACAAAAAAATATTTAAATATACGATTAGGAACCCCTATTAGAAAACGTTACCAACGGTTTAATTATATCTTGATTCTAGATATTCATTAGTTAAAGATTACATCGAATTTATGTCACTTAACAATTTTCTGCCCAGCGATTAAGTATTTATATCCTTTTTACCGTCCAGAATATCTCTAAGACTCTCCCACAAACAATAAAATATTTAAATATACGTTTAGGAACCCCTATTAGAAAACGTTACCAACGGATTAATTATATCTTGATTCTACATATTCATTAGTTAAAGATTACATCGAATTTATGTCACTCAACAATTTTCTGCCCACCGATTAAGTATTAATATCCTTTATACCGTCCAGAATATCTCTAAGGCTCTCCCACTAACAATAAAATATTTAAATATACGTTTAGGAACCCCTATTAGAAAACGTTACCAACGGTTTAATTATATCTTGATTCTAGATATTCATTAGTTAAAAAGTACATCGAATTTATGTCACTTAACATTTTTCTACCCACCGATTAAGCCTTTATATCCTTCATACCGTCCAGAATATCGCTAAGACTCGCCCACTAACAATAAAATATTTAAATAGACCATTAGGAACCCCTATTAGAAAACATTACCAACGGTTTAATTATATCTTGATTCTAGATATTCATTAGTTAAAGATTACATCGAATTTATGTCACTTAACAATTTTCTGCCCAGCGATTAAGTATTTATATCCTTTATACCGTCCAGAATATCTCTAAGACTCTCCCACTAACAATAAAATATTTAAATATACATTTACGAACCCCTATTAGAAAACGTTACCAACGGTTTAATTATATCTTGATTCTAGATATTTATTAGTTAAAGATTACATCGAATTTATGTCACTTAACAATTTTCTACCCACCGATTAAGCCTTTATATCCTTCATACCCTCCAGAATATCTCGAAGACTCTCCCATTAATAAAAAAAGTTTTTTTAAATATACGTTTAGGAACCCCTATTAGAAAACGTTACCAACGGATTAATTATATCTTGATTCTTGATATTCATTAGTTAAAGATTACATCGAATTTATGTCACTTAGCAATTTTCTTCACACGGATTTAGTATTTATATCCTTTATACCGTTCAGAATATCTCTAAGACTCTCGCATTAACATAAAAATATTTAAATATACGATTAGGAACCCCTATTAGAAAACGTTACCGATGGTTTAATTATATCTTGATTCTAGATATTCATCAGTTAAAGATTACATCGAATTTATGTCACTCAACAATTTTCTGCCCATTGATTAAGTATTAATATCCTTTATACCGTCCAGAATATCGCTAAGACTCTCCCACTGACAATAAAATATTTAAATATACGTTTAGGAACCCCTATTAGAAAACGTTACCAACGGTTTAATTATATCTTGATTCTAGATATTTATTAGTTAAAGATTACATCGAAATTATGTCACTTAACAATTTTCTACCCACAGATTAAGCCTTTATATCCTTCATACCCTCCAGAATATCTCGAAGACTCTCCCATTAATAAAAAAAGTTTTTTTAAATATACGTTTAGGAACCCCTATAAGAAAACTTTACCAACGGTTTAATTATATCTTGATTATATATATTCATTAGTTAAAGATTACATAGAATTTATGTCACTTATCAATTTTCTGCCCACGGGTTAAGTATTTATATCTTTTATACCGTTCAGAATATCTATAAGACTCTCGCATTAACAAAAAAATATTTAAATATACCATTAGGAACCCCTATTGTAAAATATTACAAACGGATTAATTATATCTTGATTCTAGATATTCATTAGTTAAAGATTATATCGAATTTATGTCACTCAACAATTTTCTGCCCACCGATTAAGTATTAATATCCTTTATACGGTCCACAATATCGCTAAGACTCTCCCACTGACAATAAAATATTTAAATATACGTTTAGGAACCCCTATTAGAAAACGTTACCAACGGTTTAATTATATCTTGATTCTAGATATTCATTAGTTAAAGATTACATCGAATTTATGTCACTCAACAATTTTCTGCCCACCGATTAAGTATTAATATCCTTTATACGGTCCACAATATCGCTAAGACTCTCCCACTGACAATAAAATATTTAAATATACGTTTAGGAACCCCTATTAGATAACGTTACCAACGGTTTAATTATATCTTGATTCTAGATATTCATTAGTTAAAGATTACATCGAATTTATGTCACTTAACAATTTTCTACCCACCGATTAACCCTTTATATACTTCATACCCTACAGAATATCTCTAAGACTCTCCCATTAATAAAATAAAATTTTTTTAAATATACGTTTAGGAACCCCCATAAGAAAACTTTACCAACGGTTTAATTATAACTTGATTATATATATTCATTAGTTAAAGATTACATAGAATTTATGTCACTCAACAATTTTCTGCCCACCGATTAAGTATTAATATCCTTTATACCGTTCAGAATATCTCTAAGACTCTCGCATTAACATGAAAATATTTAAATATACGATTAGGAACCCCTATTAGAAAACCTTACCAACGGTTTAATTATATCTTGATTCTAGATATTCATTAGTTAAAGATTACATCGAATTTATGTCACTCAACAATTTTCTGCCCACCGATTAAGTATTAATATCCTTTATACGGTCCACAATATCGCTAAGACTCTCCCACTGACAATAAAATATTTAAATATACGTTTAGGAACCCCTATTAGATAAAGTTACCAACGGTTTAATTATATCTTGATTCTAGATATTCATTAGTTAAAGATTACATCGAATTTATGTCACTTAACAATTTTCTACCCACCGATTAACCCTTTATATACTTCATACCCTCCAGAATATCTTTAAGACTATAGCATTAACAAAAAAATATTTAAATATACGATTAGGAACCACTATTAGAAAACGTTACCAACGGTTTAATTATATCTTGATTCTAGATATTCATTAGTTAAAGATTACATCGAATTTATGTCACTTAACAATTTTCTGCCCAGCGATTAAGTATTTATATCCTTTTTACCGTCCAGAATATCTCTAAGACTCTCCCACAAACAATAAAATATTTAAATATACGTTTAGGAACCCCTATTAGAAAACGTTACCAACGGATTAATTATATCTTGATTCTACATATTCATTAGTTAAAGATTACATCGAATTTATGTCACTCAACAATTTTCTGCCCACCGATTAAGTATTAATATCCTTTATACCGTTCAGAATATCTGTAAGACTCTCGCATTAACATGAAAATATTTAAATATACGATTAGGAACCCCTATTAGAAAACCTTACCAACGGTTTAATTATATCTTGATTCTAGATATTCATTAGTTAAAGATTACATCGAATTTATGTCACTTAACAATTTTCTGCCCAGCGATTAAGTATTTATATCCTTTATACCGTCCAGAATATCTCTAAGACTCTCCCACTGACAATAAAATATCTAAATATACGTTTAGGAACCCCTATTAGAAAACGTTACCAACGGATTAATTATATCTTGATTCTAGATATTCATTAGTTAAAGATTACATCGAATTTATGTCACTCAACAATTTTCTGCCCACCGATTAAGTATTAATATCCTTTATACCGTTCAGAATATCTCTAAGACTCTCGCATTAACATGAAAATATTTAAATATACGATTAGGAACCCCTATTAGAAAACCTTACCAACGGTTTAATTATATCTTGATTCTAGATATTCATTAGTTAAAGATTACATCGAATTTATGTCACTTAACAATTTCCTACCCACCGATTAAGCCTTTATATCCTTCATACCCTACAGAATATCTCTAAGACTCTCCCATTAATAAAATAAAATTTTTTTAAATATACGTTTAGGAACCCCCATAAGAAAACTTTACCAACGGTTTAATTATAACTTGATTATATATATTCATTAGTTAAAGATTACATAGAATTTATGTCACTCAACAATTTTCTGCCCACCGATTAAGTATTAATATCCTTTATACCGTTCAGAATATCTCTAAGACTCTCGCATTAACATGAAAATATTTAAATATACGATTAGGAACCCCTATTAGAAAACGTTACCGATGGTTTAATTATATCTTGATTCTAGATATTCATCAGTTAAAGATTACATCGAATTTATGTCACTCAACAATTTTCTGCCCATTGATTAAGTATTAATATCCTTTATACCGTCCAGAATATCGCTAAGACTCTCCCACTGACAATAAAATATTTAAATATACGTTTAGGAACCCCTATTAGAAAACGTTACCAACGGTTTAATTATATCTTGATTCTAGATATTTATTAGTTAAAGATTACATCGAATTTATGTCACTTAACAATTTTCTACCCACCGATTAAGCGTTTATATCCTTCATACCCTACAGAATATCTCTAAGACTCTCCCATTAATAAAATAAAATTTTTTTAAATATACGTTTAGGAACCCCCATAAGAAAACTTTACCAACGGATTAATTATATCTTGATTCTTGATATTCATTAGTTAAAGATTACATCGAATTTATGTCGCTCAACAATTTTCTGCCCATTGATTAAGTATTAATATCCTTTATACCGTCCAGAATATCGCTAAGACTCTCCCACTGACAATAAAATATTTAAATATACGTTTAGGAACCCCTATTAGAAAACGTTACCAACGGTTTAATTATATCTTGATTCTAGATATTTATTAGTTAAAGATTACATCGAATTTATGTCACTTAACAATTTTCTGCCCAGCGATTAAGTATTTATATCCTTTATACCGTCCAGAATATCTCTAAGACTCTCCCACTAACAATAAAATATTTAAATATACATTTACGAACCCCTATTAGAAAACGTTACCAACGGTTTAATTATATCTTGATTCTAGATATTCATTAGTTAAAGATTACATCGAATTTATGTCACTTAACAATTTTCTGCCCAGCGATTAAGTATTTATATCCTTTATACCGTCCAGAATATCTCTAAGACTCTCCCACTAACAATAAAATATTTAAATATACATTTACGAACCCCTATTAGAAAACGTTACCAACGGTTTAATTATATCTTGATTCTAGATATTTATTAGTTAAAGATTACATCGAATTTATGTCACTTAACAATTTTCTACCCACCGATTAACCCTTTATATACTTCATACCCTCCAGAATATCTTTAAGACTATAGCATTAACAAAAAAATATTTAAATATACGATTAGGAACCCCTATTAGAAAACGTTACCAACGGTTTAATTATATCTTGATTCTAGATATTCATTAGTTAAAGATTACATCGAATTTATGTCACTTAACAATTTTCTACCCACCGATTAACTCTTTATATCCTTTATACCGTCCAGAATATCTCTAAGGCTCTCCCACTAACAATAAAATATTTAAATATACGTTTAGGAACCCCTATTAGAAAACGTTACCAACGGTTTAATTATATCTTGATTCTAGATATTCATTAGTTAAAAAGTACATCGAATTTATGTCACTTAACATTTTTCTACCCACCGATTAAGCCTTTATATCCTTCATACCGTCCAGAATATCGCTAAGACTCGCCCACTAACAATAAAATATTTAAATAGACCATTAGGAACCCCTATTAGAAAACATTACCAACGGTTTAATTATATCTTGATTCTAGATATTCATTAGTTAAAGATTACATCGAATTTATGTCACTTAACAATTTTCTGCCCAGCGATTAAGTATTTATATCCTTTATACCGTCCAGAATATCTCTAAGACTCTCCCACTAACAATAAAATATTTAAATATACATTTACGAACCCCTATTAGAAAACGTTACCAACGGTTTAATTATATCTTGATTCTAGATATTTATTAGTTAAAGATTACATCGAATTTATGTCACTTAACAATTTTCTACCCACCGATTAAGCCTTTATATCCTTCATACCCTCCAGAATATCTCGAAGACTCTCCCATTAATAAAAAAAGTTTTTTTAAATATACGTTTAGGAACCCCTATTAGAAAACGTTACCAACGGATTAATTATATCTTGATTCTTGATATTCATTAGTTAAAGATTACATCGAATTTATGTCACTTAGCAATTTTCTTCACACGGATTTAGTATTTATATCCTTTATACCGTTCAGAATATCTCTAAGACTCTCGCATTAACATAAAAATATTTAAATATACGATTAGGAACCCCTATTAGAAAACGTTACCGATGGTTTAATTATATCTTGATTCTAGATATTCATCAGTTAAAGATTACATCGAATTTATGTCACTCAACAATTTTCTGCCCATTGATTAAGTATTAATATCCTTTATACCGTCCAGAATATCGCTAAGACTCTCCCACTGACAATAAAATATTTAAATATACGTTTAGGAACCCCTATTAGAAAACGTTACCAACGGTTTAATTATATCTTGATTCTAGATATTTATTAGTTAAAGATTACATCGAAATTATGTCACTTAACAATTTTCTACCCACCGATTAAGCCTTTATATCCTTCATACCCTCCAGAATATCTCGAAGACTCTCCCATTAATAAAAAAAGTTTTTTTAAATATACGTTTAGGAACCCCTATAAGAAAACTTTACCAACGGTTTAATTATATCTTGATTATATATATTCATTATTTAAAGATTACATAGAATTTATGTCACTTATCAATTTTCTACCCACCGATTAACCCTTTATATACTTCATACCCTCCAGAATATCTTTAAGACTATAGCATTAACAAAAAAATATTTAAATATACGATTAGGAACCCCTATTAGAAAACGTTACCAACGGTTTAATTATATCTTGATTCTAGATATTCATTAGTTAAAGATTACATCGAATTTATGTCACTTAACAATTTTCTGCCCAGCGATTAAGTATTTATATCCTTTTTACCGTCCAGAATATCTCTAAGACTCTCCCACAAACAATAAAATATTTAAATATACGTTTAGGAACCCCTATTAGAAAACGTTACCAACGGATTAATTATATCTTGATTCTACATATTCATTAGTTAAAGATTACATCGAATTTATGTCACTCAACAATTTTCTGCCCACCGATTAAGTATTAATATCCTTTATACCGTCCAGAATATCTCTAAGGCTCTCCCACTAACAATAAAATATTTAAATATACGTTTAGGAACCCCTATTAGAAAACGTTACCAACGGTTTAATTATATCTTGATTCTAGATATTCATTAGTTAAAAAGTACATCGAATTTATGTCACTTAACATTTTTCTACCCACCGATTAAGCCTTTATATCCTTCATACCGTCCAGAATATCGCTAAGACTCGCCCACTAACAATAAAATATTTAAATAGACCATTAGGAACCCCTATTAGAAAACATTACCAACGGTTTAATTATATCTTGATTCTAGATATTCATTAGTTAAAGATTACATCGAATTTATGTCACTTAACAATTTTCTGCCCAGCGATTAAGTATTTATATCCTTTATACCGTCCAGAATATCTCTAAGACTCTCCCACTAACAATAAAATATTTAAATATACATTTACGAACCCCTATTAGAAAACGTTACCAACGGTTTAATTATATCTTGATTCTAGATATTTATTAGTTAAAGATTACATCGAATTTATGTCACTTAACAATTTTCTACCCACCGATTAAGCCTTTATATCCTTCATACCCTCCAGAATATCTCGAAGACTCTCCCATTAATAAAAAAAGTTTTTTTAAATATACGTTTAGGAACCCCTATTAGAAAACGTTACCAACGGATTAATTATATCTTGATTCTTGATATTCATTAGTTAAAGATTACATCGAATTTATGTCACTTAGCAATTTTCTTCACACGGATTTAGTATTTATATCCTTTATACCGTTCAGAATATCTCTAAGACTCTCGCATTAACATAAAAATATTTAAATATACGATTAGGAACCCCTATTAGAAAACGTTACCGATGGTTTAATTATATCTTGATTCTAGATATTCATCAGTTAAAGATTACATCGAATTTATGTCACTCAACAATTTTCTGCCCATTGATTAAGTATTAATATCCTTTATACCGTCCAGAATATCGCTAAGACTCTCCCACTGACAATAAAATATTTAAATATACGTTTAGGAACCCCTATTAGAAAACGTTACCAACGGTTTAATTATATCTTGATTCTAGATATTTATTAGTTAAAGATTACATCGAAATTATGTCACTTAACAATTTTCTACCCACAGATTAAGCCTTTATATCCTTCATACCCTCCAGAATATCTCGAAGACTCTCCCATTAATAAAAAAAGTTTTTTTAAATATACGTTTAGGAACCCCTATAAGAAAACTTTACCAACGGTTTAATTATATCTTGATTATATATATTCATTAGTTAAAGATTACATAGAATTTATGTCACTTATCAATTTTCTGCCCACGGGTTAAGTATTTATATCTTTTATACCGTTCAGAATATCTATAAGACTCTCGCATTAACAAAAAAATATTTAAATATACCATTAGGAACCCCTATTGTAAAATATTACAAACGGATTAATTATATCTTGATTCTAGATATTCATTAGTTAAAGATTACATCGAATTTATGTCACTCAACAATTTTCTGCCCACCGATTAAGTATTAATATCCTTTATACGGTCCACAATATCGCTAAGACTCTCCCACTGACAATAAAATATTTAAATATACGTTTAGGAACCCCTATTAGAAAACGTTACCAACGGTTTAATTATATCTTGATTCTAGATATTCATTAGTTAAAGATTACATCGAATTTATGTCACTCAACAATTTTCTGCCCACCGATTAAGTATTAATATCCTTTATACGGTCCACAATATCGCTAAGACTCTCCCACTGACAATAAAATATTTAAATATACGTTTAGGAACCCCTATTAGATAACGTTACCAACGGTTTAATTATATCTTGATTCTAGATATTCATTAGTTAAAGATTACATCGAATTTATGTCACTTAACAATTTTCTACCCACCGATTAACCCTTTATATACTTCATACCCTCCAGAATATCTTTAAGACTATAGCATTAACAAAAAAATATTTAAATATACGATTAGGAACCCCTATTAGAAAACGTTACCAACGGTTTAATTATATCTTGATTCTAGATATTCATTAGTTAAAGATTACATCGAATTTATGTCACTTAACAATTTTCTGCCCATCGATTAAGTATTTATATCCTTTTTACCGTCCAGAATATCTCTAAGACTCTCCCACAAACAATAAAATATTTAAATATACGTTTAGGAACCCCTATTAGAAAACGTTACCAACGGATTAATTATATCTTGATTCTAGATATTCATTAGTTAAAGATTACATCGAATTTATGTCACTCAACAATTTTCTGCCCACCGATTAAGTATTAATATCCTTTATACCGTTCAGAATATCTGTAAGACTCTCGCATTAACATGAAAATATTTAAATATACGATTAGGAACCCCTATTAGAAAACCTTACCAACGGTTTAATTATATCTTGATTCTAGATATTCATTAGTTAAAGATTACATCGAATTTATGTCACTTAACAATTTTCTCCCCAGCGATTAAGTATTTATATCCTTTATACCGTTCAGAATATCTCTAAGACTCTCGCATTAACAAAAAAATATTTAAATATACCATTAGGAACCCCTATTAGAAAACATTACCAACGGTTTAATTATATCTTGATTCTAGATATTCATTAGTTAAATATTACATCGAATTTATGTCACTTAACAATTTTCTACCCACCGATTAACCCTTTATATACTTCATACCCTCCAGAATATCTTTAAGACTATAGCATTAACAAAAAAATATTTAAATATACGATTAGGAACCCCTATTAGAAAACGTTACCAACGGTTTAATTATATCTTGATTCTAGATATTCATTAGTTAAAGATTACATCGAATTTATGTCACTTAACAATTTTCTACCCACCGATTAACTCTTTATATCCTTTATACCGTCCAGAATATCTCTAAGGCTCTCCCACTAACAATAAAATATTTAAATATACGTTTAGGAACCCCTATTAGAAAACGTTACCAACGGTTTAATTATATCTTGATTCTAGATATTCATTAGTTAAAAAGTACATCGAATTTATGTCACTTAACATTTTTCTACCCACCGATTAAGCCTTTATATCCTTCATACCGTCCAGAATATCGCTAAGACTCGCCCACTAACAATAAAATATTTAAATAGACCATTAGGAACCCCTATTAGAAAACATTACCAACGGTTTAATTATATCTTGATTCTAGATATTCATTAGTTAAAGATTACATCGAATTTATGTCACTTAACAATTTTCTGCCCAGCGATTAAGTATTTATATCCTTTATACCGTCCACAATATCTCTAAGACTCTCCCACTAACAATAAAATATTTAAATATACATTTACGAACCCCTATTAGAAAACGTTACCAACGGTTTAATTATATCTTGATTCTAGATATTTATTAGTTAAAGATTACATCGAATTTATGTCACTTAACAATTTTCTACCCACCGATTAAGCCTTTATATCCTTCATACCCTCCAGAATATCTCGAAGACTCTCCCATTAATAAAAAAAGTTTTTTTAAATATACGTTTAGGAACCCCTATAAGAAAACTTTACCAACGGTTTAATTATATCTTGATTATATATATTCATTAGTTAAAGATTACATAGAATTTATGTCACTTATCAATTTTCTGCCCACGGGTTAAGTATTTATATCTTTTATACCGTTCAGAATATCTATAAGACTCTCGCATTAACAAAAAAATATTTAAATATACCATTAGGAACCCCTATTGTAAAATATTACAAACGGATTAATTATATCTTGATTCTAGATATTCATTAGTTAAAGATTACATCGAATTTATGTCACTCAACAATTTTCTGCCCACCGATTAAGTATTAATATCCTTTATACGGTCCACAATATCGCTAAGACTCTCCCACTGACAATAAAATATTTAAATATACGTTTAGGAACCCCTATTAGAAAACGTTACCAACGGTTTAATTATATCTTGATTCTAGATATTCATTAGTTAAAGATTACATCGAATTTATGTCACTCAACAATTTTCTGCCCACCGATTAAGTATTAATATCCTTTATACGGTCCACAATATCGCTAAGACTCTCCCACTGACAATAAAATATTTAAATATACGTTTAGGAACCCCTATTAGATAACGTTACCAACGGTTTAATTATATCTTGATTCTAGATATTCATTAGTTAAAGATTACATCGAATTTATGTCACTTAACAATTTTCTACCCACCGATTAACCCTTTATATACTTCATACCCTCCAGAATATCTTTAAGACTATAGCATTAACAAAAAAATATTTAAATATACGATTAGGAACCCCTATTAGAAAACGTTACCAACGGTTTAATTATATCTTGATTCTAGATATTCATTAGTTAAAGATTACATCGAATTTATGTCACTTAACAATTTTCTGCCCATCGATTAAGTATTTATATCCTTTTTACCGTCCAGAATATCTCTAAGACTCTCCCACAAACAATAAAATATTTAAATATACGTTTAGGAACCCCTATTAGAAAACGTTACCAACGGATTAATTATATCTTGATTCTACATATTCATTAGTTAAAGATTACATCGAATTTATGTCACTCAACAATTTTCTGCCCACCGATTAAGTATTAATATCCTTTATACCGTTCAGAATATCTGTAAGACTCTCGCATTAACATGAAAATATTTAAATATACGATTAGGAACCCCTATTAGAAAACCTTACCAACGGTTTAATTATATCTTGATTCTAGATATTCATTAGTTAAAGATTACATCGAATTTATGTCACTTAACAATTTTCTCCCCAGCGATTAAGTATTTATATCCTTTATACCGTTCAGAATATCTCTAAGACTCTCGCATTAACAAAAAAATATTTAAATATACCATTAGGAACCCCTATTAGAAAACATTACCAACGGTTTAATTATATCTTGATTCTAGATATTCATTAGTTAAATATTACATCGAATTTATGTCACTTAACAATTTTCTACCCACCGATTAACCCTTTATATACTTCATACCCTCCAGAATATCTTTAAGACTATAGCATTAACAAAAAAATATTTAAATATACGATTAGGAACCCCTATTAGAAAACGTTACCAACGGTTTAATTATATCTTGATTCTAGATATTCATTAGTTAAAGATTACATCGAATTTATGTCACTCAACAATTTTCTGCCCACCGATTAAGTATTAATATCCTTTATACGGTCCACAATATCGCTAAGACTCTCCCACTGACAATAAAATATTTAAATATACGTTTAGGAACCCCTATTAGATAACGTTACCAACGGTTTAATTATATCTTGATTCTAGATATTCATTAGTTAAAGATTACATCGAATTTATGTCACTTAACAATTTTCTACCCACCGATTAACCCTTTATATACTTCATACCCTCCAGAATATCTTTAAGACTATAGCATTAACAAAAAAATATTTAAATATACGATTAGGAACCCCTATTAGAAAACGTTACCAACGGTTTAATTATATCTTGATTCTAGATATTCATTAGTTAAAGATTACATCGAATTTATGTCACTTAACAATTTTCTCCCCAGCGATTAAGTATTTATATCCTTTATACCGTTCAGAATATCTCTAAGACTCTCGCATTAACAAAAAAATATTTAAATATACCATTAGGAACCCCTATTAGAAAACATTACCAACGGTTTAATTATATCTTGATTCTAGATATTCATTAGTTAAATATTACATCGAATTTATGTCACTTAACAATTTTCTACCCACCGATTAACCCTTTATATACTTCATACCCTCCAGAATATCTTTAAGACTATAGCATTAACAAAAAAATATTTAAATATACGATTAGGAACCCCTATTAGAAAACGTTACCAACGGTTTAATTATATCTTGATTCTAGATATTCATTAGTTAAAGATTACATCGAATTTATGTCACTTAACAATTTTCTACCCACCGATTAACTCTTTATATCCTTTATACCGTCCAGAATATCTCTAAGGCTCTCCCACTAACAATAAAATATTTAAATATACGTTTAGGAACCCCTATTAGAAAACGTTACCAACGGTTTAATTATATCTTGATTCTAGATATTCATTAGTTAAAAAGTACATCGAATTTATGTCACTTAACATTTTTCTACCCACCGATTAAGCCTTTATATCCTTCATACCGTCCAGAATATCGCTAAGACTCGCCCACTAACAATAAAATATTTAAATAGACCATTAGGAACCCCTATTAGAAAACATTACCAACGGTTTAATTATATCTTGATTCTAGATATTCATTAGTTAAAGATTACATCGAATTTATGTCACTTAACAATTTTCTGCCCAGCGATTAAGTATTTATATCCTTTATACCGTCCAGAATATCTCTAAGACTCTCCCACTAACAATAAAATATTTAAATATACATTTACGAACCCCTATTAGAAAACGTTACCAACGGTTTAATTATATCTTGATTCTAGATATTTATTAGTTAAAGATTACATCGAATTTATGTCACTTAACAATTTTCTACCCACCGATTAAGCCTTTATATCCTTCATACCCTCCAGAATATCTCGAAGACTCTCCCATTAATAAAAAAAGTTTTTTTAAATATACGTTTAGGAACCCCTATTAGAAAACGTTACCAACGGATTAATTATATCTTGATTCTTGATATTCATTAGTTAAAGATTACATCGAATTTATGTCACTTAGCAATTTTCTTCACACGGATTTAGTATTTATATCCTTTATACCGTTCAGAATATCTCTAAGACTCTCGCATTAACATAAAAATATTTAAATATACGATTAGGAACCCCTATTAGAAAACGTTACCGATGGTTTAATTATATCTTGATTCTAGATATTCATCAGTTAAAGATTACATCGAATTTATGTCACTCAACAATTTTCTGCCCATTGATTAAGTATTAATATCCTTTATACCGTCCAGAATATCGCTAAGACTCTCCCACTGACAATAAAATATTTAAATATACGTTTAGGAACCCCTATTAGAAAACGTTACCAACGGTTTAATTATATCTTGATTCTAGATATTTATTAGTTAAAGATTACATCGAAATTATGTCACTTAACAATTTTCTACCCACCGATTAAGCCTTTATATCCTTCATACCCTCCAGAATATCTCGAAGACTCTCCCATTAATAAAAAAAGTTTTTTTAAATATACGTTTAGGAACCCCTATAAGAAAACTTTACCAACGGTTTAATTATATCTTGATTATATATATTCATTAGTTAAAGATTACATAGAATTTATGTCACTTATCAATTTTCTACCCACCGATTAACCCTTTATATACTTCATACCCTCCAGAATATCTTTAAGACTATAGCATTAACAAAAAAATATTTAAATATACGATTAGGAACCCCTATTAGAAAACGTTACCAACGGTTTAATTATATCTTGATTCTAGATATTCATTAGTTAAAGATTACATCGAATTTATGTCACTTAACAATTTTCTGCCCAGCGATTAAGTATTTATATCCTTTTTACCGTCCAGAATATCTCTAAGACTCTCCCACAAACAATAAAATATTTAAATATACGTTTAGGAACCCCTATTAGAAAACGTTACCAACGGATTAATTATATCTTGATTCTACATATTCATTAGTTAAAGATTACATCGAATTTATGTCACTCAACAATTTTCTGCCCACCGATTAAGTATTAATATCCTTTATACCGTCCAGAATATCTCTAAGGCTCTCCCACTAACAATAAAATATTTAAATATACGTTTAGGAACCCCTATTAGAAAACGTTACCAACGGTTTAATTATATCTTGATTCTAGATATTCATTAGTTAAAAAGTACATCGAATTTATGTCACTTAACATTTTTCTACCCACCGATTAAGCCTTTATATCCTTCATACCGTCCAGAATATCGCTAAGACTCGCCCACTAACAATAAAATATTTAAATAGACCATTAGGAACCCCTATTAGAAAACATTACCAACGGTTTAATTATATCTTGATTCTAGATATTCATTAGTTAAAGATTACATCGAATTTATGTCACTTAACAATTTTCTGCCCAGCGATTAAGTATTTATATCCTTTATACCGTCCAGAATATCTCTAAGACTCTCCCACTAACAATAAAATATTTAAATATACATTTACGAACCCCTATTAGAAAACGTTACCAACGGTTTAATTATATCTTGATTCTAGATATTTATTAGTTAAAGATTACATCGAATTTATGTCACTTAACAATTTTCTACCCACCGATTAAGCCTTTATATCCTTCAGACCCTCCAGAATATCTCGAAGACTCTCCCATTAATAAAAAAAGTTTTTTTAAATATACGTTTAGGAACCCCTATTAGAAAACGTTACCAACGGATTAATTATATCTTGATTCTTGATATTCATTAGTTAAAGATTACATCGAATTTACGTCACTTAGCAATTTTCTTCACACGGATTTAGTATTTATATCCTTTATACCGTTCAGAATATCTCTAAGACTCTCGCATTAACATAAAAATATTTAAATATACGATTAGGAACCCCTATTAGAAAACGTTACCGATGGTTTAATTATATCTTGATTCTAGATATTCATCAGTTAAAGATTACATCGAATTTATGTCACTCAACAATTTTCTGCCCATTGATTAAGTATTAATATCCTTTATACCGTCCAGAATATCGCTAAGACTCTCCCACTGACAATAAAATATTTAAATATACGTTTAGGAACCCCTATTAGAAAACGTTACCAACGGTTTAATTATATCTTGATTCTAGATATTTATTAGTTAAAGATTACATCGAAATTATGTCACTTAACAATTTTCTACCCACAGATTAAGCCTTTATATCCTTCATACCCTCCAGAATATCTCGAAGACTCTCCCATTAATAAAAAAAGTTTTTTTAAATATACGTTTAGAAACCCCTATAAGAAAACTTTACCAACGGTTTAATTATATCTTGATTATATATATTCATTAGTTAAAGATTACATAGAATTTATGTCACTTATCAATTTTCTGCCCACGGGTTAAGTATTTATATCTTTTATACCGTTCAGAATATCTATAAGACTCTCGCATTAACAAAAAAATATTTAAATATACCATTAGGAACCCCTATTGTAAAATATTACAAACGGATTAATTATATCTTGATTCTAGATATTCATTAGTTAAAGATTACATCGAATTTATGTCACTCAACAATTTTCTGCCCACCGATTAAGTATTAATATCCTTTATACGGTCCACAATATCGCTAAGACTCTCCCACTGACAATAAAATATTTAAATATACGTTTAGGAACCCCTATTAGAAAACGTTACCAACGGATTAATTATATCTTGATTCTAGATATTCATTAGTTAAAGATTACATCGAATTTATGTCACTCAATAATTTTCTGCCCACCGATTAAGTATTAATATCCTTTATACGGTCCACAATATCGCTAAGACTCTCCCACTGACAATAAAATATTTAAATATACGTTTAGGAACCCCTATTAGATAACGTTACCAACGGTTTAATTATATCTTGATTCTAGATATTCATTAGTTAAAGATTACATCGAATTTATGTCACTTAACAATTTTCTACCCACCGATTAACCCTTTATATACTTCATACCCTCCAGAATATCTTTAAGACTATAGCATTAACAAAAAAATATTTAAATATACGATTAGGAACCCCTATTAGAAAACGTTACCAACGGTTTAATTATATCTTGATTCTAGATATTCATTAGTTAAAGATTACATCGAATTTATGTCACTTAACAATTTTCTGCCCATCGATTAAGTATTTATATCCTTTTTACCGTCCAGAATATCTCTAAGACTCTCCCACAAACAATAAAATATTTAAATATACGTTTAGGAACCCCTATTAGAAAACGTTACCAACGGATTAATTATATCTTGATTCTACATATTCATTAGTTAAAGATTACATCGAATTTATGTCACTCAACAATTTTCTGCCCACCGATTAAGTATTAATATCCTTTATACCGTTCAGAATATCTGTAAGACTCTCGCATTAACATGAAAATATTTAAATATACGATTAGGAACCCCTATTAGAAAACCTTACCAACGGTTTAATTATATCTTGATTCTAGATATTCATTAGTTAAAGATTACATCGAATTTATGTCACTTAACAATTTTCTCCCCAGCGATTCAGTATTTATATCCTTTATACCGTCCAGAATATCTCTAAGACTCTCCCACTAACAATAAAATATTTAAATATACGTTTAGGAACCCCTATTAGAAAACGTTACCAACGGATTAATTATATCTTGATTCTAGATATTCATTAGTTAAAGATTACATCGAATTTATGTCACTTAGCAATTTTCTGCACACGGATTTAGTATTTATATCCTTTATACCGTTCAGAATATCTCTAAGACTCTCGCATTAACATAAAAATATTTAAATATACGATTAGGAACCCCTATTAGAAAACGTTACCGATGGTTTAATTATATCTTGATTCTAGATATTCATCAGTTAAAGATTACATCGAATTTATGTCACTCAACAATTTTCTGCCCATTGATTAAGTATTAATATCCTTTATACCGTCCAGAATATCGCTAAGACTCTCCCACTGACAATAAAATATTTAAATATACGTTTAGGAACCCCTATTAGAAAACGTTACCAACGGTTTAATTATATCTTGATTCTAGATATTTATTAGTTAAAGATTACATCGAATTTATGTCACTTAACAATTTTCTACCCACCGATTAAGCGTTTATATCCTTCATACCCTACAGAATATCTCTAAGACTCTCCCATTAATAAAATAAAATTTTTTTAAATATACGTTTAGGAACCCCCATAAGAAAACTTTACCAACGGTTTAATTATAACTTGATTATATATATTCATTAGTTAAAGATTACATAGAATTTATGTCACTTAGCAATTTTCTGCACACGGATTAAGTATTTATATCCTTTATACCGTTCAGAATATCTCTAAGACTCTCGCATTAACAAAAAAATATTTAAATATACCATTAGGAACCCCTATTAGAAAACATTACCAACGGTTTAATTATATCTTGATTCTAGATATTCATTAGTTAAATATTACATCGAATTTATGTCACTTAACAATTTTCTACCCACCGATTAACCCTTTATATACTTCATACCCTCCAGAATATCTTTAAGACTATAGCATTAACAAAAAAATATTTAAATATACGATTAGGAACCCCTATTAGAAAACGTTACCAACGGTTTAATTATATCTTGATTCTAGATATTCATTAGTTAAAGATTACATCGAATTTATGTCACTTAACAATTTTCTACCCACCGATTAACTCTTTATATCCTTTATACCGTCCAGAATATCTCTAAGGCTCTCCCACTAACAATAAAATATTTAAATATACGTTTAGGAACCCCTATTAGAAAACGTTACCAACGGTTTAATTATATCTTGATTCTAGATATTCATTAGTTAAAAAGTACATCGAATTTATGTCACTTAACATTTTTCTACCCACCGATTAAGCCTTTATATCCTTCATACCGTCCAGAATATCGCTAAGACTCGCCCACTAACAATAAAATATTTAAATAGACCATTAGGAACCCCTATTAGAAAACATTACCAACGGTTTAATTATATCTTGATTCTAGATATTCATTAGTTAAAGATTACATCGAATTTATGTCACTTAACAATTTTCTGCCCAGCGATTAAGTATTTATATCCTTTATACCGTCCAGAATATCTCTAAGACTCTCCCACTAACAATAAAATATTTAAATATACATTTACGAACCCCTATTAGAAAACGTTACCAACGGTTTAATTATATCTTGATTCTAGATATTTATTAGTTAAAGATTACATCGAATTTATGTCACTTAACAATTTTCTACCCACCGATTAAGCCTTTATATCCTTCATACCCTCCAGAATATCTCGAAGACTCTCCCATTAATAAAAAAAGTTTTTTTAAATATACGTTTAGGAACCCCTATTAGAAAACGTTACCAACGGATTAATTATATCTTGATTCTTGATATTCATTAGTTAAAGATTACATCGAATTTATGTCACTTAGCAATTTTCTTCACACGGATTTAGTATTTATATCCTTTATACCGTTCAGAATATCTCTAAGACTCTCGCATTAACATAAAAATATTTAAATATACGATTAGGAACCCCTATTAGAAAACGTTACCGATGGTTTAATTATATCTTGATTCTAGATATTCATCAGTTAAAGATTACATCGAATTTATGTCACTCAACAATTTTCTGCCCATTGATTAAGTATTAATATCCTTTATACCGTCCAGAATATCGCTAAGACTCTCCCACTGACAATTAAATATTTAAATATACGTTTAGGAACCCCTATTAGAAAACGTTACCAACGGTTTAATTATATCTTGATTCTAGATATTTATTAGTTAAAGATTACATCGAAATTATGTCACTTAACAATTTTCTACCCACCGATTAAGCCTTTATATCCTTCATACCCTCCAGAATATCTCGAAGACTCTCCCATTAATAAAAAAAGTTTTTTTAAATATACGTTTAGGAACCCCTATAAGAAAACTTTACCAACGGTTTAATTATATCTTGATTATATATATTCATTAGTTAAAGATTACATAGAATTTATGTCACTTATCAATTTTCTGCCCACGGGTTAAGTATTTATATCTTTTATACCGTTCAGAATATCTATAAGACTCTCGCATTAACAAAAAAATATTTAAATATACCATTAGGAACCCCTATTGTAAAATATTACAAACGGATTAATTATATCTTGATTCTAGATATTCATTAGTTAAAGATTACATCGAATTTATGTCACTCAACAATTTTCTGCCCACCGATTAAGTATTAATATCCTTTATACGGTCCACAATATCGCTAAGACTCTCCCACTGACAATAAAATATTTAAATATACGTTTAGGAACCCCTATTAGAAAACGTTACCAACGGTTTAATTATATCTTGATTCTAGATATTCATTAGTTAAAGATTACATCGAATTTATGTCACTCAACAATTTTCTGCCCACCGATTAAGTATTAATATCCTTTATACGGTCCACAATATCGCTAAGACTCTCCCACTGACAATAAAATATTTAAATATACGTTTAGGAACCCCTATTAGATAACGTTACCAACGGTTTAATTATATCTTGATTCTAGATATTCATTAGTTAAAGATTACATCGAATTTATGTCACTTAACAATTTTCTACCCACCGATTAACCCTTTATATACTTCATACCCTCCAGAATATCTTTAAGACTATAGCATTAACAAAAAAATATTTAAATATACGATTAGGAACCCCTATTAGAAAACGTTACCAACGGTTTAATTATATCTTGATTCTAGATATTCATTAGTTAAAGATTACATCGAATTTATGTCACTTAACAATTTTCTGCCCAGCGATTAAGTATTTATATCCTTTTTACCGTCCAGAATATCTCTAAGACTCTCCCACAAACAATAAAATATTTAAATATACGTTTAGGAACCCCTATTAGAAAACGTTACCAACGGATTAATTATATCTTGATTCTACATATTCATTAGTTAAAGATTACATCGAATTTATGTCACTCAACAATTTTCTGCCCACCGATTAAGTATTAATATCCTTTATACCGTTCAGAATATCTGTAAGACTCTCGCATTAACATGAAAATATTTAAATATACGATTAGGAACCCCTATTAGAAAACCTTACCAACGGTTTAATTATATCTTGATTCTAGATATTCATTAGTTAAAGATTACATCGAATTTATGTCACTTAACAATTTTCTGCCCAGCGATTAAGTATTTATATCCTTTATACCGTCCAGAATATCTCTAAGACTCTCCCACTGACAATAAAATATCTAAATATACGTTTAGGAACCCCTATTAGAAAACGTTACCAACGGATTAATTATATCTTGATTCTAGATATTCATTAGTTAAAGATTACATCGAATTTATGTCACTCAACAATTTTCTGCACACGGATTTAGTATTTATATCCTTTATACCGTTCAGAATATCTCTAAGACTCTCGCATTAACATAAAAATATTTAAATATACGATTAGGAACCCCTATTAGAAAACGTTACCGATGGTTTAATTATATCTTGATTCTAGATATTCATCAGTTAAAGATTACATCGAATTTATGTCACTCAACAATTTTCTGCCCATTGATTAAGTATTAATATCCTTTATACCGTCCAGAATATCGCTAAGACTCTCCCACTGACAATAAAATATTTAAATATACGTTTAGGAACCCCTATTAGAAAACGTTACCAACGGTTTAATTATATCTTGATTCTAGATATTTATTAGTTAAAGATTACATCGAAATTATGTCACTTAACAATTTTCTACCCACCGATTAAGCCTTTATATCCTTCATACCCTCCAGAATATCTCGAAGACTCTCCCATTAATAAAAAAAGTTTTTTTAAATATACGTTTAGGAACCCCTATAAGAAAACTTTACCAACTGTTTAATTATATCTTGATTATATATATTCATTAGTTAAAGATTACATAGAATTTATGTCACTTATCAATTTTCTGCCCACGGGTTAAGTATTTATATCTTTTATACCGTTCAGAATATCTATAAGACTCTCGCATTAACAAAAAAATATTTAAATATACCATTAGGAACCCCTATTGTAAAATATTACAAACGGATTAATTATATCTTGATTCTAGATATTCATTAGTTAAAGATTACATCGAATTTATGTCACTCAACAATTTTCTGCCCACCGATTAAGTATTAATATCCTTTATACGGTCCACAATATCGCTAAGACTCTCCCACTGACAATAAAATATTTAAATATACGTTTAGGAACCCCTATTAGAAAACGTTACCAACGGTTTAATTATATCTTGATTCTAGATATTCATTAGTTAAAGATTACATCGAATTTATGTCACTCAACAATTTTCTGCCCACCGATTAAGTATTAATATCCTTTATACGGTCCACAATATCGCTAAGACTCTCCCACTGACAATAAAATATTTAAATATACGTTTAGGAACCCCTATTAGATAACGTTACCAACGGTTTAATTATATCTTGATTCTAGATATTCATTAGTTAAAGATTACATCGAATTTATGTCACTTAACAATTTTCTACCCACCGATTAACCCTTTATATACTTCATACCCTCCAGAATATCTTTAAGACTATAGCATTAACAAAAAAATATTTAAATATACGATTAGGAACCCCTATTAGAAAACGTTACCAACGGTTTAATTATATCTTGATTCTAGATATTCATTAGTTAAAGATTACATCGAATTTATGTCACTTAACAATTTTCTGCCCAGCGATTAAGTATTTATATCCTTTTTACCGTCCAGAATATCTCTAAGACTCTCCCACAAACAATAAAATATTTAAATATACGTTTAGGAACCCCTATTAGAAAACGTTACCAACGGATTAATTATATCTTGATTCTACATATTCATTAGTTAAAGATTACATCGAATTTATGTCACTCAACAATTTTCTGCCCACCGATTAAGTATTAATATCCTTTATACCGTTCAGAATATCTGTAAGACTCTCGCATTAACATGAAAATATTTAAATATACGATTAGGAACCCCTATTAGAAAACCTTACCAACGGTTTAATTATATCTTGATTCTAGATATTCATTAGTTAAAGATTACATCGAATTTATGTCACTTAACAATTTTCTGCCCAGCGATTAAGTATTTATATCCTTTATACCGTCCAGAATATCTCTAAGACTCTCCCACTGACAATAAAATATCTAAATATACGTTTAGGAACCCCTATTAGAAAACGTTACCAACGGATTAATTATATCTTGATTCTAGATATTCATTAGTTAAAGATTACATCGAATTTATGTCACTCAACAATTTTCTGCACACGGATTTAGTATTTATATCCTTTATACCGTTCAGAATATCTCTAAGACTCTCGCATTAACATGAAAATATTTAAATATACGATTAGGAACCCCTATTAGAAAACCTTACCAACGGTTTAATTATATCTTGATTCTAGATATTCATTAGTTAAAGATTACATCGAATTTATGTCACTTAACAATTTTCTACCCACCGATTAAGCCTTTATATCCTTCATACCCTCCAAAATATATCTAAGAATCTCGCATTAAAATGAAAATATTTAAATATATGATTAGGAACCCCTATTAGATAACGTTACCAACGGTTTAATTATATCTTGATTCTAGATATTCATTAGTTAAAGATTACATCGAATTTATGTAACTTAACAATTTTCTCCCCAGCGATTAAGTATTTATATCCTTTATATCGTCCAGAATATCTCTAATACTTTCCCACTAACAATAAAATATTTAAATATACGTTTAGGAACCCCTATTAGAAAACGTTACCAACGTTTTAATTATATCTTGATTCTAGATATTCATTAGTTAAAGATTACATCGAATTTATGTCACTTAACAATTTTCTCCCCAGCGATTAAGTATTTATATCCTTTATATCGTCCAGAATATCTCTAAGACTTTCCCACTAACAATAAAATATTTAAATATACGTTTAGGAACCCCTATTAGAAAACGTTACCAACGGTTTAATTATATCTTGATTCTAGATATTCATTAGTTAAAGATTACATCGAATTTATGTCACTAAACAATTTTCTCCCCAGCGATTAAGTATTTATATCCTCTATATCGTCCAGAATATCTCTAAGACTTTCCGACTAACAATAAAATATTTAAATATACGTTTAGGAACCCCTATTAGAAAACGTTACCAACGGTTTAATTATATCTTGATTCTAGATATTCATTAGTTAAAGATTACATCGAATTTATGTCACTTAACAATTTTCTACCCACCGATTAACCCTTTATATACTTCATACCCTCCAGAATATCTTTAAGACTATAGCATTAACAAAAAAATATTTAAATATACGATTAGGAACCCCTATTAGAAAACGTTACCAACGGTTTAATTATATCTTGATTCTAGATATTCATTAGTTAAAGATTACATCGAATTTATGTCACTCAACAATTTTCTGCACACGGATTTAGTATTTATATCCTTTATACCGTTCAGAATATCTCTAAGACTCTCGCATTAACATGAAAATATTTAAATATACGATTAGGAACCCCTATTAGAAAACCTTACCAACGGTTTAATTATATCTTGATTCTAGATATTCATTAGTTAAAGATTACATCGAATTTATGTCACTTAACAATTTTCTACCCACCGATTAAGCCTTTATATCCTTCATACCCTCCAAAATATATCTAAGAATCTCGCATTAAAATGAAAATATTTAAATATATGATTAGGAACCCCTATTAGATAACGTTACCAACGGTTTAATTATATCTTGATTCTAGATATTCATTAGTTAAAGATTACATCGAATTTATGTAACTTAACAATTTTCTCCCCAGCGATTAAGTATTTATATCCTTTATATCGTCCAGAATATCTCTAATACTTTCCCACTAACAATAAAATATTTAAATATACGTTTAGGAACCCCTATTAGAAAACGTTACCAACGTTTTAATTATATCTTGATTCTAGATATTCATTAGTTAAAGATTACATCGAATTTATGTCACTTAACAATTTTCTCCCCAGCGATTAAGTATTTATATCCTTTATATCGTCCAGAATATCTCTAAGACTTTCCCACTAACAATAAAATATTTAAATATACGTTTAGGAACCCCTATTAGAAAACGTTACCAACGGTTTAATTATATCTTGATTCTAGATATTCATTAGTTAAAGATTACATCGAATTTATGTCACTAAACAATTTTCTCCCCAGCGATTAAGTATTTATATCCTCTATATCGTCCAGAATATCTCTAAGACTTTCCGACTAACAATAAAATATTTAAATATACGTTTAGGAACCCCTATTAGAAAACGTTACCAACGGTTTAATTATATCTTGATTCTAGATATTCATTAGTTAAAGATTACATCGAATTTATGTCACTTAACAATTTTCTACCCACCGATTAACCCTTTATATACTTCATACCCTCCAGAATATCTTTAAGACTATAGCATTAACAAAAAAATATTTAAATATACGATTAGGAACCCCTATTAGAAAACGTTACCAACGGTTTAATTATATCTTGATTCTAGATATTCATTAGTTAAAGATTACATCGAATTTATGTCACTTAACAATTTTCTACCCACCGATTAACTCTTTATATCCTTTATACCGTCCAGAATATCTCTAAGACTCTCCCACTAACAATAAAATATTTAAATAGACCATTAGGAACCCCTATTAGAAAACATTACCAACGGTTTAATTATATCTTGATTCTAGATATTCATTAGTTAAAGATTACATCGAATTTATGTCACTTAACAATTTTCTGCCCAGCGATTAAGTATTTATATCCTTTATACCGTCCAGAATATCTCTAAGACTCTCCCACTAACAATAAAATATTTAAATATACGTTTAGGAACCCCTATTAGAAAACGTTACCAACGGATTAATTATATCTTGATTCTAGATATTCATTAGTTAAAGATTACATCGAATTTATGTCACTTAGCAATTTTCTGCACACGGATTTAGTATTTATATCCTTTATACCGTTCAGAATATCTCTAAGACTCTCGCATTAACATAAAAATATTTAAATATACGATTAGGAACCCCTAATAGAAAACGTTACCGATGGTTTAATTATATCTTGATTCTAGATATTCATCAGTTAAAGATTACATCGAATTTATGTCACTCAACAATTTTCTGCCCATTGATTAAGTATTAATATCCTTTATACCGTCCAGAATATCGCTAAGACTCTCCCACTGACAATAAAATATTTAAATATACGTTTAGGAACCCCTATTAGAAAACGTTACCAACGGTTTAATTATATCTTGATTCTAGATATTTATTAGTTAAAGATTACATCGAATTTATGTCACTTAACAATTTTCTACCCACCGATTAAGCGTTTATATCCTTCATACCCTACAGAATATCTCTAAGACTCTCCCATTAATAAAATAAAATTTTTTTAAATATACGTTTAGGAACCCCCATAAGAAAACTTTACCAACGGTTTAATTATAACTTGATTATATATATTCATTAGTTAAAGATTACATAGAATTTATGTCACTTAGCAATTTTCTGCACACGGATTAAGTATTTATATCCTTTATACCGTTCAGAATATCTCTAAGACTCTCGCATTAACAAAAAAATATTTAAATATACCATTAGGAACCCCTATTAGAAAACATTACCAACGGTTTAATTATATCTTCATTCTAGATATTCATTAGTTAAATATTACATCGAATTTATGTCACTTAACAATTTTCTACCCACCGATTAACCCTTTATATACTTCATACCCTCCAGAATATCTTTAAGACTATAGCATTAACAAAAAAATATTTAAATATACGATTAGGAACCCCTATTAGAAAACGTTACCAACGGTTTAATTATATCTTGATTCTAGATATTCATTAGTTAAAGATTACATCGAATTTATGTCACTTAACAATTTTCTACCCACCGATTAACTCTTTATATCCTTTATACCGTCCAGAATATCTCTAAGGCTCTCCCACTAACAATAAAATATTTAAATATACGTTTAGGAACCCCTATTAGAAAACGTTACCAACGGTTTAATTATATCTTGATTCTAGATATTCATTAGTTAAAAAGTACATCGAATTTATGTCACTTAACATTTTTCTACCCACCGATTAAGCCTTTATATCCTTCATACCGTCCAGAATATCGCTAAGACTCGCCCACTAACAATAAAATATTTAAATAGACCATTAGGAACCCCTATTAGAAAACATTACCAACGGTTTAATTATATCTTGATTCTAGATATTCATTAGTTAAAGATTACATCGAATTTATGTCACTTAACAATTTTCTGCCCAGCGATTAAGTATTTATATCCTTTATACCGTCCAGAATATCTCTAAGACTCTCCCACTAACAATAAAATATTTAAATATACATTTACGAAGCCCTATTAGAAAACGTTACCAACGGTTTAATTATATCTTGATTCTAGATATTCATTAGTTAAAGATTACATCGAATTTATGTCACTCAACAATTTTCTGCCCACCGATTAAGTATTAATATCCTTTATACGGTCCACAATATCGCTAAGACTCTCCCACTGACAATAAAATATTTAAATATACGTTTAGGAACCCCTATTAGAAAACGTTACCAACGGTTTAATTATATCTTGATTCTAGATATTCATTAGTTAAAGATTACATCGAATTTATGTCACTCAACAATTTTCTGCCCACCGATTGAGTATTAATATCCTTTATACGGTCCACAATATCGCTAAGACTCTCCCACTGACAATAAAATATTTAAATATACGTTTAGGAACCCCTATTAGAAAACGTTACCAACGGTTTAATTATATCTTGATTCTAGATATTCATTAGTTAAAGATTACATCGAATTTACGTCACTTAACATTTTTCTACCCACCGATTAAGCCTTTATATCCTTCATACCGTCCAGAATATCGCTAAGACTCTCCCACTAACAATAAAATATTTAAATAGACCATTAGGAACCCCTATTAGAAAACATTACCGACGGTTTAATTATATCTTGATTCTAGATATTCATTAGTTAAAGATTACATCGAATTTATGTCACTTAACAATTTTCTGCCCAGCGATTAAGTATTTATATCCTTTATACCGTCCAGAATATCTCTAAGACTCTCCCACTAACAATAAAATATTTAAATATACGTTTAGGAACCCCTATTAGAAAACGTTACCAACGGATTAATTATATCTTGATTCTAGATATTCATTAGTTAAAGATTACATCGAATTTATGTCACTTAGCAATTTTCTGCACACGGATTTAGTATTTATATCCTTTATACCGTTCAGAATATCTCTAAGACTCTCGCATTAACATAAAAATATTTAAATATACGATTAGGAACCCCTATTAGAAAACGTTACCAACGGTTTAATTATATCTTGATTCTAGATATTTATTAGTTAAAGATTACATCGAATTTATGTCACTTAACAATTTTCTACCCACCGATTAAGCCTTTATATCCTTCATACCCTACAGAATATCTCTAAGACTCTCCCATTAATAAAATAAAATTTTTTTAAATATACGTTTAGGAACCCCCATAAGAAAACTTTACCAACGGTTTAATTATAACTTGATTATATATATTCATTAGTTAAAGATTACATAGAAATTATGTCACTTAGCAATTTTCTGCACACGGATTAAGTATTTATATCCTTTATACCGTTCAGAATATCTCTAAGACTCTCGCATTAACAAAAAAATATTTAAATATACCATTAGGAACCCCTATTAGAAAACATTACCAACGGTTTAATTATATCTTGATTCTAGATATTCATTAGTTAAATATTACATCGAATTTATGTCACTTAACAATTTTCTACCCACCGATTAAGCCTTTATATCCTTCATACCCTCCAAAATATATCTAAGAATCTCGCATTAAAATGAAAATATTTAAATATATGATTAGGAACCCCTATTAGAAAACGTTACCAACGGTTTAATTATATCTTGATTCTAGATATTTATTAGTTAAAGATTACATCGAATTTATGTCACTTAACAATTTTCTGCCCACCGATTAAGTATTAATATCCTTTATACGGTCCACAATATCGCTAAGACTCTCCCACTGACAATAAAATATTTAAATATACGTTTAGGAACCCCTATTAGAAAACGTTACCAACGGTTTAATTATATCTTGATTCTAGATATTCATTAGTTAAAGATTACATCGAATTTATGTCACTCAACAATTTTCTGCCCACCGATTGAGTATTAATATCCTTTATACGGTCCACAATATCGCTAAGACTCTCCCACTGACAATAAAATATTTAAATATACGTTTAGGAACCCCTATTAGAAAACGTTACCAACGGTTTAATTATATCTTGATTCTAGATATTCATTAGTTAAAGATTACATCGAATTTATGTCACTTAACATTTTTCTACCCACCGATTAAGCCTTTATATCCTTCATACCGTCCAGAATATCGCTAAGACTCTCCCACTAACAATAAAATATTTAAATAGACCATTAGGAACCCCTATTAGAAAACATTACCAACGGTTTAATTATATCTTGATTCTAGATATTCATTAGTTAAAGATTACATCGAATTTATGTCACTTAACAATTTTCTGCCCAGCGATTAAGTATTTATATCCTTTATACCGTCCAGAATATCTCTAAGACTCTCCCACTAACAATAAAATATTTAAATATACGTTTAGGAACCCCTATTAGAAAACGTTACCAACGGATTAATTATATCTTGATTCTAGATATTCATTAGTTAAAGATTACATCGAATTTATGTCACTCAACAATTTTCTGCCCACCGATTAAGTATTAATATCCTTTATACCGTCTAATATATCGCTAAGACTCTCCCACTGACAATAAAATATTTAAATATACGTTTAGGAACCCCTATTAGAAAACGTTACCAACGGTTTAATTATATCTTGATTCTAGATATTCATTAGTTAAAGATTACATCGAATTTATGTCACTCAACAATTTTCTGCCCACCGATTAAGTATTAATATCCTTTATACCGTTTACAATATCGCTAAGACTCTCCCACTGACAATAAAATATTTAAATATACGTTTAGGAACCCCTATTAGAAAACGTTACCAACGGTTTAATTATATCTTGATTCTAGATATTCATTAGTTAAAGATTACATCGAATTTATGTCACTTAACAATTTTCGACCCACCGATTAAGCCTTTATATCCTTCATACCCTCCAGAATATCTCGAAGACTCTCCCATTAATAAAAAAAGTTTTTTTAAATATACGTTTAGGAACCCCCATAAGAAAACTTTACCATCGGTTTAATTATATCTTGATTATATATATTCATTAGTTAAAGATTACATCGAATTTATGTCACTTAACAATTTTCTACCCACCGATTAACCCTTTATATACTTCATACCCTCCAGAATATCTTTAAGACTATAGCATTAACAAAAAAATATTTAAATATACGATTAGGAACCCCTATTAGAAAACGTTACCAACGGTTTAATTATATCTTGATTCTAGATATTCATTAGTTAAAGATTACATCGAATTTATGTCACTTAACAATTTTCTGCCCAGCGATTAAGTATTAATATCCTTTATACCGTTCAGAATATCTCTAAGACTCTCGCATTAACATGAAAATATTTAAATATACGATTAGGAACCCTTATTAGAAAACCTTACCAACGGTTTAATTATATCTTGATTCTAGATATTCATTAGTTAAAGATTACATCGAATTTATGTCACTTAACAATTTTCTACCCACCGATTAAGCCTTTATATCCTTCATACCCTCCAAAATATATCTAAGAATCTCGCATTAAAATGAAAATATTTAAATATATGATTAGGAACCCCTATTAGATAACGTTACCAACGGTTTAATTATATGTTGATTCTAGTTATTCATTAGTTAAAGATTACATCGAATTTATGTCACTTAACAATTTTCTCCCCAGCGATTAAGTATTTATATCCTTTATATCGTCCAGAATATCTCTAATACTTTCCCACTAACAATAAAATATTTAAATATACGTTTAGGAACCCCTATTAGAAAACGTTACCAACGTTTTAATTATATCTTGATTCTAGATATTCATTAGTTAAAGATTACATCTAATTTATGTCACTTAACAATTTTCTCCCCAGCGATTAAGTATTTATATCCTTTATATCGTCCAGAATATCTCTAAGACTTTCCCACTAACAATAAAATATTTAAATATACGTTTAGGAACCCCTATTAGAAAACGTTACCAACGGTTTAATTATATCTTGATTCTAGATATTCATTAGTTAAAGATTACATCGAATTTATGTCACTAAACAATTTTCTCCCCAGCGATTAAGTATTTATATCCTCTATATCGTCCAGAATATCTCTAAGACTTTCCCACTAACAATAAAATATTTAAATATAGGTTTAGGAACCCCTATTAGAAAACGTTACCAACGGTTTAATTATATCTTGATTCTAGATATTCATTAGTTAAAGATTACATCGAATTTATGTCACTTAACAATTTTCTACCCACCGATTAACCCTTTATATACTTCATACCCTCCAGAATATCTTTAAGACTATAGCATTAACAAAAAAATATTTAAATATACGATTAGGAACCCCTATTAGAAAACGTTACCAACGGTTTAATTATATCTTGATTCTAGATATTCATTAGTTAAAGATTACATCGAATTTATGTCACTTAACAATTTTCTACCCACCGATTAACTCTTTATATCCTTTATACCGTCGAGAATATCTCTAAGGCTCTCCCACTAACAATAAAATATTTAAATATACGTTTAGGAACCCCTATTAGAAAACGTTACCAACGGTTTAATTATATCTTGATTCTAGATATTCATTAGTTAAAAAGTACGTCGAATTTATGTCACTTAACATTTTTCTACCCACTGATTAAGCCTTTATATCCTTCATACCGTCCAGAATATCGCTAAGACTCTCCCACTAACAATAAAATATTTAAATAGACCATTAGGAACCCCTATTAGAAAACATTACCAACGGTTTAATTATATCTTGATTCTAAATATTCATTAGTTAAAGATTACATCGAATTTATGTCACTTAACAATTTTCTGCCCAGCGATTAAGCCTTTATATCCTTCATACCCTCCAGAATATCTCGAAGACTCTACCATTAATAAAAAAAGTTTTTTTAAATATACGTTTAGGAACCCCCATAAGAAAACTTTACCAACGGTTTAATTATATCTTGATTATATATATTCATTAGTTAAAGATTACATAGAATTTATGTCACTTAGCAATTTTCTGCCCACGGATTAAGTATTTATATCTTTTATACCGTTCAGAATATCTCTAAGACTCTCGCATTAATAAAAAAAAATTTAAATATACCATTAGGAACCCCTATTGGATAACATTACAAACGAATTAATTATATCTTGATTCTAGATATTCATTAGTTAAAGATTACATCGAATTTATGTCACTCAACAATTTTCTGCCCACCGATTAAGTATTAATATCCTTTATACGGTCCACAATATCGCTAAGACTCTCCCACTGACAATAAAATATTTAAATATACGTTTAGAAACCCCTATTAGAAAACGTTACCAACGGTTTAATTATATCTTGATTCTAGATATTCATTAGTTAAAGATTACATCGAATTTATGTCACTTAACAATTTTCTGCCCAGCGATTAAGTATTTATATCCTTTATACCGTCCAGAATATCTCTAAGACTCTCCCACTAACAATAAAATATTTAAATATACGTTTAGGAACCCCTATTAGAAAACGTTACCAACGGTTTAATTATATCTTGATTCTAGATATTCATTAGTTAAAGATTACATCGAATTTATGTCACTCAACAATTTTCTGCCCACCTATTAAGTATTCATATCCTTTATACCGTCTACAATATCGCTAAGACTCTCCCACTGACAATAAAATATTTAAATATACGTTTAGGAACCCCCATAAGAAAACTTTACCAACGGTTTAATTATATCTTGATTATATATATTCATTAGTTAAAGATTACATCGAATGTATGTCACTTAACAATTTTCTACCCACCGACTAAGCCTTTATATCCTTCATACCCTCCAGAATATCTCTAAGACTCTCCAATTAATAAAAAAAAATTTTTTAAATATACATTTAGGAACCCCTATTAGAAATCGTTACCAACGGTTTAATTATATCTTGATTCTAAATATTCATTAGTTAAAGATTACATCGAATTTATGTCACTTAACAATTTTCTACCCACCGATTAAGCCTTTATATCCTTCATACCCTCCAGAATATCTCTAAGACTCTCCCATTAATAAAAGAAATTTTTTTAAATATACGTTTAGGAACCCCCATAAGAAAACTTTACCAACGGTTTAATTATATCTTGATTATATATATTCATTAGTTAAAGATTACATCGAATGTATGTCACTTAACAATTTTCTACTCACCGATTAAGCCTTTATATCCTTCATACCCTCCAGAATATCTCTAAGACTCTCCAATTAATAAAAAAAAATTTTTTAAATATACGTTTAGGAACCCCTATTAGAAATCGTTACCAACGGTTTAATTATATCTTGATTCTAAATATTCATTAGTTAAAGATTACATCGAATTTATGTCACTTAACAATTTTCTACCCACCGATTAAGCCTTTATATCCTTCATACCCTCCAGAATATCTCTAAGACTCTCCCATTAATAAAAAAAATTTTTTTAAATATACTTTTAGGAACCCCCATAAGAAAACTTTACCAACGGTTTAATTATATCTTGATTATATATATTCATTAGTTAAAGATTACATCGAATGTATGTCACTTAACAATTTTCTCCCCAGCGATTAAATATTTATATCCTTTATATCGTCCAGAATATCTCTAAGACTTTCCCACTAACAATAAAATATTTAAATATACGTTTAGGAACCCCTATTAGAAAACGTTACCAACGGTTTAATTATATCTTGATTCTAGATATTCATTAGTTAAAGATTACATAGAATTTATGTCACTTAGCAATTTTCTGCCCACGGATTAAGTATTTATATCTTTTATACCGTTCAGAATATCTCTAAGACTCTCCAATTAATAAAAAAAATTTTTTTAAATATACGTTTAGGAACCCCCATAAGAAAACTTTACCAACGGTTTAATTATATCTTGATTATATATATTCATTAGTTAAAGATTACATCGAATGTATGTCACTTAACAATTTTCTACTCACCGATTAAGCCTTTATATCCTTCATACCCTCCAGAATATCTCTAAGACTCTCCAATTAATAAAAAAAAAATTTTTAAATATACGATTAGGAACCCCTATTGGATAACATTACAAACGAATTAATTATATCTTGATTCTAGATATTCATTAGTTAAAGATTACATCGAATTTATGTCACTCAACAATTTTCTGCCCACCGATTAAGTATTAATATCCTTTATACGGTCCACAATATCGCTAAGACTCTCCCACTGACAATAAAATATTTAAATATACGTTTAGGAACCCCTATTAGAAAACGTTACCAACGGTTTAATTATATCTTGATTCTAGATATTCATTAGTTAAAGATTACATCGAATTTATGTCACTCAACAATTTTCTGCCCACCGATTAAGTATTAATATCCTTTATACCGTCTACAATATCGCTAAGACTCTCCCACTGACAATAAAATATTTAAATATACGTTTAGGAACCCCTATTAGAAAACGTTACCAACGGTTTAATTATATCTTGATACTAGATATTCATTAGTTCAAGATTACATCGAATTTATGTCACTTAACAATTTTCTACCCACCGATTAAGCCTTTATATCCTTCATACCCTCCAAAATATATCTAATAATCTCGCATTAAAATGAAAATATTTAAATATATGATTAGGAACCCCTATTAGATAACGTTACCAACGGTTTAATTATATGTTGATTCTAGATATTCATTAGTTAAAGATTACATCGAATTTATGTCACTTAACAATTTTCTCCCCAGCGATTAAGTATTTATATCATTTATATCGTCCAGAATATCTCTAATACTTTCCCACTAACAATAAAATATTTAAATATACGTTTAGGAACCCCTATTAGAAAACGTTACCAACGTTTTAATTATATCTTGATTCTAGATATTCATTAGTTAAAGATTACATCGAATTTATGTCACTTAACAATTTTCTCCCCAGCGATTAAGTATTTATATCCTTTATATCGTCCAGAATATCTCTAAGACTTTCCCACTAACAATAAAATATTTAAATATACGTTTAGGAACCCCTATTAGAAAACGTTACCAACGGTTTAATTATATCTTGATTCTAGATATTCATTAGTTAAAGATTACATCGAATTTATGTCACTTAACAATTTTCTACCCACCGATTAACCCTTTATATACTTCATACCCTCCAGAATATCTTTAAGACTATAGCATTAACAAAAAAATATTTAAATATACGATTAGGAACCCCTATTAGAAAACGTTACCAACGGTTTAATTATATCTTGATTCTAGATATTCATTAGTTAAAGATTACATCGAATTTATGTCACTTAACAATTTTCTACCCACCGATTAACTCTTTATATCCTTTATACCGTCCAGAATATCTCTAAGGCTCTCCCACTAACAATAAAATATTTAAATATACGTTTAGGAACCCCGATTAGAAAACGTTACCAACGGTTTAATTATATCTTGATTCTAGATATTCATTAATTAAAAAGTACGTCGAATTTATGTCACTTAACATTTTTCTACCCACCGATTAAGCCTTTATATCCTTCATACCCTCCAGAATATCTCTAAGACTCTCCCATTAATAAAAAAAATTTTTTTAAATATACGTTTAGGAACCCCCATAAGAAAACTTTACCAACGGTTTAATTATATCTTGATTATATATATTCATTAGTTAAAGACTACATCGAATGTATGTCACTTAACAATTTTCTACTCACCGATTAAGCCTTTATATCCTTCATACCCTCCAGAATATCTCTAAGACTCTCCCATTAATAAAAAAAATTTTTTTAAATATACGTTTAGGAACCCCCATAAGAAAACTTTACCAACGGTTTAATTATATCTTGATTATATATATTCATTAGTTAAAGATTACATCGAATGTATGTCACTTAACAATTTTCTACTCACCGATTAAGCCTTTATATCCTTCATACCCTCCAGAATATCTCTAAGACTCTCCAATTAATAAAAAAAAATTTTTTAAATATACGTTTAGGAACCCCTACTAGAAATCGTTACCAACGGTTTAATTATATCTTGATTCTAAATATTCATTAGTTACAGATTACATCGAATTTATGTCACTTAACAATTTTCTACCCACCGATTAAGCCTTTATATCCTTCATACCCTCCAGAATATCTCTAAGACTCTCCCATTAATAAAAAAAATTTTTTTAAATATACGTTTAGGAACCCCCATAAGAAAACTTTACCAACGGTTTAATTATATCTTGATTATATATATTCATTAGTTAAAGATTACATCGAATGTATGTCACTTAACAATTTTCTACTCACCGATTAAGCCTTTATATCCTTCATACCCTCCAGAATATCTCTAAGACTCTCCAATTAATAAAAAAAAAATTTTTAAATATACGATTAGGAACCCCTATTGGATAACATTACAAACGAATTAATTATATCTTGATTCTAGATATTCATTAGTTAAAGATTACATCGAATTTATGTCACTCAACAATTTTCTGCCCACCGATTAAGTATTAATATCCTTTATACGGTCCACAATATCGCTAAGACTCTCCCACTGACAATAAAATATTTAAATATACGTTTAGAAACCCCTATTAGAAAACGTTACCAACGGTTTAATTATATCTTGATTCTAGATATTCATTAGTTAAAGATTACATCGAATTTATGTCACTCAACAATTTTCTGCCCACCGATTAAGTATTAATATCCTTTATACCGTCTACAATATCGCTAAGACTCTCCCACTGACAATAAAATATTTAAATATACGTTTAGGAACCCCTATTAGAAAACGTTACCAACGGTTTAATTATATCTTGATACTAGATATTCATTAGTTCAAGATTACATCGAATTTATGTCACTTAACAATTTTCTACCCACCGATTAAGCCTTTATATCCTTCATACCCTCCAGAATATCTCGAAGACTCTCCCATTAATAAAAAAAGTTTTTTTAAATATACGTTTAGGAACCCACATAAGAAAACTTTACCAACGGTTTAATTATATCTTGATTATATATATTCATTAGTTAAAGATTACATCGAATGTATGTCACTCAACAATTTTCTGCCCACCGATTAAGTATTAATATCCTTTATACCGTTCAGAATATCTCTAAGACTCTCGCATTAACATGAAAATATTTAAATATACGATTAGGAACCCCTATTAGAAAACCTTACCAACGGTTTAATTATATCTTGATTCTAGATATTCATTAGTTAAAGATTACATCGAATTTATGTCACTTAACAATTTTCTACCCACCGATTAAGCCTTTATATCCTTCATACCCTCCAAAATATATCTAATAATCTCGCATTAAAATGAAAATATTTAAATAGATGATTAGGAACCCCTATTAGATAACGTTACCAACGGTTTAATTATATGTTGATTCTAGATATTCATTAGTTAAAGATTACATCGAATTTATGTCACTTAACAATTTTCTCCCCAGCGATTAAGTATTTATATCCTTTATATCGTCCAGAATATCTCTAAGACTTTCCCACTAACAATAAAATATTTAAATATACGTTTAGGAACCCCTATTAGAAAACGTTACCAACGGTTTAATTATATCTTGATTCTAGATATTCATTAGTTAAAGATTACATCGAATTTATGTCACTAAACAATTTTCTCCCGAGCGATTAAGTATTTATATCCTCTATATCGTCCAGAATATCTCTAAGACTTTCCCACTAACAATAAAATATTTAAATATACGTTTAGGAACCCCTATTAGAAAACGTTACCAACGGTTTAATTATATCTTGATTCTAGATATTCATTAATTAAAAAGTACGTCGAATTTATGTCACTTAACATTTTTCTACCCACCGATTAAGCCTTTATATCCTTCATACCCTCCAGAATATCTCTAAGACTCTCCCATTAATAAAAAAAATTTTTTTAAATATACGTTTAGGAACCCCCATAAGAAAACTTTACCAACGGTTTAATTATATCTTGATTATATATATTCATTAGTTAAAGACTACATCGAATGTATGTCACTTAACAATTTTCTACTCACCGATTAAGCCTTTATATCCTTCATACCCTCCAGAATATCTCTAAGACTCTCCCATTAATAAAAAAAATTTTTTTAAATATACGTTTAGGAACCCCCATAAGAAAACTTTACCAACGGTTTAATTATATCTTGATTATATATATTCATTAGTTAAAGATTACATCGAATGTATGTCACTTAACAATTTTCTACTCACCGATTAAGCCTTTATATCCTTCATACCCTCCAGAATATCTCTAAGACTCTCCAATTAATAAAAAAAAATTTTTTAAATATACGTTTAGGAACCCCTACTAGAAATCGTTACCAACGGTTTAATTATATCTTGATTCTAAATATTCATTAGTTACAGATTACATCGAATTTATGTCACTTAACAATTTTCTACCCACCGATTAAGCCTTTATATCCTTCATACCCTCCAGAATATCTCTAAGACTCTCCCATTAATAAAAAAAATTTTTTTAAATATACGTTTAGGAACCCCCATAAGAAAACTTTACCAACGGTTTAATTATATCTTGATTATATATATTCATTAGTTAAAGATTACATCGAATGTATGTCACTTAACAATTTTCTACTCACCGATTAAGCCTTTATATCCTTCATACCCTCCAGAATATCTCTAAGACTCTCCAATTAATAAAAAAAAAATTTTTAAATATACGATTAGGAACCCCTATTGGATAACATTACAAACGAATTAATTATATCTTGATTCTAGATATTCATTAGTTAAAGATTACATCGAATTTATGTCACTCAACAATTTTCTGCCCACCGATTAAGTATTAATATCCTTTATACGGTCCACAATATCGCTAAGACTCTCCCACTGACAATAAAATATTTAAATATACGTTTAGAAACCCCTATTAGAAAACGTTACCAACGGTTTAATTATATCTTGATTCTAGATATTCATTAGTTAAAGATTACATCGAATTTATGTCACTCAACAATTTTCTGCCCACCGATTAAGTATTAATATCCTTTATACCGTCTACAATATCGCTAAGACTCTCCCACTGACAATAAAATATTTAAATATACGTTTAGGAACCCCTATTAGAAAACGTTACCAACGGTTTAATTATATCTTGATACTAGATATTCATTAGTTCAAGATTACATCGAATTTATGTCACTTAACAATTTTCTACCCACCGATTAAGCCTTTATATCCTTCATACCCTCCAGAATATCTCGAAGACTCTCCCATTAATAAAAAAAGTTTTTTTAAATATACGTTTAGGAACCCACATAAGAAAACTTTACCAACGGTTTAATTATATCTTGATTATATATATTCATTAGTTAAAGATTACATCGAATGTATGTCACTCAACAATTTTCTGCCCACCGATTAAGTATTAATATCCTTTATACCGTTCAGAATATCTCTAAGACTCTCGCATTAACATGAAAATTTTTAAATATACGATTAGGAACCCCTATTAGAAAACCTTACCAACGGTTTAATTATATCTTGATTCTAGATATTCATTAGTTAAAGATTACATCGAATTTATGTCACTTAACAATTTTCTACCCACCGATTAAGCCTTTATATCCTTCATACCCTCCAAAATATATCTAATAATCTCGCATTAAAATGAAAATATTTAAATAGATGATTAGGAACCCCTATTAGATAACGTTACCAACGGTTTAATTATATGTTGATTCTAGATATTCATTAGTTAAAGATTACATCGAATTTATGTCACTTAACAATTTTCTCCCCAGCGATTAAGTATTTATATCCTTTATATCGTCCAGAATATCTCTAAGACTTTCCCACTAACAATAAAATATTTAAATATACGTTTAGGAACCCCTATTAGAAAACGTTACCAACGGTTTAATTATATCTTGATTCTAGATATTCATTAGTTAAAGATTACATCGAATTTATGTCACTAAACAATTTTCTCCCGAGCGATTAAGTATTTATATCCTCTATATCGTCCAGAATATCTCTAAGACTTTCCCACTAACAATAAAATATTTAAATATACGTTTAGGAACCCCTATTAGAAAACGTTACCAACGGTTTAATTATATCTTGATTCTAGATATTCATTAATTAAAAAGTACGTCGAATTTATGTCACTTAACATTTTTCTACCCACCGATTAAGCCTTTATATCCTTCATACCCTCCAGAATATCTCTAAGACTCTCCCATTAATAAAAAAATTTTTTTTAAATATACGTTTAGGAACCCCCATAAGAAAACTTTACCAACGGTTTAATTATATCTTGATTATATATATTCATTAGTTAAAGATTACATCGAATGTATGTCACTTAACAATTTTCTACCCACCGATTAAGCCTTTATATCCTTCATACCCTCCAGAATATCTCTAAGACTCCCCATTAATAAAAAAAAATTTTTTAAATATACGTTTAGGAACCCCCATAAGAAAACTTTACCAACGGTTTAATTATATCTTGATTATATATATTCATTAGTTAAAGATTACATCGAATGTATGTCACTTAACAATTTTCTACTCACCGATTAAGCCTTTATATCCTTCATACCCTCCAGAATATCTCTAAGACTCTCCAATTAATAAAAATAATTTTTTAAATATACGTTTAGGAACCCCTATTAGAAATCGTTACCAACGGTTTAATTATATCTTGATTCTAAATATTCATTAGTTACAGATTACATCGAATTTATGTCACTTAACAATTTTCTACCCACCGATTAAGCCTTTATATCCTTCATACCCTCCAGAATATCTCTAAGACTCTCCCATTAATAAAAAAAATTTTTTTAAATATACGTTTAGGAACCCCCATAAGAAAACTTTACCAACGGTTTAATTATATCTTGATTATATATATTCATTAGTTAAAGATTACATCGAATGTATGTCACTTAACAATTTTCTACTCACCGATTAAGCCTTTATATCCTTCATACCCTCCAGAATATCTCTAAGACTCTCCAATTAATAAAAAAAAAATTTTTAAATATACGATTAGGAACCCCTATTGGATAACATTACAAACGAATTAATTATATCTTGATTCTAGATATTCATTAGTTAAAGATTACATCGAATTTATGTCACTCAACAATTTTCTGCCCACCGATTAAGTATTAATATCCTTTATACGGTCCACAATATCGCTAAGACTCTCCCACTGACAATAAAATATTTAAATATACGTTTAGAAACCCCTATTAGAAAACGTTACCAACGGTTTAATTATATCTTGATTCTAGATATTCATTAGTTAAAGATTACATCGAATTTATGTCACTCAACAATTTTCTGCCCACCGATTAAGTATTAATATCCTTTATACCGTCTACAATATCGCTAAGACTCTCCCACTGACAATAAAATATTTAAATATACGTTTAGGAACCCCTATTAGAAAACGTTACCAACGGTTTAATTATATCTTGATACTAGATATTCATTAGTTCAAGATTACATCGAATTTATGTCACTTAACAATTTTCTACCCACCGATTAAGCCTTTATATCCTTCATACCCTCCAGAATATCTCGAAGACTCTCCCATTATTAAAAAAAGTTTTTTTAAATATACGTTTAGGAACCCACATAAGAAAACTTTACCAACGGTTTAATTATATCTTGATTATATATATTCATTAGTTAAAGATTACATCGAATGTATGTCACTCAACAATTTTCTGCCCACCGATTAAGTATTAATATCCTTTATACCGTTCAGAATATCTCTAAGACTCTCGCATTAACATGAAAATATTTAAATATACGATTAGGAACCCCTATTAGAAAACCTTACCAACGGTTTAATTATATCTTGATTCTAGATATTCATTAGTTAAAGATTACATCGAATTTATGTCACTTAACAATTTTCTACCCACCGATTAAGCCTTTATATCCTTCATACCCTCCAAAATATATCTAATAATCTCGCATTAAAATGAAAATATTTAAATAGATGATTAGGAACCCCTATTAGATAACGTTACCAACGGTTTAATTATATGTTGATTCTAGATATTCATTAGTTAAAGATTACATCGAATTTATGTCACTTAACAATTTTCTCCCCAGCGATTAAGTATTTATATCCTTTATATCGTCCAGAATATCTCTAAGACTTTCCCACTAACAATAAAATATTTAAATATACGTTTAGGAACCCCTATTAGAAAACGTTACCAACGGTTTAATTATATCTTGATTCTAGATATTCATTAGTTAAAGATTACATCGAATTTATGTCACTAAACAATTTTCTCCCGAGCGATTAAGTATTTATATCCTCTATATCGTCCAGAATATCTCTAAGACTTTCCCACTAACAATAAAATATTTAAATATACGTTTAGGAACCCCTATTAGAAAACGTTACCAACGGTTTAATTATATCTTGATTCTAGATATTCATTAATTAAAAAGTACGTCGAATTTATGTCACTTAACATTTTTCTACCCACCGATTAAGCCTTTATATCCTTCATACCCTCCAGAATATCTCTAAGACTCTCCCATTAATAAAAAAATTTTTTTTAAATATACGTTTAGGAACCCCCATAAGAAAACTTTACCAACGGTTTAATTATATCTTGATTATATATATTCATTAGTTAAAGATTACATCGAATGTATGTCACTTAACAATTTTCTACTCACCGATTAAGCCTTTATATCCTTCATACCCTCCAGAATATCTCTAAGACTCACCAATTAATTAAAAAAAATTTTTTAATATACGTTTAGGAACCCCTATTAGAAATCGTTACCAACGGTTTAATTATATCTTGATTCTAAATATTCATTAGTTAAAGATTACATCGAATTTATGTCACTTAACAATTTTCTACCCACCGATTAAGCCTTTATATCCTTCATACCCTCCAGAATATCTCTAAGACTCTCCCATTAATAAAAAAATTTTTTTTAAATATACGTTTAGGAACCCCCATAAGAAAACTTTACCAACGGTTGAATTATATCTTGATTATATATATTCATTAGTTAAAGATTACATCGAATGTATGTCACTTAACAATTTTCTACTCACCGATTAAGCCTTTATATCCTTCATACCCTCCAGAATATCTCTAAGACTCTCCAATTAATAAAAAAAAATTTTTTAAATATACGTTTAGGAACCCCCATAAGAAAACTTTACCAACGGTTTAATTATATCTTGATTATATATATTCATTAGTTAAAGATTACATCGAATGTATGTCACTTAACAATTTTCTACTCACCGATTAAGCCTTTATATCCTTCATACCCTCCAGAATATCTCTAAGACTCTCCAATTAATAAAAAAAAAATTTTTAAATATACGATTAGGAACCCCTATTGGATAACATTACAAACGAATTAATTATATCTTGATTCTAGATATTCATTAGTTAAAGATTACATCGAATTTATGTCACTCAACAATTTTCTGCCCACCGATTAAGTATTAATATCCTTTATACGGTCCACAATATCGCTAAGACTCTCCCACTGACAATAAAATATTTAAATATACGTTTAGAAACCCCTATTAGAAAACGTTACCAACGGTTTAATTATATCTTGATTCTAGATATTCATTAGTTAAAGATTACATCGAATTTATGTCACTCAACAATTTTCTGCCCACCGATTAAGTATTAATATCCTTTATACCGTCTACAATATCGCTAAGACTCTCCCACTGACAATAAAATATTTAAATATACGTTTAGGAACCCCTATTAGAAAACGTTACCAACGGTTTAATTATATCTTGATACTAGATATTCATTAGTTCAAGATTACATCGAATTTATGTCACTTAACAATTTTCTACCCACCGATTAAGCCTTTATATCCTTCATACCCTCCAGAATATCTCGAAGACTCTCCCATTAATAAAAAAAGTTTTTTTAAATATACGTTTAGGAACCCACATAAGAAAACTTTACCAACGGTTTAATTATATCTTGATTATATATATTCATTAGTTAAAGATTACATCGAATGTATGTCACTCAACAATTTTCTGCCCACCGATTAAGTATTAATATCCTTTATACCGTTCAGAATATCTCTAAGACTCTCGCATTAACATGAAAATATTTAAATATACGATTAGGAACCCCTATTAGAAAACCTTACCAACGGTTTAATTATATCTTGATTCTAGATATTCATTAGTTAAAGATTACATCGAATTTATGTCACTTAACAATTTTCTACCCACCGATTAAGCCTTTATATCCTTCATACCCTCCAAAATATATCTAATAATCTCGCATTAAAATGAAAATATTTAAATAGATGATTAGGAACCCCTATTAGATAACGTTACCAACGGTTTAATTATATGTTGATTCTAGATATTCATTAGTTAAAGATTACATCGAATTTATGTCACTTAACAATTTTCTCCCCAGCGATTAAGTATTTATATCCTTTATATCGTCCAGAATATCTCTAAGACTTTCCCACTAACAATAAAATATTTAAATATACGTTTAGGAACCCCTATTAGAAAACGTTACCAACGGTTTAATTATATCTTGATTCTAGATATTCATTAGTTAAAGATTACATCGAATTTATGTCACTAAACAATTTTCTCCCGAGCGATTAAGTATTTATATCCTCTATATCGTCCAGAATATCTCTAAGACTTTCCCACTAACAATAAAATATTTAAATATACGTTTAGGAACCCCTATTAGAAAACGTTACCAACGGTTTAATTATATCTTGATTCTAGATATTCATTAATTAAAAAGTACGTCGAATTTATGTCACTTAACATTTTTCTACCCACCGATTAAGCCTTTATATCCTTCATACCCTCCAGAATATCTCTAAGACTCTCCCATTAATAAAAAAATTTTTTTTAAATATACGTTTAGGAACCCCCATAAGAAAACTTTACCAACGGTTTAATTATATCTTGATTATATATATTCATTAGTTAAAGATTACATCGAATGTATGTCACTTAACAATTTTCTACTCACCGATTAAGCCTTTATATCCTTCATACCCTCCAGAATATCTCTAAGACTCACCAATTAATTAAAAAAAATTTTTTAATATACGTTTAGGAACCCCTATTAGAAATCGTTACCAACGGTTTAATTATATCTTGATTCTAAATATTCATTAGTTAAAGATTACATCGAATTTATGTCACTTAACAATTTTCTACCCACCGATTAAGCCTTTATATCCTTCATACCCTCCAGAATATCTCTAAGACTCTCCCATTAATAAAAAAATTTTTTTTAAATATACGTTTAGGAACCCCCATAAGAAAACTTTACCAACGGTTTAATTATATCTTGATTATATATATTCATTAGTTAAAGATTACATCGAATGTATGTCACTTAACAATTTTCTACTCACCGATTAAGCCTTTATATCCTTCATACCCTCCAGAATATCTCTAAGACTCTCCAATTAATAAAAAAAAATTTTTTAAATATACGTTTAGGAACCCCTATTAGAAATCGTTACCAACGGTTTAATTATATCTTGATTCTAAATATTCATTAGTTACAGATTACATCGAATTTATGTCACTTAACAATTTTCTACCCACCGATTAAGCCTTTATATCCTTCATACCCTCCAGAATATCTCTAAGACTCTCCCATTAATAAAAAAAATTTTTTTAAATATACGTTTAGGAACCCCCATAAGAAAACTTTACCAACGGTTTAATTATATCTTGATTATATATATTCATTAGTTAAAGATTACATCGAATGTATGTCACTTAACAATTTTCTACTCACCGATTAAGCCTTTATATCCTTCATACCCTCCAGAATATCTCTAAGACTCTCCAATTAATAAAAAAAAAATTTTTAAATATACGATTAGGAACCCCTATTGGATAACATTACAAACGAATTAATTATATCTTGATTCTAGATATTCATTAGTTAAAGATTACATCGAATTTATGTCACTCAACAATTTTCTGCCCACCGATTAAGTATTAATATCCTTTATACGGTCCACAATATCGCTAAGACTCTCCCACTGACAATAAAATATTTAAATATACGTTTAGAAACCCCTATTAGAGAACGTTACCAACGGTTTAATTATATCTTGATTCTAGATATTCATTAGTTAAAGATTACATCGAATTTATGTCACTCAACAATTTTCTCCCGAGCGATTAAGTATTTATATCCTCTATATCGTCCAGAATATCTCTAAGACTTTCCCACTAACAATAAAATATTTAAATATACGTTTAGGAACCCCTATTAGAAAACGTTACCAACGGTTTAATTATATCTTGATTCTAGATATTCATTAGTTAAAGATTACATCGAATTTATGTCACTTAACAATTTTCTACCCACCGATTAAGCCTTTATATCCTTCATACCCTCCAAAATATATCTAATAATCTCGCATTAAAATGAAAATATTTAAATAGATGATTAGGAACCCCTATTAGATAACGTTACCAACGGTTTAATTATATGTTGATTCTAGATATTCATTAGTTAAAGATTACATCGAATTTATGTCACTTAACAATTTTCTCCCCAGCGATTAAGTATTTATATCCTTTATATCGTCCAGAATATCTCTAAGACTTTCCCACTAACAATAAAATATTTAAATATACGTTTAGGAACCCCTATTAGAAAACGTTACCAACGGTTTAATTATATCTTGATTCTAGATATTCATTAGTTAAAGATTACATCGAATTTATGTCACTAAACAATTTTCTCCCGAGCGATTAAGTATTTATATCCTCTATATCGTCCAGAATATCTCTAAGACTTTCCCACTAACAATAAAATATTTAAATATACGTTTAGGAACCCCTATTAGAAAACGTTACCAACGGTTTAATTATATCTTGATTCTAGATATTCATTAATTAAAAAGTACGTCGAATTTATGTCACTTAACATTTTTCTACCCACCGATTAAGCCTTTATATCCTTCATACCCTCCAGAATATCTCTAAGACTCTCCCATTAATAAAAAAATTTTTTTTAAATATACGTTTAGGAACCCCCATAAGAAAACTTTACCAACGGTTTAATTATATCTTGATTATATATATTCATTAGTTAAAGATTACATCGAATGTATGTCACTTAACAATTTTCTACCCACCGATTAAGCCTTTATATCCTTCATACCCTCCAGAATATCTCTAAGACTCTCCCATTAATAAAAAAATTTTTTTTAAATATACGTTTAGGAACCCCCATAAGAAAACTTTACCAACGGTTTAATTATATCTTGATTATATATATTCATTAGTTAAAGATTACATCGAATGTATGTCACTTAACAATTTTCTACTCACCGATTAAGCCTTTATATCCTTCATACCCTCCAGAATATCTCTAAGACTCTCCAATTAATAAAAAAAAATTTTTTAAATATACGTTTAGGAACCCCTATTAGAAATCGTTACCAACGGTTTAATTATATCTTGATTCTAAATATTCATTAGTTACAGATTACATCGAATTTATGTCACTTAACAATTTTCTACCCACCGATTAAGCCTTTATATCCTTCATACCCTCCAGAATATCTCTAAGACTCTCCCATTAATAAAAAAAATTTTTTTAAATATACGTTTAGGAACCCCCATAAGAAAACTTTACCAACGGTTTAATTATATCTTGATTATATATATTCATTAGTTAAAGATTACATCGAATGTATGTCACTTAACAATTTTCTACTCACCGATTAAGCCTTTATATCCTTCATACCCTCCAGAATATCTCTAAGACTCTCCAATTAATAAAAAAAAAATTTTTAAATATACGATTAGGAACCCCTATTGGATAACATTACAAACGAATTAATTATATCTTGATTCTAGATATTCATTAGTTAAAGATTACATCGAATTTATGTCACTCAACAATTTTCTGCCCACCGATTAAGTATTAATATCCTTTATACGGTCCACAATATCGCTAAGACTCTCCCACTGACAATAAAATATTTAAATATACGTTTAGAAACCCCTATTAGAAAACGTTACCAACGGTTTAATTATATCTTGATTCTAGATATTCATTAGTTAAAGATTACATCGAATTTATGTCACTCAACAATTTTCTGCCCACCGATTAAGTATTAATATCCTTTATACCGTCTACAATATCGCTAAGACTCTCCCACTGACAATAAAATATTTAAATATACGTTTAGGAACCCCTATTAGAAAACGTTACCAACGGTTTAATTATATCTTGATACTAGATATTCATTAGTTCAAGATTACATCGAATTTATGTCACTTAACAATTTTCTACCCACCGATTAAGCCTTTATATCCTTCATACCCTCCAGAATATCTCGAAGACTCTCCCATTAATAAAAAAAGTTTTTTTAAATATACGTTTAGGAACCCACATAAGAAAACTTTACCAACGGTTTAATTATATCTTGATTATATATATTCATTAGTTAAAGATTACATCGAATGTATGTCACTCAACAATTTTCTGCCCACCGATTAAGTATTAATATCCTTTATACCGTTCAGAATATCTCTAAGACTCTCGCATTAACATGAAAATATTTAAATATACGATTAGGAACCCCTATTAGAAAACCTTACCAACGGTTTAATTATATCTTGATTCTAGATATTCATTAGTTAAAGATTACATCGAATTTATGTCACTTAACAATTTTCTACCCACCGATTAAGCCTTTATATCCTTCATACCCTCCAAAATATATCTAATAATCTCGCATTAAAATGAAAATATTTAAATAGATGATTAGGAACCCCTATTAGATAACGTTACCAACGGTTTAATTATATGTTGATTCTAGATATTCATTAGTTAAAGATTACATCGAATTTATGTCACTTAACAATTTTCTCCCCAGCGATTAAGTATTTATATCCTTTATATCGTCCAGAATATCTCTAAGACTTTCCCACTAACAATAAAATATTTAAATATACGTTTAGGAACCGCTATTAGAAAACGTTACCAACGGTTTAATTATATCTTGATTCTAGATATTCATTAGTTAAAGATTACATCGAATTTATGTCACTAAACAATTTTCTCCCGAGCGATTAAGTATTTATATCCTCTATATCGTCCAGAATATCTCTAAGACTTTCCCACTAACAATAAAATATTTAAATATACGTTTAGGAACCCCTATTAGAAAACGTTACCAACGGTTTAATTATATCTTGATTCTAGATATTCATTAATTAAAAAGTACGTCGAATTTATGTCACTTAACATTTTTCTACCCACCGATTAAGCCTTTATATCCTTCATACCCTCCAGAATATCTCTAAGACTCTCCCATTAATAAAAAAATTTTTTTTAAATATACGTTTAGGAACCCCCATAAGAAAACTTTACCAACGGTTTAATTATATCTTGATTATATATATTCATTAGTTAAAGATTACATCGAATGTATGTCACTTAACAATTTTCTACCCACCGATTAAGCCTTTATATCCTTCATACCCTCCAGAATATCTCTAAGACTCTCCCATTAATAAAAAAATTTTTTTTAAATATACGTTTAGGAACCCCCATAAGAAAACTTTACCAACGGTTTAATTATATCTTGATTATATATATTCATTAGTTAAAGATTACATCGAATGTATGTCACTTAACAATTTTCTACTCACCGATTAAGCCTTTATATCCTTCATACCCTCCAGAATATCTCTAAGACTCTCCAATTAATAAAAAAAAATTTTTTAAATATACGTTTATGAACCCCTATTGGAAATCGTTACCAACGGTTTAATTATATCTTGATTCTAAATATTCATTAGTTACAGATTACATCGAATTTATGTCACTTAACAATTTTCTACCCACCGATTAAGCCTTTATATCCTTCATACCCTCCAGAATATCTCTAAGACTCTCCCATTAATAAAAAAAATTTTTTTAAATATACGTTTAGGAACCCCCATAAGAAAACTTTACCAACGGTTTAATTATATCTTGATTATATATATTCATTAGTTAAAGATTACATCGAATGTATGTCACTTAACAATTTTCTACTCACCGATTAAGCCTTTATATCCTTCATACCCTCCAGAATATCTCTAAGACTCTCCAATTAATAAAAAAAAAATTTTTAAATATACGATTAGGAACCCCTATTGGATAACATTACAAACGAATTAATTATATCTTGATTCTAGATATTCATTAGTTAAAGATTACATCGAATTTATGTCACTCAACAATTTTCTGCCCACCGATTAAGTATTAATATCCTTTATACGGTCCACAATATCGCTAAGACACTCCCACTGACAATAAAATATTTAAATATACGTTTAGAAACCCCTATTAGAGAACGTTACCAACGGTTTAATTATATCTTGATTCTAGATATTCATTAGTTAAAGATTACATCGAATTTATGTCACTCAACAATTTTCTGCCCACCGATTAAGTATTAATATCCTTTATACCGTCTACAATATCGCTAAGACTCTCCCACTGACAATAAAATATTTAAATATACGTTTAGGAACCCCTATTAGAAAACGTTACCAACGGTTTAATTATATCTTGATACTAGATATTCATTAGTTAAAGATTACATCGAATTTATGTCACTTAACAATTTTCTACCCACCGATTAAGCCTTTATATCCTTCATACCCTCCAGAATATCTCGAAGACTCTCCCATTAATAAAAAAAGTTTTTTTAAATATACGTTTAGGAACCCCCATAAGAAAACTTTACCAACGGTTTAATTATATCTTGATTATATATATTCATTAGTTAAAGATTACATCGAATGTATGTCACTCAACAATTTTCTGCCCACCGATTAAGTATTAATATCCTTTATACCGTTCAGAATATCTCTAAGACTCTCGCATTAACATGAAAATATTTAAATATACGATTAGGAACCCCTATTAGAAAACCTTACCAACGGTTTAATTATATCTTGATTCTAGATATTCATTAGTTAAAGATTACATCGAATTTATGTCACTTAACAATTTTCTACCCACCGATTAAGCCTTTATATCCTTCATACCCTCCAAAATATATCTAATAATCTCGCATTAAAATGAAAATATTTAAATATATGATTAGGAACCCCTATTAGATAACGTTACCAACGGTTTAATTATATGTTGATTCTAGATATTCATTAGTTAAAGATTACATCGAATTTATGTCACTTAACAATTTTCTCCCCAGCGATTAAGTATTTATATCCTTTATATCGTCCAGAATATCTCTAATACTTTCCCACTAACAATAAAATATTTAAATATACGTTTAGGAACCCCTATTAGAAAACGTTACCAACGGTTTAATTATATCTTGATTCTAGATATTCATTAGTTAAAGATTACATCGAATTTATGTCACTCAACAATTTTCTGCCCACCGATTAAGTATTAATATCCTTTATACCGTCTACAATATCGCTAAGACTCTCCCACTGACAATAAAATATTTAAATATACGTTTAGGAACCCCTATTAGAAAACGTTACCAACGGTTTAATTATATCTTGATACTAGATATTCATTAGTTCAAGATTACATCGATTTTATGTCACTTAACAATTTTCTACCCACCGATTAAGCCTTTATATCCTTCATACCCTCCAGAATATCTCGAAGACTCTCCCATTATTAAAAAAAGTTTTTTTAAATATACGTTTAGGAACCCACATAAGAAAACTTTACCAACGGTTTAATTATATCTTGATTATATATATTCATTAGTTAAAGATTACATCGAATGTATGTCACTCAACAATTTTCTGCCCACCGATTAAGTATTAATATCCTTTATACCGTTCAGAATATCTCTAAGACTCTCGCATTAACATGAAAATATTTAAATATACGATTAGGAACCCCTATTAGAAAACCTTACCAACGGTTTAATTATATCTTGATTCTAGATATTCATTAGTTAAAGATTACATCGAATTTATGTCACTTAACAATTTTCTACCCACCGATTAAGCCTTTATATCCTTCATACCCTCCAAAATATATCTAATAATCTCGCATTAAAATGAAAATATTTAAATAGATGATTAGGAACCCCTATTAGATAACGTTACCAACGGTTTAATTATATGTTGATTCTAGATATTCATTAGTTAAAGATTACATCGAATTTATGTCACTTAACAATTTTCTCCCCAGCGATTAAGTATTTATATCCTTTATATCGTCCAGAATATCTCTAAGACTTTCCCACTAACAATAAAATATTTAAATATACGTTTAGGAACCCCTATTAGAAAACGTTACCAACGGTTTAATTATATCTTGATTCTAGATATTCATTAGTTAAAGATTACATCGAATTTATGTCACTAAACAATTTTCTCCCGAGCGATTAAGTATTTATATCCTCTATATCGTCCAGAATATCTCTAAGACTTTCCCACTAACAATAAAATATTTAAATATACGTTTAGGAACCCCTATTAGAAAACGTTACCAACGGTTTAATTATATCTTGATTCTAGATATTCATTAATTAAAAAGTACGTCGAATTTATGTCACTTAACATTTTTCTACCCACCGATTAAGCCTTTATATCCTTCATACCCTCCAGAATATCTCTAAGACTCTCCCATTAATAAAAAAATTTTTTTTAAATATACGTTTAGGAACCCCCATAAGAAAACTTTACCAACGGTTTAATTATATCTTGATTATATATATTCATTAGTTAAAGATTACATCGAATGTATGTCACTTAACAATTTTCTACTCACCGATTAAGCCTTTATATCCTTCATACCCTCCAGAATATCTCTAAGACTCACCAATTAATTAAAAAAAATTTTTTAATATACGTTTAGGAACCCCTATTAGAAATCGTTACCAACGGTTTAATTATATCTTGATTCTAAATATTCATTAGTTAAAGATTACATCGAATTTATGTCACTTAACAATTTTCTACCCACCGATTAAGCCTTTATATCCTTCATACCCTCCAGAATATCTCTAAGACTCTCCCATTAATAAAAAAATTTTTTTTAAATATACGTTTAGGAACCCCCATAAGAAAACTTTACCAACGGTTGAATTATATCTTGATTATATATATTCATTAGTTAAAGATTACATCGAATGTATGTCACTTAACAATTTTCTACTCACCGATTAAGCCTTTATATCCTTCATACCCTCCAGAATATCTCTAAGACTCTCCAATTAATAAAAAAAAATTTTTTAAATATACGTTTAGGAACCCCCATAAGAAAACTTTACCAACGGTTTAATTATATCTTGATTATATATATTCATTAGTTAAAGATTACATCGAATGTATGTCACTTAACAATTTTCTACTCACCGATTAAGCCTTTATATCCTTCATACCCTCCAGAATATCTCTAAGACTCTCCAATTAATAAAAAAAAAATTTTTAAATATACGATTAGGAACCCCTATTGGATAACATTACAAACGAATTAATTATATCTTGATTCTAGATATTCATTAGTTAAAGATTACATCGAATTTATGTCACTCAACAATTTTCTGCCCACCGATTAAGTATTAATATCCTTTATACGGTCCACAATATCGCTAAGACTCTCCCACTGACAATAAAATATTTAAATATACGTTTAGAAACCCCTATTAGAAAACGTTACCAACGGTTTAATTATATCTTGATTCTAGATATTCATTAGTTAAAGATTACATCGAATTTATGTCACTCAACAATTTTCTGCCCACCGATTAAGTATTAATATCCTTTATACCGTCTACAATATCGCTAAGACTCTCCCACTGACAATAAAATATTTAAATATACGTTTAGGAACCCCTATTAGAAAACGTTACCAACGGTTTAATTATATCTTGATACTAGATATTCATTAGTTCAAGATTACATCGAATTTATGTCACTTAACAATTTTCTACCCACCGATTAAGCCTTTATATCCTTCATACCCTCCAGAATATCTCGAAGACTCTCCCATTAATAAAAAAAGTTTTTTTAAATATACGTTTAGGAACCCACATAAGAAAACTTTACCAACGGTTTAATTATATCTTGATTATATATATTCATTAGTTAAAGATTACATCGAATGTATGTCACTCAACAATTTTCTGCCCACCGATTAAGTATTAATATCCTTTATACCGTTCAGAATATCTCTAAGACTCTCGCATTAACATGAAAATATTTAAATATACGATTAGGAACCCCTATTAGAAAACCTTACCAACGGTTTAATTATATCTTGATTCTAGATATTCATTAGTTAAAGATTACATCGAATTTATGTCACTTAACAATTTTCTACCCACCGATTAAGCCTTTATATCCTTCATACCCTCCAAAATATATCTAATAATCTCGCATTAAAATGAAAATATTTAAATAGATGATTAGGAACCCCTATTAGATAACGTTACCAACGGTTTAATTATATGTTGATTCTAGATATTCATTAGTTAAAGATTACATCGAATTTATGTCACTTAACAATTTTCTCCCCAGCGATTAAGTATTTATATCCTTTATATCGTCCAGAATATCTCTAAGACTTTCCCACTAACAATAAAATATTTAAATATACGTTTAGGAACCCCTATTAGAAAACGTTACCAACGGTTTAATTATATCTTGATTCTAGATATTCATTAGTTAAAGATTACATCGAATTTATGTCACTAAACAATTTTCTCCCGAGCGATTAAGTATTTATATCCTCTATATCGTCCAGAATATCTCTAAGACTTTCCCACTAACAATAAAATATTTAAATATACGTTTAGGAACCCCTATTAGAAAACGTTACCAACGGTTTAATTATATCTTGATTCTAGATATTCATTAATTAAAAAGTACGTCGAATTTATGTCACTTAACATTTTTCTACCCACCGATTAAGCCTTTATATCCTTCATACCCTCCAGAATATCTCTAAGACTCTCCCATTAATAAAAAAATTTTTTTTAAATATACGTTTAGGAACCCCCATAAGAAAACTTTACCAACGGTTTAATTATATCTTGATTATATATATTCATTAGTTAAAGATTACATCGAATGTATGTCACTTAACAATTTTCTACTCACCGATTAAGCCTTTATATCCTTCATACCCTCCAGAATATCTCTAAGACTCACCAATTAATTAAAAAAAATTTTTTAATATACGTTTAGGAACCCCTATTAGAAATCGTTACCAACGGTTTAATTATATCTTGATTCTAAATATTCATTAGTTAAAGATTACATCGAATTTATGTCACTTAACAATTTTCTACCCACCGATTAAGCCTTTATATCCTTCATACCCTCCAGAATATCTCTAAGACTCTCCCATTAATAAAAAAATTTTTTTTAAATATACGTTTAGGAACCCCCATAAGAAAACTTTACCAACGGTTTAATTATATCTTGATTATATATATTCATTAGTTAAAGATTACATCGAATGTATGTCACTTAACAATTTTCTACTCACCGATTAAGCCTTTATATCCTTCATACCCTCCAGAATATCTCTAAGACTCTCCAATTAATAAAAAAAAATTTTTTAAATATACGTTTAGGAACCCCTATTAGAAATCGTTACCAACGGTTTAATTATATCTTGATTCTAAATATTCATTAGTTACAGATTACATCGAATTTATGTCACTTAACAATTTTCTACCCACCGATTAAGCCTTTATATCCTTCATACCCTCCAGAATATCTCTAAGACTCTCCCATTAATAAAAAAAATTTTTTTAAATATACGTTTAGGAACCCCCATAAGAAAACTTTACCAACGGTTTAATTATATCTTGATTATATATATTCATTAGTTAAAGATTACATCGAATGTATGTCACTTAACAATTTTCTACTCACCGATTAAGCCTTTATATCCTTCATACCCTCCAGAATATCTCTAAGACTCTCCAATTAATAAAAAAAAAATTTTTAAATATACGATTAGGAACCCCTATTGGATAACATTACAAACGAATTAATTATATCTTGATTCTAGATATTCATTAGTTAAAGATTACATCGAATTTATGTCACTCAACAATTTTCTGCCCACCGATTAAGTATTAATATCCTTTATACGGTCCACAATATCGCTAAGACTCTCCCACTGACAATAAAATATTTAAATATACGTTTAGAAACCCCTATTAGAGAACGTTACCAACGGTTTAATTATATCTTGATTCTAGATATTCATTAGTTAAAGATTACATCGAATTTATGTCACTCAACAATTTTCTCCCGAGCGATTAAGTATTTATATCCTCTATATCGTCCAGAATATCTCTAAGACTTTCCCACTAACAATAAAATATTTAAATATACGTTTAGGAACCCCTATTAGAAAACGTTACCAACGGTTTAATTATATCTTGATTCTAGATATTCATTAGTTAAAGATTACATCGAATTTATGTCACTTAACAATTTTCTACCCACCGATTAAGCCTTTATATCCTTCATACCCTCCAAAATATATCTAATAATCTCGCATTAAAATGAAAATATTTAAATAGATGATTAGGAACCCCTATTAGATAACGTTACCAACGGTTTAATTATATGTTGATTCTAGATATTCATTAGTTAAAGATTACATCGAATTTATGTCACTTAACAATTTTCTCCCCAGCGATTAAGTATTTATATCCTTTATATCGTCCAGAATATCTCTAAGACTTTCCCACTAACAATAAAATATTTAAATATACGTTTAGGAACCCCTATTAGAAAACGTTACCAACGGTTTAATTATATCTTGATTCTAGATATTCATTAGTTAAAGATTACATCGAATTTATGTCACTAAACAATTTTCTCCCGAGCGATTAAGTATTTATATCCTCTATATCGTCCAGAATATCTCTAAGACTTTCCCACTAACAATAAAATATTTAAATATACGTTTAGGAACCCCTATTAGAAAACGTTACCAACGGTTTAATTATATCTTGATTCTAGATATTCATTAATTAAAAAGTACGTCGAATTTATGTCACTTAACATTTTTCTACCCACCGATTAAGCCTTTATATCCTTCATACCCTCCAGAATATCTCTAAGACTCTCCCATTAATAAAAAAATTTTTTTTAAATATACGTTTAGGAACCCCCATAAGAAAACTTTACCAACGGTTTAATTATATCTTGATTATATATATTCATTAGTTAAAGATTACATCGAATGTATGTCACTTAACAATTTTCTACCCACCGATTAAGCCTTTATATCCTTCATACCCTCCAGAATATCTCTAAGACTCTCCCATTAATAAAAAAATTTTTTTTAAATATACGTTTAGGAACCCCCATAAGAAAACTTTACCAACGGTTTAATTATATCTTGATTATATATATTCATTAGTTAAAGATTACATCGAATGTATGTCACTTAACAATTTTCTACTCACCGATTAAGCCTTTATATCCTTCATACCCTCCAGAATATCTCTAAGACTCTCCAATTAATAAAAAAAAATTTTTTAAATATACGTTTAGGAACCCCTATTAGAAATCGTTACCAACGGTTTAATTATATCTTGATTCTAAATATTCATTAGTTACAGATTACATCGAATTTATGTCACTTAACAATTTTCTACCCACCGATTAAGCCTTTATATCCTTCATACCCTCCAGAATATCTCTAAGACTCTCCCATTAATAAAAAAAATTTTTTTAAATATACGTTTAGGAACCCCCATAAGAAAACTTTACCAACGGTTTAATTATATCTTGATTATATATATTCATTAGTTAAAGATTACATCGAATGTATGTCACTTAACAATTTTCTACTCACCGATTAAGCCTTTATATCCTTCATACCCTCCAGAATATCTCTAAGACTCTCCAATTAATAAAAAAAAAATTTTTAAATATACGATTAGGAACCCCTATTGGATAACATTACAAACGAATTAATTATATCTTGATTCTAGATATTCATTAGTTAAAGATTACATCGAATTTATGTCACTCAACAATTTTCTGCCCACCGATTAAGTATTAATATCCTTTATACGGTCCACAATATCGCTAAGACTCTCCCACTGACAATAAAATATTTAAATATACGTTTAGAAACCCCTATTAGAAAACGTTACCAACGGTTTAATTATATCTTGATTCTAGATATTCATTAGTTAAAGATTACATCGAATTTATGTCACTCAACAATTTTCTGCCCACCGATTAAGTATTAATATCCTTTATACCGTCTACAATATCGCTAAGACTCTCCCACTGACAATAAAATATTTAAATATACGTTTAGGAACCCCTATTAGAAAACGTTACCAACGGTTTAATTATATCTTGATACTAGATATTCATTAGTTCAAGATTACATCGAATTTATGTCACTTAACAATTTTCTACCCACCGATTAAGCCTTTATATCCTTCATACCCTCCAGAATATCTCGAAGACTCTCCCATTAATAAAAAAAGTTTTTTTAAATATACGTTTAGGAACCCACATAAGAAAACTTTACCAACGGTTTAATTATATCTTGATTATATATATTCATTAGTTAAAGATTACATCGAATGTATGTCACTCAACAATTTTCTGCCCACCGATTAAGTATTAATATCCTTTATACCGTTCAGAATATCTCTAAGACTCTCGCATTAACATGAAAATATTTAAATATACGATTAGGAACCCCTATTAGAAAACCTTACCAACGGTTTAATTATATCTTGATTCTAGATATTCATTAGTTAAAGATTACATCGAATTTATGTCACTTAACAATTTTCTACCCACCGATTAAGCCTTTATATCCTTCATACCCTCCAAAATATATCTAATAATCTCGCATTAAAATGAAAATATTTAAATAGATGATTAGGAACCCCTATTAGATAACGTTACCAACGGTTTAATTATATGTTGATTCTAGATATTCATTAGTTAAAGATTACATCGAATTTATGTCACTTAACAATTTTCTCCCCAGCGATTAAGTATTTATATCCTTTATATCGTCCAGAATATCTCTAAGACTTTCCCACTAACAATAAAATATTTAAATATACGTTTAGGAACCGCTATTAGAAAACGTTACCAACGGTTTAATTATATCTTGATTCTAGATATTCATTAGTTAAAGATTACATCGAATTTATGTCACTAAACAATTTTCTCCCGAGCGATTAAGTATTTATATCCTCTATATCGTCCAGAATATCTCTAAGACTTTCCCATTAATAAAAAAATTTTTTTTAAATATACGTTTAGGAACCCCCATAAGAAAACTTTACCAACGGTTTAATTATATCTTGATTATATATATTCATTAGTTAAAGATTACATCGAATGTATGTCACTTAACAATTTTCTACTCACCGATTAAGCCTTTATATCCTTCATACCCTCCAGAATATCTCTAAGACTCACCAATTAATTAAAAAAAATTTTTTAATATACGTTTAGGAACCCCTATTAGAAATCGTTACCAACGGTTTAATTATATCTTGATTCTAAATATTCATTAGTTAAAGATTACATCGAATTTATGTCACTTAACAATTTTCTACCCACCGATTAAGCCTTTATATCCTTCATACCCTCCAGAATATCTCTAAGACTCTCCCATTAATAAAAAAATTTTTTTTAAATATACGTTTAGGAACCCCCATAAGAAAACTTTACCAACGGTTTAATTATATCTTGATTATATATATTCATTAGTTAAAGATTACATCGAATGTATGTCACTTAACAATTTTCTACTCACCGATTAAGCCTTTATATCCTTCATACCCTCCAGAATATCTCTAAGACTCTCCAATTAATAAAAAAAAAATTTTTAAATATACGTTTAGGAACCCCTATTAGAAATCGTTACCAACGGTTTAATTATATCTTGATTCTAAATATTCATTAGTTACAGATTACATCGAATTTATGTCACTTAACAATTTTCTACCCACCGATTAAGCCTTTATATCCTTCATACCCTCCAGAATATCTCTAAGACTCTCCCATTAATAAAAAAAATTTTTTTAAATATACGTTTAGGAACCCCCATAAGAAAACTTTACCAACGGTTTAATTATATCTTGATTATATATATTCATTAGTTAAAGATTACATCGAATGTATGTCACTTAACAATTTTCTACTCACCGATTAAGCCTTTATATCCTTCATACCCTCCAGAATATCTCTAAGACTCTCCAATTAATAAAAAAAAAATTTTTAAATATACGATTAGGAACCCCTATTGGATAACATTACAAACGAATTAATTATATCTTGATTCTAGATATTCATTAGTTAAAGATTACATCGAATTTATGTCACTCAACAATTTTCTGCCCACCGATTAAGTATTAATATCCTTTATACGGTCCACAATATCGCTAAGACTCTCCCACTGACAATAAAATATTTAAATATACGTTTAGAAACCCCTATTAGAGAACGTTACCAACGGTTTAATTATATCTTGATTCTAGATATTCATTAGTTAAAGATTACATCGAATTTATGTCACTCAACAATTTTCTGCGCACCGATTAAGTATTAATATCCTTTATACCGTCTACAATATCGCTAAGACTCTCCCACTGACAATAAAATATTTAAATATACGTTTAGGAACCCCTATTAGAAAACGTTACCAACGGTTTAATTATATCTTGATACTAGATATTCATTAGTTAAAGATTACATCGAATTTATGTCACTTAACAATTTTCTACCCACCGATTAAGCCTTTATATCCTTCATACCCTCCAGAATATCTCGAAGACTCTCCCATTAATAAAAAAAGTTTTTTTAAATATACGTTTAGGAACCCCCATAAGAAAACTTTACCAACGGTTTAATTATATCTTGATTATATATATTCATTAGTTAAAGATTACATCGAATGTATGTCACTCAACAATTTTCTGCCCACCGATTAAGTATTAATATCCTTTATACCGTTCAGAATATCTCTAAGACTCTCGCATTAACATGAAAATATTTAAATATACGATTAGGAACCCCTATTAGAAAACCTTACCAACGGTTTAATTATATCTTGATTCTAGATATTCATTAGTTAAAGATTACATCGAATTTATGTCACTTAACAATTTTCTACCCACCGATTAAGCCTTTATATCCTTCATACCCTCCAAAATATATCTAATAATCTCGCATTAAAATGAAAATATTTAAATATATGATTAGGAACCCCTATTAGATAACGTTACCAACGGTTTAATTATATGTTGATTCTAGATATTCATTAGTTAAAGATTACATCGAATTTATGTCACTTAACAATTTTCTCCCCAGCGATTAAGTATTTATATCCTTTATATCGTCCAGAATATCTCTAATACTTTCCCACTAACAATAAAATATTTAAATATACGTTTAGGAACCCCTATTAGAAAACGTTACCAACGTTTTAATTATATCTTGATTCTAGATATTCATTAGTTAAAGATTACATCGAATTTATGTCACTTAACAATTTTCTCCCCAGCGATTAAGTATTTATATCCTTTATATCGATCAGAATATCTCTAAGACTTTCCCACTAACAATAAAATATTTAAATATACGTTTAGGAACCCCTATTAGAAAACGTTACCAACGGTTTAATTATATCTTGATTCTAGATATTCATTAGTTAAAGATTACATCGAATTTATGTCACTAAACAATTTTCTCCCGAGCGATTAAGTATTTATATCCTCTATATCGTCCAGAATATCTCTAAGACTTTCCCACTAACAATAAAATATTTAAATATACGTTTAGGAACCCCTATTAGAAAACGTTACCAACGGTTTAATTATATCTTGATTCTAGATATTCATTAGTTAAAGATTACATCGAATTTATGTCACTTAACAATTTTCTACCCACCGATTAACCCTTTATATACTTCATACCCTCCAGAATATCTTTAAGACTATAGCATTAACAAAAAAATATTTAAATATACGATTAGGAACCCCTATTAGAAAACGTTACCAACGGTTTAATTATATCTTGATTCTAGATATTCATTAGTTAAAGATTACATCGAAATTATGTCACTTAACAATTTTCTACCCACCGATTAACTCTTTATATCCTTTATACCGTCCAGCATATCTCTAAGGCTCTCCCACTAACAATAAAATATTTAAATATACGTTTAGGAACCCCTATTAGAAAACGTTACCAACGGTTTAATTATATCTTGATTCTAGATATTCATTAGTTAAAAAGTACATCGAATTTATGTCACTTAACATTTTTCTACCCACCGATTAAGCCTTTATATCCTTCATACCGTCCAGCATATCGCTAAGACTCTCCCACTAACAATAAAATATTTAAATAGACCATTAGGAACCCCTATTAGAAAACATTACCAACGGTTTAATTATATCTTGATTCTAGATATTCATTAGTTAAAGATTACATCGAATTTATGTCACTTAACAATTTTCTGCCCAGCGATTAAGTATTTATATCCTTTATACCGTCCAGAATATCTCTAAGACTCTCCCACTAACAATAAAATATTTAAATATACGTTTAGGAACCCCTATTAGAAAACGTTACCAACGGATTAATTATATCTTGATTCTAGATATTCATTAGTTAAAGATTACATCGAATTTATGTCACTCAACACTTTTCTGTCCACCGATTAAGTATTAATATCCTTTATACCGTCTAATATATCGCTAAGACTCTCCCACTGACAATAAAATATTTAAATATACGTTTAGGAACCCCTATTAGAAAACGTTACCAACGGTTTAATTATATCTTGATTCTAGATATTCATTAGTTAAAGATTACATCGAATTTATGTCACTCAACAATTTTCTGCCCACCGATTAAGTATTAATATCCTTTATACCGTCTACAATATCGCTAAGACTCTCCCACTGACAATAAAATATTTAAATATACGTTTAGGAACCCCTATTAGAAAACGTTACCAACGGTTTAATTATATCTTGCTTCTAGATATTCATTAGTTAAAGATTACATCGAATTTATGTCACTTAACAATTTTCGACCCACCGATTAAGCCTTTATATCCTTCATACCTTCCAGAATATCTCGAAGACTCTCCCATTAATAAAAAAAGTTTTTTTAAATATACGTTTAGGAACTCCCATAAGAAAACTTTACCAACGGTTTAATTATATCTTGATTATATATATTCATTAGTTAAAGATTACATCGAATTTATGTCACTTAACAATTTTCTACCCACCGATTAACCCTTTATATACTTCATACCCTCCAGAATATCTTTAAGACTATAGCATTAACAAAAAAATATTTAAATATACGATTAGGAACCCCTATTAGAAAACGTTACCAACGGTTTAATTATATCTTGATTCTAGATATTCATTAGTTAAAGATTACATCGAATTTATGTCACTTAACAATTTTCTGCCCAGCGATTAAGTATTAATATCCTTTATACCGTTCAGAATATCTCTAAGACTCTCGCATTAACATGAAAATATTTAAATATACGATTAGGAACCCCTATTAGAAAACCTTACCAACGGTTTAATTATATCTTGATTCTAGATATTCATTAGTTAAAGATTACATCGAATTTATGTCACTTAACAATTTTCTACCCACCGATTAAGCCTTTATATCCTTCATACCCTCCAGAATATCTCTAAGACTCTCCCATTAATAAAAAAAATTTTTTTAAATATACGTTTAGGAACCCCCATAAGAAAACTTTACCAACGGTTTAATTATATCTTGATTATATATATTCATTAGTTAAAGATTACATCGAATGTATGTCACTTAACAATTTTCTACTCACCGATTAAGCCTTTATATCCTTCATACCCTCCAGAATATCTCTAAGACTCACCAATTAATAAAAAAAAATTTTTTAAATATACGATTAGGAACCCCTATTAGAAAACATTACCAACGGTTTAATTATATCTTGATTCTAAATATTCATTAGTTAAAGATTACATCGAATTTATGTCACTTAACAATTTTCTACCCACCGATTAAGCCTTTATATCCCTCATACCCTCCAAAATATATCTAAGAATCTCGCATTAAAATGAAAATATTTAAATATATGATTAGGAACCCCTATTAGATAACGTTACCAACGGTTTAATTATATCTTGATTCTAGATATTCATTAGTTAAAGATTACATCGAATTTATGTCACTCAACAATTTTCTGCCCACCGATTAAGTATTAATATCCTTTATACGGTCCACAATATCGCTAAGACTCTCCCACTGACAATAAAATATTTAAATATACGTTTAGAAACCCCTATTAGAGAACGTTACCAACGGTTTAATTATATCTTGATTCTAGATATTCATTAGTTAAAGATTACATCGAATTTATGTCACTCAACAATTTTCTGCCCACCGATTAAGTATTAATATCCTTTATACCGTCTACAATATCGCTAAGACTCTCCCACTGACAATAAAATATTTAAATATACGTTTAGGAACCCCTATTAGAAAACGTTACCAACGGTTTAATTATATCTTGATACTAGATATTCATTAGTTAAAGATTACATCGAATTTATGTCACTTAACAATTTTCTACCCACCGATTAAGCCTTTATATCCTTCATACCCTCCAGAATATCTCGAAGACTCTCCCATTAATAAAAAAAGTTTTTTTAAATATACGTTTAGGAACCCCCATAAGAAAACTTTACCAACGGTTTAATTATATCTTGATTATATATATTCATTAGTTAAAGATTACATCGAATGTATGTCACTCAACAATTTTCTGCCCACCGATTAAGTATTAATATCCTTTATACCGTTCAGAATATCTCTAAGACTCTCGCATTAACATGAAAATATTTAAATATACGATTAGGAACCCCTATTAGAAAACCTTACCAACGGTTTAATTATATCTTGATTCTAGATATTCATTAGTTAAAGATTACATCGAATTTATGTCACTTAACAATTTTCTACCCACCGATTAAGCCTTTATATCCTTCATACCCTCCAAAATATATCTAATAATCTCGCATTAAAATGAAAATATTTAAATATATGATTAGGAACCCCTATTAGATAACGTTACCAACGGTTTAATTATATGTTGATTCTAGATATTCATTAGTTAAAGATTACATCGAATTTATGTCACTTAACAATTTTCTCCCCAGCGATTAAGTATTTATATCCTTTATATCGTCCAGAATATCTCTAATACTTTCCCACTAACAATAAAATATTTAAATATACGTTTAGGAACCCCTATTAGAAAACGTTACCAACGTTTTAATTATATCTTGATTCTAGATATTCATTAGTTAAAGATTACATCGAATTTATGTCACTTAACAATTTTCTCCCCAGCGATTAAGTATTTATATCCTTTATATCGATCAGAATATCTCTAAGACTTTCCCACTAACAATAAAATATTTAAATATACGTTTAGGAACCCCTATTAGAAAACGTTACCAACGGTTTAATTATATCTTGATTCTAGATATTCATTAGTTAAAGATTACATCGAATTTATGTCACTAAACAATTTTCTCCCGAGCGATTAAGTATTTATATCCTCTATATCGTCCAGAATATCTCTAAGACTTTCCCACTAACAATAAAATATTTAAATATACGTTTAGGAACCCCTATTAGAAAACGTTACCAACGGTTTAATTATATCTTGATTCTAGATATTCATTAGTTAAAGATTACATCGAATTTATGTCACTTAACAATTTTCTACCCACCGATTAACCCTTTATATACTTCATACCCTCCAGAATATCTTTAAGACTATAGCATTAACAAAAAAATATTTAAATATACGATTAGGAACCCCTATTAGAAAACGTTACCAACGGTTTAATTATATCTTGATTCTAGATATTCATTAGTTAAAGATTACATCGAAATTATGTCACTTAACAATTTTCTACCCACCGATTAACTCTTTATATCCTTTATACCGTCCAGCATATCTCTAAGGCTCTCCCACTAACAATAAAATATTTAAATATACGTTTAGGAACCCCTATTAGAAAACGTTACCAACGGTTTAATTATATCTTGATTCTAGATATTCATTAGTTAAAAAGTACATCGAATTTATGTCACTTAACATTTTTCTACCCACCGATTAAGCCTTTATATCCTTCATACCGTCCAGCATATCGCTAAGACTCTCCCACTAACAATAAAATATTTAAATAGACCATTAGGAACCCCTATTAGAAAACATTACCAACGGTTTAATTATATCTTGATTCTAGATATTCATTAGTTAAAGATTACATCGAATTTATGTCACTTAACAATTTTCTGCCCAGCGATTAAGTATTTATATCCTTTATACCGTCCAGAATATCTCTAAGACTCTCCCACTAACAATAAAATATTTAAATATACGTTTAGGAACCCCTATTAGAAAACGTTACCAACGGATTAATTATATCTTGATTCTAGATATTCATTAGTTAAAGATTACATCGAATTTATGTCACTCAACACTTTTCTGCCCACCGATTAAGTATTAATATCCTTTATACCGTCTAATATATCGCTAAGACTCTCCCACTGACAATAAAATATTTAAATATACGTTTAGGAACCCCTATTAGAAAACGTTACCAACGGTTTAATTATATCTTGATTCTAGATATTCATTAGTTAAAGATTACATCGAATTTATGTCACTCAACAATTTTCTGCCCACCGATTAAGTATTAATATCCTTTATACCGTCTACAATATCGCTAAGACTCTCCCACTGACAATAAAATATTTAAATATACGTTTAGGAACCCCTATTAGAAAACGTTACCAACGGTTTAATTATATCTTGCTTCTAGATATTCATTAGTTAAAGATTACATCGAATTTATGTCACTTAACAATTTTCGACCCACCGATTAAGCCTTTATATCCTTCATACCTTCCAGAATATCTCGAAGACTCTCCCATTAATAAAAAAAGTTTTTTTAAATATACGTTTAGGAACTCCCATAAGAAAACTTTACCAACGGTTTAATTATATCTTGATTATATATATTCATTAGTTAAAGATTACATCGAATTTATGTCACTTAACAATTTTCTACCCACCGATTAACCCTTTATATACTTCATACCCTCCAGAATATCTTTAAGACTATAGCATTAACAAAAAAATATTTAAATATACGATTAGGAACCCCTATTAGAAAACGTTACCAACGGTTTAATTATATCTTGATTCTAGATATTCATTAGTTAAAGATTACATCGAATTTATGTCACTTAACAATTTTCTGCCCAGCGATTAAGTATTAATATCCTTTATACCGTTCAGAATATCTCTAAGACTCTCGCATTAACATGAAAATATTTAAATATACGATTAGGAACCCCTATTAGAAAACCTTACCAACGGTTTAATTATATCTTGATTCTAGATATTCATTAGTTAAAGATTACATCGAATTTATGTCACTTAACAATTTTCTACCCACCGATTAAGCCTTTATATCCTTCATACCCTCCAGAATATCTCTAAGACTCTCCCATTAATAAAAAAAATTTTTTTAAATATACGTTTAGGAACCCCCATAAGAAAACTTTACCAACGGTTTAATTATATCTTGATTATATATATTCATTAGTTAAAGATTACATCGAATGTATGTCACTTAACAATTTTCTACTCACCGATTAAGCCTTTATATCCTTCATACCCTCCAGAATATCTCTAAGACTCACCAATTAATAAAAAAAAATTTTTTAAATATACGATTAGGAACCCCTATTAGAAAACATTACAAACGGTTTAATTATATCTTGATTCTAAATATTCATTAGTTAAAGATTACATCGAATTTATGTCACTTAACAATTTTCTACCCACCGATTAAGCCTTTATATCCCTCATACCCTCCAAAATATATCTAAGAATCTCGCATTAAAATGTAAATATTTAAATATATGATTAGGAACCCCTATTAGAAAACGTTACCAACGGTTTAATTATATCTTGATTCTAGATATTCATTAGTTAAAGATTACATCGAATTTATGTCACTTAACAATTTTCTTCCCAGCGATTAAGCCTTTATATCCTTCATACCCTCCAGAATATCTCTAAGACTCTCCCATTAATAAAAAAAATTTTTTTAAATATACGTTTAGGAACCCCCATAAGAAAACTTTACCAACGGTTTAATTATATCTTGATTATATATATTCATTAGTTAAAGATTACATCGAATGTATGTCACTTAACAATTTTCTACTCACCGATTAAGCCTTTATATCCTTCATACCCTCCAGAATATCTTTAAGACTATAGCATTAACAAAAAAATATTTAAATATACGATTAGGAACCCCTATTAGAAAACGTTACCAACGGTTTAATTATATCTTGATTCTAGATATTCATTAGTTAAAGATTACATCGAAATTATGTCACTTAACAATTTTCTACCCACCGATTAACTCTTTATATCCTTTATACCCTCCAGAATATCTTTAAGACTATAGCATTAACAAAAAAATATTTAAATATACGATTAGGAACCCCTATTAGAAAACGTTACCAACGGTTTAATTATATCTTGATTCTAGATATTCATTAGTTAAAGATTACATCGAAATTATGTCACTTAACAATTTTCTACCCACCGATTAACTCTTTATATCCTTTATACCGTCCAGAATATCTCTAAGGCTCTCCCACTAACAATAAAATATTTAAATATACGTTTAGGAACCCCTATTAGAAAACGTTACCAACGGTTTAATTATATCTTGATTCTAGATATTCATTAGTTAAAAAGTACATCGAATTTATGTCACTTAACATTTTTCTACCCACCGATTAAGCCTTTATATCCTTCATACCGTCCAGCATATCGCTAAGACTCTCCCACTAACAATAAAATATTTAAATAGACCATTAGGAACCCCTATTAGAAAACATTACCAACGGTTTAATTATATCTTGATTCTAGATATTCATTAGTTAAAGATTACATCGAATTTATGTCACTTAACAATTTTCTGCCCAGCGATTAAGTATTTATATCCTTTATACCGTCCAGAATATCTCTAAGACTCTCCCACTAACAATAAAATATTTAAATATACGTTTAGGAACCCCTATTAGAAAACGTTACCAACGGATTAATTATATCTTGATTCTAGATATTCATTAGTTAAAGATTACATCGAATTTATGTCACTCAACACTTTTCTGCCCACCGATTAAGTATTAATATCCTTTATACCGTCTAATATATCGCTAAGACTCTCCCACTGACAATAAAATATTTAAATATACGTTTAGGAACCCCTATTAGAAAACGTTACCAACGGTTTAATTATATCTTGATTCTAGATATTCATTAGTTAAAGATTACATCGAATTTATGTCACTCAACAATTTTCTGCCCACCGATTAAGTATTAATATCCTTTATACGGTCCACAATATCGCTAAGACTCTCCCACTGACAATAAAATATTTAAATATACGTTTAGGAACCCCTATTAGAAAACGTTACCAACGGTTTAATTATATCTTGCTTCTAGATATTCATTAGTTAAAGATTACATCGAATTTATGTCACTTAACAATTTTCGACCCACCGATTAAGCCTTTATATCCTTCATACCTTCCAGAATATCTCGAAGACTCTCCCATTAATAAAAAAAGTTTTTTTAAATATACGTTTAGGAACTCCCATAAGAAAACTTTACCAACGGTTTAATTATATCTTGATTATATATATTCATTAGTTAAAGATTACATCGAATTTATGTCACTTAACAATTTTCTACCCACCGATTAACCCTTTATATACTTCATACCCTCCAGAATATCTTTAAGACTATAGCATTAACAAAAAAATATTTAAATATACGATTAGGAACCCCTATTAGAAAACGTTACCAACGGTTTAATTATATCTTGATTCTAGATATTCATTAGTTAAAGATTACATCGAATTTATGTCACTTAACAATTTTCTGCCCAGCGATTAAGTATTAATATCCTTTATACCGTTCAGAATATCTCTAAGACTCTCCCATTAATAAAAAAAATTTTTTTAAATATACGTTTAGGAACCCCCATAAGAAAACTTTACCAACGGTTTAATTATATCTTGATTATATATATTCATTAGTTAAAGATTACATCGAATGTATGTCACTTAACAATTTTCTACTCACCGATTAAGCCTTTATATCCTTCATACCCTCCAGAATATCTCTAAGACTCACCAATTAATAAAAAAAAATTTTTTAAATATACGATTAGGAACCCCTATTAGAAAACATTACCAACGGATTAATTATATCTTGATTCTAGATATTCATTAGTTAAAGATTACATCGAATTTATGTCACTCAACACTTTTCTGCCCACCGATTAAGTATTAATATCCTTTATACCGTCTAATATATCGCTAAGACTCTCCCACTGACAATAAAATATTTAAATATACGTTTAGGAACCCCTATTAGAAAACGTTACCAACGGTTTAATTATATCTTGATTCTAGATATTCATTAGTTAAAGATTACATCGAATTTATGTCACTCAACAATTTTCTGCCCACCGATTAAGTATTAATATCCTTTATACCGTCTACAATATCGCTAAGACTCTCCCACTGACAATAAAATATTTAAATATACGTTTAGGAACCCCTATTAGAAAACGTTACCAACGGTTTAATTATATCTTGATTCTAGATATTCATTAGTTAAAGATTACATCGAATTTATGTCACTTAACAATTTTCGACCCACCGATTAAGCCTTTATATCCTTCATACCTTCCAGAATATCTCGAAGACTCTCCCATTAATAAAAAAAGTTTTTTTAAATATACGTTTAGGAACCCCCATAAGAAAACTTTACCAACGGTTTAATTATATCTTGATCATATATATTCATTAGTTAAAGATTACATCGAATTTATGTCACTTAACAATTTTCTGCCCAGCGATTAAGTATTAATATCCTTTATACCGTTCAGAATATCTCTAAGACTCTCGCATTAACATGAAAATATTTAAATATACGATTAGGAACCCCTATTAGAAAACCTTACCAACGGTTTAATTATATCTTGATTCTAGATATTCATTAGTTAAAGATTACATCGAATTTATGTCACTTAACAATTTTCTACCCACCGATTAAGCCTTTATATCCTTCATACCCTCCAGAATATCTCTAAGACTCTCCCATTAATAAAAAAAATTTTTTTAAATATACGTTTAGGAACCCCCATAAGAAAACTTTACCAACGGTTTAATTATATCTTGATTATATATATTCATTAGTTAAAGATTACATCGAATGTATGTCACTTAACAATTTTCTACTCACCGATTAAGCCTTTATATCCTTCATACCCTCCAGAATATCTCTAAGACTCACCAATTAATAAAAAAAAATTTTTTAAATATACGATTAGGAACCCCTATTAGAAAACATTACCAACGGTTTAATTATATCTTGATTCTAAATATTCATTAGTTAAAGATTACATCGAATTTATGTCACTTAACAATTTTCTACCCACCGATTAAGCCTTTATATCCTTCATACCCTCCAAAATATATCTAAGAATCTCGCATTAAAATGAAAATATTTAAATATATGATTAGGAACCCCTATTAGAAAACGTTACCAACGGTTTAATTATATCTTGATTCTAGATATTCATTAGTTAAAGATTACATCGAATTTATGTCACTCAACAATTTTCTGCCCACCGATTAAGTATTAATATCCTTTATACGGTCCACAATATCGCTAAGACTCTCCCACTGACAATAAAATATTTAAATATACGTTTAGGAACCCCCATAAGAAAACTTTACCAACGGTTTAATTATATCTTGATTATATATATTCATTAGTTAAAGATTACATCGAATTTATGTCACTCAACAATTTTCTACCCACCGATTAAGCCTTTATATCCTTCATACCCTCCAGAATATCTCGAAGACTCTCCCATTAATAAAAAAAGTTTTTTTAAATATACGTTTAGGAACCCCCATAAGAAAACTTTACCAACGGTTTAATTATATCTTGATTATATATATTCATTAGTTAAAGATTACATCGAATGTATGTCACTTAACAATTTTCTACTCACCGATTAAGCCTTTATATCCTTCATACCCTCCAGAATATCTCTAAGACTCTCCAATTAATAAAAAAAAATTTTTAAATATACGATTAGGAACCCCTATTGGATAACATTACAAACGAATTAATTATATCTTGATTCTAGATATTCATTAGTTAAAGATTACATCGAATTTATGTCACTCAACAATTTTCTGCCCACCGATTAAGTATTAATATCCTTTATACGGTCCACAATATCGCTAAGACTCTCCCACTGACAATAAAATATTTAAATATACGTTTAGAAACCCCTATTAGAAAACGTTACCAACGGTTTAATTATATCTTGATTCTAGATATTCATTAGTTAAAGATTACATCGAATTTATGTCACTCAACAATTTTCTGCCCACCGATTAAGTATTAATATCCTTTATACCGTCTACAATATCGCTAAGACTCTCCCACTGACAATAAAATATTTAAATATACGTTTAGGAACCCCTATTAGAAAACGTTACCAACGGTTTAATTATATCTTGATACTAGATATTCATTAGTTAAAGATTACATCGAATTTATGTCACTTAACAATTTTCTACCCACCGATTAAGCCTTTATATCCTTCATACCCTCCAGAATATCTCGAAGACTCTCCCATTAATAAAAAAAGTTTTTTTAAATATACGTTTAGGAACCCCCATAAGAAAACTTTACCAACGGTTTAATTATATCTTGATTATATATATTCATTAGTTAAAGATTACATCGAATGTATGTCACTTAACAATTTTCTGCCCACCGACTAAGCCTTTATATCCTTCATACCCTCCAGAATATCTCTAAGACTCTCCAATTAATAAAAAAAAATTTTTTAAATATACGTTTAGGAACCCCTATTAGAAATCGTTAACAACGGTTTAATTATATCTTGATTCTAAATATTCATTAGTTAAAGATTACATCGAATTTATGTCACTTAACAATTTTCTACCCACCGATTAAGCCTTTATATCCTTCATACCCTCCAGAATATCTCTAAGACTCTCCCATTAATAAAAAAAATTTTTTTAAATATACGTTTAGGAACCCCCATAAGAAAACTTTACCAACGGTTTAATTATATCTTGATTATATATATTCATTAGTTAAAGATTACATCGAATGTATGTCACTTAACAATTTTCTACTCACCGATTAAGCCTTTATATCCTTCATACCCTCCAGAATATCTCTAAGACTGTCCAATTAATAAAAAAAAATTTTTTAAATATACGATTAGGAACCCCTATTAGAAAACATTACCAACGGTTTAATTATATCTTGATTCTAAATATTCATTAGTTAAAGATTACATCGAATTTATGTCACTCAACAATTTTCTGCCCACCGATTAAGTATTAATATCCTTTATACCGTCTACAATATCGCTAAGACTCTCGCACTGACAATAAAATATTTAAATATACGTTTAGGAACCCCTATTAGAAAACGTTACCAACGGTTTAATTATATCTTGATACTAGATATTCATTAGTTAAAGATTACATCGAATTTATGTCACTTAACAATTTTCTACCCACCGATTAAGCCTTTATATCCTTCATACCATCCAGAATATCTCGAAGACTCTCCAATTAATAAAAAAAAATTTTTTAAATATACGATTAGGAACCCCTATTAGAAAACATTACCAACGGTTTAATTATATCTTGATTCTAAATATTCATTAGTTAAAGATTACATCGAATTTATGTCACTTAACAATTTTCTACCCACCGATTAAGTATTTATATCCTTTATATAGTCCAGAATATCTCTAAGACTATCCCACTAACAATAAAATATTTAAATATACGTTTAGGAACCCCTATTAGAAAACGTTACCAACGGTTTAATTATATCTTGATTCTAGATATTCATTAGTTAAAGATTACATCGAATTTATGTCACTTAACAATTTTCTACCCACCGATTAACCCTTTATATACTTCATACCCTCCAGAATATCTTTAAGACTATAGCATTAACAAAAAAATATTTAAATATACGATTAGGAACCCCTATTAGAAAACGTTACCAACGGTTTAATTATATCTTGATTCTAGATATTCATTAGTTAAAGATTACATCGAATTTATGTCACTTAACAATTTTCTACCCACCGATTAACTCTTTATATCCTTTATACCGTCCAGAATATCTCTAAGGCTCTCCAATTAATAAAAAAAAAATTTTTAAATATACGATTAGGAACCCCTATTGGATAACATTACAAACGAATTAATTATATCTTGATTCTAGATATTCATTAGTTAAAGATTACATCGAATTTATGTCACTCAACAATTTTCTGCCCACCGATTAAGTATTAATATCCTTTATACGGTCCACAATATCGCTAAGACTCTCCCACTGACAATAAAATATTTAAATATACGTTTAGAAACCCCTATTAGAAAACGTTACCAACGGTTTAATTATATCTTGATTCTAGATATTCATTAGTTAAAGATTACATCGAATTTATGTCACTCAACAATTTTCTGCCCACCGATTAAGTATTAATATCCTTTATACCGTCTACAATATCGCTAAGACTCTCCCACTGACAATAAAATATTTAAATATACGTTTAGGAACCCCTATTAGAAAACGTTACCAACGGTTTAATTATATCTTGATACTAGATATTCATTAGTTAAAGATTACATCGAATTTATGTCACTTAACAATTTTCTACCCACCGATTAAGCCTTTATATCCTTCATACCCTCCAGAATATCTCGAAGACTCTCTCATTAATAAAAAAAGTTTTTTTAAATATACGTTTAGGAACCCCCATAAGAAAACTTTACCAACGGTTTAATTATATCTTGATTATATATATTCATTAGTTAAAAATTACATCGAATGTATGTCACTTAACAATTTTCTACCCACCGACTAAGCCTTTATATCCTTCATACCCTCCAGAATATCTCTAAGACTCTCCAATTAATAAAAAAAAATTTTTTAAATATACGTTTAGGAACCCCTATTAGAAATCGTTACCAACGGTTTAATTATATCTTGATTCTAAATATTCATTAGTTAAAGATTACATCGAATTTATGTCACTTAACAATTTTCTACCCACCGATTAAGCCTTTATATCCTTCATACCCTCCAGAATATCTCTAAGACTCTCCCATTAATAAAAAAAATTTTTTTAAATATACGTTTAGGAACCCCCATAAGAAAACTTTACCAACGGTTTAATTATATCTTGATTATATATATTCATTAGTTAAAGATTACATCGAATGTATGTCACTTAACAATTTTCTACTCACCGATTAAGCCTTTATATCCTTCATACCCTCCAGAATATCTCTAAGACTCTCCAATTAATAAAAAAAAATTTTTTAAATATACGATTAGGAACCCCTATTAGAAAACATTACCAACGGTTTAATTATATCTTGATTCTAAATATTCATTAGTTAAAGATTACATCGAATTTATGTCACTCAACAATTTTCTGCCCACCGATTAAGTATTAATATCCTTTATACCGTCTACAATATCGCTAAGACTCTCGCACTGACAATAAAATAATTAAATATACGTTTAGGAACCCCTATTAGAAAACGTTACCAACGGTTTAATTATATCTTGATACTAGATATTCATTAGTTAAAGATTACATCGAATTTATGTCACTTAACAATTTTCTACCCACCGATTAAGCCTTTATGTCCTTCATACCCTCCAGAATATCTCTAAGACTCTCCCATTAATAAAAAAAATTTTTTTAAATATACGTTTAGGAACCCCCATAAGAAAACTTTACCAACGGTTTAATTATATCTTGATTATATATATTCATTAGTTAAAGATTACATCGAATGTATGTCACTTAACAATTTTCTACTCACCGATTAAGCCTTTATATCCTTCATACCCTCCAGAATATCTCTAAGACTCTCCAATTAATAAAAAAAAAATTTTTAAATATACGATTAGGAACCCCTATTGGATAACATTACAAACGAATTAATTATATCTTGATTCTAGATATTCATTAGTTAAAGATTACATCGAATTTATGTCACTCAACAATTTTCTGCCCACCGATTAAGTATTAATATCCTTTATACGGTCCACAATATCGCTAAGACTCTCCCACTGACAATAAAATATTTAAATATACGTTTAGAAACCCCTATTAGAAAACGTTACCAACGGTTTAATTATATCTTGATTCTAGATATTCATTAGTTAAAGATTACATCGAATTTATGTCACTCAACAATTTTCTGCCCACCGATTAAGTATTAATATCCTTTATACCGTCTACAATATCGCTAAGACTCTCCCACTGACAATAAAATATTTAAATATACGTTTAGGAACCCCTATTAGAAAACGTTACCAACGGTTTAATTATATCTTGATACTAGATATTCATTAGTTAAAGATTACATCGAATTTATGTCACTTAACAATTTTCTACCCACCGATTAAGCCTTTATATCCTTCATACCCTCCAGAATATCTCGAAGACTCTCCCATTAATAAAAAAAGTTTTTTTAAATATACGTTTAGGAACCCCCATAAGAAAACTTTACCAACGGTTTAATTATATCTTGATTATATATATTCATTAGTTAAAGATTACATCGAATGTATGTCACTTAACAATTTTCTACCCACCGACTAAGCCTTTATATCCTTCATACCCTCCAGAATATCTCTAAGACTCTCCAATTAATAAAAAAAAATTTTTTAAATATACGTTTAGGAACCCCTATTAGAAATCGTTACCAACGGTTTAATTATATCTTGATTCTAAATATTCATTAGTTAAAGATTACATCGAATTTATGTCACTTAACAATTTTCTACCCACCGATTAAGCCTTTATATCCTTCATACCCTCCAGAATATCTCTAAGACTCTCCCATTAATAAAAAAAATTTTTTTAAATATACGTTTAGGAACCCCCATAAGAAAACTTTACCAACGGTTTAATTATATCTTGATTATATATATTCATTAGTTAAAGATTACATCGAATGTATGTCACTTAACAATTTTCTACTCACCGATTAAGCCTTTATATCCTTCATACCCTCCAGAATATCTCTAAGACTCTCCAATTAATAAAAAAAAATTTTTTAAATATACGATTAGGAACCCCTATTAGAAAACATTACCAACGGTTTAATTATATCTTGATTCTAAATATTCATTAGTTAAAGATTACATCGAATTTATGTCACTTAACAATTTTCTACCCACCGATTAAGCCTTTATATCCTTCATACCCTCCAAAATATATCTAAGAATCTCGCATTAAAATGAAAATATTTAAATATATGATTAGGAACCCCTATTAGAAAACGTTACCAACGGTTTAATTATATCTTGATTCTAGATATTCATTAGTTAAAGATTACATCGAATTTATGTCACTTAACAATTTTCTCCCCAGCGATTAAGTATTTATATCCTTTATATAGTCCAGAATATCTCTAAGACTTTCCCACTAACAATAAAATATTTAAATATACGTTTAGGAACCCCTATTAGAAAACGTTACCAACGGTTTAATTATATCTTGATTCTAGATATTCATTAGTTAAAGATTACATCGAATTTATGTCACTTAACAATTTTCTACCCACCGATTAACCCTTTATATACTTCATACCCTCCAGAATATCTTTAAGACTATAGCATTAACAAAAAAATATTTAAATATACGATTAGGAACCCGTATTAGAAAACGTTACCAACGGTTTAATTATATCTTGATTCTAGATATTCATTAGTTAAAGATTACATCGAATTTATGTCACTTAACAATTTTCTACCCACCGATTAATTCTTTATATCCTTTATACCGTCCAGAATATCTCTAAGGCTCTCCCACTAACAATAAAATATTTAAATATACGTTTAGGAACCCCTATTAGAAAACATTACCAACGGTTTAATTATATCTTGATTCTAAATATTCATTAGTTAAAGATTACATCGAATTTATGTCACTTAACAATTTTCTACCCACCGATTAAGCCTTTATATCCTTCATACCCTCCAAAATATATCTAAGAATCTCGCATTAAAATGAAAATATTTAAATATATGATTAGGAACCCCTATTAGAAAACGTTACCAACGGTTTAATTATATCTTGATTCTAGATATTCATTAGTTAAAGATTACATCGAATTTATGTCACTTAACAATTTTCTCCCCAGCGATTAAGTATTTATATCCTTTATATAGTCCAGAATATCTCTAAGACTTTCCCACTAACAATAAAATATTTAAATATACGTTTAGGAACCCCTATTAGAAAACGTTACCAACGGTTTAATTATATCTTGATTCTAGATATTCATTAGTTAAAGATTACATCGAATTTATGTCACTTAACAATTTTCTACCCACCGATTAACCCTTTATATACTTCATACCCTCCAGAATATCTTTAAGACTATAGCATTAACAAAAAAATATTTAAATATACGATTAGGAACCCCTATTAGAAAACGTTACCAACGGTTTAATTATATCTTGATTCTAGATATTCATTAGTTAAAGATTACATCGAATTTATGTCACTTAACAATTTTCTACCCACCGATTAATTCTTTATATCCTTTATACCGTCCAGAATATCTCTAAGGCTCTCCCACTAACAATAAAATATTTAAATATACGTTTAGGAACCCCTATTAGAAAACGTTACCAACGGTTTAATTATATCTTGATTCTAGATATTCATTAGTTAAAGATTACATCGAATTTATGTCACTTAACAATTTTCTACCCACCGATTAAGCCTTTATATCCTTCATACCCTCCAAAATATATCTAAGAATCTCGCATTAAAATGAAAATATTTAAATATATGATTAGGAACCCCTATTAGAAAACGTTACCAACGGTTTAATTATATCTTGATTCTAGATATTCATTAGTTAAAGATTACATCGAATTTATGTCACTTAACAATTTTCTCCCCAGCGATTAAGTATTTATATCCTTTATATAGTCCAGAATATCTCTAAGACTTTCCCACTAACAATAAAATATTTAAATATACGTTTAGGAACCCCTATTAGAAAACGTTACCAACGGTTTAATTATATCTTGATTCTAGATATTCATTAGTTAAAGATTACATCGAATTTATGTCACTTAACAATTTTCTACCCACCGATTAACCCTTTATATACTTCATACCCTCCAGAATATCTTTAAGACTATAGCATTAACAAAAAAATATTTAAATATACGATTAGGAACCCGTATTAGAAAACGTTACCAACGGTTTAATTATATCTTGATTCTAGATATTCATTAGTTAAAGATTACATCGAATTTATGTCACTTAACAATTTTCTACCCACCGATTAATTCTTTATATCCTTTATACCGTCCAGAATATCTCTAAGGCTCTCCCACTAACAATAAAATATTTAAATATACGTTTAGGAACCCCTATTAGAAAACATTACCAACGGTTTAATTATATCTTGATTCTAAATATTCATTAGTTAAAGATTACATCGAATTTATGTCACTTAACAATTTTCTACCCACCGATTAAGCCTTTATATCCTTCATACCCTCCAAAATATATCTAAGAATCTCGCATTAAAATGAAAATATTTAAATATATGATTAGGAACCCCTATTAGAAAACGTTACCAACGGTTTAATTATATCTTGATTCTAGATATTCATTAGTTAAAGATTACATCGAATTTATGTCACTTAACAATTTTCTCCCCAGCGATTAAGTATTTATATCCTTTATATAGTCCAGAATATCTCTAAGACTTTCCCACTAACAATAAAATATTTAAATATACGTTTAGGAACCCCTATTAGAAAACGTTACCAACGGTTTAATTATATCTTGATTCTAGATATTCATTAGTTAAAGATTACATCGAATTTATGTCACTTAACAATTTTCTACCCACCGATTAACCCTTTATATACTTCATACCCTCCAGAATATCTTTAAGACTATAGCATTAACAAAAAAATATTTAAATATACGATTAGGAACCCCTATTAGAAAACGTTACCAACGGTTTAATTATATCTTGATTCTAGATATTCATTAGTTAAAGATTACATCGAATTTATGTCACTTAACAATTTTCTACCCACCGATTAATTCTTTATATCCTTTATACCGTCCAGAATATCTCTAAGGCTCTCCCACTAACAATAAAATATTTAAATATACGTTTAGGAACCCCTATTAGAAAACGTTACCAACGGTTTAATTATATCTTGATTCTAGATATTCATTAGTTAAAAAGTACGTCGAATTTGTGTCACTTAACATTTTTCTACCCACCGATTAAGCCTTTATATCCTTCATACCGTCCAGAATATCGCTAAGACTCTCCCACTAACAATAAAATATTTAAATAGACCATTAGGAACCCCTATTAGAAAACATTACCAACGGTTTAATTATATCTTGATTCTAAATATTCATTAGTTAAAGATTACATCGAATTTATGTCACTTAACAATTTTCTGCCCAGCGATTAAGCCTTTATATCCTTCATACCCTCCAGAATATCTCGAAGACTCTACCATTAATAAAAAAAGTTTTTTTAAATATACGTTTAGGAACCCCCATAAGAAAACTTTACCAACGGTTTAATTATATCTTGATTATATATATTCATTAGTTAAAGATTACATAGAATTTATGTCACTTAGCAATTTTCTGCCCACGGATTAAGTATTTATATCTTTTATACCGTTCAGAATATCTCTAAGACTCTCGCATTAATAAAAAAAAATTTAAATATACCATTAGGAACCCCTATTGGATAACATTACAAACGAATTAATTATATCTTGATTCTAGATATTCATTAGTTAAAGATTACATCGAATTTATGTCACTCAACAATTTTCTGCCCACCGATTAAGTATTAATATCCTTTATACGGTCCACAATATCGCTAAGACTCTCCCACTGACAATAAAATATTTAAATATACGTTTAAAAACCCCTATTAGAAAACGTTACCAACGGTTTAATTATATCTTGATTCTAGATATTCATTAGTTAAAGATTACATCGAATTTATGTCACTTAGCAATTTTCTGCACACGGATTTAGTATTTATATCCTTTATACCGTTCAGAATATCTCTAAGACTATAGCATTAACAATAAAATATTTAAATAGACCATTAGGAACCCCTATTAGAGAACGTTACCGATGGTTTAATTATATCTTGATTCTAGATATTCATCAGTTAAAGATTACATCGAATTTATGTCACTCAACAATTTTCTGCCCATTGATTAAGTATTAATATCCTTTATACCGTCCAGAATATCGCTAAGACTCTCCCACTGACAATAAAATATTTAAATATACGTTTAGGAACCCCTATTAGAAAACGTTACCAACGGTTTAATTATATCTTGATTCTAGATATTTATTAGTTAAAGATTACATCGAATTTATGTCACTTAACAATTTTCTACCCACCGATTAAGCCTTTATATCCTTCATACCCTACAGAATATCTCTAAGACTCTCCCATTAATAAAATAAAATTTTTTTAAATATACGTTTAGGAACCCCCATAAGAAAACTTTACCAACGGTTTAATTATAACTTGATTATATATATTCATTAGTTAAAGATTACATTGAATTTATGTCACTTAGCAATTTTCTGCACACGGATTAAGTATTTATATCCTTTATACCGTTCAGAATATCTCTAAGACTCTCGCATTAACAAAAAAATATTTAAATATACCATTAGGAACCCCTATTAGAAAACATTACCAACGGTTTAATTATATCTTGATTCTAGATATTCATTAGTTAAAGATTACATCGAATTTATGTCACTCAACAATTTTCTGCCCACCGATTAAGTATTTATATCCTTTATATCGTCTACAATATCGCTAAGACTCTCCCACTGACAATAAAATATTTAAATATACGTTTAGGAACCCCCATAAGAAAACTTTACCAACGGTTTAATTATATCTTGATTCTAGATATTCATTAGTTAAAGATTACATCGAATTTATGTCACTTAACAATTTTCTCCCCAGCGATTAAGTATTTATATCCTTTTTATCGTCCAGAATATCTCGAAGACTTTCCCACTGACAATAAAATATTTAAATATACGTTTAGGAACCCCTATTAGAAAACGTTACCAACGGTTTAATTATATCTTGATTCTAGATATTCATTAGTTAAAGATTACATCGAATTTATGTCACTTAACAATTTTCTACCCACCGATTAACTCTTTATATCCTTTATACCGTCCAGAATATCTCTAAAGCTCTCCCACTAACAATAAAATATTTAAATATACGTTTAGGAACCCCTATTAGAAAACGTTACCAACGGTTTAATTATAACTTGATTCTAGATATTCATTAGTTAAAAAGTACGTCGAATTTATGTCACTTAACATTTTTCTACCCACCGACTAAGCCTTTATATCCTTCATACCGTCCAGAATATCGCTAAGACTCTCCCACTAACAATAAAATATTTAAATAGACCATTAGGAACCCCTATTAGAAAACATTACCAACGGTTTTATTATATCTTGATTCTAGATATTCATTAGTTAAAGATTACATCGAATTTATGTCACTTAACAATTTTCTGCCCAGCGATTAAGTATTTATATCCTTTATACCGTCCAGAATATCTCTAAGACTCTCCCACTAACAATAAAATATTTAAATATACGTTTAGGAACCCCTATTAGAAAACGTTACCAACGGTTTAATTATATCTTGATTCTAGATATTCATTAGTTAAAGATTACATCGAATTTATGTCACACAACAATTTTCTGCCCACCGATTAAGTATTAATATCCTTTATACCGTCTACAATATCGCTAAGACTCTCCCACTGACAATAAAATATTTAAATATACGTTTAGGAACCCCTATTAGAAAACGTTACCAACGGTTTAATTATATCTTGATTCTAGATATTCATTAGTTAAAGATTACATCGAATTTATGTCACTTAACAATTTTTTGCCCAGCGATTAAGCCTTTATATCCTTCATACCCTCCAGAATATCTCTAAGACTCTCCAATTAATAAAAAAAATTTTTTTAAATATACGATTAGGAACACCCATACGAAAACTTTACCAACGGTTTAATTATATCTTGATTATATATATTCATTAGTTAAAGATTACATCGAATTTATGTCAATTAAAAATTTTCTACCCGCCGATTAAGCCTTTATATCCTTCATACCCTCCAGAATATCTCTAAGACTTTCCCACTAACAATAAAATTTTTAAATATACGTTTAGGAACCCCTATTAGAAAACGTTACCAACGGTTTAATTATATCTTGATTCTAGATATTCATCAGTTAAAGATTACATCGAATTTATGTCACTCAACAATTTTCTGCCCATTGATTAAGTATTAATATCCTTTATACCGTCCAGAATATCGCTAAGACTCTCCCACTGACAATAAAATATTTAAATATACGTTTAGGAACCCCTATTAGAAAACGTTACCAACGGTTTAATTATATCTTGATGCTAGATATTCATTAGTTAAAGATTACATCGAATTTATGTCACTTAACAATTTTCTACCCACCGATTAAGCCTTTATATCCTTCATACCCTCCAGAATATCTCTAAGACTCTCCGATTAATAAAATAAAATTTTTTTAAATATACGTTTAGGAACCCCCATAAGAAAACTTTACCAACGGTTTAATTATATCTTGATTATATATATTCATTAGTTAAAGATTACATAGAATTTATGTCACTTAACAATTTTCTGACCACCGATTAAGCCTTTATATCCTTCATACCCTCCAGAATATCTCTAACACTCTCCCAAAATAAAAATTTTTTTTTTAAATATACGATTAGGAACCCCTATTAGAAATCGTTACCAACGGTTTAATTATATCTTGATGCTAGATATTCATTAGTTAAAGATTACAACGAATTTATGTCACTTAACAATTTTCTACCCACCGATTAAGCCTTTATATCCTTCATATTCTCCAGAATGTCTCTAAGACTCTCCGATTAATGAAATAAATTTTTTTTAAATATACGTTTAGGAACCCCCATAAGAAAACGTTACCAACGGTTTAATTATATCTTGATGCTAGATATTCATTAGTTAAAGATTACATCGAATTTATGTCACTCAACAATTTTCTGCCCACCGATTAAGTATTAATATCCTTTATACGGTCCACAATATCGCTAAGACTTTCCCACTGACAATAAAATATTTAAATATACGTTTAGGAACCCCTATTAGAAAACATTACCAACGGTTTAATTATATCTTGATTCTAGATATTCATTAGTTAAAGATTACATCGAATTTATGTCACTCAACAATTTTCTGCCCACCGATTAAGTATTAATATCCTTTATACCGTCTATAATATCGCTAAGACTCTCCCACTGACAATGAAATATTTAAATATACGTTTAGGAACCCCTATTAGAAAACGTTACCAACGGTTTAATTATATCTTGATTCTAGATATTCATTAGTTAAAGATTACATCGAATTTATGTCACTTAACAATTTTCTACCCACCGATTAAGCCTTTATATCCTTCATACACTCCAAAATATATCTAAGAATCTCGCATTAAAATGAAAATATTTAAATATATGATTAGGAACCCCTATTAGAAAACGTTACCAACGGTTTAATTATATCTTGATTCTAGATATTCATTAGTTAAAGATTACATTGAATTTATGTCACTTAACAATTTTCTCCCCAGCGATTAAGTATTTATATCCTTTATATCGTCCAGAATATCTCTAAGACTTTCCCACTAACAATAAAATATTTAAATATACGTTTAGGAACCCCTATTAGAAAACGTTACCAACGGTTTAATTATATCTTGATTCTAGATATTCATTAGTTAAAGATTACATCGAATTTATGTCACTTAACAATTTTCTACCCACCGATTAAGCCTTTATATCGTTCATACACTCCAAAATATATCTAAGAATCTCGCATTAAAATGAAAATATTTAAATATATGATTAGGAACCCCTATTAGAAAACGTTACCAACGGTTTAATTATATCTTGATTCTAGATATTCATTAGTTAAAGATTACATCGAATTTATGTCACATAACAATTTTCTCCCCAGCGATTAAGTATTTATATCCTTTATATCGTCCAGAATATCTCTAAGAATTTCCCACTAACAATAAAATATTTAAATATACTTTTAGGAACCCCTATTAGAAAACGTTACCAACGGTTTAATTATATCTTGATTCTAGATATTCATTAGTTAAAGATTACATCGAATTTATGTCACTTAACAATTTTCTCCCCAGCGATTAAGTATTTATATCCTTTATATCGTCCAGAATATCTCGAAGACTTTCCCACTAACAATAAAATATTTAAATATACGTTTAGGAACCCCTATTAGAAAACGTTACCAATGGTTTAATTATATCTTGATTCTAGATATTCATTAGTTAAAGATTACATCGAATTTATGTCACTTAACAATTTTCTCCCCAGCGATTAAGGATTTATATCCTTTATATCGTCCAGAATATCTCGAAGACTTTCCCACTAACAATAAAATATTTAAATATACGTTTAGGAACCCCTATTAGAAAACGTTACCAACGGTTTAATTATATCTTGATTCTAGATATTCATTAGTTAAAGATTACATCGAATTTATGTCACTTAACAATTTTCTACCCACCGATTAACCCTTTATATACTTCATACCCTCCAGAATATCTTTAAGACTATAGCTTTAACAAAAAAATATTTAAATATACGATTAGGAACCCCTATTAGAAAACGTTACCAACTGTTTAATTATATCTTGATTCTAGATATTCATTAGTTAAAAAGTACATCGAATTTATGTCACTTAACAATTTTCTACCCACCGATTAAGCCTTTATATCCTTCATACCGTCCAGAATATCGCTAAGACTCTCCCACTAACAATAAAATATTTAAATAGACCATTAGGAACCCCTATTAGAAAACATTACCAACGGTTTAATTATATCTTGATTCTAGATATTCATTAGTTAAAGATTACATCGAATTTATGTCACTTAACAATTTTCTGCCCAGCGATTAAGTATTTATATCCTTTATACCGTCCAGAATATCTCTAAGACTCTCCCACTAACAATAAAATATTTAAATATACGTTTAGGAACCCCTATTAGAAAACGTTACCAACGGTTTAATTATATCTTGATTCTAGATATTCATTAGTTAAAGATTAGATCGAATTTATGTCACACAACAATTTTCTGCCCACCGATTAAGTATTAATATCCTTTATACCGTCTACAATATCGCTAAGACTCTCCCACTGACAATAAAATATTTAAATATACGTTTAGGAACCCCTATTAGAAAACGTTACCAACGGTTTAATTATATCTTGATTCTAGATATTCATTAGTTAAAGATTACATCGAATTTATGTCACTTAACAATTTTTTGCCCAGCGATTAAGCCTTTATATCCTTCATACCCTCCAGAATATCTCTAAGACTCTCCAATTAATAAAAAAAATTTTTTTAAATATACGATTAGGAACACCCATACGAAAACTTTACCAACGGTTTAATTATATCTTGATTATATATATTCATTAGTTAAAGATTACATCGAATTTATGTCAATTAAAAATTTTCTACCCGCCGATTAAGCCTTTATATCCTTCATACCCTCCAGAATATCTCTAAGACTTTCCCACTAACAATAAAATTTTTAAATATACGTTTAGGAACCCCTATTAGAAAACGTTACCAACGGTTTAATTATATCTTGATTCTAGATATTCATCAGTTAAAGATTAGATCGAATTTATGTCACACAACAATTTTCTGCCCACCGATTAAGTATTAATATCCTTCATACCGTCCAGAATATCGCTAAGACTCTCCCAGTAACAATAAAATATTTAAATAGACCATTAGTAACCCCTATTAGAAAACATTACCAACGGTTTAATTATATCTTGATTCTAGATATTCATTAGTTAAAGATTACATCGAATTTATGTCACTTAACAATTTTCTGCCCAGCGATTAAGTATTTATATCCTTTATACCGTCCAGAATATCTCTAAGACTCTCCCACTAACAATAAAATATTTAAATATACGTTTAGGAACCCCTACTAGAAAACGTTACCAACGGTTTAATTATATCTTGATTCTAGATATTCATTAGTTAAAGATTAGATCGAATTTATGTCACACAACAATTTTCTGCCCACCGATTAAGTATTAATATCCTTTATACCGTCTACAATATCGCTAAGACTCTCCCACTGACAATAAAATATTTAAATATACGTTTAGGGACCCCTATTAGAAAACGTTACCAACGGTTTAATTATATCTTGATTCTAGATATTCATTAGTTAAAGATTACATCGAATTTATGTCACTTAACAATTTTTTGCCCAGCGATTAAGCCTTTATATCCTTCATACCCTCCAGAATATCTCTAAGACTCTACAATTAATAAAAAAATTTTTTTTAAATATACGATTAGGAACACACATACGAAAACTTTACCAACGGTTTAATTATATCTTGATTATATATATTCATTAGTTAAAGATTACATCGAATTTATGTCAATTAAAAATTTTCTACCCGCCGATTAAGCCTTTATATCCTTCATACCCTCCAGAATATCTCTAAGACTTTCCCACTAACAATAAAATTTTTAAATATACGTTTAGGAACCCCTATTAGAAAACGTTACCAACGGTTTAATTATATCTTGATTCTAGATATTCATCAGTTAAAGATTACATCGAATTTATGTCACTCAACAATTTTCTGCCCATTGATTAAGTATTAATATCCTTTATACCGTCCAGAATATCGCTAAGACTCTCCCACTGACAATAAAATATTTAAATATACGTTTAGGAACCCCTATTAGAAAACGTTACCAACGGTTTAATTATATCTTGATGCTAGATATTCATTAGTTAAAGATTACATCGAATTTATGTCACTTAACAATTTTCTACCCACCGATTAAGCCTTTATATCCTTCATACCCTCCAGAATATCTCTAAGACTCTCCGATTAATAAAATAAAATTTTTTTAAATATACGTTTAGGAACCCCCATAAGAAAACTTTACCAACGGTTTAATTATATCTTGATTATATATATTCATTAGTTAAAGATTACATAGAATTTATGTCACTTAACAATTTTCTGACCACCGATTAAGCCTTTATATCCTTCATACCCTTCAGAATATCTCTAACACGCTCCCAAAATAAAAATTTTTTTTTTAAATATACGATTAGGAACCCCTATTAGAAATCGTTACCAACGGTTTAATTATATCTTGATGCTAGATATTCATTAGTTAAAGATTACAACGAATTTATGTCACTTAACAATTTTCTACCCACCGATTAAGCCTTTATATCCTTCATATTCTCCAGAATGTCTCTAAGACTCTCCGATTAATGAAATAAATTTTTTTTAAATATACGTTTAGGAACCCCCATAAGAAAACGTTACCAACGGTTTAATTATATCTTGATGCTAGATATTCATTAGTTAAAGATTACATCGAATTTATGTCACTCAACAATTTTCTGCCCACCGATTAAGTATTAATATCCTTTATACGGTCCACAATATCGCTAAGACTCTCCCACTGACAATAAAATATTTAAATATACGTTTAGGAACCCCTATTAGAAAACATTACCAACGGTTTAATTATATCTTGATTCTAGATATTCATTAGTTAAAGATTACATCGAATTTATGTCACTCAACAATTTTCTGCCCACCGATTAAGTATTAATATACTTTATACCGTCTATAATATCGCTAAGACTCTCCCACTGACAATAAAATATTTAAATATACGTTTAGGAACCCCTATTAGAAAACGTTACCAACGGTTTAATTATATCTTGATTCTAGATATTCATTAGTTAAAGATTACATCGAATTTATGTCACTTAACAATTTTCTACCCACCGATTAAGCCTTTATATCCTTCATACCCTCCAGAATATCTCGAAGACTCTCCCATTAATAAAAAAAGTTTTTTTAAATATACGTTTAGGAACCCCCATAAGAAAACTTTACCAACGGTTTAATTATATCTTGATTATATATATTCATTAGTTAAAGATTACATAGAATTTATGTCACTTAGCAATTTTCCTCCCACGGATTAAGTATTTATATCTTTTATACCGTTCAGAATTTCTCTAAGACTCTCGCATTAATAAAAAAAAATTTAAATATACCATTAGGAACCCCTATTGGAAAACATTACCAACGGTTTAATTATATCTTGATTCTAGATATTCATTAGTTAAAGATTACATCGAATTTATGTCACTTAACAATTTTCGCCCCAGCGATTAAGTATTTATATCCTTTATATCGTCCAGAATATCTCGAAGACTTTCCCACTAACAATAAAATATTTAAATATACGTTTAGGAACCCCTATTAGAAAACGTTACCAACGGTTTAATTATATCTTGATTCTAGATATTCATTAGTTAAAGATTACATCGAATTTATGTCACTTAACAATTTTCTACCCACCGATTAACCCTTTATATACTTCATACCCTCCAGAATATCTTTAAGACTATAGCTTTAACAAAAAAATATTTAAATATACGATTAGGAACCCCTATTAGAAAACGTTACCAACTGTTTAATTATATCTTGATTCTAGATATTCATTAGTTAAAGATTACATCGAATTTATGTCACTTAACAATTTTCTACCCACCGATTAAGCCTTTATATCCTTCATACCCTCCAGAATATCTCTAAGACTCTCCGATTAATAAAATAAAATTTTTTTAAATATACGTTTAGGAACCCCCATAAGAAAACTTTACCAACGGTTTAATTATATCTTGATTATATATATTCATTAGTTAAAGATTACATAGAATTTATGTCACTTAACAATTTTCTGACCACCGATTAAGCCTTTATATCCTTCATACCCTCCAGAATATCTCTAACACTCTCCCAAAATAAAATTTTTTTTTTTAAATATACGATTAGGAACCCCTATTAGAAATCGTTACCAACGGTTTAATTATATCTTGATGCTAGATATTCATTAGTTAAAGATTACAACGAATTTATGTCACTTAACAATTTTCTACCCACCGATTAAGCCTTTATATCCTTCATATTCTCCAGAATGTCTCTAAGACTCTCCGATTAATGAAATAAATTTTTTTTAAATATACGTTTAGGAACCCCCATAAGAAAACGTTACCAACGGTTTATATATATCTTGATGCTAGATATTCATTAGTTAAAGATTACATCGAATTTATGTCACTCAACAATTTTCTGCCCACCGATTAAGTATTAATATCCTTTATACCGTCTACAATATCGCTAAGACTCTCCCACTGACAATAAAATATTTAAATATACGTTTAGGAACCCCCATAAGAAAACTTTACCAACGGTTTAATTATATCTTGATTATATATATTCATTAGTTAAAGATTATATAGAATTTATGTCACTTAACAATTTTCTGACCACCGATTAAGCCTTTATATCCTTCATACCCTCCAGAATATCTCTAACACTCTCCCGAAATAAAATTTTTTTTTTTAAATATACGATTAGGAACCCCTATTAGAAATCGTTACCAACGGTTTAATTATATCTTGATGCTAGATATTCATTAGTTAAAGATTACATCGAATTTATGTCACTTAACAATTTTCTACCCACCGATTAAGCCTTTATATCCTTCATACCCTCCAGAATATCTCTAAGACTCTCCGATTAATAAAATAAATTTTTTTTAAATATACGTTTAGGAACCCCCATAAGAAAACTTTACCAACGGTTTAATTATAACTTGATTATATATATTCATTAGTTAAAGATTACATAGAATTTATGTCACTTAGCAATTTTCTGCACACGGATTAAGTATTTATATCCTTTATACCGTTCAGAATATCTCTAAGACTCTCGCATTAACAAAAAAATATTTAAATATACCATTAGGAACCCCTATTAGAAAACATTACCAACGGTTTAATTATATCTTGATTCTAGATATTCATTAGTTAAAGATTACATCGAATTTATGTCACTCAACAATTTTCTGCCCACCGATTAAGTATTAATATCCTTTATACCGTCCACAATATCGCTAAGACTCTCCCACTGACAATAAAATATTTAAATATACGTTTAGAATCCCCTATTAGAAACCGTTACCAACGGTTTAATTATATCTTGATTCTAGATATTCATTAGTTAAAGATTACATCGAATTTATGTCACTTAACAATTTCCTACCCACCGATTAAGCCTTTATATCGTTCATACACTCCAAAATATATCTAAGAATCTCGCATTAAAATGAAAATATTTAAATATATGATTAGGAGCCCCTATTAGAAAACGTTACCAACGGTTTAATTATATCTTGATTCTAGATATTCATTAGTTAAAGATTACATCGAATTTATGTCACATAACAATTTTCTCCCCAGCGATTAAGTATTTATATCCTTTATATCGTCCAGAATATCTCTAAGAATTTCCCACTAACAATAAAATATTTAAATATACTTTTAGGAACCCCTATTAGAAAACGTTACCAACGGTTTAATTATATCTTGATTCTAGATATTCATTAGTTAAAGATTACATCGAATTTATGTCACTTAACAATTTTCTCCCCAGCGATTAAGTATTTATATCCTTTATATCGTCCAGAATATCTCGAAGACTTTCCCACTAACAATAAAATATTTAAATATACGTTTAGGAACCCCTATTAGAAAACGTTACCAATGGTTTAATTATATCTTGATTCTAGATATTCATTAGTTAAAGATTACATCGAATTTATGTCACTTAACAATTTTCTCCCCAGCGATTAAGTATTTATATCCTTTATATCGTCCAGAATATCTCGAAGACTTTCCCACTAACAATAAAATATTTAAATATACGTTTAGGAACCCCTATTAGAAAACGTTACCAACGGTTTAATTATATCTTGATTCTAGATATTCATTAGTTAAAGATTACATCGAATTTATGTCACTTAACAATTTTCTACCCACCGATTAACCCTTTATATACTTCATACCCTCCAGAATATCTTTAAGACTATAGCTTTAACAAAAAAATATTTAAATATACGATTAGGAACCCCTATTAGAAAACGTTACCAACTGTTTAATTATATCTTGATTCTAGATATTCATTAGTTAAAAAGTACATCGAATTTATGTCACTTAACAATTTTCTACCCACCGATTAAGCCTTTATATCCTTCATACCGTCCAGAATATCGCTAAGACTCTCCCACTAACAATAAAATATTTAAATAGACCATTAGGAACCCCTATTAGAAAACATTACCAACGGTTTAATTATATCTTGATTCTAGATATTCATTAGTTAAAGATTACATCGAATTTATGTCACTTAACAATTTTCTGCCCAGCGATTAATTATTTATATCCTTTATACCGTCCAGAATATCTCTAAGACTCTCCCACTAACAGTAAAATATTTAAATATACGTTTAGGAACCCCTATTAGAAAACGTTACCAACGGTTTAATTATATCTTGATTCTAGATATTCATTAGTTAAAAAGTACATCGAATTTATGTCACTTAACAATTTTCTACCCACCGATTAAGCCTTTATATCCTTCATACCGTCCAGAATATCGCTAAGACTCTCCCACTAACAATAAAATATTTAAATAGACCATTAGGAACCCCTATTAGAAAACATTACCAACGGTTTAATTATATCTTGATTCTAGATATTCATTAGTTAAAGATTACATCGAATTTATGTCACTTAACAATTTTCTCCCCAGCGATTAAGTATTTATATGCTTTATATCGTCCAGAATATCTCGAAGACTTTCCCACTAACAATAAAATATTTAAATATACGTTTAGGAACCCCTATTAGAAAACGTTACCAACGGTTTAATTATATCTTGATTCTAGATATTCATTAGTTAAAAAGTACATCGAATTTATGTCACTTAACAATTTTCTACCCACCGATTAAGCCTTTATATCCTTCATACCGTCCAGAATATCGCTAAGACTCTCCCACTAACAATAAAATATTTAAATAGACCATTAGGAACCCCTATTAGAAAACATTACCAACGGTTTAATTATATCTTGATTCTAGATATTCATTAGTTAAAGATTACATCGAATTTATGTCACTTAACAATTTTCTACCCACCGATTAACCCTTTATATACTTCATACCCTCCAGAATATCTTTAAGACAATAGCATTAACAAAAAAATATTTAAATATACGATTAGGAACCCCTATTAGAAAACGTTACCAACGGTTTAATTATATTTTGATTCTAGATATTCATTAGTTAAAGATTACATCGAATTTATGTCACTTAACAATTTTCTACCCACCGATTAAGCCTTTATATCCTTCATACCCTCCAGACTATCTCTAAGACTCTCCCATTAATAACAAAAATTTTTTTAAATATACGTTTAGGAACCCCTATTAGAAAACTTTACCATCGGTTTAATTATATCTTGTTTATATATATTGATTAGTTAAAGATTACATCGAATTTATGTCACTTAACAATTTTCTACCCACCGATTAAGCCTTTATATTCTTCATACCCTCCAGAATATCTCTAAGACTCTCGCATTAAAATGAAAATATTTAAATATATGATTAGGAACCCCTATTAGAAAACATTACAAACGGATTAATTATATCTTGATTCTAGATATTCATTAGTTAAAGATTACATCGAATTTATGTCACTTAACAATTTTCTACCCACCGATTAAGCCTTTATATCCTTCATACCCTCCAGAATATCTCGAAGACTCTCCCATTAATAAAAAAAGTTTTTTTAAATATACGTTTAGGAACCCCCATAAGAAAACTTTACCAACGGTTTAATTATATCTTGATTATATATATTCATTAGTTAAAGATTACATAGAATTTATGTCACTTAGCAATTTTCCTCCCACGGATTAAGTATTTATATCTTTTATACCGTTCAGAATTTCTCTAAGACTCTCGCATTAATAAAAAAAAATTTAAATATACCATTAGGAACCCCTATTGGAAAACATTACAAACGGATTAATTATATCTTGATTCTAGATATTCATTAGTTAAAGATTACATCGAATTTATGTCACTCAACAATTTTCTGCCCACCGATTAAGTATTAATATCCTTTATGCGGTCCACAATATCGCTAAGACTCTCCCACTGACAATAAAATATTTAAATATACGTTTAGGAACCCCTATTAGAAAACGTTACCAACGGTTTAATTATATCTTGATTCTAGATATTCATTAGTTAAAGATTACATCGAATTTATGTCACTTAACAATTTTCTACCCACCGATTAAGCCTTTATATCCTTCATACCCTCCAGAATATCTCTAAGACTCTCGCATTAAAATGAAAATATTTAAATATATGATTAGGAACCCCTATTAGAAAACGTTACCAACGGTTTAATTATATCTTGATTCTAGATATTCATTAGTTAAAGATTACATCGAATTTATGTCACTTAACAATTTTCTCCCCAGCGATTAAGTATTTATATCCTTTATACCGTCCAGAATATCTCTAAGACTCTCCCACTAACAGTAAAATATTTAAATATACGTTTAGGAACCCCTATTAGAAAACGTTACCAACGGTTTAATTATATCTTGATTCTAGATATTCATTAGTTAAAAAGTACATCGAATTTATGTCACTTAACAATTTTCTACCCACCGATTAAGCCTTTATATCCTTCATACCGTCCAGAATATCGCTAAGACTCTCCCACTAACAATAAAATATTTAAATAGACCATTAGGAACCCCTATTAGAAAACATTACCAACGGTTTAATTATATCTTGATTCTAGATATTCATTAGTTAAAGATTACATCGAATTTATGTCACTTAACAATTTTCTCCCCAGCGATTAAGTATTTATATGCTTTATATCGTCCAGAATATCTCGAAGACTTTCCCACTAACAATAAAATATTTAAATATACGTTTAGGAACCCCTATTAGAAAACGTTACCAACGGTTTAATTATATCTTGATTCTAGATATTCATTAGTTAAAAAGTACATCGAATTTATGTCACTTAACAATTTTCTACCCACCGATTAAGCCTTTATATCCTTCATACCGTCCAGAATATCGCTAAGACTCTCCCACTAACAATAAAATATTTAAATAGACCATTAGGAACCCCTATTAGAAAACATTACCAACGGTTTAATTATATCTTGATTCTAGATATTCATTAGTTAAAGATTACATCGAATTTATGTCACTTAACAATTTTCTACCCACCGATTAACCCTTTATATACTTCATACCCTCCAGAATATCTTTAAGACAATAGCATTAACAAAAAAATATTTAAATATACGATTAGGAACCCCTATTAGAAAACGTTACCAACGGTTTAATTATATCTTGATTCTAGATATTCTTCAGTTAAAGATTACATCGAATTTATGTCACTCAACAATTTTCTGCCCATTGATTAAGTATTAATATCCTTTATACCGTCCAGAATATCTCTAAGACTCTCCCACTAACAATAAAATATTTAAATATACGTTTAGGAACCCCTATTAGAAAACGTTACCAACGGTTTAATTATATCTTGATTCTAGATATTCATTAGTTAAAGATTACATCGAATTTATGTCACTTAACAATTTTCTACCCACCGATTAAGCCTTTATATCCTTCATACCCTCCAGAATATCTCGAAGACTCTCCCATTAATAAAAAAAGTTTTTTTAAATATACGTTTAGGAACCCCCATAAGAAAACTTTACCAACGGTTTAATTATATCTTGATTATATATATTCATTAGTTAAAGATTACATAGAATTTATGTCACTTAGCAATTTTCCTCCCACGGATTAAGTATTTATATCTTTTATACCGTTCAGAATTTCTCTAAGACTCTCGCATTAATAAAAAAAAATTTAAATATACCATTAGGAACCCCTATTGGAAAACATTACAAACGGATTAATTATATCTTGATTCTAGATATTCATTAGTTAAAGATTACATCGAATTTATGTCACTCAACAATTTTCTGCCCACCGATTAAGTATTAATATCCTTTATGCGGTCCACAATATCGCTAAGACTCTCCCACTGACAATAAAATATTTAAATATACGTTTAGGAACCCCTATTAGAAAACGTTACCAACGGTTTAATTATATCTTGATTCTAGATATTCATTAGTTAAAGATTACATCGAATTTATGTCACTTAACAATTTTCTACCCACCGATTAAGCCTTTATATCCTTCATACCCTCCAGAATATCTCTAAGACTCTCGCATTAAAATGAAAATATTTAAATATATGATTAGGAACCCCTATTAGAAAACGTTACCAACGGTTTAATTATATCTTGATTCTAGATATTCATTAGTTAAAGATTACATCGAATTTATGTCACTTAACAATTTTCTCCCCAGCGATTAAGTATTTATATCCTCTATATCGCCCAGAATATCTCTAAGACTTTCCCACTAACAATAAAATATTTAAATATACGTTTAGGAACCCCTATTAGAAAACGTTACCAACGGTTTAATTATATCTTGATTCTAGATATTCATTAGTTAAAGATTACATAGAATTTATGTCACTTAACAAATTTCTACCCACCGATTAACCCTTTATATACTTCATACCCTCCAGAATATCTTTAAGACAATAGCATTAACAAAAAAATATTTAAATATACGATTAGGAACCCCTATTAGAAAACGTTACCAACGGTTTAATTATATTTTGATTCTAGATATTCATTAGTTAAAGATTACATCGAATTTATGTCACTTAACAATTTTCTACCCACCGATTAAGCCTTTATATCCTTCATACCCTCCAGACTATCTCTAAGACTCTCCCATTAATAAAAAAATTTTTTTTAAATATACGTTTAGGAACCCCTATTAGAAAACTTTACCAACGGTTTAATTATATCTTGTTTATATATATTGATTAGTTAAAGATTACATCGAATTTATGTCACTTAACAATTTTCTACCCACCGATTAAGCCTTTATATTCTTCATACCCTCCAGAATATCTCTAAGACTCTCGCATTAAAATGAAAATATTTAAATATATGATTAGGAACCCCTATTAGAAAACGTTACCGACGGTTTAATTATATCTTGATTCTAGATATTCATTAGTTAAAGATTACATCGAATTTATGTCACTTAACAATTTTCTCCCCAGCGATTAAGTATTTATATCCTCTATATCGTCCAGAATATCTCTAAGACTTTCCCACTAACAATAAAATATTTAAATATACGTTTAGGAACCCCTATTAGAAAACGTTACCAACGGTTTAATTATATCTTGATTCTAGATATTCTTCAGTTAAAGATTACATCGAATTTATGTCACTCAACAATTTTCTGCCCATTGATTAAGTATTAATATCCTTTATACCGTCCAGAATATCTCTAAGACTCTCCCACTAACAATAAAATATTTAAATATACGTTTAGGAACCCCTATTAGAAAACGTTACCAACGGTTTAATTATATCTTGATTCTAGATATTCATTAGTTAAAGATTACATCGAATTTATGTCACTTAACAATTTTCGCCCCAGCGATTAAGTATTTATATCCTTTATATCGTCCAGAATATCTCGAAGACTTTCCCACTAACAATAAAATATTTAAATATACGTTTAGGAACCCCTATTAGAAAACGTTACCAACGGTTTAATTATATCTTGATTCTAGATATTCATTAGTTAAAGATTACATCGAATTTATGTCACTTAACAATTTTCTACCCACCGATTAACCCTTTATATACTTCATACCCTCCAGAATATCTTTAAGACTATAGCTTTAACAAAAAAATATTTAAATATACGATTAGGAACCCCTATTAGAAAACGTTACCAACTGTTTAATTATATCTTGATTCTAGATATTCATTAGTTAAAGATTACATCGAATTTATGTCACTTAACAATTTTCTCCCCAGCGATTAAGTATTTATATCCTTTATATCGTCCAGAATATCTCTAAGACTTTCCCACTAACAATAAAATATTTAAATATACGTTTAGGAACCCCTATTAGAAAACGTTACCAACGGTTTAATTATATCTTGATTCTAGATATTCATTAGTTAAAGATTACATCGAATTTATGTCACTTAACAATTTTCTCACCAGCGATTAAGTATTTATATCCTTTATATCGTCCAGAATATCTCTAAGACTTTCCCACTAACAATAAAATATTTAAATACACGTTTAGGAACCCCTATTAGAAAACGTTACCAACGGTTTAATTATATCTTGATTCTAGATATTCATTAGTTAAAGATTACATCGAATTTATGTCACTTAACAATTTTCTACCCACCGATTAACCCTTTATATACTTCATACCCTCCAGAATATCTTTAAGACAATAGCATTAACAAAAAAATATTTAAATGTACGATTAGGAACCCCTATTAGAAAACGTTACCAACGGTTTAATTATATTTTGATTCTAGATATTCATTAGTTAAAGATTACATCAAATTTATGTCACGTAACAATTTTCTACCCACCGATTAAGCCTTTATATCCTTTATATCGTCCAGAATATCTCGAAGACTTTCCCACTAACAATAAAATATTTAAATATACGTTTAGGAACCCCTATTAGAAAACGTTACCAACGGTTTAATTATATCTTGATTCTAGATATTCATTAGTTAAAGATTACATCGAATTTATGTCACTTAACAATTTTCTACCCACCGATTAAGCCTTTATATCGTTCATACACTCCAAAATATATCTAAGAATCTCGCATTAAAATGAAAATATTTAAATATATGATTAGGAACCCCTATTAGAAAACGTTACCAACGGTTTAATTATATCTTGATTCTAGATATTCATTAGTTAAAGATTACATCGAATTTATGTCACTTAACAATTTTCTCCCCAGCGATTAAGTATTTATATCCTTTATATCGTCCAGAATATCTCGAAGACTTTCCCACTAACAATAAAATATTTAAATATACGTTTAGGAACCCCTATTAGAAAACGTTACCAATGGTTTAATTATATCTTGATTCTAGATATTCATTAGTTAAAGATTACATCGAATTTATGTCACTTAACAATTTTCTCCCCAGCGATTAAGTATTTATATCCTTTATATCGTCCAGAATATCTCGAACACTTTCCCACTAACAATAAAATATTTAAATATACGTTTAGGAACCCCTATTAGAAAACGTTACCAACGGTTTAATTATATCTTGATTCTAGATATTCATTAGTTAAAGATTACATCGAATTTATGTCACTTAACAATTTTCTACCCACCGATTAACCCTTTATATACTTCATACCCTCCAGAATATCTTTAAGACTATAGCTTTAACAAAAAAATATTTAAATATACGATTAGGAACCCCTATTAGAAAACGTTACCAACTGTTTAATTATATCTTGATTCTAGATATTCATTAGTTAAAAAGTACATCGAATTTATGTCACTTAACAATTTTCTACCCACCGATTAAGCCTTTATATCCTTCATACCGTCCAGAATATCGCTAAGACTCTCCCACTAACAATAAAATATTTAAATAGACCATTAGGAACCCCTATTAGAAAACATTACCAACGGTTTAATTATATCTTGATTCTAGATATTCATTAGTTAAAGATTACATCGAATTTATGTCACTTAACAATTTTCTACCCACCGATTAAGCCTTTATATCCTTCATACCCTCCAGAATATCTCTAAGACTCTACCATTAATAAAAAAAAAATTTTTAAATATACGTTTAGGAACCCCCATAAGAAAACTTTACCAACGGTTTAATTATATCTTGATTATATATATTCATTAGTTAAAGATTACATAGAATTTATGTCACTTAACAATTTTCTGACCACCGATTAAGCCTTTATATCCTTCATACCCTCCAGAATATCTCTAACACTCTCCCGAAATAAAATTTTTTTTTTTACATATACGATTAGGAACCCCTATTAGAAATCGTTACCAACGGTTTAATTATATCTTGAAACTAGATATTCATTAGTTAAAGATTACATCGAATTTATGTCACTTAACAATTTTCAACCCACCGATTAAGCCTTTATATCCTTCATACCCTCCAGAATATCTCTAAGACTCTCCGATTAATAAAATAAATTTTTTTTAAATATACGTTTAGGAACCCCCATAAGAAAACTTTACCAACGGTTTAATTATAACTTGATTATATATATTCATTAGTTAAAGATTACATAGAATTTATGTCACTTAGCAATTTTCTGCACACGGATTAAGTATTTATATCCTTTATACCGTTCAGAATATCTCTAAGACTCTCGCATTAACAAAAAAATATTTAAATATACCATTAGGAACCCCTATTAGAAAACATTACCAACGGTTTAATTATAACTTGATTCTAGATATTCATTAGTTAAAGATTACATCGAATTTATGTCACTCAACAATTTTCTGCCCACCGATTAAGTATTAATATCCTTTATACCGTCCACAATATCGCTAAGACTCTCCCACTGACAATAAAATATTTAATTATACGTTTAGAATCCCCTATTAGAAACCGTTACCAACGGTTTAATTATATCTTGATTCTAGATATTCATTAGTTAAAGATTACATCGAATTTATGTCACTTAACAATTTTCTACCCACCGATTAAGCCTTTATATCGTTCATACACTCCAAAATATATCTAAGAATCTCGCATTAAAATGAAAATATTTAAATATATGATTAGGAACCCCTATTAGAAAACGTTACCAACGGTTTAATTATATCTTGATTCTAGATATTCATTAGTTAAAGATTACATCAAATTTATGTCACATAACAATTTTCTCCCCAGCGATTAAGTATTTATATCCTTTATATCGTCCAGAATATCTCTAAGAATTTCCCACTAACAATAAAATATTTAAATATACTTTTAGGAACCCCTATTAGAAAACGTTACCAACGGTTTAATTATATCTTGATTCTAGATATTCATTAGTTAAAGATTACATCGAATTTATGTCACTTAACAATTTTCTCCCCAGCGATTAAGTATTTATATCCTTTATATCGTCCAGAATATCTCGAAGACTTTCCCACTAACAATAAAATATTAAAATATACGTTTAGGAACCCCTATTAGAAAACGTTACCAACGGTTTAATTATATCTTGATTCTAGATATTCATTAGTTAAAGATTACATCGAATTTATGTCACTTAACAATTTTCTACCCACCGATTAACCCTTTATATACTTCATACCCTCCAGAATATCTTTAAGACTATAGCTTTAACAAAAAAATATTTAAATATACGATTAGGAACCCCTATTAGAAAACGTTACCAACTGTTTAATTATATCTTGATTCTAGATATTCATTAGTTAAAAAGTACATCGAATTTATGTCACTTAACAATTTTCTACCCACCGATTAAGCCTTTATATCCTTCATACCGTCCAGAATATCGCTAAGACTCTCCCACTAACAATAAAATATTTAAATAGACCATTAGGAACCCCTATTAGAAAACATTACCAACGGTTTAATTATATCTTGATTCTAGATATTCATTAGTTAAAGATTACATCGAATTTATGTCACTTAACAATTTTCTGCCCAGCGATTAAGTATTTATATCCTTTATACCGTCCAGAATATCTCTAAGACTCTCCCACTAACAATAAAATATTTAAATATACGTTTAGGAACCCCTATTAGAAAACGTTACCAACGGTTTAATTATATCTTGATTCTAGATATTCATTAGTTAAAGATTACATCGAATTTATGTCACTTAACAATTTTCTACCCACCGATTAACCCTTTATATACTTCATACCCTCCAGAATATCTTTAAGACTATAGCTTTAACAAAAAAATATTTAAATATACGATTAGGAACCCCTATTAGAAAACGTTACCAACTGTTTAATTATATCTTGATTCTAGATATTCATTAGTTAAAAAGTACATCGAATTTATGTCACTTAACAATTTTCTACCCACCGATTAAGCCTTTATATCCTTCATACCGTCCAGAATATCGCTAAGACTCTCCCACTAACAATAAAATATTTAAATAGACCATTAGGAACCCCTATTAGAAAACATTACCAACGGTTTAATTATATCTTGATTCTAGATATTCATTAGTTAAAGATTACATCGAATTTATGTCACTTAACAATTTTCTGCCCAGCGATTAAGTATTTATATCGTTTATACCGTCCAGAATATCTCTAAGACTCTCCCACTAACAATAAAATATTTAAATATACGTTTAGGAACCCCTATTAGAAAACGTTACCAACGGTTTAATTATATCTTGATTCTAGATATTCATTAGTTAAAGATTAGATCGAATTTATGTCACACAACAATTTTCTGCCCACCGATTAAGTATTAATATCCTTTATACCGTCTACAATATCGCTAAGACTCTCCCACTGACAATAAAATATTTAAATATACGTTTAGGAACCCCTATTAGAAAACGTTACCAACGGTTTAATTATATCTTGATTCTAGATATTCATTAGTTAAAGATTACATCGAATTTATGTCACTTAACAATTTTTTGCCCAGCGATTAAGCCTTTATATCCTTAATACCCTCCAGAATATCTCTAAGACTCTCCAATTAATAAAAAATTTTTTTTTAAATATACGATTAGGAACACCCATACGAAAACTTTACCAACGGTTTAATTATATCTTGATTATATATATTCATTAGTTAAAGATTACATCGAATTTATGTCAATTAAAAATTTTCTACCCGCCGATTAAGCCTTTATATCCTTCATATCCTCCAGAATATCTCTAAGACTTTCCCACTAACAATAAAATTTTTAAATATACGTTTAGGAACCCCTATTAGAAAACGTTACCAACGGTTTAATTATATCTTGATTCTAGATATTCATCAGTTAAAGATTACATCGAATTTATGTCACTCAACAATTTTCTGCCCATTGATTAAGTATTAATATCCTTTATACCGTCCAGAATATCGCTAAGACTCTCCCACTGACAATAAAATATTTAAATATACGTTTAGGAACCCCTATTAGAAAACGTTACCAACGGTTTAATTATATCTTGATGCTAGATATTCATTAGTTAAAGATTACATCGAATTTATGTCACTTAACAATTTTCTACCCACCGATTAAGCCTTTATATCCTTCATACCCTCCAGAATATCTCTAAGACTCTCCGATTAATAAAATAAAATTTTTTTAAATATACGTTTAGGAACCCCCATAAGAAAACTTTACCAACGGTTTAATTATATCTTGATTATATATATTCATTAGTTAAAGATTACATAGAATTTATGTCACTTAACAATTTTCTGACCACCGATTAAGCCTTTATATCCTTCATACCCTCCAGAATATCTCTAACACTCTCCCAAAATAAAAATTTTTTTTTTAAATATACGATTAGGAACCCCTATTAGAAATCGTTACCAACGGTTTAATTATATCTTGATGCTAGATATTCATTAGTTAAAGATTACAACGAATTTATGTCACTTAACAATTTTCTACCCACCGATTAAGCCTTTATATCCTTCATATTCTCCAGAATGTCTCTAAGACTCTCCGATTAATGAAATAAATTTTTTTTAAATATACGTTTAGGAACCCCATAAGAAAACTTTACCAACGGTTTAATTATAACTTGATTATATATATTCATTAGTTAAAGATTACATAGAATTTATGTCACTTAGCAATTTTCTGCACACGGATTAAGTATTTATATCCTTTATACCGTTCAGAATATCTCTAAGACTCTCGCATTAACAAAAAAATATTTAAATATACCATTAGGAACCCCTATTAGAAAACATTACCAACGGTTTAATTATATCTTGATTCTAGATATTCATTAGTTAAAGATTACATCGAATTTATGTCACTCAACAATTTTCTGCCCACCGATTAAGTATTAATATCCTTTATACGGTCCACAATATCGCTAAGACTCTCCCACTGACAATAAAATATTTAAATATACGTTTAGGAACCCCTATTAGAAAACATTACCAACGGTTTAATTATATCTTGATTCTAGATATTCATTAGTTAAAGATTACATCGAATTTATGTCACTCAACAATTTTCTGCCCACCGATTAAGTATTAATATCCTTTATACCGTCTACAATATCGCTAAGACTCTCCCACTGACAATAAAATATTTAAATATACGTTTAGGAACCCCTATTAGAAAACGTTACCAACGGTTTAATTATATCTTGATTCTAGATATTCATTAGTTAAAGATTACATCGAATTTATGTCACTTAACAATTTTCTACCCACCGATTAAGCCTTTATATCCTTCATACCCTCCAGAATATCTCGAAGACTCTCCCATTAATAAAAAAAGTTTTTTTAAATATACGTTTAGGAACCCCCATAAGAAAACTTTACCAACGGTTTAATTATATCTTGATTATATATATTCATTAGTTAAAGATTACATAGAATTTATGTCACTTAGCAATTTTCCTCCCACGGATTAAGTATTTATATCTTTTATACCGTTCAGAATTTCTCTAAGACTCTCGCATTAATAAAAAAAAATTTAAATATACCATTAGGAACCCCTATTGGAAAACATTACAAACGGATTAATTATATCTTGATTCTAGATATTCATTAGTTAAAGATTACATCGAATTTATGTCACTCAACAATTTTCTGCCCACCGATTAAGTATTAATATCCTTTATACGGTCCACAATATCGCTAAGACTCTCCCACTGACAATAAAATATTTAAATATACGTTTAGGAACCCCTATTAGAAAACGTTACCAACGGTTTAATTATATCTTGATTCTAGATATTCATTAGTTAAAGATTACATCGAATTTATGTCACTTAACAATTTTCTACCCACCGATTAAGCCTTTATATCCTTCATACCCTCCAGAATATCTCTAAGACTCTCGCATTAAAATGAAAATATTTAAATATATGATTAGGAACCCCTATTAGAAAACGTTACCAACGGTTTAATTATATCTTGATTCTAGATATTCATTAGTTAAAGATTACATCGAATTTATGTCACTTAACAATTTTCTCCCCAGCGATTAAGTATTTATATCCTCTATATCGCCCAGAATATCTCTAAGACTTTCCCACTAACAATAAAATATTTAAATATACGTTTAGGAACCCCTATTAGAAAACGTTACCAACGGTTTAATTATATCTTGATTCTAGATATTCATTAGTTAAAGATTACATAGAATTTATGTCACTTAACAAATTTCTACCCACCGATTAACCCTTTATATACTTCATACCCTCCAGAATATCTTTAAGACAATAGCATTAACAAAAAAATATTTAAATATACGATTAGGAACCCCTATTAGAAAACGTTACCAACGGTTTAATTATATTTTGATTCTAGATATTCATTAGTTAAAGATTACATCGAATTTATGTCACTTAACAATTTTCTACCCACCGATTAAGCCTTTATATCCTTCATACCCTCCAGACTATCTCTAAGACTCTCCCATTAATAAAAAAATTTTTTTTAAATATACGTTTAGGAACCCCTATTAGAAAACTTTACCAACGGTTTAATTATATCTTGTTTATATATATTGATTAGTTAAAGATTACATCGAATTTATGTCACTTAACAATTTTCTACCCACCGATTAAGCCTTTATATTCTTCATACCCTCCAGAATATCTCTAAGACTCTCGCATTAAAATGAAAATATTTAAATATATGATTAGGAACCCCTATTAGAAAACGTTACCGACGGTTTAATTATATCTTGATTCTAGATATTCATTAGTTAAAGATTACATCGAATTTATGTCACTTAACAATTTTCTCCCCAGCGATTAAGTATTTATATCCTCTATATCGTCCAGAATATCTCTAAGACTTTCCCACTAACAATAAAATATTTAAATATACGTTTAGGAACCCCTATTAGAAAACGTTACCAACGGTTTAATTATATCTTGATTCTAGATATTCTTCAGTTAAAGATTACATCGAATTTATGTCACTCAACAATTTTCTGCCCATTGATTAAGTATTAATATCCTTTATACCGTCCAGAATATCTCTAAGACTCTCCCACTAACAATAAAATATTTAAATATACGTTTAGGAACCCCTATTAGAAAACGTTACCAACGGTTAATTATATCTTGATTCTAGATATTCATTAGTTAAAGATTACATCGAATTTATGTCACTTAACAATTTTCGCCCCAGCGATTAAGTATTTATATCCTTTATATCGTCCAGAATATCTCGAAGACTTTCCCACTAACAATAAAATATTTAAATATACGTTTAGGAACCCCTATTAGAAAACGTTACCAACGGTTTAATTATATCTTGATTCTAGATATTCATTAGTTAAAGATTACATCAAATTTATGTCACTTAACAATTTTCTACCCACCGATTAACCCTTTATATACTTCATACCCTCCAGAATATCTTTAAGACTATAGCTTTAACAAAAAAATATTTAAATATACGATTAGGAACCCCTATTAGAAAACGTTACCAACTGTTTAATTATATCTTGATTCTAGATATTCATTAGTTAAAAAGTACATCGAATTTATGTCACTTAACAATTTTCTACCCACCGATTAAGCCTTTATATCCTTCATACCGTCCAGAATATCGCTAAGACTCTCCCACTAACGATAAAATATTTAAATAGACCATTAGGAACCCCTATTAGAAAACATTACCAAAAGTTTAATTATATCTTGATTCTAGATATTCATTAGTTAAAGATTACATCGAATTTATGTCACTTAACAATTTTCTGCCCAGCGATTAAGTATTTATATCCTTTATACCGTCCAGAATATCTCTAAGACTCTCCCACTAACAATAAAATATTTAAATATACGTTTAGGAACCCCTATTAGAAAACGTTACCAACGGTTTAATTATATCTTGATTCTAGATATTCATTAGTTAAAAAGTACGTCGAATTTATGTCACTTAACATTTTTCTACCCACCGATTAAGCCTTTATATCCTTCATACCGTCCAGAATATCGCTAAGACTCTCCCACTAACAATAAAATATTTAAATAGACCATTAGGAACCCCTATTAGAAAACATTACCAACGGTTTAATTATATCTTGATTCTAGATATTCATTAGTTAAAGATTACATCGAATTTATGTCACTTAACAATTTTCTGCCCAGCGATTAAGTATTTATATCCTTTATACCGTCCAGAATATCTCTAAGACTCTCCCACTAACAATAAAATATTTAAATATACGTTTAGGAACCCCTATTAGAAAACGTTACCAACGGTTTAATTATATCTTGATTCTAGATATTCATTAGTTAAAGATTACATCGAATTTATGTCACTTAACAATTTTCTACCCACCGATTAAGCCTTTATATCCTTCATACCCTCCAGAATATCTCTAAGACTCTCCGATTAATAAAATAAAAATTTTTTAAATATACGTTTAGGAACCCTCATAAGAAAACTTTACCAACGGTTTAATTATATCTTGATTATATATATTCATTAGTTAAAGATTACATAGAATTTATGTCACTTAGCAATTTTCCTCCCACGGATTAAGTATTTATATCTTTTATACCGTTCAGAATTTCTCTAAGACTCTCGCATTAATAAAAAAAAATTTAAATATACCATTAGGAACCCCTATTGGAAAACATTACAAACGGATTAATTATATCTTGATTCTAGATATTCATTAGTTAAAGATTACATCGAATTTATGTCACTCAACAATTTTCTGCCCACCGATTAAGTATTAATATCCTTTATACGGTCCACAATATCGCTAAGACTCTCCCACTGACAATAAAATATTTAAATATACGTTTAGGTACCCCTATTAGAAAACGTTACCAACGGTTTAATTATATCTTGATTCTAGATATTCATTAGTTAAAGATTACATCGAATTTATGTCACTTAACAATTTTCTACCCACCGATTAAGCCTTTATATCCTTCATACCCTCCAGAATATCTCTAAGACTCTCGCATTAAAATGAAAATATTTAAATATATGATTAGGAACCCCTATTAGAAAACGTTACCAACGGTTTAATTATATCTTGATTCTAGATATTCATTAGTTAAAGATTACATCGAATTTATGTCACTTAACAATTTTCTCCCCAGCGATTAAGTATTTATATCCTCTATATCGTCCAGAATATCTCTAAGACTTTCCCAATAACAATAAAATATTTAAATATACGTTTAGGAACCCCTATTAGAAAACGTTACCAACGGTTTAATTATATCTTGATTCTAGATATTCATTAGTTAAAGATTACATAGAATTTATGTCACTTAACAAATTTCTACCCACCGATTAACCCTTTATATACTTCATACCCTCCAGAATATCTTTAAGACAATAGCATTAACAAAAAAATATTTAAATATACGATTAGGAACCCCTATTAGAAAACGTTACCAACGGTTTAATTATATTTTGATTCTAGATATTCATTAGTTAAAGATTACATCGAATTTATGTCACTTAACAATTTTCTACCCACCGATTAAGCCTTTATATCCTTCATACCCTCCAGACTATCTCTAAGACTCTCCCATTAATAAAAAAAATTTTTTTAAATATACGTTTAGGAACCCCTATTAGAAAACTTTACCAACGGTTTAATTATATCTTGTTTATATATATTGATTAGTTAAAGGTTACATCGAATTTATGTCACTTAACAATTTTCTACCCACCGATTAAGCCTTTATATTCTTCATACCCTCCAGAATATCTCTAAGACTCTCGCATTAAAATGAAAATATTTAAATATATGATTAGGAACCCCTATTAGAAAACGTTACCAACGGTTTAATTATATCTTGATTCTAGATATTCATTAGTTAAAGATTACATCGAATTTATGTCACTTAACAATTTTCTCCCCAGAGATTAAGTATTTATATCCTCTATATCGTCCAGAATATCTCTAAGACTTTCCCACTAACAATAAAATATTTAAATATACGTTTAGGAACCCCTATTAGAAAACGTTACCAACGGTTTAATTATATCTTGATTCTAGATATTCTTCAGTTAAAGATTACATCGAATTTATGTCACTCAACAATTTTCTGCCCATTGATTAAGTATTAATATCCTTTATACCGTCCAGAATATCTCTAAGACTCTCCCACTAACAATAAAATATTTAAATATACGTTTAGGAACCCCTATTAGAAAACGTTACCAACGGTTTAATTATATCTTGATTCTAGATATTCATTAGTTAAAGATTACATCGAATTTATGTCACTTAACAATTTTCTCCCCAGCGATTAAGTATTTATATCCTTTATATCGTCCAGAATATCTCGAAGACTTTCCCACTAACAATAAAATATTTAAATATACGTTTAGGAACCCCTATTAGAAAACGTTACCAACGGTTTAATTATATCTTGATTCTAGATATTCATTAGTTAAAGATTACATCGAATTTATGTCACTTAACAATTTTCTACCCACCGATTAACCCTTTATATACTTCATACCCTCCAGAATATCTTTAAGACTATAGCTTTAACAAAAAAATATTTAAATATACGATTAGGAACCCCTATTAGAAAACGTTACCAACTGTTTAATTATATCTTGATTCTAGATATTCATTAGTTAAAAAGTACATCGAATTTATGTCACTTAACAATTTTCTACCCACCGATTAAGCCTTTATATCCTTCATACCGTCCAGAATATCGCTAAGACTCTCCCACTAACGATAAAATATTTAAATAGACCATTAGGAACCCCTATTAGAAAACATTACCAACGGTTTAATTATATCTTGATTCTAGATATTCATTAGTTAAAGATTGCATCGAATTTATGTCACTTAACAATTTTCTGCCCAGCGATTAAGTATTTATATCCTTTATACCGTCCAGAATATCTCTAAGACTCTCCCACTAACAATAAAATATTTTAATATACGTTTAGGAACCCCCATAAGAAAACTTTACCAACGGTTTAATTATAACTTGATTATATATATTCATTAGTTAAAGATTACATAGAATTTATGTCACTTAGCAATTTTCTGCACACGGATTAAGTATTTATATCCTTTATACCGTTCAGAATATCTCTAAGACTCTCGCATTAACAAAAAAATATTTAAATATACCATTAGGAACCCCTATTAGAAAACATTACCAACGGTTTAATTATATCTTGATTCTAGATATTCATTAGTTAAAGATTACATCGAATTTATGTCACTCAACAATTTTCTGCCCACCGATTAAGTATTAATATCCTTTATACCGTCCACAATATCGCTAAGACTCTCCCACTGACAATAAAATATTTAATTATACGTTTAGAATCCCCTATTAGAAACCGTTACCAACGGTTTAATTATATCTTGATTCTAGATATTCATTAGTTAAAGATTACATCGAATTTATGTCACTTAACAATTTTCTACCCACCGATTAAGCCTTTATATCGTTCATACACTCCAAAATATATCTAAGAATCTCGCATTAAAATGAAAATATTTAAATATATGATTAGGAACCCCTATTAGAAAACGTTACCAACGGTTTAATTATATCTTGATTCTAGATATTCATTAGTTAAAGATTACATCGAATTTATGTCACATAACAATTTTCTCCCCAGCGATTAAGTATTTATATCCTTTATATCGTCCAGAATATCTCTAAGAATTTCCCACTAACAATAAAATATTTAAATATACTTTTAGGAACCCCTATTAGAAAACGTTACCAACGGTTTAATTATATCTTGATTCTAGATATTCATTAGTTAAAGATTACATCGAATTTATGTCACTTAACAATTTTCTCCCCAGCGATTAAGTATTTATATCCTTTATATCGTCCAGAATATCTCTAAGACTTTCCCACTAACAATAAAATATTAAAATATACGTTTAGGAACCCCTATTAGAAAACGTTACCAACGGTTTAATTATATCTTGATTCTAGATATTCATTAGTTAAAGATTACATCGAATTTATGTCACTTAACAATTTTCTACCCACCGATTAACCCTTTATATACTTCATACCCTCCAGAATATCTTTAAGACAATAGCTTTAACAAAAAAATATTTAAATATACGATTAGGAACCCCTATTAGAAAACGTTACCAACTGTTTAATTATATCTTGATTCTAGATATTCATTAGTTAAAAAGTACATCGAATTTATGTCACTTAACAATTTTCTACCCACCGATTAAGCCTTTATATCCTTCATACCGTCCAGAATATCGCTAAGACTCTCCCACTAACGATAAAATATTTAAATAGACCATTAGGAACCCCTATTAGAAAACATTACCAACGGTTTAATTATATCTTGATTCTAGATATTCATTAGTTAAAGATTACATCGAATTTATGTCACTTAACAATTTTCTGCCCAGCGATTAAGTATTTATATCCTTTATACCGTCCAGAATATCTCTAAGACTCTCCCACTAACAATAAAATATTTTAATATACGTTTAGGAACCCCCATAAGAAAACTTTACCAACGGTTTAATTATAACTTGATTATATATATTCATTAGTTAAAGATTACATAGAATTTATGTCACTTAGCAATTTTCTGCACACGGATTAAGTATTTATATCCTTTATAACGTTCAGAATATCTCTAAGACTCTCGCATTAACAAAAAAATATTTAAATATACCATTAGGAACCCCTATTAGAAAACATTACCAACGGTTTAATTATATCTTGATTCTAGATATTCATTAGTTAAAGATTACATCGAATTTATGTCACTCAACAATTTTCTGCCCACCGATTAAGTATTAATATCCTTTATACCGTCCACAATATCGCTAAGACTCTCCCACTGACAATAAAATATTTAATTATACGTTTAGAATCCCCTATTAGAAACCGTTACCAACGGTTTAATTATATCTTGATTCTAGATATTCATTAGTTAAAGATTACATCGAATTTATGTCACTTAACAATTTTCTGCCCAGCGATTAAGTATTTATATCCTTCATACCGTCCAGAATATCGCTAAGACTCTCCCACTAACAATAAAATATTTAAATAGACCATTAGGAACCCCTATTAGAAAACATTACCAACGGTTTAATTATATCTTGATTCTAGATATTCATTAGTTAAAGATTACATCGAATTTATGTCACATAACAATTTTCTCCCCAGCGATTAAGTATTTATATCCTTTATATCGTCCAGAATATCTCTAAGAATTTCCCACTAACAATAAAATATTTAAATATACTTTTAGGAACCCCTATTTGAAAACGTTACCAACGGTTTAATTATATCTTGATTCTAGATATTCATTAGTTAAAGATTACATCGAATTTATGTCACTTAACAATTTTCTACCCACCGATTAAGCCTTTATATCGTTCATACACTCCAAAATATATCTAAGAATCTCGCATTAAAATGAAAATATTTAAATATATGATTAGGAACCCCTATTAGAAAACGTTACCAACGGTTTAATTATATCTTGATTCTAGATATTCATTAGTTAAAGATTACATCGAATTTATGTCACATAACAATTTTCTCCCCAGCGATTAAGTATTTATATCCTTTATATCGTCCAGAATATCTCTAAGAATTTCCCACTAACAATAAAATATTTAAATATACTTTTAGGAACCCCTATTAGAAAACGTTACCAACGGTTTAATTATATCTTGATTCTAGATATTCATTAGTTAAAGATTACATCGAATTTATGTCACTTAACAATTTTCTCCCCAGCGATTAAGTATTTATATCCTTTATATCGTCCAGAATATCTCTAAGACTTTCCCACTAACAATAAAATATTAAAATATACGTTTAGGAACCCCTATTAGAAAACGTTACCAACGGTTTAATTATATCTTGATTCTAGATATTCATTAGTTAAAGATTACATCGAATTTATGTCACTTAACAATTTTCTACCCACCGATTAACCCTTTATATACTTCATACCCTCCAGAATATCTTTAAGACTATAGCTTTAACAAAAAAATATTTAAATATACGATTAGGAACCCCTATTAGAAAACGTTACCAACTGTTTAATTATATCTTGATTCTAGATATTCATTAGTTAAAAAGTACATCGAATTTATGTCACTTAACAATTTTCTACCCACCGATTAAGCCTTTATATCCTTCATACCGTCCAGAATATCGCTAAGACTCTCCCACTAACAATAAAATATTTAAATAGACCATTAGGAACCCCTATTAGAAAACATTACCAACGGTTTAATTATATCTTGATTCTAGATATTCATTAGTTAAAGATTACATCGAATTTATGTCACTTAACAATTTTCTGCCCAGCGATTAAGTATTTATATCCTTTATACCGTCCAGAATATCTCTAAGACTCTCCCACTAACAATAAAATATTTAAATATACGTTTAGGAACCCCTATTAGAAAACGTTACCAACGGTTTAATTATATCTTGATTCTAGATATTCATTAGTTAAAGATTACATCGAATTTATGTCACTTAACAATTTTCTACCCACCGATTAACCCTTTATATACTTCATACCCTCCAGAATATCTTTAAGACTATAGCTTTAACAAAAAAATATTTAAATATACGATTAGGAACCCCTATTAGAAAACGTTACCAACTGTTTAATTATATCTTGATTCTAGATATTCATTAGTTAAAAAGTACATCGAATTTATGTCACTTAACAATTTTCTACCCACCGATTAAGCCTTTATATCCTTCATACCGTCCAGAATATCGCTAAGACTCTCCCACTAACAATAAAATATTTAAATAGACCATTAGGAACCCCTATTAGAAAACATTACCAACGGTTTAATTATATCTTGATTCTAGATATTCATTAGTTAAAGATTACATCGAATTTATGTCACTTAACAATTTTCTGCCCAGCGATTAAGTATTTATATCCTTTATACCGTCCAGAATATCTCTAAGACTCTCCCACTAACAATAAAATATTTAAATATACGTTTAGGAACCCCTATTAGAAAACGTTACCAACGGTTTAATTATATCTTCATTCTAGATATTCATTAGTTAAAGATTAGATCGAATTTATGTCACACAACAATTTTCTGCCCACCGATTAAGTATTAATATCCTTTATACCGTCTACAATATCGCTAAGACTCTCCCACTGACAATAAAATATTTAAATATACGTTTAGGAACCCCTATTAGAAAACGTTACCAACGGTTTAATTATATCTTGATTCTAGATATTCATTAGTTAAAGATTACATCGAATTTATGTCACTTAACAATTTTTTGCCCAGCGATTAAGCCTTTATATCCTTAATACCCTCCAGAATATCTCTAAGACTCTCCAATTAATAAAAAATTTTTTTTTAAATATACGATTAGGAACACCCATACGAAAACTTTACCAACGGTTTAATTATATCTTGATTATATATATTCATTAGTTAAAGATTACATCGAATTTATGTCAATTAAAAATTTTCTACCCGCCGATTAAGCCTTTATATCCTTCATACCCTCCAGAATATCTCTAAGACTTTCCCACTAACAATAAAATTTTTAAATATACGTTTAGGAACCCCTATTAGAAAACGTTACCAACGGTTTAATTATATCTTGATTCTAGATATTCATCAGTTAAAGATTACATCGAATTTATGTCACTCAACAATTTTCTGCCCATTGATTAAGTATTAATATCCTTTATACCGTCCAGAATATCGCTAAGACTCTCCCACTGACAATAAAATATTTAAATATACGTTTAGGAACCCCTATTAGAAAACGTTACCAACGGTTTAATTATATCTTGATGCTAGATATTCATTAGTTAAAGATTACATCGAATTTATGTCACTTAACAATTTTCTACCCACCGATTAAGCCTTTATATCCTTCATACCCTCCAGAATATCTCTAAGACTCTCCGATTAATAAAATAAAATTTTTTTAAATATACGTTTAGGAACCCCCATAAGAAAACTTTACCAACGGTTTAATTATATCTTGATTATATATATTCATTAGTTAAAGATTACATAGAATTTATGTCACTTAACAATTTTCTGACCACCGATTAAGCCTTTATATCCTTCATACCCTCCAGAATATCTCTAACACTCTCCCAAAATAAAAATTTTTTTTTTAAATATACGATTAGGAACCCCTATTAGAAATCGTTACCAACGGTTTAATTATATCTTGATGCTAGATATTCATTAGTTAAAGATTACAACGAATTTATGTCACTTAACAATTTTCTACCCACCGATTAAGCCTTTATATCCTTCATATTCTCCAGAATGTCTCTAAGACTCTCCGATTAATGAAATAAATTTTTTTTAAATATACGTTTAGGAACCCCCATAAGAAAACTTTACCAACGGTTTAATTATAACTTGATTATATATATTCATTAGTTAAAGATTACATAGAATTTATGTCACTTAGCAATTTTCTGCACACGGATTAAGTATTTATATCCTTTATACCGTTCAGAATATCTCTAAGACTCTCGCATTAACAAAAAAATATTTAAATATACCATTAGGAACCCCTATTAGAAAACATTACCAACGGTTTAATTATATCTTGATTCTAGATATTCATTAGTTAAAGATTACATCGAATTTATGTCACTCAACAATTTTCTGCCCACCGATTAAGTATTAATATCCTTTATACGGTCCACAATATCGCTAAGACTCTCCCACTGACAATAAAATATTTAAATATACGTTTAGGAACCCCTATTAGAAAACATTACCAACGGTTTAATTATATCTTGATTCTAGATATTCATTAGTTAAAGATTACATCGAATTTATGTCACTCAACAATTTTCTGCCCACCGATTAAGTATTAATATCCTTTATACCGTCTACAATATCGCTAAGACTCTCCCACTGACAATAAAATATTTAAATATACGTTTAGGAACCCCTATTAGAAAACGTTACCAACGGTTTAATTATATCTTGATTCTAGATATTCATTAGTTAAAGATTACATCGAATTTATGTCACTTAACAATTTTCTACCCACCGATTAAGCCTTTATATCCTTCATACCCTCCAGAATATCTCGAAGACTCTCCCATTAATAAAAAAAGTTTTTTTAAATATACGTTTAGGAACCCCCATAAGAAAACTTTACCAACGGTTTAATTATATCTTGATTATATATATTCATTAGTTAAAGATTACATAGAATTTATGTCACTTAGCAATTTTCCTCCCACGGATTAAGTATTTATATCTTTTATACCGTTCAGAATTTCTCTAAGACTCTCGCATTAATAAAAAAAAATTTAAATATACCATTAGGAACCCCTATTGGAAAACATTACTAACGGATTAATTATATCTTGATTCTAGATATTCATTAGTTAAAGATTACATCGAATTTATGTCACTCAACAATTTTCTGCCCACCGATTAAGTATTAATATCCTTTATACGGTCCACAATATCGCTAAGACTCTCCCACTGACAATAAAATATTTAAATATACGTTTAGGAACCCCTATTAGAAAACGTTACCAACGGTTTAATTATATCTTGATTCTAGATATTCATTAGTTAAAGATTACATCGAATTTATGTCACTTAACAATTTTCTACCCACCGATTAAGCCTTTATATCCTTCATACCCTCCAGAATATCTCTAAGACTCTCGCATTAAAATGAAAATATTTAAATATATGATTAGGAACCCCTATTAGAAAACATTACCAACGGTTTAATTATATCTTGATTCTAGATATTCATTAGTTAAAGATTACATCGAATTTATGTCACTTAACAATTTTCTCCCCAGCGATTAAGTATTTATATCCTCTATATCGCCCAGAATATCTCTAAGACTTTCCCACTAACAATAAAATATTTAAATATACGTTTAGGAACCCCTATTAGAAAACGTTACCAACGGTTTAATTATATCTTGATTCTAGATATTCATTAGTTAAAGATTACATAGAATTTATGTCACTTAACAAATTTCTACCCACCGATTAACCCTTTATATACTTCATACCCTCCAGAATATCTTTAAGACAATAGCATTAACAAAAAAATATTTAAATATACGATTAGGAACCCCTATTAGAAAACGTTACCAACGGTTTAATTATATTTTGATTCTAGATATTCATTAGTTAAAGATTACATCGAATTTATGTCACTTAACAATTTTCTACCCACCGATTAAGCCTTTATATCCTTCATACCCTCCAGACTATCTCTAAGACTCTCCCATTAATAAAAAAATTTTTTTTAAATATACGTTTAGGAACCCCTATTAGAAAACTTTACCAACGGTTTAATTATATCTTGTTTATATATATTGATTAGTTAAAGATTACATCGAATTTATGTCACTTAACAATTTTCTACCCACCGATTAAGCCTTTATATTCTTCATACCCTCCAGAATATCTCTAAGACTCTCGCATTAAAATGAAAATATTTAAATATATGATTAGGAACCCCTATTAGAAAACGTTACCGACGGTTTAATTATATCTTGATTCTAGATATTCATTAGTTAAAGATTACATCGAATTTATGTCACTTAACAATTTTCTCCCCAGCGATTAAGTATTTATATCCTCTATATCGTCCAGAATATCTCTAAGACTTTCCCACTAACAATAAAATATTTAAATATACGTTTAGGAACCCCTATTAGAAAACGTTACCAACGGTTTAATTATATCTTGATTCTAGATATTCTTCAGTTAAAGATTACATCGAATTTATGTCACTCAACAATTTTCTGCCCATTGATTAAGTATTAATATCCTTTATACCGTCCAGAATATCTCTAAGACTCTCCCACTAACAATAAAATATTTAAATATACGTTTAGGAACCCCTATTAGAAAACGTTACCAACGGTTAATTATATCTTGATTCTAGATATTCATTAGTTAAAGATTACATCGAATTTATGTCACTTAACAATTTTCGCCCCAGCGATTAAGTATTTATATCCTTTATATCGTCCAGAATATCTCGAAGACTTTCCCACTAACAATAAAATATTTAAATATACGTTTAGGAACCCCTATTAGAAAACGTTACCAACGGTTTAATTATATCTTGATTCTAGATATTCATTAGTTAAAGATTACATCAAATTTATGTCACTTAACAATTTTCTACCCACCGATTAACCCTTTATATACTTCATACCCTCCAGAATATCTTTAAGACTATAGCTTTAACAAAAAAATATTTAAATATACGATTAGGAACCCCTATTAGAAAACGTTACCAACTGTTTAATTATATCTTGATTCTAGATATTCATTAGTTAAAAAGTACATCGAATTTATGTCACTTAACAATTTTCTACCCACCGATTAAGCCTTTATATCCTTCATACCGTCCAGAATATCGCTAAGACTCTCCCACTAACGATAAAATATTTAAATAGACCATTAGGAACCCCTATTAGAAAACATTACCAACGGTTTAATTATATCTTGATTCTAGATATTCATTAGTTAAAGATTACATCGAATTTATGTCACTTAACAATTTTCTGCCCAGCGATTAAGTATTTATATCCTTTATACCGTCCAGAATATCTCTAAGACTCTCCCACTAACAATAAAATATTTAAATATACGTTTAGGAACCCCTATTAGAAAACGTTACCAACGGTTTAATTATATCTTGATTCTAGATATTCATTAGTTAAAAAGTACGTCGAATTTATGTCACTTAACATTTTTCTACCCACCGATTAAGCCTTTATATCCTTCATACCGTCCAGAATATCGCTAAGACTCTCCCACTAACAATAAAATATTTAAATAGACCATTAGGAACCCCTATTAGAAAACATTACCAACGGTTTAATTATATCTTGATTCTAGATATTCATTAGTTAAAGATTACATCGAATTTATGTCACTTAACAATTTTCTGCCCAGCGATTAAGTATTTATATCCTTTATACCGTCCAGAATATCTCTAAGACTCTCCCACTAACAATAAAATATTTAAATATACGTTTAGGAACCCCTATTAGAAAACGTTACCAACGGTTTAATTATATCTTGATTCTAGATATTCATTAGTTAAAGATTACATCGAATTTATGTCACTTAACAATTTTCTACCCACCGATTAAGCCTTTATATCCTTCATACCCTCCAGAATATCTCTAAGACTCTCCGATTAATAAAATAAAATTTTTTTAAATATACGTTTAGGAACCCTCATAAGAAAACTTTACCAACGGTTTAATTATATCTTGATTATATATATTCATTAGTTAAAGATTACATAGAATTTATGTCACTTAGCAATTTTCCTCCCACGGATTAAGTATTTATATCTTTTATACCGTTCAGAATTTCTCTAAGACTCTCGCATTAATAAAAAAAAATTTAAATATACCATTAGGAACCCCTATTGGAAAACATTACAAACGGATTAATTATATCTTGATTCTAGATATTCATTAGTTAAAGATTACATCGAATTTATGTCACTCAACAATTTTCTGCCCACCGATTAAGTATTAATATCCTTTATACGGTCCACAATATCGCTAAGACTCTCCCACTGACAATAAAATATTTAAATATACGTTTAGGAACCCCTATTAGAAAACGTTACCAACGGTTTAATTATATCTTGATTCTAGATATTCATTAGTTAAAGATTACATAGAATTTATGTCACTTAACAATTTTCTACCCACCGATTAACCCTTTATATACTTCATACCCTCCAGAATATCTTTAAGACAATAGCATTAACAAAAAAATATTTAAATATACGATTAGGAACCCCTATTAGAAAACGTTACCAACGGTTTAATTATATTTTGATTCTAGATATTCATTAGTTAAAGATTACATCGAATTTATGTCACTTAACAATTTTCTACCCACCGATTAAGCCTTTATATCCTTCATACCCTCCAGACTATCTCTAAGACTCTCCCATTAATAAAAAAATTTTTTTTAAATATACGTTTAGGAACCCCTATTAGAAAACTTTACCAACGGTTTAATTATATCTTGTTTATATATATTGATTAGTTAAAGATTACATCGAATTTATGTCACTTAACAATTTTCTACCCACCGATTAAGCCTTTATATTCTTCATACCCTCCAGAATATCTCTAAGACTCTCGCATTAAAATGAAAATATTTAAATATATGATTAGGAACCCCTATTAGAAAACGTTACCGACGGTTTAATTATATCTTGATTCTAGATATTCATTAGTTAAAGATTACATCGAATTTATGTCACTTAACAATTTTCTCCCCAGCGATTAAGTATTTATATCCTCTATATCGTCCAGAATATCTCTAAGACTTTCCCACTAACAATAAAATATTTAAATATACGTTTAGGAACCCCTATTAGAAAACGTTACCAACGGTTTAATTATATCTTGATTCTAGATATTCTTCAGTTAAAGATTACATCGAATTTATGTCACTCAACAATTTTCTGCCCATTGATTAAGTATTAATATCCTTTATACCGTCCAGAATATCTCTAAGACTCTCCCACTAACAATAAAATATTTAAATATACGTTTAGGAACCCCTATTAGAAAACGTTACCAACGGTTAATTATATCTTGATTCTAGATATTCATTAGTTAAAGATTACATCGAATTTATGTCACTTAACAATTTTCGCCCCAGCGATTAAGTATTTATATCCTTTATATCGTCCAGAATATCTCGAAGACTTTCCCACTAACAATAAAATATTTAAATATACGTTTAGGAACCCCTATTAGAAAACGTTACCAACGGTTTAATTATATCTTGATTCTAGATATTCATTAGTTAAAGATTACATCGAATTTATGTCACTTAACAATTTTCTACCCACCGATTAACCCTTTATATACTTCATACCCTCCAGAATATCTTTAAGACTATAGCTTTAACAAAAAAATATTTAAATATACGATTAGGAACCCCTATTAGAAAACGTTACCAACTGTTTAATTATATCTTGATTCTAGATATTCATTAGTTAAAAAGTACATCGAATTTATGTCACTTAACAATTTTCTACCCACCGATTAAGCCTTTATATCCTTCATACCGTCCAGAATATCGCTAAGACTCTCCCACTAACGATAAAATATTTAAATAGACCATTAGGAACCCCTATTAGAAAACATTACCAACGGTTTAATTATATCTTGATTCTAGATATTCATTAGTTAAAGATTACATCGAATTTATGTCACTTAACAATTTTCTGCCCAGCGATTAAGTATTTATATCCTTTATACCGTCCAGAATATCTCTAAGACTCTCCCACTAACAATAAAATATTTAAATATACGTTTAGGAACCCCTATTAGAAAACGTTACCAACGGTTTAATTATATCTTGATTCTAGATATTCATTAGTTAAAAAGTACGTCGAATTTATGTCACTTAACATTTTTCTACCCACCGATTAAGCCTTTATATCCTTCATACCGTCCAGAATATCGCTAAGACTCTCCCACTAACAATAAAATATTTAAATAGACCATTAGGAACCCCTATTAGAAAACATTACCAACGGTTTAATTATATCTTGATTCTAGATATTCATTAGTTAAAGATTACATCGAATTTATGTCACTTAACAATTTTCTGCCCAGCGATTAAGTATTTATATCCTTTATACCGTCCAGAATATCTCTAAGACTCTCCCACTAACAATAAAATATTTAAATATACGTTTAGGAACCCCTATTAGAAAACGTTACCAACGGTTTAATTATATCTTGATTCTAGATATTCATTAGTTAAAGATTACATCGAATTTATGTCACTTAACAATTTTCTACCCACCGATTAAGCCTTTATATCCTTCATACCCTCCAGAATATCTCTAAGACTCTCCGATTAATAAAATAAAATTTTTTTAAATATACGTTTAGGAACCCTCATAAGAAAACTTTACCAACGGTTTAATTATATCTTGATTATATATATTCATTAGTTAAAGATTACATAGAATTTATGTCACTTAGCAATTTTCCTCCCACGGATTAAGTATTTATATCTTTTATACCGTTCAGAATTTCTCTAAGACTCTCGCATTAATAAAAAAAAATTTAAATATACCATTAGGAACCCCTATTGGAAAACATTACAAACGGATTAATTATATCTTGATTCTAGATATTCATTAGTTAAAGATTACATCGAATTTATGTCACTCAACAATTTTCTGCCCACCGATTAAGTATTAATATCCTTTATACGGTCCACAATATCGCTAAGACTCTCCCACTGACAATAAAATATTTAAATATACGTTTAGGTACCCCTATTAGAAAACGTTACCAACGGTTTAATTATATCTTGATTCTAGATATTCATTAGTTAAAGATTACATCGAATTTATGTCACTTAACAATTTTCTACCCACCGATTAAGCCTTTATATCCTTCATACCCTCCAGAATATCTCTAAGACTCTCGCATTAAAATGAAAATATTTAAATATATGATTAGGAACCCCTATTAGAAAACGTTACCAACGGTTTAATTATATCTTGATTCTAGATATTCATTAGTTAAAGATTACATCGAATTTATGTCACTTAACAATTTTCTCCCCAGCGATTAAGTATTTATATCCTCTATATCGTCCAGAATATCTCTAAGACTTTCCCAATAACAATAAAATATTTAAATATACGTTTAGGAACCCCTATTAGAAAACGTTACCAACGGTTTAATTATATCTTGATTCTAGATATTCATTAGTTAAAGATTACATAGAATTTATGTCACTTAACAAATTTCTACCCACCGATTAACCCTTTATATACTTCATACCCTCCAGAATATCTTTAAGACAATAGCATTAACAAAAAAATATTTAAATATACGATTAGGAACCCCTATTAGAAAACGTTACCAACGGTTTAATTATATTTTGATTCTAGATATTCATTAGTTAAAGATTACATCGAATTTATGTCACTTAACAATTTTCTACCCACCGATTAAGCCTTTATATCCTTCATACCCTCCAGACTATCTCTAAGACTCTCCCATTAATAAAAAAAATTTTTTTAAATATACGTTTAGGAACCCCTATTAGAAAACTTTACCAACGGTTTAATTATATCTTGTTTATATATATTGATTAGTTAAAGGTTACATCGAATTTATGTCACTTAACAATTTTCTACCCACCGATTAAGCCTTTATATTCTTCATACCCTCCAGAATATCTCTAAGACTCTCGCATTAAAATGAAAATATTTAAATATATGATTAGGAACCCCTATTAGAAAACGTTACCAACGGTTTAATTATATCTTGATTCTAGATATTCATTAGTTAAAGATTACATCGAATTTATGTCACTTAACAATTTTCTCCCCAGCGATTAAGTATTTATATCCTCTATATCGTCCAGAATATCTCTAAGACTTTCCCACTAACAATAAAATATTTAAATATACGTTTAGGAACCCCTATTAGAAAACGTTACCAACGGTTTAATTATATCTTGATTCTAGATATTCTTCAGTTAAAGATTACATCGAATTTATGTCACTCAACAATTTTCTGCCCATTGATTAAGTATTAATATCCTTTATACCGTCCAGAATATCTCTAAGACTCTCCCACTAACAATAAAATATTTAAATATACGTTTAGGAACCCCTATTAGAAAACGTTACCAACGGTTTAATTATATCTTGATTCTAGATATTCATTAGTTAAAGATTACATCGAATTTATGTCACTTAACAATTTTCTCCCCAGCGATTAAGTATTTATATCCTTTATATCGTCCAGAATATCTCGAAGACTTTCCCACTAACAATAAAATATTTAAATATACGTTTAGGAACCCCTATTAGAAAACGTTACCAACGGTTTAATTATATCTTGATTCTAGATATTCATTAGTTAAAGATTACATCGAATTTATGTCACTTAACAATTTTCTACCCACCGATTAACCCTTTATATACTTCATACCCTCCAGAATATCTTTAAGACTATAGCTTTAACAAAAAAATATTTAAATATACGATTAGGAACCCCTATTAGAAAACGTTACCAACTGTTTAATTATATCTTGATTCTAGATATTCATTAGTTAAAAAGTACATCGAATTTATGTCACTTAACAATTTTCTACCCACCGATTAAGCCTTTATATCCTTCATACCGTCCAGAATATCGCTAAGACTCTCCCACTAACGATAAAATATTTAAATAGACCATTAGGAACCCCTATTAGAAAACATTACCAACGGTTTAATTATATCTTGATTCTAGATATTCATTAGTTAAAGATTACATCGAATTTATGTCACTTAACAATTTTCTGCCCAGCGATTAAGTATTTATATCCTTTATACCGTCCAGAATATCTCTAAGACTCTCCCACTAACAATAAAATATTTTAATATACGTTTAGGAACCCCTATTAGAAAACGTTACCAACGGTTTAATTATATCTTGATTCTAGATATTCATTAGTTAAAAAGTACGTCGAATTTATGTCACTTAACATTTTTCTACCCACCGATTAAGCCTTTATATCCTTCATACCGTCCAGAATATCGCTAAGACTCTCCCACTAACAATAAAATATTTAAATAGACCATTAGGAACCCCTATTAGAAAACATTACCAACGGTTTAATTATATCTTGATTCTAGATATTCATTAGTTAAAGATTACATCGAATTTATGTCACTTAACAATTTTCTGCCCAGCGATTAAGTATTTATATCCTTTATACCGTCCAGAATATCTCTAAGACTCTCCCACTAACAATAAAATATTTAAATATACGTTTAGGAACCCCTATTAGAAAACGTTACCAACGGTTTAATTATATCTTGATTCTAGATATTCATTAGTTAAAGATTACATCGAATTTATGTCACACAACAATTTTCTGCCCACCGATTAAGTATTAATATCCTTTATACCGTCTACAATATCGCTAAGACTCTCCCACTGACAATAAAATATTTAAATATACGCTTAGGAACCCCTATTAGAAAACGTTACCAACGGTTTAATTATATCTTGTTTCTAGATATTCATTAGTTAAAGATTACATCGAATTTATGTCACTTAACAATTTTTTGCCCAGCGATCAAGCCTTTATATCCTTCATACCCTCCAGAATATCTCTAAGACTCTCCAATTAATAAAAAATTTTTTTTTAAATATACGATTAGGAACACCCATACGAAAACTTTACCAACGGTTTAATTATATCTTGATTATATATATTCATTAGTTAAAGATTACATCGAATTTATGTCAATTAAAAATTTTCTACCCGCCGATTAAGCCTTTATATCCTTCATACCCTCCAGAATATCTCTAAGACTTTCCCACTAACAATAAAATTTTTAAATATACGTTTAGGAACCCCTATTAGAAAACGTTACCAACGGTTTAATTATATCTTGATTCTAGATATTCATCAGTTAAAGATTACATCGAATTTATGTCACTCAACAATTTTCTGCCCATTGATTAAGTATTAATATCCTTTATACCGTCCAGAATATCGCTAAGACTCTCCCACTGACAATAAAATATTTAAATATACGTTTAGGAACCCCTATTAGAAAACGTTACCAACGGTTTAATTATATCTTGATTCTAGATATTCATTAGTTAAAGATTACATCGAATTTATGTCACTTAACAATTTTCTACCCACCGATTAAGCCTTTATATCCTTCATACCCTCCAGAATATCTCGAAGACTCTCCCATTAATAAAAAAAGTTTTTTTAAATATACGTTTAGGAACCCCCATAAGAAAACTTTACCAACGGTTTAATTATATCTTGATTCTAGATATTCATTAGTTAAAGATTACATCGAATTTATGTCACACAACAATTTTCTGCCCACCGATTAAGTATTAATATCCTTTATACCGTCTACAATATCGCTAAGACTCTCCCACTGACAATAAAATATTTAAATATACGTTTAGGAACCCCTATTAGAAAACGTTACCAACGGTTTAATTATATCTTGATTCTAGATATTCATTAGTTAAAGATTACATCGAATTTATGTCACTTAACAATTTTTTGCCCAGCGATTAAGCCTTTATATCCTTCATACCCTCCAGAATATCTCTAAGACTCTCCAATTAATAAAAATTTTTTTTTTAAATATACGATTAGGAACACCCATACGAAAACTTTACCAACGGTTTAATTATATCTTGATTATATATATTCATTAGTTAAAGATTACATCGAATTTATGTCAATTAAAAATTTTCTACCCGCCGATTAAGCCTTTATATCCTTCATACCCTCCAGAATATCTCTAAGACTCTCCGATTAATAAAATAAAATTTTTTTAAATATACGTTTAGGAACCCTCATAAGAAAACTTTACCAACGGTTTAATTATATCTTGATTATATATATTCATTAGTTAAAGATTACATAGAATTTATGTCACTTAGCAATTTTCCTCCCACGGATTAAGTATTTATATCTTTTATACCGTTCAGAATTTCTCTAAGACTCTCGCATTAATAAAAAAAAATTTAAATATACCATTAGGAACCCCTATTGGAAAACATTACAAACGGATTAATTATATCTTGATTCTAGATATTCATTAGTTAAAGATTACATCGAATTTATGTCACTCAACAATTTTCTGCCCACCGATTAAGTATTAATATCCTTTATACGGTCCACAATATCGCTAAGACTCTCCCACTGACAATAAAATATTTAAATATACGTTTAGGTACCCCTATTAGAAAACGTTACCAACGGTTTAATTATATCTTGATTCTAGATATTCATTAGTTAAAGATTACATCGAATTTATGTCACTTAACAATTTTCTCCCCAGCGATTAAGTATTTATATCCTCTATATCGTCCAGAATATCTCTAAGACTTTCCCAATAACAATAAAATATTTAAATATACGTTTAGGAACCCCTATTAGAAAACGTTACCAACGGTTTAATTATATCTTGATTCTAGATATTCATTAGTTAAAGATTACATAGAATTTATGTCACTTAACAAATTTCTACCCACCGATTAACCCTTTATATACTTCATACCCTCCAGAATATCTTTAAGACAATAGCATTAACAAAAAAATATTTAAATATACGATTAGGAACCCCTATTAGAAAACGTTACCAACGGTTTAATTATATTTTGATTCTAGATATTCATTAGTTAAAGATTACATCGAATTTATGTCACTTAACAATTTTCTACCCACCGATTAAGCCTTTATATCCTTCATACCCTCCAGACTATCTCTAAGACTCTCCCATTAATAAAAAAAATTTTTTTAAATATACGTTTAGGAACCCCTATTAGAAAACTTTACCAACGGTTTAATTATATCTTGTTTATATATATTGATTAGTTAAAGGTTACATCGAATTTATGTCACTTAACAATTTTCTACCCACCGATTAAGCCTTTATATTCTTCATACCCTCCAGAATATCTCTAAGACTCTCGCATTAAAATGAAAATATTTAAATATATGATTAGGAACCCCTATTAGAAAACGTTACCAACGGTTTAATTATATCTTGATTCTAGATATTCATTAGTTAAAGATTATATCGAATTTATGTCACTTAACAATTTTCTCCCCAGCGATTAAGTATTTATATCCTCTATATCGTCCAGAATATCTCTAAGACTTTCCCACTAACAATAAAATATTTAAATATACGTTTAGGAACCCCTATTAGAAAACGTTACCAACGGTTTAATTATATCTTGATTCTAGATATTCTTCAGTTAAAGATTACATCGAATTTATGTCACTCAACAATTTTCTGCCCATTGATTAAGTATTAATATCCTTTATACCGTCCAGAATATCTCTAAGACTCTCCCACTAACAATAAAATATTTAAATATACGTTTAGGAACCCCTATTAGAAAACGTTACCAACGGTTTAATTATATCTTGATTCTAGATATTCATTAGTTAAAGATTACATCGAATTTATGTCACTTAACAATTTTCTCCCCAGCGATTAAGTATTTATATCCTTTATATCGTCCAGAATATCTCGAAGACTTTCCCACTAACAATAAAATATTTAAATATACGTTTAGGAACCCCTATTAGAAAACGTTACCAACGGTTTAATTATATCTTGATTCTAGATATTCATTAGTTAAAGATTACATCGAATTTATGTCACTTAACAATTTTCTACCCACCGATTAACCCTTTATATACTTCATACCCTCCAGAATATCTTTAAGACTATAGCTTTAACAAAAAAATATTTAAATATACGATTAGGAACCCCTATTAGAAAACGTTACCAACTGTTTAATTATATCTTGATTCTAGATATTCATTAGTTAGAAAGTACATCGAATTTATGTCACTTAACAATTTTCTACCCACCGATTAAGCCTTTATATCCTTCATACCGTCCAGAATATCGCTAAGACTCTCCCACTAACGATAAAATATTTAAATAGACCATTAGGAACCCCTATTAGAAAACATTACCAACGGTTTAATTATATCTTGATTCTAGATATTCATTAGTTAAAGATTACATCGAATTTATGTCACTTAACAATTTTCTGCCCAGCGATTAAGTATTTATATCCTTTATACCGTCCAGAATATCTCTAAGACTCTCCCACTAACAATAAAATATTTTAATATACGTTTAGGAACCCCTATTAGAAAACGTTACCAACCGTTTAATTATATCTTGATTCTAGATATTCATTAGTTAAAAAGTACGTCGAATTTATGTCACTTAACATTTTTCTACCCACCGATTAAGCCTTTATATCCTTCATACCGTCCAGAATATCGCTAAGACTCTCCCACTAACAATAAAATATTTAAATAGACCATTAGGAACCCCTATTAGAAAACATTACCAACGGTTTAATTATATCTTGATTCTAGATATTCATTAGTTAAAGATTACATCGAATTTATGTCACTTAACAATTTTCTGCCCAGCGATTAAGTATTTATATCCTTTATACCGTCCAGAATATCTCTAAGACTCTCCCACTAACAATAAAATATTTAAATATACGTTTAGGAACCCCTATTAGAAAACGTTACCAACGGTTTAATTATATCTTGATTCTAGATATTCATTAGTTAAAGATTACATCGAATTTATGTCACTCAACAATTTTCTGCCCACCGATTAAGTATTAATATCCTTTATACGGTCCACAATATCGCTAAGACTCTCCCACTGACAATAAAATATTTAAATATACGTTTAGGAACCCCTATTAGAAAACGTTACCAACGGTTTAATTATATCTTGATTCTAGATATTCATTAGTTAAAGATTACATCGAATTTATGTCACTTAACAATTTTCTACCCACCGATTAAGCCTTTATATCCTTCATACCCTCCAGAATATCTCGAAGACTCTCCCATTAATAAAAAAAGTTTTTTTAAATATACGTTTAGGAACCCCCATAAGAAAACTTTACCAACGGTTTAATTATATCTTGATTCTAGATATTCATTAGTTAAAGATTACATCGAATTTATGTCACACAACAATTTTCTGCCCACCGATTAAGTATTAATATCCTTTATACCGTCTACAATATCGCTAAGACTCTCCCACTGACAATAAAATATTTAAATATACGTTTAGGAACCCCTATTAGAAAACGTTACCAACGGTTTAATTATATCTTGATTCTAGATATTCATTAGTTAAAGATTACATCGAATTTATGTCACTTAACAATTTTTTGCCCAGCGATTAAGCCTTTATATCCTTCATACCCTCCAGAATATCTCTAAGACTCTCCAATTAATAAAAATTTTTTTTTTAAATATACGATTAGGAACACCCATACGAAAACTTTACCAACGGTTTAATTATATCTTGATTATATATATTCATTAGTTAAAGATTACATCGAATTTATGTCAATTAAAAATTTTCTACCCGCCGATTAAGCCTTTATATCCTTCATACCCTCCAGAATATCTCTAAGACTTTCCCACTAACAATAAAATTTTTAAATATACGTTTAGGAACCCCTATTAGAAAACGTTACCAACGGTTTAATTATATCTTGATTCTAGATATTCATCAGTTAAAGATTACATCGAATTTATGTCACTCAACAATTTTCTGCCCATTGATTAAGTATTAATATCCTTTATACCGTCCAGAATATCGCTAAGACTCTCCCACTGACAATAAAATATTTAAATATACGTTTAGGAACCCCTATTAGAAAACGTTACCAACGGTTTAATTATATCTTGATTCTAGATATTCATTAGTTAAAGATTACATCGAATTTATGTCACTTAACAATTTTCTACCCACCGATTAAGCCTTTATATCCTTCATACCCTCCAGAATATCTCGAAGACTCTCCCATTAATAAAAAAAGTTTTTTTAAATATACGTTTAGGAACCCCCATAAGAAAACTTTACCAACGGTTTAATTATATCTTGATTATATATATTCATTAGTTAAAGATTACATAGAATTTATGTCACTTAGCAATTTTCCTCCCACGGATTAAGTATTTATATCTTTTATACCGTTCAGAATTTCTCTAAGACTCTCGCATAAATAAAAAAAAATTTAAATATACCATTAGGAACCCCTATTGGAAAACATTACAAACGGATTAATTATATCTTGATTCTAGATATTCATTAGTTAAAGATTACATCGAATTTATGTCACTCAACAATTTTCTGCCCACCGATTAAGTATTAATATCCTTTATACGGTCCACAATATCGCTAAGACTCTCCCACTGACAATAAAATATTTAAATATACGTTTAGGAACCCCTATTAGAAAACGTTACCAACGGTTTAATTATATCTTGATTCTAGATATTCATTAGTTAAAGATTACATCGAATTTATGTCACTTAACAATTTTCTACCCACCGATTAAGTATTTATATCCTCTATATCGCCCAGAATATCTCTAAGACTTTCCCACTAACAATATAATATTTAAATATACGTTTAGGAACCCCTATTAGAAAACGTTACCAACGGTTTAATTATATCTTGATTCTAGATATTCATTAGTTAAAGATTACATAGAATTTATGTCACTTAACAAATTTCTACCCACCGATTAACCCTTTATATACTTCATACCCTCCAGAATATCTTTAAGACAATAGCATTAACAAAAAAATATTTAAATATACGATTAGGAACCCCTATTAGAAAACGTTACCAACGGTTTAATTATATTTTGATTCTAGATATTCATTAGTTAAAGATTACATCGAATTTATGTCACTTAACAATTTTCTACCCACCGATTAAGCCTTTATATCCTTCATACCCTCCAGACTATCTCTAAGACTCTCCCATTAATAAAAAATTTTTTTTTAAATATACGTTTAGGAACCCCTATTAGAAAACTTTACCAACGGTTTAATTATATCTTGTTTATATATATTGATTAGTTAAAGATTACATCGAATTTATGTCAATTAACAATTTTCTACCCACCGATTAAGCCTTTATATTCTTCATACCCTCCAGAATATCTCTAAGACTCTCGCATAAAAATGAAAATATTTAAATATATGATTAGGAACCCCTATTAGAAAACGTTACCGACGGTTTAATTATATCTTGATTCTAGATATTCATTAGTTAAAGATTACATCGAATTTATGTCACTTAACAATTTTCTACCCACCGATTAAGCCTTTATATCCTTCATACCGTCCAGAATATCGCTAAGACTCTCCCACTAACAATAAAATATTTAAATATACGTTTAGGAACCCCTATTAGAAAACGTTACCAACGGTTTAATTATATCTTGATTCTAGATATTCATTAGTTAAAGATTACATCGAATTTATGTCACTTAACAATTTTCTACCCACCGATTAAGCCTTTATATCCTTCATACCGTCCAGAATATCGCTAAGACTCTCCCACTAACGATAAAATATTTAAATAGACCATTAGGAACCCCTATTAGAAAACATTACCAACGGTTTAATTATATCTTGATTCTAGATATTCATTAGTTAAAGATTACATCGAATTTATGTCACTTAACAATTTTCTACCCACCGATTAAGCCTTTATATCCTTCATACCCTCCAGACTATCTCTAAGACTCTCCCATTAATAAAAAATTTTTTTTTAAATATACGTTTAGGAACCCCTATTAGAAAACGTTACCGACGGTTTAATTATATCTTGATTCTAGATATTCATTAGTTAAAGATTACATCGAATTTATGTCACTTAACAATTTTCTACCCACCGATTAAGCCTTTATATCCTTCATACCGTCCAGAATATCGCTAAGACTCTCCCACTGACAATAAAATATTTAAATATACGTTTAGGAACCCCTATTAGAAAACGTTACCAACGGTTTAATTATATCTTGATTCTAGATATTCTTCAGCTAAAGATTACATCGAATTTATGTCACTCAACAATTTTCTGCCCATTGATTAAGTATTAATATCCTTTATACCGTCCAGAATATCTCTAAGACTCTCCCACTAACAATAAAATATTTAAATATACGTTTAGGATCCCCTATTAGAAAACGTTACCAACGGTTTAATTATATCTTGATTCTAGATATTCATTAGTTAAAGATTACATCGAATTTATGTCACTTAACAATTTTCGCCCCAGCGATTAAGTATTTATATCCTTTATATCGTCCAGAATATCTCGAAGACTTTCCCACTAACAATAAAATATTTAAATATACGATTAGGAACCCCTATTAGAAAACGTTACCAACTGTTTAATTATATCTTGATTCTAGATATTCATTAGTTAAAAAGTACATCGAATTTATGTCACTTAACAATTTTCTACCCACCGATTAAGCCTTTATATCCTTCATACCGTCCAGAATATCGCTAAGACTCTCCCACTAACGATAAAATATTTAAATAGACCATTAGGAACCCCTATTAGAAAACATTACCAACGGTTTAATTATATCTTGATTCTAGATATTCATTAGTTAAAGATTACATCGAATTTATGTCACTTAACAATTTTCTGCCCAGCGATTAAGTATTTATATCCTTTATACCGTCCAGAATATCTCTAAGACTCTCCCACTAACAATAAAATATTTAAATATACGTTTAGGAACCCCTATTAGAAAACGTTACCAACGGTTTAATTATATCTTGATTCTAGATATTCATTAGTTAAAAAGTACGTCGAATTTATGTCACTTAACATTTTTCTACCCACCGATTAAGCCTTTATATCCTTCATACCTTCCAGAATATCGCTAAGACTCTCCCACTAACAATAAAATATTTAAATAGACCATTAGGAACCCCTATTAGAAAACATTACCAACGGTTTAATTATATCTTGATTCTAGATATTCATTAGTTAAAGATTACATCGAATTTATGTCACTTAACAATTTTCTGCCCAGCGATTAAGTATTTATATCCTTTATACCGTCCAGAATATCTCTGAGACTCTCCCACTAACAATAAAATATTTAAATATACGTTTAGGAACCCCTATTAGAAAACGTTACCAACGGTTTAATTATATCTTGATTCTAGATATTCATTAGTTAAAGATTACATCGAATTTATGTCACTTAACAATTTTCGCCCCAGCGATTAAGTATTTATATCCTTTATATCGTCCAGAATATCTCGAAGACTTTCCCACTAACAATAAAATATTTAAATATACGTTTAGGAACCCCTATTAGAAAACGTTACCAACGGTTTAATTATATCTTGATTCTAGATATTCATTAGTTAAAGATTACATCGAATTTATGTCACTTAACAATTTTCTACCCACCGATTAACCCTTTATATACTTCATACCCTCCAGAATATCTTTAAGACTATAGCTTTAACAAAAAAATATTTAAATATACGATTAGGAACCCCTATTAGAAAACGTTACCAACTGTTTAATTATATCTTGATTCTAGATATTCATTAGTTAAAAAGTACATCGAATTTATGTCACTTAACAATTTTCTACCCACCGAGTAAGCCTTTATATCCTTCATACCGTCCAGAATATCGCTAAGACTCTCCCACTAACGATAAAATATTTAAATAGACCATTAGGAACCCCTATTAGAAAACATTACCAACGGTTTAATTATATCTTGATTCTAGATATTCATTAGTTAAAGATTACATCGAATTTATGTCACTTAACAATTTTCTGCCCAGCGATTAAGTATTTATATCCTTTATACCGTCCAGAATATCTCTAAGACTCTCCCACTAACAATAAAATATTTAAATATACGTTTAGGAACCCCTATTAGAAAACGTTACCAACGGTTTAATTATATCTTGATTCTAGATATTCATTAGTTAAAAAGTACGTCGAATTTATGTCACTTAACATTTTTCTACCCACCGATTAAGCCTTTATATCCTTCATACCGTCCAGAATATCGCTAAGACTCTCCCACTAACAATAAAATATTTAAATAGACCATTAGGAACCCCTATTAGAAAACATTACCAACGGTTTAATTATATCTTGATTCTAGATATTCATTAGTTAAAGATTACATCGAATTTATGTCACTTAACAATTTTCTGCCCAGCGATTAAGTATTTATATCCTTTATACCGTCCAGAATATCTCTAAGACTCTCCCACTAACAATAAAATATTTAAATATACGTTTAGGAACCCCTATTAGAAAACGTTACCAACGGTTTAATTATATCTTGATTCTAGATATTCATCAGTTAAAGATTACATCGAATTTATGTCACTCAACAATTTTCTGCCCATTGATTAAGTATTAATATCCTTTATACCGTCCAGAATATCGCTAAGACTTTCCCACTAACAATAAAATATTTAAATATACGTTTAGGAACCCCTATTAGAAAACGTTACCAACGGTTTAATTATATCTTGATGCTAGATATTCATTAGTTAAAGATTACATCGAATTTATGTCACTTAACAATTTTCTACCCACCGATTAAGCCTTTATATCCTTCATACCCTCCAGAATATCTCTAAGACTCTCCGATTAATAAAATAAAATTTTTTTAAATATACGTTTAGGAACCCCCATAAGAAAACTTTACCAACGGTTTAATTATATCTTGATTATATATATTCATTAGTTGAAGATTACATAGAATTTATGTCACTTAACAATTTTCTGACCACCGATTAAGCCTTTATATCCTTCATACCCTCCAGAATATCTCTAACACTCTCCCAAAATAAAATTTTTTTTTTTAAATATACGATTAGGAACCCCTATTAGAAATCGTTACCAACGGTTTAATTATATCTTGATGCTAGATATTCATTAGTTAAAGATTACAACGAATTTATGTCACTTAACAATTTTCTACCCACCGATTAAGCCTTTATATCCTTCATACCCTCCAGAATGTCTCTAAGACTCTCCGATTAATAAAATAAAATTTTTTTAAATATACGTTTAGGAACCCCCATAAGAAAACTTTACCAACGGTTTAATTATAACTAGATTATATATATTCATTAGTTAAAGATTACATAGAATTTATGTCACTTAGCAATTTTCTGCACACGGATTAAGTATTTATATCCTTTATATCGTCCAGAATATCTCGAAGACTTTCCCACTAACAATAAAATATTTAAATATACGTTTAGGAAGCCCTATTAGAAAACGTTACCGACGGTTTAATAATATCTTGATTCTAGATATTCATTAGTTAAAGATTACATCGAATTTATGTCACTTAACAATTTTCTACCCACCGATTAACCCTTTATATACTTCATACCCTCCAGAATATCTTTAAGACAATAGCATTAACAAAAAAATATTTAAATATACGATTAGGAACCCCTATTAGAAAACGTTACCAACGGTTTAATTATATTTTGATTCTAGATATTCATTAGTTAAAGATTACATCGAATTTATGTCACTTAACAATTTTCTACCCACCGATTAAGCCTTTATATCCTTCATACCCTCCAGACTATCTCTAAGACTCTCCCATTAATAAAAAAATTTTTTTTAAATATACGTTTAGGAACCCCTATTAGAAAACTTTACCAACGGTTTAATTATATCTTGTTTATATATATTGATTAGTTAAAGATTACATCGAATTTATGTCAATTAACAATTTTCTACCCACCGATTAAGCCTTTATATTCTTCATACCCTCCAGAATATCTCTAAGACTCTCGCATAAAAATGAAAATATTTAAATATATGATTAGGAACCCCTATTAGAAAACGTTACCGACGGTTTAATTATATCTTGATTCTAGATATTCATTAGTTAAAGATTACATCGAATTTATGTCACTTAACAATTTTCTACCCACCGATTAAGCCTTTATATCCTTCATACCGTCCAGAATATCGCTAAGACTCTCCCACTAACAATAAAATATTTAAATATACGTTTAGGAACCCCTATTAGAAAACGTTACCAACGGTTTAATTATATCTTGATTCTAGATATTCATTAGTTAAAGATTACATCGAATTTATGTCACTTAACAATTTTCTACCCACCGATTAAGCCTTTATATCCTTCATACCGTCCAGAATATCGCTAAGACTCTCCCACTAACGATAAAATATTTAAATAGACCATTAGGAACCCCTATTAGAAAACATTACCAACGGTTTAATTATATCTTGATTCTAGATATTCATTAGTTAAAGATTACATCGAATTTATGTCACTTAACAATTTTCTACCCACCGATTAAGCCTTTATATCCTTCATACCCTCCAGACTATCTCTAAGACTCTCCCATTAATAAAAAATTTTTTTTTAAATATACGTTTAGGAACCCCTATTAGAAAACGTTACCGACGGTTTAATTATATCTTGATTCTAGATATTCATTAGTTAAAGATTACATCGAATTTATGTCACTTAACAATTTTCTACCCACCGATTAAGCCTTTATATCCTTCATACCGTCCAGAATATCGCTAAGACTCTCCCACTGACAATAAAATATTTAAATATACGTTTAGGAACCCCTATTAGAAAACGTTACCAACGGTTTAATTATATCTTGATTCTAGATATTCTTCAGCTAAAGATTACATCGAATTTATGTCACTCAACAATTTTCTGCCCATTGATTAAGTATTAATATCCTTTATACCGTCCAGAATATCTCTAAGACTCTCCCACTAACAATAAAATATTTAAATATACGTTTAGGATCCCCTATTAGAAAACGTTACCAACGGTTTAATTATATCTTGATTCTAGATATTCATTAGTTAAAGATTACATCGAATTTATGTCACTTAACAATTTTCGCCCCAGCGATTAAGTATTTATATCCTTTATATCGTCCAGAATATCTCGAAGACTTTCCCACTAACAATAAAATATTTAAATATACGATTAGGAACCCCTATTAGAAAACGTTACCAACTGTTTAATTATATCTTGATTCTAGATATTCATTAGTTAAAAAGTACATCGAATTTATGTCACTTAACAATTTTCTACCCACCGATTAAGCCTTTATATCCTTCATACCGTCCAGAATATCGCTAAGACTCTCCCACTAACGATAAAATATTTAAATAGACCATTAGGAACCCCTATTAGAAAACATTACCAACGGTTTAATTATATCTTGATTCTAGATATTCATTAGTTAAAGATTACATCGAATTTATGTCACTTAACAATTTTCTGCCCAGCGATTAAGTATTTATATCCTTTATACCGTCCAGAATATCTCTAAGACTCTCCCACTAACAATAAAATATTTAAATATACGTTTAGGAACCCCTATTAGAAAACGTTACCAACGGTTTAATTATATCTTGATTCTAGATATTCATTAGTTAAAAAGTACGTCGAATTTATGTCACTTAACATTTTTCTACCCACCGATTAAGCCTTTATATCCTTCATACCGTCCAGAATATCGCTAAGACTCTCCCACTAACAATAAAATATTTAAATAGACCATTAGGAACCCCTATTAGAAAACATTACCAACGGTTTAATTATATCTTGATTCTAGATATTCATTAGTTAAAGATTACATCGAATTTATGTCACTTAACAATTTTCTGCCCAGCGATTAAGTATTTATATCCTTTATACCGTCCAGAATATCTCTGAGACTCTCCCACTAACAATAAAATATTTAAATATACGTTTAGGAACCCCTATTAGAAAACGTTACCAACGGTTTAATTATATCTTGATTCTAGATATTCATTAGTTAAAGATTACATCGAATTTATGTCACTTAACAATTTTCGCCCCAGCGATTAAGTATTTATATCCTTTATATCGTCCAGAATATCTCGAAGACTTTCCCACTAACAATAAAATATTTAAATATACGTTTAGGAACCCCTATTAGAAAACGTTACCAACGGTTTAATTATATCTTGATTCTAGATATTCATTAGTTAAAGATTACATCGAATTTATGTCACTTAACAATTTTCTACCCACCGATTAACCCTTTATATACTTCATACCCTCCAGAATATCTTTAAGACTATAGCTTTAACAAAAAAATATTTAAATATACGATTAGGAACCCCTATTAGAAAACGTTACCAACTGTTTAATTATATCTTGATTCTAGATATTCATTAGTTAAAAAGTACATCGAATTTATGTCACTTAACAATTTTCTACCCACCGAGTAAGCCTTTATATCCTTCATACCGTCCAGAATATCGCTAAGACTCTCCCACTAACGATAAAATATTTAAATAGACCATTAGGAACCCCTATTAGAAAACATTACCAACGGTTTAATTATATCTTGATTCTAGATATTCATTAGTTAAAGATTACATCGAATTTATGTCACTTAACAATTTTCTGCCCAGCGATTAAGTATTTATATCCTTTATACCGTCCAGAATATCTCTAAGACTCTCCCACTAACAATAAAATATTTAAATATACGTTTAGGAACCCCTATTAGAAAACGTTACCAACGGTTTAATTATATCTTGATTCTAGATATTCATTAGTTAAAAAGTACGTCGAATTTATGTCACTTAACATTTTTCTACCCACCGATTAAGCCTTTATATCCTTCATACCGTCCAGAATATCGCTAAGACTCTCCCACTAACAATAAAATATTTAAATAGACCATTAGGAACCCCTATTAGAAAACATTACCAACGGTTTAATTATATCTTGATTCTAGATATTCATTAGTTAAAGATTACATCGAATTTATGTCACTTAACAATTTTCTGCCCAGCGATTAAGTATTTATATCCTTTATACCGTCCAGAATATCTCTAAGACTCTCCCACTAACAATAAAATATTTAAATATACGTTTAGGAACCCCTATTAGAAAACGTTACCAACGGTTTAATTATATCTTGATTCTAGATATTCATCAGTTAAAGATTACATCGAATTTATGTCACTCAACAATTTTCTGCCCATTGATTAAGTATTAATATCCTTTATACCGTCCAGAATATCGCTAAGACTTTCCCACTAACAATAAAATATTTAAATATACGTTTAGGAACCCCTATTAGAAAACGTTACCAACGGTTTAATTATATCTTGATGCTAGATATTCATTAGTTAAAGATTACATCGAATTTATGTCACTTAACAATTTTCTACCCACCGATTAAGCCTTTATATCCTTCATACCCTCCAGAATATCTCTAAGACTCTCCGATTAATAAAATAAAATTTTTTTAAATATACGTTTAGGAACCCCCATAAGAAAACTTTACCAACGGTTTAATTATATCTTGATTATATATATTCATTAGTTGAAGATTACATAGAATTTATGTCACTTAACAATTTTCTGACCACCGATTAAGCCTTTATATCCTTCATACCCTCCAGAATATCTCTAACACTCTCCCAAAATAAAATTTTTTTTTTTAAATATACGATTAGGAACCCCTATTAGAAATCGTTACCAACGGTTTAATTATATCTTGATGCTAGATATTCATTAGTTAAAGATTACAACGAATTTATGTCACTTAACAATTTTCTACCCACCGATTAAGCCTTTATATCCTTCATACCCTCCAGAATGTCTCTAAGACTCTCCGATTAATAAAATAAAATTTTTTTAAATATACGTTTAGGAACCCCCATAAGAAAACTTTACCAACGGTTTAATTATAACTAGATTATATATATTCATTAGTTAAAGATTACATAGAATTTATGTCACTTAGCAATTTTCTGCACACGGATTAAGTATTTATATCCTTTATATCGTCCAGAATATCTCGAAGACTTTCCCACTAACAATAAAATATTTAAATATACGTTTAGGAAGCCCTATTAGAAAACGTTACCGACGGTTTAATAATATCTTGATTCTAGATATTCATTAGTTAAAGATTACATCGAATTTATGTCACTTAACAATTTTCTACCCACCGATTAACCCTTTATATACTTCATACCCTCCAGAATATCTTTAAGACAATAGCATTAACAAAAAAATATTTAAATATACGATTAGGAACCCCTATTAGAAAACGTTACCAACGGTTTAATTATATTTTGATTCTAGATATTCATTAGTTAAAGATTACATCAAATTTATGTCACTTAACAATTTTCTACCCACCGATTAAGCCTTTATATCCTTCATACCCTCCAGAATATCTCAAGGACTCTACCATTAATAAAAAAAAAATTATTAAATATACGTTTAGGAACCCCCATAAGAAAACTTTACCAACGGTTTAATTATATCTTGATTATATATATTCATTAGTTAAAGATTATATAGAATTTATGTCACTTAACAATTTTCTGACCACCGATTAAGCCTTTATATCCTTCATACCCTCCAGAATATCTCTAACACTCTCCCGAAATAAAATTTTTTTTTTTAAATATACGATTAGGAACCCCTAATAGAAATCGTTACCAACGGTTTAATTATATCTTGATGCTAGATATTCATTAGTTAAAGATTACATCGAATTTATGTCACTTAACAATTTTCTACCCACCGATTAAGCCTTTATATCCTTCATACCCTCCAGAATATCTTTAAGACAATAGCATTAACAAAAAAATATTTAAATATACGATTAGGAACCCCTATTAGAAAACGTTACCAACGGTTTAATTATATTTTGATTCTAGATATTCATTAGTTAAAGATTACATCAAATTTATGTCACGTAACAATTTTCTACCCACCGATTAAGCCTTTATATCCTTCATACCCTCCAGAATATCTCTAAGACTCTACCATTAATAAAAAAAAAATTTTTAAATATACGTTTAGGAACCCCCATAAGAAAACTTTACCAACGGTTTAATTATATCTTGATTATATATATTCATTAGTTAAAGATTACATAGAATTTATGTCACTTAACAATTTTCTGACCACCGATTAAGCCTTTATATCCTTCATACCCTCCAGAATATCTCTAACACTATCCCGAAATAAAATTTTTTTTTTTAAATATACGATTAGGAACCCCTATTAGAAATCGTTACCAACGGTTTAAATATATCTTGATGCTAGATATTCATTAGTTAAAGATTACATCGAATTTATGTCACTTAACAATTTTCTACCCACCGATTAAGCCTTTATATCCTTCATACCCTCCAGAATATCTCTAAGACTCTCCGATTAATAAAATAAATTTTTTTTAAATATACGTTTAGGAACCCCTATTAGAAAACGTTACCAACGGTTTAATTATATCTTGATTCTAGATATTCATTAGTTAAAGATTACATCGAATTTATGTCACACAACAATTTTCTGCCCACCGATTAAGTATTAATATCCTTTATACCGTCTACAATATCGCTAAGACTCTCCCACTGACAATAAAATATTTAAATATACGTTTAGGAACCCCTATTAGAAAACGTTACCAACGGTTTAATTATATCTTGATTCTAGATATTCATTAGTTAAAGATTACATCGAATTTATGTCACTTAACAATTTTTTGCCCAGCGATTAAGCCTTTATATCCTTCATACCCTCCAGAATATCTCTAAGACTCTCCAATTAATAAAAATTTTTTTTTTAAATATACGATTAGGAACACCCATACGAAAACTTTACCAACGGTTTAATTATATCTTGATTCTAGATATTCATTAGTTAAAGATTACATCGAATTTATGTCACTTAACAATTTTCTCCCCAGCGATTAAGTATTTATATCCTCTATATCGTCCAGAATATCTCTAAGACTTTCCCACTAACAATAAAATATTTAAATATACGATTAGGAACCCCTATTAGAAAACGTTACCAACGGTTTAATTATATCTTGATTCTAGATATTCTTCAGTTAAAGATTACATCGAATTTATGTCACTCAACAATTTTCTGCCCATTGATTAAGTATTAATATCCTTTATACCGTCCAGAATATCTCTAAGACTCTCCCACTAACAATAAAATATTTAAATACACGTTTAGGAACCCCTATTAGAAAACGTTACCAACGGTTTAATTATATCTTGATTCTAGATATTCATTAGTTAAAGATTACATCGAATTTATGTCACTTAAGAATTTTCTCCCCAGCGATTAAGTATTTATATCCTTTATATCGTCCAGAATATCTCGAAGACTTTCCCACTAACAATAAAATATTTAAATATACGTTTAGGAACCCCTATTAGAAAACGTTACCAACGGTTTAATTATATCTTGATTCTAGATATTCATTAGTTAAAGATTACATAGAATTTATGTCACTTAGCAATTTTCTGCACACGGATTAAGTATTTATATCCTTTATACCGTTCAGAATATCTCTAAGACTCGCGCATTAACAAAAAAATATTTAAATATACCATTAGGAACCCCTATTAGAAAACATTACCAACGGTTTAATTATATCTTGATTCTAGATATTCATTAGTTAAAGATTACATCGAATTTATGTCACTCAACAATTTCCTGCCCACCGATTAAGTATTAATATCCTTTATACCGTCCACAATATCGCTAAGACTCTCCCACTGACAATAAAATATTTAAATATACGTTTAGAATCCCCTATTAGAAAACGTTACCAACGGTTTAATTATATCTTGATTCTAGATATTCATTAGTTAAAGATTACATCGAATTTATGTCACTTAACAATTTCCTGCCCACCGATTAAGTATTAATATCCTTTATACCGTCCACAATATCGCTAAGACTCTCCCACTGACAATAAAATATTTAAATATACGTTTAGAATCCCCTATTAGAAAACGTTACCAACGGTTTAATTATATCTTGATTCTAGATATTCATTAGTTAAAGATTACATTGAATTTATGTCACTTAACAATTTTCTCCCCAGCGATTAAGTATTTATATCCTTTATATCGTCCAGAATATCTCTAAGACTTTCCCACTAACAATAAAATATTTAAATATACTTTTAGGAACCCCTATTAGAAAACGTTACCAACGGTTTAATTATATCTTGATTCTAGATATTCATTAGTTAAAGATTACGTCGAATTTATGTCACTTAACAATTTTCTACCCACCGATTAACCCTTTATACACTTCATACCCTCCAGAATATCTTTAAGACAATAGCATTAACAAAAAAATATTTAAATATACGATTAGGAACCCCTATTAGAAAACGTTACCAACGGTTTAATTATATTTTGATTCTAGATATTCATTAGTTAAAGATTACATCAAATTTATGTCACGTAACAATTTTCTACCCACCGATTAAGCCTTTATATCCTTCATACCCTCCAGAATATCTCTAAGACTCTACCATTAATAAAAAAAAAATTTTTAAATATACGTTTAGGAACCCCCATAAGAAAACTTTACCAACGGTTTAATTATATCTTGATTATATATATTCATTAGTTAAAGATTACATAGAATTTATGTCACTTAACAATTTTCTGACCACCGATTAAGCCTTTATATCCTTCATACCCTCCAGAATATCTCTAACACTCTCCCGAAATAAAATTTTTTTTTTTAAATATACGATTCGGAACCCCTATTAGAAATCTTTACCAGCGGTTTAATTATATCTTGATGCTAGATATTCATTAGTTAAAGATTACATCGAATTTATGTCACTTAACAATTTTCTACCCACCGATTAAGCCTTTATATCCTTCATACCCTCCAGAATATCTCTAAGACTCTCCGATTAATAAAATAAATTTTTTTTAAATATATGATTAGGAACCCCTATTAGAAAACGTTACCAACGGTTTAATTATATCTTGATTCTAGATATTCATTAGTTAAAGATTACATCGAATTTATGTCACTTAACAATTTTCTACCCACCGATTAACCCTTTATATACTTCATACCCTCCAGAATATCTTTAAGACAATAGCATTAACAAAAAAATATTTAAATATACGATTAGGAACCCCTATTAGAAAACGTTACCAACGGTTTAATTATATTTTGATTCTAGATGTTCATTAGTTAAAGATTACATCAAATTTATGTCACGTAACAATTTTCTACCCACCGATTAAGCCTTTATATCCTTCATACCCTCCAGAATATCTCTAAGAATATCTCTACCATTAATAAAAAAAAAATTTTTAAATATACGTTTAGGAACCCCCATAAGAAAACTTTACCAACGGTTTAATTATATCTTGATTATATATATTCATTAGTTAAAGATTACATAGAATTTATGTCACTTAACAATTTTCTGACCACCGATTAAGCCTTTATATCCTTCATACCCTCCAGAATATCTCTAACACTCTCCCGAAATAAAATTTTTTTTTTTAAATATACGATTCGGAACCCCTATTAGAAATCTTTACCAACGGTTTAATTATATCTTGATGCTAGATATTCATTAGTTAAAGATTACATCGAATTTATGTCACTTAACAATTTTCTACCCACCGATTAAGCCTTTATATCCTTCATACCCTCCAGAATATCTCTAAGACTCTCCGATTAATAAAATAAATTTTTTTTAAATATACGTTTAGGAACCCCCATAAGAAAACTTTACCAACGGTTTAATTATAACTTGATTATATATATTCATTAGTTAAAGATTACATAGAATTTATGTCACTTAGCAATTTTCTGCACACGGATTAAGTATTTATATCCTTTATACCGTTCAGAATATCTCTAAGACTCTCGCATTAACAAAAAAATATTTAAATATACCATTAGGAACCCCTATTAGAAAACATTACCAACGGTTTAATTATATCTTGATTCTAGATATTCATTAGTTAAAGATTACATCGAATTTATGTCACTCAACAATTTTCTGCCCACCGATTAAGTATTAATATCCTTTATACCCTCCAGAATATCTCTAAGACTCTCCAATTAATAAAAATTTTTTTTTTAAATATACGATTAGGAACACCCATACGAAAACTTTACCAACGGTTTAATTATATCTTGATTATATATATTCATTAGTTAAAGATTACATCGAATTTATGTCAATTAAAAATTTTCTACCCGCTGATTAAGCCTTTATATCCTTCATACCCTCCAGAATATCTCTAAGACTTTCCCACTAACAATAAAATTTTTAAATATACGTTTAGGAACCCCTATTAGAAAACGTTACCAACGGTTTAATTATATCTTGATTCTAGATATTCATCAGTTAAAGACTACATCGAATTTATGTCACTCAACAATTTTCTGCCCATTGATTAAGTATTAATATCCTTTATACCGTCCAGAATATCGCTAAGACTCTCCCACTGACAATAAAATATTTAAATATACGTTTAGGAACCCCTATTAGAAAACGTTACCAACGGTTTAATTATATCTTGATGCTAGATATTCATTAGTTAAAGATTACATCGAATTTATGTCACTTAACAATTTTCTACCCACCGATTAAGCCTTTATATCCTTCATACCCTCCAGAATATCTCTAAGACTCTCCGATTAATAAAATAAAATTTTTTTAAATATACGTTTAGGAACCCCCATAAGAAAACTTTACCAACGGTTTAATTATATCTTGATTATATATATTCATTAGTTGAAGATTACATAGAATTTATGTCACTTAACAATTTTCTGACCACCGATTAAGCATTTATATCCTTCATACCCTCCAGAATATCTCTAACACTCTCCCAAAATAAAATTTTTTTTTTTAAATATACGATTAGGAACCCCTATTAGAAATCGTTACCAACGGTTTAATTATATCTTGATGCTAGATATTCATTAGTTAAAGATTACAACGAATTTATGTCACTTAACAATTTTCTACCCACCGATTAAGCCTTTATATCCTTCATACCCTCCAGAATGTCTCTAAGACTCTCCGATTAATAAAATAAAATTTTTTTAAATATACGTTTAGGAACCCCCATAAGAAAACTTTACCAACGGTTTAATTATAACTAGATTATATATATTCATTAGTTAAAGATTACATAGAATTTATGTCACTTAGCAATTTTCTGCACACGGATTAAGTATTTATATCCTTTATACCGTTCAGAATATCTCTAAGACTCTCGCATTAACAAAAAAATATTTAAATATACCATTAGGAACCCCTATTAGAAAACATTACCAACGGTTTAATTATATCTTGATTCTAGATATTCATTAGTTAAAGATTACATCGAATTTATGTCACTCAACAATTTTCTGCCCACCGATTAAGTATTAATATCCTTTATACCGTCCACAATATCGCTAAGACTCTCCCACTGACAATAAAATATTTAAATATACGTTTAGAATCCCCTATTAGAAAACGTTACCAACGGTTTAATTATATCTTGATTCTAGATATTCATTAGTTAAAGATTACATCGAATTTATGTCACTTAACAATTTTCTACCCACCGATTAAGCCTTTATATCCTTCATACACTCCAAAATATATCTAAGAATCTCGCATTAAAATGAAAATATTTAAATATATGATTAGGAACCCCTATTAGAAAACGTTACCAACGGTTTAATTATATCTTGATTCTAGATATTCATTAGTTAAAGATTACATTGAATTTATGTCACTTAACAATTTTCTCCCCAGCGATTAAGTATTTATATCCTTTATATCGTCCAGAATATCTCTAAGACTTTCCCACTAACAATAAAATATTTAAATATACTTTTAGGAACCCCTATTAGAAAACGTTACCAACGGTTTAATTATATCTTGATTCTAGATATTCATTAGTTAAAGATTACATCGAATTTATGTCACTTAACAATTTTCTACCCACCGATTAAGCCTTTATATCCTTCATACCCTCCAGAATATCTTTAAGACAATAGCATTAACAAAAAAATATTTAAATATACGATTAGGAACCCCTATTAGAAAACGTTACCAACGGTTTAATTATATTTTGATTCTAGATATTCATTAGTTAAAGATTACATCAAATTTATGTCACGTAACAATTTTCTACCCACCGATTAAGCCTTTATATCCTTCATACCCTCCAGAATATCTCTAAGACTCTACCATTAATAAAAAAAAAATTTTTAAATATACGTTTAGGAACCCCCATAAGAAAACTTTACCAACGGTTTAATTATATCTTGATTATATATATTCATTAGTTAAAGATTACATAGAATTTATGTCACTTAACAATTTTCTGACCACCGATTAAGCCTTTATATCCTTCATACCCTCCAGAATATCTCTAACACTCTCCCGAAAAAAAATTTTTTTTTTTAAATATACGATTAGGAACCCCTATTAGAAATCGTTACCAACGGTTTAATTATATCTTGATGCTAGATATTCATTAGTTAAAGATTACATCGAATTTATGTCACTTAACAATTTTCTACCCACCGATTAAGCCTTTATATCCTTCATACCCTCCAGAATATCTCTAAGACTCTCCGATTAATAAAATAAATTTTTTTTAAATATACGTTTAGGAACCCCCATAAGAAAACTTTACCAACGGTTTAATTATAACTTGATTATATATATTCTTTAGTTAAAGATTACATAGAATTTATGTCACTTAGCAATTTTCTGCCCACGGATTAAGTATTTATATCCTTTATACCGTTCAGAATATCTCTAAGACTCTCGCATTAACAAAAAAATATTTAAATATACCATTAGGAACCCCTATTAGAAAACATTACCAACGGTTTAATTATATCTTGATTCTAGATATTCATTAGTTAAAGATTACATCGAATTTATGTCACTCAACAATTTTCTGCCCACCGATTAAGTATTAATATCCTTTATACCCTCCAGAATATCTCTAAGACTCTCCAATTAATAAAAATTTTTTTTTTAAATATACGATTAGGAACACCCATACGAAAACTTTACCAACGGTTTAATTATATCTTGATTATATATATTCATTAGTTAAAGATTACATCGAATTTATGTCAATTAAAAATTTTCTACCCGCTGATTAAGCCTTTATATCCTTCATACCCTCCAGAATATCTCTAAGACTTTCCCACTAACAATAAAATTTTTAAATATACGTTTAGGAACCCCTATTAGAAAACGTTACCAACGGTTTAATTATATCTTGATTCTAGATATTCATCAGTTAAAGATTACATCGAATTTATGTCACTCAACAATTTTCTGCCCATTGATTAAGTATTAATATCCTTTATACCGTCCAGAATATCGCTAAGACTCTCCCACTGACAATAAAATATTTAAATATACGTTTAGGAACCCCTATTAGAAAACGTTACCAACGGTTTAATTATATCTTGATTCTAGATATTCATTAGTTAAAGATTACATCGAATTTATGTCACTTAACAATTTTCTACCCACCGATTAAGCCTTTATATCCTTCATACCCTCCAGAATATCTCTAAGACTCTCCGATTAATAAAATAAAATTTTTTTAAATATACGTTTAGGAACCCCCATAAGAAAACTTTACCAACGGTTTAATTATAACTAGATTATATATATTCATTAGTTAAAGATTACATAGAATTTATGTCACTTAGCAATTTTCTGCACAAGGATTAAGTATTTATATCCTTTATATCGTCCAGAATATCTCGAAGACTTTCCCACTAACAATAAAATATTTAACTATACGTTTAGGAAGCCCTATTAGAAAACGTTACCAACGGTTTAATTATATCTTGATTCTAGATATTCATTAGTTAAAGATTACATCGAATTTATGTCACTTAACAATTTTCTACCCACCGATTAACCCTTTATATACTTCATACCCTCCAGAATATCTCGAAGACTCTCCCATTAATAAAAAAAGTTTTTTTAAATATACGTTTAGGAACCCCCATAAGAAAACTTTACCAACGGTTTAATTATATCTTGATTATATATATTCATTAGTTAAAGATTACATAGAATTTATGTCACTTAGCAATTTTCTGCACACGGATTAAGTATTTATATCCTTTATACCGTTCAGAATATCTCTAACACTCTCGCATTAACAAAAAAATATTTAAATATACCATTAGGAACCCCTATTAGAAAACATTACCAACGGATTAATTATATCTTGATTCTAGATATTCATTAGTTAAAGATTACATCGAATTTATGTCACGCAACAATTTTCTGCCCACCGATTAAGTATTAATATCCTTTATACGGTCCAGAATATCGCTAAGACTCTCCCACTGACAATAAAATATTTAAATATACGTTTAGGAACCCCTATTAGAAAACGTTACCAACGGTTTAATTATATCTTGATTCTAGATATTCATTAGTTAAAGATTACATCGAATTTATGTCACTTAACAATTTTCTACCCACCGATTAAGCCTTTATATCCTTCATACCCTCCAGAATATCTCTAAGACTCTCGCATTAACAAAAAAATATTTAAATATACCATTAGGAACCCCTATTGGAAAACATTACAAACGGATTAATTATATCTTGATTCTAGATATTCATTAGTTAAAGATTACATCGAATTTATGTCACTCAACAATTTTCTGCCCACCGATTAACCCTTTATATACTTCATACCCTCCAGAATATCTTTAAGACAATAGCATTAACAAAAAAATATTTAAATATACGATTAGGAACCCCTATTAGAAAACGTTACCAACGGTTTAATTATATTTTGATTCTAGATATTCATTAGTTAAAGATTACATCAAATTTATGTCACGTAACAATTTTCTACCCACCGATTAAGCCTTTATATCCTTCATACCCTCCAGAATATCTCTAAGACTCTACCATTATTAAAAAAAAAATTTTTAAATATACGTTTAGGAACCCCCATAAGAAAACTTTACCAACGGTTTAATTATATCTTGATTATATATATTCATTAGTTAAAGATTATATAGAATTTATGTCACTTAACAATTTTCTGACCACCGATTTAGCCTTTATATCCTTCATACCCTCCAGAATATCTCTAACACTCTCCCGAAATAAAATTTTTTTTTTTAAATATACGATTAGGAACCCCTAATAGAAATCGTTACCAACGGTTTAATTATATCTTGATGCTAGATATTCATTAGTTAAAGATTACATCGAATTTATGTCACTTAACAATTTTCTACCCACCGATTAAGCCTTTATATCCTTCATACCCTCCAGAATATCTTTAAGACAATAGCATTAACAAAAAAATATTTAAATATACGATTAGGAACCCCTATTAGAAAACGTTACCAACGGTTTAATTATATTTTGATTCTAGATATTCATTAGTTAAAGATTACATCAAATTTATGTCACGTAACAATTTTCTACCCACCGATTAAGCCTTTATATCCTTCATACCCTCCAGAATATCTCTAAGACTCTACCATTAATAAAAAAAAAATTTTTAAATATACGTTTAGGAACCCCCATAAGAAAACTTTACCAACGGTTTAATTATATCTTGATTATATATATTCATTAGTTAAAGATTACATAGAATTTATGTCACTTAACAATTTTCTGACCACCGATTAAGCCTTTATATCCTTCATACCCTCCAGAATATCTCTAACACTCTCCCGAAATAAAATTTTTTTTTTTAAATATACGATTAGGAACCCCTATTAGAAATCGTTACCAACGGTTTAAATATATCTTGATGCTAGATATTCATTAGTTAAAGATTACATCGAATTTATGTCACTTAACAATTTTCTACCCACCGATTAAGCCTTTATATCCTTCATACCCTCCAGAATATCTCTAAGACTCTCCGATTAATAAAATAAATTTTTTTTAAATATACGTTTAGGAACCCCTATTAGAAAACGTTACCAACGGTTTAATTATATCTTGATTCTAGATATTCATTAGTTAAAGATTACATCGAATTTATGTCACACAACAATTTTCTGCCCACCGATTAAGTATTAATATCCTTTATACCGTCTACAATATCGCTAAGACTCTCCCACTGACAATAAAATATTTAAATATACGTTTAGGAACCCCTATTAGAAAACGTTACCAACGGTTTAATTATATCTTGATTCTAGATATTCATTAGTTAAAGATTACATCGAATTTATGTCACTTAACAATTTTTTGCCCAGCGATTAAGCCTTTATATCCTTCATACCCTCCAGAATATCTCTAAGACTCTCCAATTAATAAAAATTTTTTTTTTAAATATACGATTAGGAACACCCATACGAAAACTTTACCAACGGTTTAATTATATCTTGATTCTAGATATTCATTAGTTAAAGATTACATCGAATTTATGTCACTTAACAATTTTCTCCCCAGCGATTAAGTATTTATATCCTCTATATCGTCCAGAATATCTCTAAGACTTTCCCACTAACAATAAAATATTTAAATATACGATTAGGAACCCCTATTAGAAAACGTTACCAACGGTTTAATTATATCTTGATTCTAGATATTCTTCAGTTAAAGATTACATCGAATTTATGTCACTCAACAATTTTCTGCCCATTGATTAAGTATTAATATCCTTTATACCGTCCAGAATATCTCTAAGACTCTCCCACTAACAATAAAATATTTAAATACACGTTTAGGAACCCCTATTAGAAAACGTTACCAACGGTTTAATTATATCTTGATTCTAGATATTCATTAGTTAAAGATTACATCGAATTTATGTCACTTAAGAATTTTCTCCCCAGCGATTAAGTATTTATATCCTTTATATCGTCCAGAATATCTCGAAGACTTTCCCACTAACAATAAAATATTTAAATATACGTTTAGGAACCCCTATTAGAAAACGTTACCAACGGTTTAATTATATCTTGATTCTAGATATTCATTAGTTAAAGATTACATAGAATTTATGTCACTTAGCAATTTTCTGCACACGGATTAAGTATTTATATCCTTTATACCGTTCAGAATATCTCTAAGACTCTCGCATTAACAAAAAAATATTTAAATATACCATTAGGAACCCCTATTGGAAAACATTACAAACGGATTAATTATATCTTGATTCTAGATATTCATTAGTTAAAGATTACATCGAATTTATGTCACTCAACAATTTTCTGCCCACCGATTAACCCTTTATATACTTCATACCCTCCAGAATATCTTTAAGACAATAGCATTAACAAAAAAATATTTAAATATACGATTAGGAACCCCTATTAGAAAACGTTACCAACGGTTTAATTATATCTTGATTCTAGATATTCATTAGTTAAAGATTACATCGAATTTATGTCACTTAACAATTTTTTGCCCAGCGATTAAGCCTTTATATCCTTCATACCCTCCAGAATATCTCTAAGACTCTCCAATTAATAAAAATTTTTTTTTTAAATATACGATTAGGAACACCCATACGAAAACTTTACCAACGGTTTAATTATATCTTGATTCTAGATATTCATTAGTTAAAGATTACATCGAATTTATGTCACTTAACAATTTTCTCCCCAGCGATTAAGTATTTATATCCTCTATATCGTCCAGAATATCTCTAAGACTTTCCCACTAACAATAAAATATTTAAATATACGATTAGGAACCCCTATTAGAAAACGTTACCAACGGTTTAATTATATCTTGATTCTAGATATTCTTCAGTTAAAGATTACATCGAATTTATGTCACTCAACAATTTTCTGCCCATTGATTAAGTATTAATATCCTTTATACCGTCCAGAATATCTCTAAGACTCTCCCACTAACAATAAAATATTTAAATACACGTTTAGGAACCCCTATTAGAAAACGTTACCAACGGTTTAATTATATCTTGATTCTAGATATTCATTAGTTAAAGATTACATCGAATTTATGTCACTTAAGAATTTTCTCCCCAGCGATTAAGTATTTATATCCTTTATATCGTCCAGAATATCTCGAAGACTTTCCCACTAACAATAAAATATTTAAATATACGTTTAGGAACCCCTATTAGAAAACGTTACCAACGGTTTAATTATATCTTGATTCTAGATATTCATTAGTTAAAGATTACATAGAATTTATGTCACTTAGCAATTTTCTGCACACGGATTAAGTATTTATATCCTTTATACCGTTCAGAATATCTCTAAGACTCTCGCATTAACAAAAAAATATTTAAATATACCATTAGGAACCCCTATTAGAAAACATTACCAACGGTTTAATTATATCTTGATTCTAGATATTCATTAGTTAAAGATTACATCGAATTTATGTCACTCAACAATTTCCTGCCCACCGATTAAGTATTAATATCCTTTATACCGTCCACAATATCGCTAAGACTCTGCCACTGACAATAAAATATTTAAATATACGTTTAGAATCCCCTATTAGAAAACGTTACCAACGGTTTAATTATATCTTGATTCTAGATATTCATTAGTTAAAGATTACATCGAATTTATGTCACTTAACAATTTCCTGCCCACCGATTAAGTATTAATATCCTTTATACCGTCCACAATATCGCTAAGACTCTCCCACTGACAATAAAATATTTAAATATACGTTTAGAATCCCCTATTAGAAAACGTTACCAACGGTTTAATTATATCTTGATTCTAGATATTCATTAGTTAAAGATTACATTGAATTTATGTCACTTAACAATTTTCTCCCCAGCGATTAAGTATTTATATCCTTTATATCGTCCAGAATATCTCTAAGACTTTCCCACTAACAATAAAATATTTAAATATACTTTTAGGAACCCCTATTAGAAAACGTTACCAACGGTTTAATTATATCTTGATTCTAGATATTCATTAGTTAAAGATTACGTCGAATTTATGTCACTTAACAATTTTCTACCCACCGATTAACCCTTTATACACTTCATACCCTCCAGAATATCTTTAAGACAATAGCATTAACAAAAAAATATTTAAATATACGATTAGGAACCCCTATTAGAAAACGTTACCAACGGTTTAATTATATTTTGATTCTAGATATTCATTAGTTAAAGATTACATCAAATTTATGTCACGTAACAATTTTCTACCCACCGATTAAGCCTTTATATCCTTCATACCCTCCAGAATATCTCTAAGACTCTACCATTAATAAAAAAAAAATTTTTAAATATACGTTTAGGAACCCCCATAAGAAAACTTTACCAACGGTTTAATTATATCTTGATTATATATATTCATTAGTTAAAGATTACATAGAATTTATGTCACTTAACAATTTTCTGACCACCGATTAAGCCTTTATATCCTTCATACCCTCCAGAATATCTCTAACACTCTCCCGAAATAAAATTTTTTTTTTTAAATATACGATTCGGAACCCCTATTAGAAATCTTTACCAGCGGTTTAATTATATCTTGATGCTAGATATTCATTAGTTAAAGATTACATCGAATTTATGTCACTTAACAATTTTCTACCCACCGATTAAGCCTTTATATCCTTCATACCCTCCAGAATATCTCTAAGACTCTCCGATTAATAAAATAAATTTTTTTTAAATATATGATTAGGAACCCCTATTAGAAAACGTTACCAACGGTTTAATTATATCTTGATTCTAGATATTCATTAGTTAAAGATTACGTCGAATTTATGTCACTTAACAATTTTCTACCCACCGATTAACCCTTTATACACTTCATACCCTCCAGAATATCTTTAAGACAATAGCATTAACAAAAAAATATTTAAATATACGATTAGGAACCCCTATTAGAAAACGTTACCAACGGTTTAATTATATTTTGATTCTAGATATTCATTAGTTAAAGATTACATCAAATTTATGTCACGTAACAATTTTCTACCCACCGATTAAGCCTTTATATCCTTCATACCCTCCAGAATATCTCTAAGACTCTACCATTAATAAAAAAAAAATTTTTAAATATACGTTTAGGAACCCCCATAAGAAAACTTTACCAACGGTTTAATTATATCTTGATTATATATATTCATTAGTTAAAGATTACATAGAATTTATGTCACTTAACAATTTTCTGACCACCGATTAAGCCTTTATATCCTTCATACCCTCCAGAATATCTCTAACACTCTCCCGAAATAAAATTTTTTTTTTTAAATATACGATTCGGAACCCCTATTAGAAATCTTTACCAGCGGTTTAATTATATCTTGATGCTAGATATTCATTAGTTAAAGATTACATCGAATTTATGTCACTTAACAATTTTCTACCCACCGATTAAGCCTTTATATCCTTCATACCCTCCAGAATATCTCTAAGACTCTCCGATTAATAAAATAAATTTTTTTTAAATATATGATTAGGAACCCCTATTAGAAAACGTTACCAACGGTTTAATTATATCTTGATTCTAGATATTCATTAGTTAAAGATTACATCGAATTTATGTCACTTAACAATTTTCTACCCACCGATTAACCCTTTATATACTTCATACCCTCCAGAATATCTTTAAGACAATAGCATTAACAAAAAAATATTTAAATATACGATTAGGAACCCCTATTAGAAAACGTTACCAACGGTTTAATTATATTTTGATTCTAGATATTCATTAGTTAAAGATTACATCAAATTTATGTCACGTAACAATTTTCTACCCACCGATTAAGCCTTTATATCCTTCATACCCTCCAGAATATCTCTAAGACTCTACCATTAATAAAAAAAAAATTTTTAAATATACGTTTAGGAACCCCCATAAGAAAACTTTACCAACGGTTTAATTATATCTTGATTATATATATTCATTAGTTAAAGATTACATAGAATTTATGTCACTTAACAATTTTCTGACCACCGATTAAGCCTTTATATCCTTCATACCCTCCAGAATATCTCTAACACTCTCCCGAAATAAAATTTTTTTTTTTAAATATACGATTCGGAACCCCTATTAGAAATCTTTACCAACGGTTTAATTATATCTTGATGCTAGATATTCATTAGTTAAAGATTACATCGAATTTATGTCACTTAACAATTTTCTACCCACCGATTAAGCCTTTATATCCTTCATACCCTCCAGAATATCTCTAAGACTCTCCGATTAATAAAATAAATTTTTTTTAAATATACGTTTAGGAACCCCCATAAGAAAACTTTACCAACGGTTTAATTATAACTTGATTATATATATTCATTAGTTAAAGATTACATAGAATTTATGTCACTTAGCAATTTTCTGCACACGGATTAAGTATTTATATCCTTTATACCGTTCAGAATATCTCTAAGACTCTCGCATTAACAAAAAAATATTTAAATATACCATTAGGAACCCCTATTAGAAAACATTACCAACGGTTTAATTATATCTTGATTCTAGATATTCATTAGTTAAAGATTACATCGAATTTATGTCACTCAACAATTTTCTGCCCACCGATTAAGTATTAATATCCTTTATACCCTCCAGAATATCTCTAAGACTCTCCAATTAATAAAAATTTTTTTTTTAAATATACGATTAGGAACACCCATACGAAAACTTTACCAACGGTTTAATTATATCTTGATTATATATATTCATTAGTTAAAGATTACATCGAATTTATGTCAATTAAAAATTTTCTACCCGCTGATTAAGCCTTTATATCCTTCATACCCTCCAGAATATCTCTAAGACTTTCCCACTAACAATAAAATTTTTAAATATACGTTTAGGAACCCCTATTAGAAAACGTTACCAACGGTTTAATTATATCTTGATTCTAGATATTCATCAGTTAAAGACTACATCGAATTTATGTCACTCAACAATTTTCTGCCCATTGATTAAGTATTAATATCCTTTATACCGTCCAGAATATCGCTAAGACTCTCCCACTGACAATAAAATATTTAAATATACGTTTAGGAACCCCTATTAGAAAACGTTACCAACGGTTTAATTATATCTTGATGCTAGATATTCATTAGTTAAAGATTACATCGAATTTATGTCACTTAACAATTTTCTACCCACCGATTAAGCCTTTATATCCTTCATACCCTCCAGAATATCTCTAAGACTCTCCGATTAATAAAATACAATTTTTTTAAATATACGTTTAGGAACCCCCATAAGAAAACTTTACCAACGGTTTAATTATATCTTGATTATATATATTCATTAGTTGAAGATTACATAGAATTTATGTCACTTAACAATTTTCTGACCACCGATTAAGCATTTATATCCTTCATACCCTCCAGAATATCTCTAACACTCTCCCAAAATAAAATTTTTTTTTTTAAATATACGATTAGGAACCCCTATTAGAAATCGTTACCAACGGTTTAATTATATCTTGATGCTAGATATTCATTAGTTAAAGATTACAACGAATTTATGTCACTTAACAATTTTCTACCCACCGATTAAGCCTTTATATCCTTCATACCCTCCAGAATGTCTCTAAGACTCTCCGATTAATAAAATAAAATTTTTTTAAATATACGTTTAGGAACCCCCATAAGAAAACTTTACCAACGGTTTAATTATAACTAGATTATATATATTCATTAGTTAAAGATTACATAGAATTTATGTCACTTAGCAATTTTCTGCACACGGATTAAGTATTTATATCCTTTATACCGTTCAGAATATCTCTAAGACTCTCGCATTAACAAAAAAATATTTAAATATACCATTAGGAACCCCTATTAGAAAACATTACCAACGGTTTAATTATATCTTGATTCTAGATATTCATTAGTTAAAGATTACATCGAATTTATGTCACTCAACAATTTTCTGCCCACCGATTAAGTATTAATATCCTTTATACCGTCCACAATATCGCTAAGACTCTCCCACTGACAATAAAATATTTAAATATACGTTTAGAATCCCCTATTAGAAAACGTTACCAACGGTTTAATTATATCTTGATTCTAGATATTCATTAGTTAAAGATTACATCGAATTTATGTCACTTAACAATTTTCTACCCACCGATTAAGCCTTTATATCCTTCATACACTCCAAAATATATCTAAGAATCTCGCATTAAAATGAAAATATTTAAATATATGATTAGGAACCCCTATTAGAAAACGTTACCAACGGTTTAATTATATCTTGATTCTAGATATTCATTAGTTAAAGATTACATTGAATTTATGTCACTTAACAATTTTCTCCCCAGCGATTAAGTATTTATATCCTTTATATCGTCCAGAATATCTCTAAGACTTTCCCACTAACAATAAAATATTTAAATATACTTTTAGGAACCCCTATTAGAAAACGTTACCAACGGTTTAATTATATCTTGATTCTAGATATTCATTAGTTAAAGATTACATCGAATTTATGTCACTTAACAATTTTCTACCCACCGATTAAGCCTTTATATCCTTCATACCCTCCAGAATATCTTTAAGACAATAGCATTAACAAAAAAATATTTAAATATACGATTAGGAACCCCTATTAGAAAACGTTACCAACGGTTTAATTATATTTTGATTCTAGATATTCATTAGTTAAAGATTACATCAAATTTATGTCACGTAACAATTTTCTACCCACCGATTAAGCCTTTATATCCTTCATACCCTCCAGAATATCTCTAAGACTCTACCATTAATAAAAAAAAAATTTTTAAATATACGTTTAGGAACCCCCATAAGAAAACTTTACCAACGGTTTAATTATATCTTGATTATATATATTCATTAGTTAAAGATTACATAGAATTTATGTCACTTAACAATTTTCTGACCACCGATTAAGCCTTTATATCCTTCATACCCTCCAGAATATCTCTAACACTCTCCCGAAAAAAAATTTTTTTTTTTAAATATACGATTAGGAACCCCTATTAGAAAACGTTACCAACTGTTTAATTATATCTTGATTCTAGATATTCATTAGTTAAAAAGTACATCGAATTTATGTCACTTAACAATTTTCTACCCACCGATTAAGCCTTTATATCCTTCATACCGTCCAGAATATCTCTAAGACTCTCCGATTAATAAAATAAATTTTTTTTAAATATACGTTTAGGAACCCCCATAAGAAAACTTTACCAACGGTTTAATTATAACTTGATTATATATATTCTTTAGTTAAAGATTACATAGAATTTATGTCACTTAGCAATTTTCTGCCCACGGATTAAGTATTTATATCCTTTATACCGTTCAGAATATCTCTAAGACTCTCGCATTAACAAAAAAATATTTAAATATACCATTAGGAACCCCTATTAGAAAACATTACCAACGGTTTAATTATATCTTGATTCTAGATATTCATTAGTTAAAGATTACATCGAATTTATGTCACTCAACAATTTTCTGCCCACCGATTAAGTATTAATATCCTTTATACCCTCCAGAATATCTCTAAGACTCTCCAATTAATAAAAATTTTTTTTTTAAATATACGATTAGGAACACCCATACGAAAACTTTACCAACGGTTTAATTATATCTTGATTATATATATTCATTAGTTAAAGATTACATCGAATTTATGTCAATTAAAAATTTTCTACCCACCGATTAAGCCTTTATATCCTTCATACCGTCCAGAATATCTCTAAGACTCTCCGATTAATAAAATAAATTTTTTTTAAATATACGTTTAGGAACCCCCATAAGAAAACTTTACCAACGGTTTAATTATAACTTGATTATATATATTCTTTAGTTAAAGATTACATCGAATTTATGTCACTCAACAATTTTCTGCCCATTGATTAAGTATTAATATCCTTTATACCGTCCAGAATATCGCTAAGACTCTCCCACTGACAATAAAATATTTAAATATACGTTTAGGAACCCCTATTAGAAAACGTTACCAACGGTTTAATTATATCTTGATTCTAGATATTCATTAGTTAAAGATTACATCGAATTTATGTCACTTAACAATTTTCTACCCACCGATTAAGCCTTTATATCCTTCATACCCTCCAGAATATCTCTAAGACTCTCCGATTAATAAAATAAAATTTTTTTAAATATACGTTTAGGAACCCCCATAAGAAAACTTTACCAACGGTTTAATTATAACTAGATTATATATATTCATTAGTTAAAGATTACATAGAATTTATGTCACTTAGCAATTTTCTGCACACGGATTAAGTATTTATATCCTTTATATCGTCCAGAATATCTCGAAGACTTTCCCACTAACAATAAAATATTTAACTATACGTTTAGGAAGCCCTATTAGAAAACGTTACCAACGGTTTAATTATATCTTGATTCTAGATATTCATTAGTTAAAGATTACATCGAATTTATGTCACTTAACAATTTTCTACCCACCGATTAACCCTTTATATACTTCATACCCTCCAGAATATCTCGAAGACTCTCCCATTAATAAAAAAAGTTTTTTTAAATATACGTTTAGGAACCCCCATAAGAAAACTTTACCAACGGTTTAATTATATCTTGATTATATATATTCATTAGTTAAAGATTACATAGAATTTATGTCACTTAGCAATTTTCTGCCCACCGATTAAGCATTTATATCCTTCATACCCTCCAGAATATCTCTAAGACTCTCCGATTAATAAAATAAAATTTTTTTAAATATACGTTTAGGAACCCCCATAAGAAAACTTTACCAACGGTTTAAATATAACTTGATTATATATATTCATTAGTTAAAGATTACATAGAATTTATGTCACTTAGCAATTTTCTGCACACGGATTAAGTATTTATATCCTTTATACCGTTCAGAATATCTCTAACACTCTCGCATTAACAAAAAAATATTTAAATATACCATTAGGAACCCCTATTAGAAAACATTACCAACGGATTAATTATATCTTGATTCTAGATATTCATTAGTTAAAGATTACATCGAATTTATGTCACGCAACAATTTTCTGCCCACCGATTAAGTATTAATATCCTTTATACGGTCCAGAATATCGCTAAGACTCTCCCACTGACAATAAAATATTTAAATATACGTTTAGGAACCCCTATTAGAAAACGTTACCAACGGTTTAATTATATCTTGATTCTAGATATTCATTAGTTAAAGATTACATCGAATTTATGTCACTTAACAATTTTCTACCCACCGATTAAGCCTTTATATCCTTCATACCCTCCAGAATATCTCTAAGACTCTCGCATTAACAAAAAAATATTTAAATATACCATTAGGAACCCCTATTGGAAAACATTACAAACGGATTAATTATATCTTGATTCTAGATATTCATTAGTTAAAGATTACATCGAATTTATGTCACTCAACAATTTTCTGCCCACCGATTAACCCTTTATATACTTCATACCCTCCAGAATATCTTTAAGACAATAGCATTAACAAAAAAATATTTAAATATACGATTAGGAACCCCTATTAGAAAACGTTACCAACGGTTTAATTATATTTTGATTCTAGATATTCATTAGTTAAAGATTACATCAAATTTATGTCACGTAACAATTTTCTACCCACCGATTAAGCCTTTATATCCTTCATACCCTCCAGAATATCTCTAAGACTCTACCATTATTAAAAAAAAAATTTTTAAATATACGTTTAGGAACCCCCATAAGAAAACTTTACCAACGGTTTAATTATATCTTGATTATATATATTCATTAGTTAAAGATTATATAGAATTTATGTCACTTAACAATTTTCTGACCACCGATTTAGCCTTTATATCCTTCATACCCTCCAGAATATCTCTAACACTCTCCCGAAATAAAATTTTTTTTTTTAAATATACGATTAGGAACCCCTAATAGAAATCGTTACCAACGGTTTAATTATATCTTGATGCTAGATATTCATTAGTTAAAGATTACATCGAATTTATGTCACTTAACAATTTTCTACCCACCGATTAAGCCTTTATATCCTTCATACCCTCCAGAATATCTTTAAGACAATAGCATTAACAAAAAAATATTTAAATATACGATTAGGAACCCCTATTAGAAAACGTTACCAACGGTTTAATTATATTTTGATTCTAGATATTCATTAGTTAAAGATTACATCAAATTTATGTCACGTAACAATTTTCTACCCACCGATTAAGCCTTTATATCCTTCATACCCTCCAGAATATCTCTAAGACTCTACCATTAATAAAAAAAAAATTTTTAAATATACGTTTAGGAACCCCCATAAGAAAACTTTACCAACGGTTTAATTATATCTTGATTATATATATTCATTAGTTAAAGATTACATAGAATTTATGTCACTTAACAATTTTCTGACCACCGATTAAGCCTTTATATCCTTCATACCCTCCAGAATATCTCTAACACTCTCCCGAAATAAAATTTTTTTTTTTAAATATACGATTAGGAACCCCTATTAGAAATCGTTACCAACGGTTTAAATATATCTTGATGCTAGATATTCATTAGTTAAAGATTACATCGAATTTATGTCACTTAACAATTTTCTACCCACCGATTAAGCCTTTATATCCTTCATACCCTCCAGAATATCTCTAAGACTCTCCGATTAATAAAATAAATTTTTTTTAAATATACGTTTAGGAACCCCTATTAGAAAACGTTACCAACGGTTTAATTATATCTTGATTCTAGATATTCATTAGTTAAAGATTACATCGAATTTATGTCACACAACAATTTTCTGCCCACCGATTAAGTATTAATATCCTTTATACCGTCTACAATATCGCTAAGACTCTCCCACTGACAATAAAATATTTAAATATACGTTTAGGAACCCCTATTAGAAAACGTTACCAACGGTTTAATTATATCTTGATTCTAGATATTCATTAGTTAAAGATTACATCGAATTTATGTCACTTAACAATTTTTTGCCCAGCGATTAAGCCTTTATATCCTTCATACCCTCCAGAATATCTCTAAGACTCTCCAATTAATAAAAATTTTTTTTTTAAATATACGATTAGGAACACCCATACGAAAACTTTACCAACGGTTTAATTATATCTTGATTCTAGATATTCATTAGTTAAAGATTACATCGAATTTATGTCACTTAACAATTTTCTCCCCAGCGATTAAGTATTTATATCCTCTATATCGTCCAGAATATCTCTAAGACTTTCCCACTAACAATAAAATATTTAAATATACGATTAGGAACCCCTATTAGAAAACGTTACCAACGGTTTAATTATATCTTGATTCTAGATATTCTTCAGTTAAAGATTACATCGAATTTATGTCACTCAACAATTTTCTGCCCATTGATTAAGTATTAATATCCTTTATACCGTCCAGAATATCTCTAAGACTCTCCCACTAACAATAAAATATTTAAATACACGTTTAGGAACCCCTATTAGAAAACGTTACCAACGGTTTAATTATATCTTGATTCTAGATATTCATTAGTTAAAGATTACATCGAATTTATGTCACTTAAGAATTTTCTCCCCAGCGATTAAGTATTTATATCCTTTATATCGTCCAGAATATCTCGAAGACTTTCCCACTAACAATAAAATATTTAAATATACGTTTAGGAACCCCTATTAGAAAACGTTACCAACGGTTTAATTATATCTTGATTCTAGATATTCATTAGTTAAAGATTACATAGAATTTATGTCACTTAGCAATTTTCTGCACACGGATTAAGTATTTATATCCTTTATACCGTTCAGAATATCTCTAAGACTCTCGCATTAACAAAAAAATATTTAAATATACCATTAGGAACCCCTATTGGAAAACATTACAAACGGATTAATTATATCTTGATTCTAGATATTCATTAGTTAAAGATTACATCGAATTTATGTCACTCAACAATTTTCTGCCCACCGATTAACCCTTTATATACTTCATACCCTCCAGAATATCTTTAAGACAATAGCATTAACAAAAAAATATTTAAATATACGATTAGGAACCCCTATTAGAAAACGTTACCAACGGTTTAATTATATCTTGATTCTAGATATTCATTAGTTAAAGATTACATCGAATTTATGTCACTTAACAATTTTTTGCCCAGCGATTAAGCCTTTATATCCTTCATACCCTCCAGAATATCTCTAAGACTCTCCAATTAATAAAAATTTTTTTTTTAAATATACGATTAGGAACACCCATACGAAAACTTTACCAACGGTTTAATTATATCTTGATTCTAGATATTCATTAGTTAAAGATTACATCGAATTTATGTCACTTAACAATTTTCTCCCCAGCGATTAAGTATTTATATCCTCTATATCGTCCAGAATATCTCTAAGACTTTCCCACTAACAATAAAATATTTAAATATACGATTAGGAACCCCTATTAGAAAACGTTACCAACGGTTTAATTATATCTTGATTCTAGATATTCTTCAGTTAAAGATTACATCGAATTTATGTCACTCAACAATTTTCTGCCCATTGATTAAGTATTAATATCCTTTATACCGTCCAGAATATCTCTAAGACTCTCCCACTAACAATAAAATATTTAAATACACGTTTAGGAACCCCTATTAGAAAACGTTACCAACGGTTTAATTATATCTTGATTCTAGATATTCATTAGTTAAAGATTACATCGAATTTATGTCACTTAAGAATTTTCTCCCCAGCGATTAAGTATTTATATCCTTTATATCGTCCAGAATATCTCGAAGACTTTCCCACTAACAATAAAATATTTAAATATACGTTTAGGAACCCCTATTAGAAAACGTTACCAACGGTTTAATTATATCTTGATTCTAGATATTCATTAGTTAAAGATTACATAGAATTTATGTCACTTAGCAATTTTCTGCACACGGATTAAGTATTTATATCCTTCATACCGTTCAGAATATCTCTAAGACTCTCGCATTAACAAAAAAATATTTAAATATACCATTAGGAACCCCTATTAGAAAACATTACCAACGGTTTAATTATATCTTGATTCTAGATATTCATTAGTTAAAGATTACATCGAATTTATGTCACTCAACAATTTCCTGCCCACCGATTAAGTATTAATATCCTTTATACCGTCCACAATATCGCTAAGACTCTCCCACTGACAATAAAATATTTAAATATACGTTTAGAATCCCCTATTAGAAAACGTTACCAACGGTTTAATTATATCTTGATTCTAGATATTCATTAGTTAAAGATTACATCGAATTTATGTCACTTAACAATTTCCTGCCCACCGATTAAGTATTAATATCCTTTATACCGTCCACAATATCGCTAAGACTCTCCCACTGACAATAAAATATTTAAATATACGTTTAGAATCCCCTATTAGAAAACGTTACCAACGGTTTAATTATATCTTGATTCTAGATATTCATTAGTTAAAGATTACATTGAATTTATGTCACTTAACAATTTTCTCCCCAGCGATTAAGTATTTATATCCTTTATATCGTCCAGAATATCTCTAAGACTTTCCCACTAACAATAAAATATTTAAATATACTTTTAGGAACCCCTATTAGAAAACGTTACCAACGGTTTAATTATATCTTGATTCTAGATATTCATTAGTTAAAGATTACGTCGAATTTATGTCACTTAACAATTTTCTACCCACCGATTAACCCTTTATACACTTCATACCCTCCAGAATATCTTTAAGACAATAGCATTAACAAAAAAATATTTAAATATACGATTAGGAACCCCTATTAGAAAACGTTACCAACGGTTTAATTATATTTTGATTCTAGATATTCATTAGTTAAAGATTACATCAAATTTATGTCACGTAACAATTTTCTACCCACCGATTAAGCCTTTATATCCTTCATACCCTCCAGAATATCTCTAAGACTCTACCATTAATAAAAAAAAAATTTTTAAATATACGTTTAGGAACCCCCATAAGAAAACTTTACCAACGGTTTAATTATATCTTGATTATATATATTCATTAGTTAAAGATTACATAGAATTTATGTCACTTAACAATTTTCTGACCACCGATTAAGCCTTTATATCCTTCATACCCTCCAGAATATCTCTAACACTCTCCCGAAATAAAATTTTTTTTTTTAAATATACGATTCGGAACCCCTATTAGAAATCTTTACCAGCGGTTTAATTATATCTTGATGCTAGATATTCATTAGTTAAAGATTACATCGAATTTATGTCACTTAACAATTTTCTACCCACCGATTAAGCCTTTATATCCTTCATACCCTCCAGAATATCTCTAAGACTCTCCGATTAATAAAATAAATTTTTTTTAAATATATGATTAGGAACCCCTATTAGAAAACGTTACCAACGGTTTAATTATATCTTGATTCTAGATATTCATTAGTTAAAGATTACATCGAATTTATGTCACTTAACAATTTTCTACCCACCGATTAACCCTTTATATACTTCATACCCTCCAGAATATCTTTAAGACAATAGCATTAACAAAAAAATATTTAAATATACGATTAGGAACCCCTATTAGAAAACGTTACCAACGGTTTAATTATATTTTGATTCTAGATATTCATTAGTTAAAGATTACATCAAATTTATGTCACGTAACAATTTTCTACCCACCGATTAAGCCTTTATATCCTTCATACCCTCCAGAATATCTCTAAGACTCTACCATTAATAAAAAAAAAATTTTTAAATATACGTTTAGGAACCCCCATAAGAAAACTTTACCAACGGTTTAATTATATCTTGATTATATATATTCATTAGTTAAAGATTACATAGAATTTATGTCACTTAACAATTTTCTGACCACCGATTAAGCCTTTATATCCTTCATACCCTCCAGAATATCTCTAACACTCTCCCGAAATAAAATTTTTTTTTTTAAATATACGATTCGGAACCCCTATTAGAAATCTTTACCAACGGTTTAATTATATCTTGATGCTAGATATTCATTAGTTAAAGATTACATCGAATTTATGTCACTTAACAATTTTCTACCCACCGATTAAGCCTTTATATCCTTCATACCCTCCAGAATATCTCTAAGACTCTCCGATTAATAAAATAAATTTTTTTTAAATATACGTTTAGGAACCCCCATAAGAAAACTTTACCAACGGTTTAATTATAACTTGATTATATATATTCATTAGTTAAAGATTACATAGAATTTATGTCACTTAGCAATTTTCTGCACACGGATTAAGTATTTATATCCTTTATACCGTTCAGAATATCTCTAAGACTCTCGCATTAACAAAAAAATATTTAAATATACCATTAGGAACCCCTATTAGAAAACATTACCAACGGTTTAATTATATCTTGATTCTAGATATTCATTAGTTAAAGATTACATCGAATTTATGTCACTCAACAATTTTCTGCCCACCGATTAAGTATTAATATCCTTTATACCCTCCAGAATATCTCTAAGACTCTCCAATTAATAAAAATTTTTTTTTTAAATATACGATTAGGAACACCCATACGAAAACTTTACCAACGGTTTAATTATATCTTGATTATATATATTCATTAGTTAAAGATTACATCGAATTTATGTCAATTAAAAATTTTCTACCCGCTGATTAAGCCTTTATATCCTTCATACCCTCCAGAATATCTCTAAGACTTTCCCACTAACAATAAAATTTTTAAATATACGTTTAGGAACCCCTATTAGAAAACGTTACCAACGGTTTAATTATATCTTGATTCTAGATATTCATCAGTTAAAGACTACATCGAATTTATGTCACTCAACAATTTTCTGCCCATTGATTAAGTATTAATATCCTTTATACCGTCCAGAATATCGCTAAGACTCTCCCACTGACAATAAAATATTTAAATATACGTTTAGGAACCCCTATTAGAAAACGTTACCAACGGTTTAATTATATCTTGATGCTAGATATTCATTAGTTAAAGATTACATCGAATTTATGTCACTTAACAATTTTCTACCCACCGATTAAGCCTTTATATCCTTCATACCCTCCAGAATATCTCTAAGACTCTCCGATTAATAAAATACAATTTTTTTAAATATACGTTTAGGAACCCCCATAAGAAAACTTTACCAACGGTTTAATTATATCTTGATTATATATATTCATTAGTTGAAGATTACATAGAATTTATGTCACTTAACAATTTTCTGACCACCGATTAAGCATTTATATCCTTCATACCCTCCAGAATATCTCTAACACTCTCCCAAAATAAAATTTTTTTTTTTAAATATACGATTAGGAACCCCTATTAGAAATCGTTACCAACGGTTTAATTATATCTTGATGCTAGATATTCATTAGTTAAAGATTACAACGAATTTATGTCACTTAACAATTTTCTACCCACCGATTAAGCCTTTATATCCTTCATACCCTCCAGAATGTCTCTAAGACTCTCCGATTAATAAAATAAAATTTTTTTAAATATACGTTTAGGAACCCCCATAAGAAAACTTTACCAACGGTTTAATTATAACTAGATTATATATATTCATTAGTTAAAGATTACATAGAATTTATGTCACTTAGCAATTTTCTGCACACGGATTAAGTATTTATATCCTTTATACCGTTCAGAATATCTCTAAGACTCTCGCATTAACAAAAAAATATTTAAATATACCATTAGGAACCCCTATTAGAAAACATTACCAACGGTTTAATTATATCTTGATTCTAGATATTCATTAGTTAAAGATTACATCGAATTTATGTCACTCAACAATTTTCTGCCCACCGATTAAGTATTAATATCCTTTATACCGTCCACAATATCGCTAAGACTCTCCCACTGACAATAAAATATTTAAATATACGTTTAGAATCCCCTATTAGAAAACGTTACCAACGGTTTAATTATATCTTGATTCTAGATATTCATTAGTTAAAGATTACATCGAATTTATGTCACTTAACAATTTTCTACCCACCGATTAAGCCTTTATATCCTTCATACACTCCAAAATATATCTAAGAATCTCGCATTAAAATGAAAATATTTAAATATATGATTAGGAACCCCTATTAGAAAACGTTACCAACGGTTTAATTATATCTTGATTCTAGATATTCATTAGTTAAAGATTACATTGAATTTATGTCACTTAACAATTTTCTCCCCAGCGATTAAGTATTTATATCCTTTATATCGTCCAGAATATCTCTAAGACTTTCCCACTAACAATAAAATATTTAAATATACTTTTAGGAACCCCTATTAGAAAACGTTACCAACGGTTTAATTATATCTTGATTCTAGATATTCATTAGTTAAAGATTACATCGAATTTATGTCACTTAACAATTTTCTACCCACCGATTAAGCCTTTATATCCTTCATACCCTCCAGAATATCTTTAAGACAATAGCATTAACAAAAAAATATTTAAATATACGATTAGGAACCCCTATTAGAAAACGTTACCAACGGTTTAATTATATTTTGATTCTAGATATTCATTAGTTAAAGATTACATCAAATTTATGTCACGTAACAATTTTCTACCCACCGATTAAGCCTTTATATCCTTCATACCCTCCAGAATATCTCTAAGACTCTACCATTAATAAAAAAAAAATTTTTAAATATACGTTTAGGAACCCCCATAAGAAAACTTTACCAACGGTTTAATTATATCTTGATTATATATATTCATTAGTTAAAGATTACATAGAATTTATGTCACTTAACAATTTTCTGACCACCGATTAAGCCTTTATATCCTTCATACCCTCCAGAATATCTCTAACACTCTCCCGAAAAAAAATTTTTTTTTTTAAATATACGATTAGGAACCCCTATTAGAAATCGTTACCAACGGTTTAATTATATCTTGATGCTAGATATTCATTAGTTAAAGATTACATCGAATTTATGTCACTTAACAATTTTCTACCCACCGATTAAGCCTTTATATCCTTCATACCCTCCAGAATATCTCTAAGACTCTCCGATTAATAAAATAAATTTTTTTTAAATATACGTTTAGGAACCCCCATAAGAAAACTTTACCAACGGTTTAATTATAACTTGATTATATATATTCTTTAGTTAAAGATTACATAGAATTTATGTCACTTAGCAATTTTCTGCCCACGGATTAAGTATTTATATCCTTTATACCGTTCAGAATATCTCTAAGACTCTCGCATTAACAAAAAAATATTTAAATATACCATTAGGAACCCCTATTAGAAAACATTACCAACGGTTTAATTATATCTTGATTCTAGATATTCATTAGTTAAAGATTACATCGAATTTATGTCACTCAACAATTTTCTGCCCACCGATTAAGTATTAATATCCTTTATACCCTCCAGAATATCTCTAAGACTCTCCAATTAATAAAAATTTTTTTTTTAAATATACGATTAGGAACACCCATACGAAAACTTTACCAACGGTTTAATTATATCTTGATTATATATATTCATTAGTTAAAGATTACATCGAATTTATGTCAATTAAAAATTTTCTACCCGCTGATTAAGCCTTTATATCCTTCATACCCTCCAGAATATCTCTAAGACTTTCCCACTAACAATAAAATTTTTAAATATACGTTTAGGAACCCCTATTAGAAAACGTTACCAACGGTTTAATTATATCTTGATTCTAGATATTCATCAGTTAAAGATTACATCGAATTTATGTCACTCAACAATTTTCTGCCCATTGATTAAGTATTAATATCCTTTATACCGTCCAGAATATCGCTAAGACTCTCCCACTGACAATAAAATATTTAAATATACGTTTAGGAACCCCTATTAGAAAACGTTACCAACGGTTTAATTATATCTTGATTCTAGATATTCATTAGTTAAAGATTACATCGAATTTATGTCACTTAACAATTTTCTACCCACCGATTAAGCCTTTATATCCTTCATACCCTCCAGAATATCTCTAAGACTCTCCGATTAATAAAATAAAATTTTTTTAAATATACGTTTAGGAACCCCCATAAGAAAACTTTACCAACGGTTTAATTATAACTAGATTATATATATTCATTAGTTAAAGATTACATAGAATTTATGTCACTTAGCAATTTTCTGCACACGGATTAAGTATTTATATCCTTTATATCGTCCAGAATATCTCGAAGACTTTCCCACTAACAATAAAATATTTAACTATACGTTTAGGAAGCCCTATTAGAAAACGTTACCAACGGTTTAATTATATCTTGATTCTAGATATTCATTAGTTAAAGATTACATCGAATTTATGTCACTTAACAATTTTCTACCCACCGATTAACCCTTTATATACTTCATACCCTCCAGAATATCTCGAAGACTCTCCCATTAATAAAAAAAGTTTTTTTAAATATACGTTTAGGAACCCCCATAAGAAAACTTTACCAACGGTTTAATTATATCTTGATTATATATATTCATTAGTTAAAGATTACATAGAATTTATGTCACTTAGCAATTTTCTGCCCACCGATTAAGCATTTATATCCTTCATACCCTCCAGAATATCTCTAAGACTCTCCGATTAATAAAATAAAATTTTTTTAAATATACGTTTAGGAACCCCCATAAGAAAACTTTACCAACGGTTTAAATATAACTTGATTATATATATTCATTAGTTAAAGATTACATAGAATTTATGTCACTTAGCAATTTTCTGCACACGGATTAAGTATTTATATCCTTTATACCGTTCAGAATATCTCTAACACTCTCGCATTAACAAAAAAATATTTAAATATACCATTAGGAACCCCTATTAGAAAACATTACCAACGGATTAATTATATCTTGATTCTAGATATTCATTAGTTAAAGATTACATCGAATTTATGTCACGCAACAATTTTCTGCCCACCGATTAAGTATTAATATCCTTTATACGGTCCAGAATATCGCTAAGACTCTCCCACTGACAATAAAATATTTAAATATACGTTTAGGAACCCCTATTAGAAAACGTTACCAACGGTTTAATTATATCTTGATTCTAGATATTCATTAGTTAAAGATTACATCGAATTTATGTCACTTAACAATTTTCTACCCACCGATTAAGCCTTTATATCCTTCATACCCTCCAGAATATCTCTAAGACTCTCGCATTAACAAAAAAATATTTAAATATACCATTAGGAACCCCTATTGGAAAACATTACAAACGGATTAATTATATCTTGATTCTAGATATTCATTAGTTAAAGATTACATCGAATTTATGTCACTCAACAATTTTCTGCCCACCGATTAACCCTTTATATACTTCATACCCTCCAGAATATCTTTAAGACAATAGCATTAACAAAAAAATATTTAAATATACGATTAGGAACCCCTATTAGAAAACGTTACCAACGGTTTAATTATATTTTGATTCTAGATATTCATTAGTTAAAGATTACATCAAATTTATGTCACGTAACAATTTTCTACCCACCGATTAAGCCTTTATATCCTTCATACCCTCCAGAATATCTCTAAGACTCTACCATTATTAAAAAAAAAATTTTTAAATATACGTTTAGGAACCCCCATAAGAAAACTTTACCAACGGTTTAATTATATCTTGATTATATATATTCATTAGTTAAAGATTATATAGAATTTATGTCACTTAACAATTTTCTGACCACCGATTTAGCCTTTATATCCTTCATACCCTCCAGAATATCTCTAACACTCTCCCGAAATAAAATTTTTTTTTTTAAATATACGATTAGGAACCCCTAATAGAAATCGTTACCAACGGTTTAATTATATCTTGATGCTAGATATTCATTAGTTAAAGATTACATCGAATTTATGTCACTTAACAATTTTCTACCCACCGATTAAGCCTTTATATCCTTCATACCCTCCAGAATATCTTTAAGACAATAGCATTAACAAAAAAATATTTAAATATACGATTAGGAACCCCTATTAGAAAACGTTACCAACGGTTTAATTATATTTTGATTCTAGATATTCATTAGTTAAAGATTACATCAAATTTATGTCACGTAACAATTTTCTACCCACCGATTAAGCCTTTATATCCTTCATACCCTCCAGAATATCTCTAAGACTCTACCATTAATAAAAAAAAAATTTTTAAATATACGTTTAGGAACCCCCATAAGAAAACTTTACCAACGGTTTAATTATATCTTGATTATATATATTCATTAGTTAAAGATTACATAGAATTTATGTCACTTAACAATTTTCTGACCACCGATTAAGCCTTTATATCCTTCATACCCTCCAGAATATCTCTAACACTCTCCCGAAAAAAAATTTTTTTTTTTAAATATACGATTAGGAACCCCTATTAGAAATCGTTACCAACGGTTTAATTATATCTTGATGCTAGATATTCATTAGTTAAAGATTACATCGAATTTATGTCACTTAACAATTTTCTACCCACCGATTAAGCCTTTATATCCTTCATACCCTCCAGAATATCTCTAAGACTCTCCGATTAATAAAATAAATTTTTTTTAAATATACGTTTAGGAACCCCCATAAGAAAACTTTACCAACGGTTTAATTATAACTTGATTATATATATTCTTTAGTTAAAGATTACATAGAATTTATGTCACTTAGCAATTTTCTGCCCACGGATTAAGTATTTATATCCTTTATACCGTTCAGAATATCTCTAAGACTCTCGCATTAACAAAAAAATATTTAAATATACCATTAGGAACCCCTATTAGAAAACATTACCAACGGTTTAATTATATCTTGATTCTAGATATTCATTAGTTAAAGATTACATCGAATTTATGTCACTCAACAATTTTCTGCCCACCGATTAAGTATTAATATCCTTTATACCCTCCAGAATATCTCTAAGACTCTCCAATTAATAAAAATTTTTTTTTTAAATATACGATTAGGAACACCCATACGAAAACTTTACCAACGGTTTAATTATATCTTGATTATATATATTCATTAGTTAAAGATTACATCGAATTTATGTCAATTAAAAATTTTCTACCCGCTGATTAAGCCTTTATATCCTTCATACCCTCCAGAATATCTCTAAGACTTTCCCACTAACAATAAAATTTTTAAATATACGTTTAGGAACCCCTATTAGAAAACGTTACCAACGGTTTAATTATATCTTGATTCTAGATATTCATCAGTTAAAGATTACATCGAATTTATGTCACTCAACAATTTTCTGCCCATTGATTAAGTATTAATATCCTTTATACCGTCCAGAATATCGCTAAGACTCTCCCACTGACAATAAAATATTTAAATATACGTTTAGGAACCCCTATTAGAAAACGTTACCAACGGTTTAATTATATCTTGATTCTAGATATTCATTAGTTAAAGATTACATCGAATTTATGTCACTTAACAATTTTCTACCCACCGATTAAGCCTTTATATCCTTCATACCCTCCAGAATATCTCTAAGACTCTCCGATTAATAAAATAAAATTTTTTTAAATATACGTTTAGGAACCCCCATAAGAAAACTTTACCAACGGTTTAATTATAACTAGATTATATATATTCATTAGTTAAAGATTACATAGAATTTATGTCACTTAGCAATTTTCTGCACACGGATTAAGTATTTATATCCTTTATATCGTCCAGAATATCTCGAAGACTTTCCCACTAACAATAAAATATTTAACTATACGTTTAGGAAGCCCTATTAGAAAACGTTACCAACGGTTTAATTATATCTTGATTCTAGATATTCATTAGTTAAAGATTACATCGAATTTATGTCACTTAACAATTTTCTACCCACCGATTAACCCTTTATATACTTCATACCCTCCAGAATATCTCGAAGACTCTCCCATTAATAAAAAAAGTTTTTTTAAATATACGTTTAGGAACCCCCATAAGAAAACTTTACCAACGGTTTAATTATATCTTGATTATATATATTCATTAGTTAAAGATTACATAGAATTTATGTCACTTAGCAATTTTCTGCCCACCGATTAAGCATTTATATCCTTCATACCCTCCAGAATATCTCTAAGACTCTCCGATTAATAAAATAAAATTTTTTTAAATATACGTTTAGGAACCCCCATAAGAAAACTTTACCAACGGTTTAAATATAACTTGATTATATATATTCATTAGTTAAAGATTACATAGAATTTATGTCACTTAGCAATTTTCTGCACACGGATTAAGTATTTATATCCTTTATACCGTTCAGAATATCTCTAACACTCTCGCATTAACAAAAAAATATTTAAATATACCATTAGGAACCCCTATTAGAAAACATTACCAACGGATTAATTATATCTTGATTCTAGATATTCATTAGTTAAAGATTACATCGAATTTATGTCACGCAACAATTTTCTGCCCACCGATTAAGTATTAATATCCTTTATACGGTCCAGAATATCGCTAAGACTCTCCCACTGACAATAAAATATTTAAATATACGTTTAGGAACCCCTATTAGAAAACGTTACCAACGGTTTAATTATATCTTGATTCTAGATATTCATTAGTTAAAGATTACATCGAATTTATGTCACTTAACAATTTTCTACCCACCGATTAAGCCTTTATATCCTTCATACCCTCCAGAATATCTCTAAGACTCTCCGATTAATAAAATAAAATTTTTTTAAATATACGTTTAGGAACCCCCATAAGAAAACTTTACCAACGGTTTAATTATAACTAGATTATATATATTCATTAGTTAAAGATTACATAGAATTTATGTCACTTAGCAATTTTCTGCACACGGATTAAGTATTTATATCCTTTATATCGTCCAGAATATCTCGAAGACTTTCCCACTAACAATAAAATATTTAACTATACGTTTAGGAAGCCCTATTAGAAAACGTTACCAACGGTTTAATTATATCTTGATTCTAGATATTCATTAGTTAAAGATTACATCGAATTTATGTCACTTAACAATTTTCTACCCACCGATTAACCCTTTATATACTTCATACCCTCCAGAATATCTCGAAGACTCTCCCATTAATAAAAAAAGTTTTTTTAAATATACGTTTAGGAACCCCCATAAGAAAACTTTACCAACGGTTTAATTATATCTTGATTATATATATTCATTAGTTAAAGATTACATAGAATTTATGTCACTTAGCAATTTTCTGCCCACCGATTAAGCATTTATATCCTTCATACCCTCCAGAATATCTCTAAGACTCTCCGATTAATAAAATAAAATTTTTTTAAATATACGTTTAGGAACCCCCATAAGAAAACTTTACCAACGGTTTAAATATAACTTGATTATATATATTCATTAGTTAAAGATTACATAGAATTTATGTCACTTAGCAATTTTCTGCACACGGATTAAGTATTTATATCCTTTATACCGTTCAGAATATCTCTAACACTCTCGCATTAACAAAAAAATATTTAAATATACCATTAGGAACCCCTATTAGAAAACATTACCAACGGATTAATTATATCTTGATTCTAGATATTCATTAGTTAAAGATTACATCGAATTTATGTCACGCAACAATTTTCTGCCCACCGATTAAGTATTAATATCCTTTATACGGTCCAGAATATCGCTAAGACTCTCCCACTGACAATAAAATATTTAAATATACGTTTAGGAACCCCTATTAGAAAACGTTACCAACGGTTTAATTATATCTTGATTCTAGATATTCATTAGTTAAAGATTACATCGAATTTATGTCACTTAACAATTTTCTACCCACCGATTAAGCCTTTATATCCTTCATACCCTCCAGAATATCTCTAAGACTCTCGCATTAACAAAAAAATATTTAAATATACCATTAGGAACCCCTATTGGAAAACATTACAAACGGATTAATTATATCTTGATTCTAGATATTCATTAGTTAAAGATTACATCGAATTTATGTCACTCAACAATTTTCTGCCCACCGATTAACCCTTTATATACTTCATACCCTCCAGAATATCTTTAAGACAATAGCATTAACAAAAAAATATTTAAATATACGATTAGGAACCCCTATTAGAAAACGTTACCAACGGTTTAATTATATTTTGATTCTAGATATTCATTAGTTAAAGATTACATCAAATTTATGTCACGTAACAATTTTCTACCCACCGATTAAGCCTTTATATCCTTCATACCCTCCAGAATATCTCTAAGACTCTACCATTATTAAAAAAAAAATTTTTAAATATACGTTTAGGAACCCCCATAAGAAAACTTTACCAACGGTTTAATTATATCTTGATTATATATATTCATTAGTTAAAGATTATATAGAATTTATGTCACTTAACAATTTTCTGACCACCGATTTAGCCTTTATATCCTTCATACCCTCCAGAATATCTCTAACACTCTCCCGAAATAAAATTTTTTTTTTTAAATATACGATTAGGAACCCCTAATAGAAATCGTTACCAACGGTTTAATTATATCTTGATGCTAGATATTCATTAGTTAAAGATTACATCGAATTTATGTCACTTAGCAATTTTCTGCACACGGATTAAGTATTTATATCCTTTATATCGTCCAGAATATCTCGAAGACTTTCCCACTAACAATAAAATATTTAACTATACGTTTAGGAAGCCCTATTAGAAAACGTTACCAACGGTTTAATTATATCTTGATTCTAGATATTCATTAGTTAAAGATTACATCGAATTTATGTCACTTAACAATTTTCTACCCACCGATTAACCCTTTATATACTTCATACCCTCCAGAATATCTCGAAGACTCTCCCATTAATAAAAAAAGTTTTTTTAAATATACGTTTAGGAACCCCCATAAGAAAACTTTACCAACGGTTTAATTATATCTTGATTATATATATTCATTAGTTAAAGATTACATAGAATTTATGTCACTTAGCAATTTTCTGCCCACCGATTAAGCATTTATATCCTTCATACCCTCCAGAATATCTCTAAGACTCTCCGATTAATAAAATAAAATTTTTTTAAATATACGTTTAGGAACCCCCATAAGAAAACTTTACCAACGGTTTAAATATAACTTGATTATATATATTCATTAGTTAAAGATTACATAGAATTTATGTCACTTAGCAATTTTCTGCACACGGATTAAGTATTTATATCCTTTATACCGTTCAGAATATCTCTAACACTCTCGCATTAACAAAAAAATATTTAAATATACCATTAGGAACCCCTATTAGAAAACATTACCAACGGATTAATTATATCTTGATTCTAGATATTCATTAGTTAAAGATTACATCGAATTTATGTCACGCAACAATTTTCTGCCCACCGATTAAGTATTAATATCCTTTATACGGTCCAGAATATCGCTAAGACTCTCCCACTGACAATAAAATATTTAAATATACGTTTAGGAACCCCTATTAGAAAACGTTACCAACGGTTTAATTATATCTTGATTCTAGATATTCATTAGTTAAAGATTACATCGAATTTATGTCACTTAACAATTTTCTACCCACCGATTAAGCCTTTATATCCTTCATACCCTCCAGAATATCTCTAAGACTCTCGCATTAACAAAAAAATATTTAAATATACCATTAGGAACCCCTATTGGAAAACATTACAAACGGATTAATTATATCTTGATTCTAGATATTCATTAGTTAAAGATTACATCGAATTTATGTCACTCAACAATTTTCTGCCCACCGATTAACCCTTTATATACTTCATACCCTCCAGAATATCTTTAAGACAATAGCATTAACAAAAAAATATTTAAATATACGATTAGGAACCCCTATTAGAAAACGTTACCAACGGTTTAATTATATTTTGATTCTAGATATTCATTAGTTAAAGATTACATCAAATTTATGTCACGTAACAATTTTCTACCCACCGATTAAGCCTTTATATCCTTCATACCCTCCAGAATATCTCTAAGACTCTACCATTATTAAAAAAAAAATTTTTAAATATACGTTTAGGAACCCCCATAAGAAAACTTTACCAACGGTTTAATTATATCTTGATTATATATATTCATTAGTTAAAGATTATATAGAATTTATGTCACTTAACAATTTTCTGACCACCGATTTAGCCTTTATATCCTTCATACCCTCCAGAATATCTCTAACACTCTCCCGAAATAAAATTTTTTTTTTTAAATATACGATTAGGAACCCCTAATAGAAATCGTTACCAACGGTTTAATTATATCTTGATGCTAGATATTCATTAGTTAAAGATTACATCGAATTTATGTCACTTAACAATTTTCTACCCACCGATTAAGCCTTTATATCCTTCATACCCTCCAGAATATCTTTAAGACAATAGCATTAACAAAAAAATATTTAAATATACGATTAGGAACCCCTATTAGAAAACGTTACCAACGGTTTAATTATATTTTGATTCTAGATATTCATTAGTTAAAGATTACATCAAATTTATGTCACGTAACAATTTTCTACCCACCGATTAAGCCTTTATATCCTTCATACCCTCCAGAATATCTCTAAGACTCTACCATTAATAAAAAAAAAATTTTTAAATATACGTTTAGGAACCCCCATAAGAAAACTTTACCAACGGTTTAATTATATCTTGATTATATATATTCATTAGTTAAAGATTACATAGAATTTATGTCACTTAACAATTTTCTGACCACCGATTAAGCCTTTATATCCTTCATACCCTCCAGAATATCTCTAACACTCTCCCGAAATAAAATTTTTTTTTTTAAATATACGATTAGGAACCCCTATTAGAAATCGTTACCAACGGTTTAAATATATCTTGATGCTAGATATTCATTAGTTAAAGATTACATCGAATTTATGTCACTTAACAATTTTCTACCCACCGATTAAGCCTTTATATCCTTCATACCCTCCAGAATATCTCTAAGACTCTCCGATTAATAAAATAAATTTTTTTTAAATATACGTTTAGGAACCCCTATTAGAAAACGTTACCAACGGTTTAATTATATCTTGATTCTAGATATTCATTAGTTAAAGATTACATCGAATTTATGTCACACAACAATTTTCTGCCCACCGATTAAGTATTAATATCCTTTATACCGTCTACAATATCGCTAAGACTCTCCCACTGACAATAAAATATTTAAATATACGTTTAGGAACCCCTATTAGAAAACGTTACCAACGGTTTAATTATATCTTGATTCTAGATATTCATTAGTTAAAGATTACATCGAATTTATGTCACTTAACAATTTTTTGCCCAGCGATTAAGCCTTTATATCCTTCATACCCTCCAGAATATCTCTAAGACTCTCCAATTAATAAAAATTTTTTTTTTAAATATACGATTAGGAACACCCATACGAAAACTTTACCAACGGTTTAATTATATCTTGATTCTAGATATTCATTAGTTAAAGATTACATCGAATTTATGTCACTTAACAATTTTCTCCCCAGCGATTAAGTATTTATATCCTCTATATCGTCCAGAATATCTCTAAGACTTTCCCACTAACAATAAAATATTTAAATATACGATTAGGAACCCCTATTAGAAAACGTTACCAACGGTTTAATTATATCTTGATTCTAGATATTCTTCAGTTAAAGATTACATCGAATTTATGTCACTCAACAATTTTCTGCCCATTGATTAAGTATTAATATCCTTTATACCGTCCAGAATATCTCTAAGACTCTCCCACTAACAATAAAATATTTAAATACACGTTTAGGAACCCCTATTAGAAAACGTTACCAACGGTTTAATTATATCTTGATTCTAGATATTCATTAGTTAAAGATTACATCGAATTTATGTCACTTAAGAATTTTCTCCCCAGCGATTAAGTATTTATATCCTTTATATCGTCCAGAATATCTCGAAGACTTTCCCACTAACAATAAAATATTTAAATATACGTTTAGGAACCCCTATTAGAAAACGTTACCAACGGTTTAATTATATCTTGATTCTAGATATTCATTAGTTAAAGATTACATAGAATTTATGTCACTTAGCAATTTTCTGCACACGGATTAAGTATTTATATCCTTTATACCGTTCAGAATATCTCTAAGACTCTCGCATTAACAAAAAAATATTTAAATATACCATTAGGAACCCCTATTAGAAAACATTACCAACGGTTTAATTATATCTTGATTCTAGATATTCATTAGTTAAAGATTACATCGAATTTATGTCACTCAACAATTTCCTGCCCACCGATTAAGTATTAATATCCTTTATACCGTCCACAATATCGCTAAGACTCTCCCACTGACAATAAAATATTTAAATATACGTTTAGAATCCCCTATTAGAAAACGTTACCAACGGTTTAATTATATCTTGATTCTAGATATTCATTAGTTAAAGATTACATCGAATTTATGTCACTTAACAATTTCCTGCCCACCGATTAAGTATTAATATCCTTTATACCGTCCACAATATCGCTAAGACTCTCCCACTGACAATAAAATATTTAAATATACGTTTAGAATCCCCTATTAGAAAACGTTACCAACGGTTTAATTATATCTTGATTCTAGATATTCATTAGTTAAAGATTACATTGAATTTATGTCACTTAACAATTTTCTCCCCAGCGATTAAGTATTTATATCCTTTATATCGTCCAGAATATCTCTAAGACTTTCCCACTAACAATAAAATATTTAAATATACTTTTAGGAACCCCTATTAGAAAACGTTACCAACGGTTTAATTATATCTTGATTCTAGATATTCATTAGTTAAAGATTACGTCGAATTTATGTCACTTAACAATTTTCTACCCACCGATTAACCCTTTATATACTTCATACCCTCCAGAATATCTTTAAGACAATAGCATTAACAAAAAAATATTTAAATATACGATTAGGAACCCCTATTAGAAAACGTTACCAACGGTTTAATTATATTTTGATTCTAGATATTCATTAGTTAAAGATTACATCAAATTTATGTCACTTAACAATTTTCTACCCACCGATTAAGCCTTTATATCCTTCATACCCTCCAGAATATCTCAAGGACTCTACCATTAATAAAAAAAAAATTATTAAATATACGTTTAGGAACCCCCATAAGAAAACTTTACCAACGGTTTAATTATATCTTGATTATATATATTCATTAGTTAAAGATTATATAGAATTTATGTCACTTAACAATTTTCTGACCACCGATTAAGCCTTTATATCCTTCATACCCTCCAGAATATCTCTAACACTCTCCCGAAATAAAATTTTTTTTTTTAAATATACGATTAGGAACCCCTAATAGAAATCGTTACCAACGGTTTAATTATATCTTGATGCTAGATATTCATTAGTTAAAGATTACATCGAATTTATGTCACTTAACAATTTTCTACCCACCGATTAAGCCTTTATATCCTTCATACCCTCCAGAATATATTTAAGACAATAGCATTAACAAAAAAATATTTAAATATACGATTAGGAACCCCTATTAGAAAACGTTACCAACGGTTTAATTATATTTTGATTCTAGATATTCATTAGTTAAAGATTACATCAAATTTATGTCACGTAACAATTTTCTACCCACCGATTAAGCCTTTATATCCTTCATACCCTCCAGAATATCTCTAAGACTCTACCATTAATAAAAAAAAAATTTTTAAATATACGTTTAGGAACCCCCATAAGAAAACTTTACCAACGGTTTAATTATATCTTGATTATATATATTCATTAGTTAAAGATTACATAGAATTTATGTCACTTAACAATTTTCTGACCACCGATTAAGCCTTTATATCCTTCATACCCTCCAGAATATCTCTAACACTCTCCCGAAATAAAATTTTTTTTTTTAAATATACGATTAGGAACCCCTATTAGAAATCGTTACCAACGGTTTAAATATATCTTGATGCTAGATATTCATTAGTTAAAGATTACATCGAATTTATGTCACTTAACAATTTTCTACCCACCGATTAAGCCTTTATATCCTTCATACCCTCCAGAATATCTCTAAGACTCTCCGATTAATAAAATAAATTTTTTTTAAATATACGTTTAGGAACCCCTATTAGAAAACGTTACCAACGGTTTAATTATATCTTGATTCTAGATATTCATTAGTTAAAGATTACATCGAATTTATGTCACACAACAATTTTCTGCCCACCGATTAAGTATTAATATCCTTTATACCGTCTACAATATCGCTAAGACTCTCCCACTGACAATAAAATATTTAAATATACGTTTAGGAACCCCTATTAGAAAACGTTACCAACGGTTTAATTATATCTTGATTCTAGATATTCATTAGTTAAAGATTACATCGAATTTATGTCACTTAACAATTTTTTGCCCAGCGATTAAGCCTTTATATCCTTCATACCCTCCAGAATATCTCTAAGACTCTCCAATTAATAAAAATTTTTTTTTTAAATATACGATTAGGAACACCCATACGAAAACTTTACCAACGGTTTAATTATATCTTGATTCTAGATATTCATTAGTTAAAGATTACATCGAATTTATGTCACTTAACAATTTTCTCCCCAGCGATTAAGTATTTATATCCTCTATATCGTCCAGAATATCTCTAAGACTTTCCCACTAACAATAAAATATTTAAATATACGATTAGGAACCCCTATTAGAAAACGTTACCAACGGTTTAATTATATCTTGATTCTAGATATTCTTCAGTTAAAGATTACATCGAATTTATGTCACTCAACAATTTTCTGCCCATTGATTAAGTATTAATATCCTTTATACCGTCCAGAATATCTCTAAGACTCTCCCACTAACAATAAAATATTTAAATACACGTTTAGGAACCCCTATTAGAAAACGTTACCAACGGTTTAATTATATCTTGATTCTAGATATTCATTAGTTAAAGATTACATCGAATTTATGTCACTTAAGAATTTTCTCCCCAGCGATTAAGTATTTATATCCTTTATATCGTCCAGAATATCTCGAAGACTTTCCCACTAACAATAAAATATTTAAATATACGTTTAGGAACCCCTATTAGAAAACGTTACCAACGGTTTAATTATATCTTGATTCTAGATATTCATTAGTTAAAGATTACATAGAATTTATGTCACTTAGCAATTTTCTGCACACGGATTAAGTATTTATATCCTTTATACCGTTCAGAATATCTCTAAGACTCTCGCATTAACAAAAAAATATTTAAATATACCATTAGGAACCCCTATTAGAAAACATTACCAACGGTTTAATTATATCTTGATTCTAGATATTCATTAGTTAAAGATTACATCGAATTTATGTCACTCAACAATTTCCTGCCCACCGATTAAGTATTAATATCCTTTATACCGTCCACAATATCGCTAAGACTCTCCCACTGACAATAAAATATTTAAATATACGTTTAGAATCCCCTATTAGAAAACGTTACCAACGGTTTAATTATATCTTGATTCTAGATATTCATTAGTTAAAGATTACATCGAATTTATGTCACTTAACAATTTCCTGCCCACCGATTAAGTATTAATATCCTTTATACCGTCCACAATATCGCTAAGACTCTCCCACTGACAATAAAATATTTAAATATACGTTTAGAATCCCCTATTAGAAAACGTTACCAACGGTTTAATTATATCTTGATTCTAGATATTCATTAGTTAAAGATTACATTGAATTTATGTCACTTAACAATTTTCTCCCCAGCGATTAAGTATTTATATCCTTTATATCGTCCAGAATATCTCTAAGACTTTCCCACTAACAATAAAATATTTAAATATACTTTTAGGAACCCCTATTAGAAAACGTTACCAACGGTTTAATTATATCTTGATTCTAGATATTCATTAGTTAAAGATTACGTCGAATTTATGTCACTTAACAATTTTCTACCCACCGATTAACCCTTTATACACTTCATACCCTCCAGAATATCTTTAAGACAATAGCATTAACAAAAAAATATTTAAATATACGATTAGGAACCCCTATTAGAAAACGTTACCAACGGTTTAATTATATTTTGATTCTAGATATTCATTAGTTAAAGATTACATCAAATTTATGTCACGTAACAATTTTCTACCCACCGATTAAGCCTTTATATCCTTCATACCCTCCAGAATATCTCTAAGACTCTACCATTAATAAAAAAAAAATTTTTAAATATACGTTTAGGAACCCCCATAAGAAAACTTTACCAACGGTTTAATTATATCTTGATTATATATATTCATTAGTTAAAGATTACATAGAATTTATGTCACTTAACAATTTTCTGACCACCGATTAAGCCTTTATATCCTTCATTCCCTCCAGAATATCTCTAACACTCTCCCGAAATAAAATTTTTTTTTTTAAATATACGATTCGGAACCCCTATTAGAAATCTTTACCAACGGTTTAATTATATCTTGATGCTAGATATTCATTAGTTAAAGATTACATCGAATTTATGTCACTTAACAATTTTCTACCCACCGATTAAGCCTTTATATCCTTCATACCCTCCAGAATATCTCTAAGACTCTCCGATTAATAAAATAATTTTTTTTTAAATATATGATTAGGAACCCCTATTAGAAAACGTTACCAACGGTTTAATTATATCTTGATTCTAGATATTCATTAGTTAAAGATTACATCGAATTTATGTCACTTAACAATTTTCTACCCACCGATTAACCCTTTATATACTTCATACCCTCCAGAATATCTTTAAGACAATAGCATTAACAAAAAAATATTTAAATATACGATTAGGAACCCCTATTAGAAAACGTTACCAACGGTTTAATTATATTTTGATTCTAGATATTCATTAGTTAAAGATTACATCAAATTTATGTCACGTAACAATTTTCTACCCACCGATTAAGCCTTTATATCCTTCATACCCTCCAGAATATCTCTAAGACTCTACCATTAATAAAAAAAAAATTTTTAAATATACGTTTAGGAACCCCCATAAGAAAACTTTACCAACGGTTTAATTATATCTTGATTATATATATTCATTAGTTAAAGATTACATAGAATGTATGTCACTTAACAATTTTCTGACCACCGATTAAGCCTTTATATCCTTCATACCCTCCAGAATATCTCTAACACTCTCCCGAAATAAAATTTTTTTTTTTAAATATACGATTCGGAACCCCTATTAGAAATCTTTACCAACGGTTTAATTATATCTTGATGCTAGATATTCATTAGTTAAAGATTACATCGAATTTATGTCACTTAACAATTTTCTACCCACCGATTAAGCCTTTATATCCTTCATACCCTCCAGAATATCTCTAAGACTCTCCGATTAATAAAATAAATTTTTTTTAAATATACGTTTAGGAACCCCCATAAGAAAACTTTACCAACGGTTTAATTATAACTTGATTATATATATTCATTAGTTAAAGATTACATAGAATTTATGTCACTTAGCAATTTTCTGCACACGGATTAAGTATTTATATCCTTTATACCGTTCAGAATATCTCTAAGACTCTCGCATTAACAAAAAAATATTTAAATATACCATTAGGAACCCCTATTAGAAAACATTACCAACGGTTTAATTATATCTTGATTCTAGATATTCATTAGTTAAAGATTACATCGAATTTATGTCACTCAACAATTTTCTGCCCACCGATTAAGTATTAATATCCTTTATACCCTCCAGAATATCTCTAAGACTCTCCAATTAATAAAAATTTTTTTTTTAAATATACGATTAGGAACACCCATACGAAAACTTTACCAACGGTTTAATTATATCTTGATTATATATATTCATTAGTTAAAGATTACATCGAATTTATGTCAATTAAAAATTTTCTACCCGCTGATTAAGCCTTTATATCCTTCATACCCTCCAGAATATCTCTAAGACTTTCCCACTAACAATAAAACTTTTAAATATACGTTTAGGAACCCCTATTAGAAAACGTTACCAACGGTTTAATTATATCTTGATTCTAGATATTCATCAGTTAAAGACTACATCGAATTTATGTCACTCAACAATTTTCTGCCCATTGATTAAGTATTAATATCCTTTATACCGTCCAGAATATCGCTAAGACTCTCCCACTGACAATAAAATATTTAAATATACGTTTAGGAACCCCTATTAGAAAACGTTACCAACGGTTTAATTATATCTTGATGCTAGATATTCATTAGTTAAAGATTACATCGAATTTATGTCACTTAACAATTTTCTACCCACCGATTAAGCCTTTATATCCTTCATACCCTCCAGAATATCTCTAAGACTCTCCGATTAATAAAATAAAATTTTTTTAAATATACGTTTAGGAACCCCCATAAGAAAACTTTACCAACGGTTTAATTATATCTTGATTATATATATTCATTAGTTGAAGATTACATAGAATTTATGTCACTTAACAATTTTCTGACCACCGATTAAGCATTTATATCCTTCATACCCTCCAGAATATCTCTAACACTCTCCCAAAATAAAATTTTTTTTTTTAAATATACGATTAGGAACCCCTATTAGAAATCGTTACCAACGGTTTAATTATATCTTGATGCTAGATATTCATTAGTTAAAGATTACAACGAATTTATGTCACTTAACAATTTTCTACCCACCGATTAAGCCTTTATATCCTTCATACCCTCCAGAATGTCTCTAAGACTCTCCGATTAATAAAATAAAATTTTTTTAAATATACGTTTAGGAACCCCCATAAGAAAACTTTACCAACGGTTTAATTATAACTAGATTATATATATTCATTAGTTAAAGATTACATAGAATTTATGTCACTTAGCAATTTTCTGCACACGGATTAAGTATTTATATCCTTTATACCGTTCAGAATATCTCTAAGACTCTCGCATTAACAAAAAAATATTTAAATATACCATTAGGAACCCCTATTAGAAAACATTACCAACGGTTTAATTATATCTTGATTCTAGATATTCATTAGTTAAAGATTACATCGAATTTATGTCACTCAACAATTTTCTGCCCACCGATTAAGTATTAATATCCTTTATACCGTCCACAATATCGCTAAGACTCTCCCACTGACAATAAAATATTTAAATATACGTTTAGAATCCCCTATTAGAAAACGTTACCAACGGTTTAATTATATCTTGATTCTAGATATTCATTAGTTAAAGATTACATCGAATTTATGTCACTTAACAATTTTCTACCCACCGATTAAGCCTTTATATCCTTCATACACTCCAAAATATATCTAAGAATCTCGCATTAAAATGAAAATATTTAAATATATGATTAGGAACCCCTATTAGAAAACGTTACCAACGGTTTAATTATATCTTGATTCTAGATATTCATTAGTTAAAGATTACATTGAATTTATGTCACTTAACAATTTTCTCCCCAGCGATTAAGTATTTATATCCTTTATATCGTCCAGAATATCTCTAAGACTTTCCCACTAACAATAAAATATTTAAATATACTTTTAGGAACCCCTATTAGAAAACGTTACCAACGGTTTAATTATATCTTGATTCTAGATATTCATTAGTTAAAGATTACATCGAATTTATGTCACTTAACAATTTTCTACCCACCGATTAAGCCTTTATATCCTTCATACCCTCCAGAATATCTTTAAGACAATAGCATTAACAAAAAAATATTTAAATATACGATTAGGAACCCCTATTAGAAAACGTTACCAACGGTTTAATTATATTTTGATTCTAGATATTCATTAGTTAAAGATTACATCAAATTTATGTCACGTAACAATTTTCTACCCACCGATTAAGCCTTTATATCCTTCATACCCTCCAGAATATCTCTAAGACTCTACCATTAATAAAAAAAAAATTTTTAAATATACGTTTAGGAACCCCCATAAGAAAACTTTACCAACGGTTTAATTATATCTTGATTATATATATTCATTAGTTAAAGATTACATAGAATTTATGTCACTTAACAATTTTCTGACCACCGATTAAGCCTTTATATCCTTCATACCCTCCAGAATATCTCTAACACTCTCCCGAAAAAAAATTTTTTTTTTTAAATATACGATTAGGAACCCCTATTAGAAATCGTTACCAACGGTTTAATTATATCTTGATGCTAGATATTCATTAGTTAAAGATTACATCGAATTTATGTCACTTAACAATTTTCTACCCACCGATTAAGCCTTTATATCCTTCATACCCTCCAGAATATCTCTAAGACTCTCCGATTAATAAAATAAATTTTTTTTAAATATACGTTTAGGAACCCCCATAAGAAAACTTTACCAACGGTTTAATTATAACTTGATTATATATATTCTTTAGTTAAAGATTACATAGAATTTATGTCACTTAGCAATTTTCTGCCCACGGATTAAGTATTTATATCCTTTATACCGTTCAGAATATCTCTAAGACTCTCGCATTAACAAAAAAATATTTAAATATACCATTAGGAACCCCTATTAGAAAACATTACCAACGGTTTAATTATATCTTGATTCTAGATATTCATTAGTTAAAGATTACATCGAATTTATGTCACTCAACAATTTTCTGCCCACCGATTAAGTATTAATATCCTTTATACCCTCCAGAATATCTCTAAGACTCTCCAATTAATAAAAATTTTTTTTTTAAATATACGATTAGGAACACCCATACGAAAACTTTACCAACGGTTTAATTATATCTTGATTATATATATTCATTAGTTAAAGATTACATCGAATTTATGTCAATTAAAAATTTTCTACCCGCTGATTAAGCCTTTATATCCTTCATACCCTCCAGAATATCTCTAAGACTTTCCCACTAACAATAAAATTTTTAAATATACGTTTAGGAACCCCTATTAGAAAACGTTACCAACGGTTTAATTATATCTTGATTCTAGATATTCATCAGTTAAAGATTACATCGAATTTATGTCACTCAACAATTTTCTGCCCATTGATTAAGTATTAATATCCTTTATACCGTCCAGAATATCGCTAAGACTCTCCCACTGACAATAAAATATTTAAATATACGTTTAGGAACCCCTATTAGAAAACGTTACCAACGGTTTAATTATATCTTGATTCTAGATATTCATTAGTTAAAGATTACATCGAATTTATGTCACTTAACAATTTTCTACCCACCGATTAAGCCTTTATATCCTTCATACCCTCCAGAATATCTCTAAGACTCTCCGATTAATAAAATAAAATTTTTTTAAATATACGTTTAGGAACCCCCATAAGAAAACTTTACCAACGGTTTAATTATAACTAGATTATATATATTCATTAGTTAAAGATTACATAGAATTTATGTCACTTAGCAATTTTCTGCACACGGATTAAGTATTTATATCCTTTATATCGTCCAGAATATCTCGAAGACTTTCCCACTAACAATAAAATATTTAACTATACGTTTAGGAAGCCCTATTAGAAAACGTTACCAACGGTTTAATTATATCTTGATTCTAGATATTCATTAGTTAAAGATTACATCGAATTTATGTCACTTAACAATTTTCTACCCACCGATTAACCCTTTATATACTTCATACCCTCCAGAATATCTCGAAGACTCTCCCATTAATAAAAAAAGTTTTTTTAAATATACGTTTAGGAACCCCCATAAGAAAACTTTACCAACGGTTTAATTATATCTTGATTATATATATTCATTAGTTAAAGATTACATAGAATTTATGTCACTTAGCAATTTTCTGCCCACCGATTAAGCATTTATATCCTTCATACCCTCCAGAATATCTCTAAGACTCTCCGATTAATAAAATAAAATTTTTTTAAATATACGTTTAGGAACCCCCATAAGAAAACTTTACCAACGGTTTAAATATAACTTGATTATATATATTCATTAGTTAAAGATTACATAGAATTTATGTCACTTAGCAATTTTCTGCACACGGATTAAGTATTTATATCCTTTATACCGTTCAGAATATCTCTAACACTCTCGCATTAACAAAAAAATATTTAAATATACCATTAGGAACCCCTATTAGAAAACATTACCAACGGATTAATTATATCTTGATTCTAGATATTCATTAGTTAAAGATTACATCGAATTTATGTCACGCAACAATTTTCTGCCCACCGATTAAGTATTAATATCCTTTATACGGTCCAGAATATCGCTAAGACTCTCCCACTGACAATAAAATATTTAAATATACGTTTAGGAACCCCTATTAGAAAACGTTACCAACGGTTTAATTATATCTTGATTCTAGATATTCATTAGTTAAAGATTACATCGAATTTATGTCACTTAACAATTTTCTACCCACCGATTAAGCCTTTATATCCTTCATACCCTCCAGAATATCTCTAAGACTCTCGCATTAACAAAAAAATATTTAAATATACCATTAGGAAACCCTATTGGAAAACATTACAAACGGATTAATTATATCTTGATTCTAGATATTCATTAGTTAAAGATTACATCGAATTTATGTCACTCAACAATTTTCTGCCCACCGATTAACCCTTTATATACTTCATACCCTCCAGAATATCTTTAAGACAATAGCATTAACAAAAAAATATTTAAATATACGATTAGGAACCCCTATTAGAAAACGTTACCAACGGTTTAATTATATTTTGATTCTAGATATTCATTAGTTAAAGATTACATCAAATTTATGTCACGTAACAATTTTCTACCCACCGATTAAGCCTTTATATCCTTCATACCCTCCAGAATATCTCTAAGACTCTACCATTATTAAAAAAAAAATTTTTAAATATACGTTTAGGAACCCCCATAAGAAAACTTTACCAACGGTTTAATTATATCTTGATTATATATATTCATTAGTTAAAGATTACATAGAATTTATGTCACTTAACAATTTTCTGACCACCGATTAAGCCTTTATATCCTTCATACCCTCCAGAATATCTCTAACACTCTCCCGAAATAAAATTTTTTTTTTTAAATATACGTTTAGGAACCCCTATTAGAAAACGTTACCAACGGTTTAATTATATCTTGATTCTAGATATTCATTAGTTAAAGATTACATCGAATTTATGTCACTTAACAATTTTCTACCCACCGATTAAGCCTTTATATCCTTCATACCCTCCAGAATATCTCTAACACTCTCGCATTAACAAAAAAATATTTAAATATACCATTAGGAACCCCTATTGGAAAACATTACAAACGGATTAATTATATCTTGATTCTAGATATTCATTAGTTGAAGATTACATCGAATTTATGTCACTCAACAATTTTCTGCCCACCGATTAACCCTTTATATACTTCATACCCTCCAGAATATCTTTAAGACAATAGCATTAACAAAAAAATATTTAAATATACGATTAGGAACCCCTATTAGAAAACGTTACCAACGGTTTAATTATATTTTGATTCTAGATATTCATTAGTTAAAGATTACATCAAATTTATGTCACGTAACAATTTTCTACCCACCGATTAAGCCTTTATATCCTTCATACCCTCCAGAATATCTCTAAGACTCTACCATTATTAAAAAAAAAATTTTTAAATATACGTTTAGGAACCCCCATAAGAAAACTTTACCAACGGTTTAATTATATCTTGATTATATATATTCATTAGTTAAAGATTACATAGAATTTATGTCACTTAACAATTTTCTGACCACCGATTAAGCCTTTATATCCTTCATACCCTCCAGAATATCTCTAACACTCTCCCGAAATAAAATTTTTTTTTTTAAATATACGTTTAGGAACCCCCATAAGAAAACTTTACCAACGGTTTAATTATATCTTGTTTATATATATTGATTAGTTAAAGATTACATCGAATGTATGTCACTTAACAATTTTCTACCCACCGATTAAGCATTTATATCCTTCATACCCTCCAGAATATCTCTAAGACTCTCCGATTAATAAAATAAAATTTTTTTAAATATACGTTTACGAACCCCCATAAGAAAACTTTACCAACGGTTTAATTATAACTTGATTATATATATTCATTAGTTAAAGATTACATAGAATTTATGTCAGTTAGCAATTTTCTGCACACGGATTAAGTATTTATATCCTTTATACCGTTTAGAATATCTCTAAGACTCTCGCATTAACAAAAAAATATTTAAATATACCATTAGGAACCCCTATTAGAAAACATTACCAACGGATTAATTATATCTTGATTCTAGATATTCATTAGTTAAAGATTACATCGAATTTATGTCACTCAACAATTTTCTGCCCACCGATTAAGTATTAATATCCTTTATACGGTCCACAATATCGCTAAGACTCTCCCACTGACAATAAAATATTTAAATATACGTTTAGGAACCCCTATTAGAAAACGTTACCAACGGTTTAATTATATCTTGATTCTAGATATTCATCAGTTAAAGATTACATCGAATTTATGTCACTCAACAATTTTCTGCCCATTGATTAAGCCTTTATATCCTTCATACCCTCCAGAATATCTATAAGACTCTCGCATTAACAAAAAAATATTTAAATATACCATTAGGAACCCCTATTGGAAAACATTACAAACGGATTAATTATATCTTGATTCTAGATATTCATTAGTTAAAGATTACATCGAATTTATGTCACTCAACAATTTTCTGCCCACCGATTAACCCTTTATATACTTCATACCCTCCAGAATATCTTTAAGACAATAGCATTAACAAAAAAATATTTAAATATACGATTAGGAACCCCTATTAGAAAACGTTACCAACGGTTTAATTATATTTTGATTCTAGATATTCATTAGTTAAAGATTACATCAAATTTATGTCACGTAACAATTTTCTACCCACCGATTAAGCCTTTATATCCTTCATACCCTCCAGAATATCTCTAAGACTCTACCATTAATAAAAAAAAAATTTTTAAATATACGTTTAGGAACCCCCATAAGAAAACTTTACCAACGGTTTAATTATATCTTGATTATATATATTCATTAGTTAAAGATTACATAGAATTTATGTCACTTAACAATTTTCTGACCACCGATTAAGCCTTTATATCCTTCATACCCTCCAGAATATCTCTAACACTCTCCCGAAAAAAAATTTTTTTTTTTAAATATACGATTAGGAACCCCTATTAGAAATCGTTACCAACGGTTTAATTATATCTTGATGCTAGATATTCATTAGTTAAAGATTACATCGAATTTATGTCACTTAACAATTTTCTACCCACCGATTAAGCCTTTATATCCTTCATACCCTCCAGAATATCTCTAAGACTCTCCGATTAATAAAATAAATTTTTTTTAAATATACGTTTAGGAACCCCCATAAGAAAACTTTACCAACGGTTTAATTATAACTTGATTATATATATTCTTTAGTTAAAGATTACATAGAATTTATGTCACTTAGCAATTTTCTGCCCACGGATTAAGTATTTATATCCTTTATACCGTTCAGAATATCTCTAAGACTCTCGCATTAACAAAAAAATATTTAAATATACCATTAGGAACCCCTATTAGAAAACATTACCAACGGTTTAATTATATCTTGATTCTAGATATTCATCAGTTAAAGATTACATCGAATTTATGTCACTCAACAATTTTCTGCCCATTGATTAAGTATTAATATCCTTTATACCGTCCAGAATATCGCTAAGACTCTCCCACTGACAATAAAATATTTATATATACGTTTAGGAACCCCTATTAGAAAACGTTACCAACGGTTTAATTATATCTTGATTCTAGATATTCATTAGTTAAAGATTACATCGAATTTATGTCACTTAACAATTTTCTACCCACCGATTAAGCCTTTATATCCTTCATACCCTCCAGAATATCTCGAAGACTCTCCCATTAATAAAAAAAGTTTTTTTAAATATACGTTTAGGAACCCCCATAAGAAAACTTTACCAACGGTTTAATTATATCTTGATTATATATATTCATTAGTTAAAGATTACATAGAATTTATGTCACTTAGCAATTTTCCTCCCACGGATTAAGTATTTATATCTTTTATACCGTTCAGAATTTCTCTAAGACTCTCGCATTAATAAAAAAAAATTTAAATATACCATTAGGAACCCCTATTGGAAAACATTACAAACGGATTAATTATATCTTGATTCTAGATATTCATTAGTTAAAGATTACATCGAATTTATGTCACTCAACAATTTTCTGCCCACCGATTAAGTATTAATATCCTTTATACGGTCCACAATATCGCTAAGACTCTCCCACTGACAATAAAATATTTAAATATACGTTTAGGAACCCCTATTAGAAAACGATACCAACGGTTTAATTATATCTTGATTCTAGATATTCATTAGTTAAAGATTACATCGAATTTATGTCACTTAACAATTTTCTACCCACCGATTAAGCCTTTATATCCTTCATACCCTCCAGAATATCTCTAAGACTCTCGCATTAAAATGAAAATATTTAAATATATGATTAGGAACCCCTATTAGAAAACGTTACCAACGGTTTAATTATATCTTGATTCTAGATATTCATTAGTTAAAGATTACATCGAATTTATGTCACTTAACAATTTTCTCCCCAGCGATTAAGTATTTATATCCTCTATATCGTCCAGAATATCTCTAAGACTTTCCCACTAACAATAAAATATTTAAATATACGTTTAGGAACCCCCATTAGAAAACGTTACCAACGGTTTAATTATATCTTGATTCTAGATATTCATTAGTTAAAGATTACATCGAATTTATGTCACTTAACAAATTTCTACCCACCGATTAACCCTTTATATACTTCATACCCTCCAGAATATCTTTAAGACAATAGCATTAACAAAAAAATATTTAAATATACGATTAGGAACCCCTATTAGAAAACGTTACCAACGGTTTAATTATATTTTGATTCTAGATATTCATTAGTTAAAGATTACATCGAATTTATGGCACTTAACAATTTTCTACCCACCGATTAAGCCTTTATATCCTTCATACCCTCCAGACTATCTCTAAGACTCTCCCATTAATAAAAAAATTTTTTTTAAATATACGTTTAGGAACCCCCATAAGAAAACTTTACCAACGGTTTAATTATATCTTGATTCTAGATATTCATCAGTTAAAGATTACATCGAATTTATGTCACTCAACAATTTTCTGCCCATTGATTAAGTATTAATATCCTTTATACCGTCCAGAATATCGCTAAGACTCTCCCACTGACAATAAAATATTTAAATATACGTTTAGGAACCCCTATTAGAAAACGTTACCAACGGTTTAATTATATCTTGATTCTAGATATTCATTAGTTAAAGATTACATCGAATTTATGTCACTTAACAATTTTCTACCCACCGATTAAGCCTTTATATCCTTCATACCCTCCAGAATATCTCTAAGACTCTCCGATTAATAAAATAAAATTTTTTTAAATATACGTTTAGGAACCCCCATAAGAAAACTTTACCAACGGTTTAATTATAACTAGATTATATATATTCATTAGTTAAAGATTACATAGAATTTATGTCACTTAGCAATTTTCTGCACACGGATTAAGTATTTATATCCTTTATATCGTCCAGAATATCTCGAAGACTTTCCCACTAACAATAAAATATTTAACTATACGTTTAGGAAGCCCTATTAGAAAACGTTACCAACGGTTTAATTATATCTTGATTCTAGATATTCATTAGTTAAAGATTACATCGAATTTATGTCACTTAACAATTTTCTACCCACCGATTAACCCTTTATATACTTCATACCCTCCAGAATATCTCGAAGACTCTCCCATTAATAAAAAAAGTTTTTTTAAATATACGTTTAGGAACCCCCATAAGAAAACTTTACCAACGGTTTAATTATATCTTGATTATATATATTCATTAGTTAAAGATTACATAGAATTTATGTCACTTAGCAATTTTCTGCCCACCGATTAAGCATTTATATCCTTCATACCCTCCAGAATATCTCTAAGACTCTCCGATTAATAAAATAAAATTTTTTTAAATATACGTTTAGGAACCCCCATAAGAAAACTTTACCAACGGTTTAAATATAACTTGATTATATATATTCATTAGTTAAAGATTACATAGAATTTATGTCACTTAGCAATTTTCTGCACACGGATTAAGTATTTATATCCTCTATATCGTCCAGAATATCTCTAAGACTTTCCCACTAACAATAAAATATTTAAATATACGTTTAGGAACCCCTATTAGAAAACATTACCAACGGATTAATTATATCTTGATTCTAGATATTCATTAGTTAAAGATTACATCGAATTTATGTCACGCAACAATTTTCTGCCCACCGATTAAGTATTAATATCCTTTATACGGTCCAGAATATCGCTAAGACTCTCCCACTGACAATAAAATATTTAAATATACGTTTAGGAACCCCTATTAGAAAACGTTACCAACGGTTTAATTATATCTTGATTCTAGATATTCATTAGTTAAAGATTACATCGAATTTATGTCACTTAACAATTTTCTACCCACCGATTAAGCCTTTATATCCTTCATACCCTCCAGAATATCTCTAAGACTCTCGCATTAACAAAAAAATATTTAAATATACCATTAGGAACCCCTATTGGAAAACATTACAAACGGATTAATTATATCTTGATTCTAGATATTCATTAGTTAAAGATTACATCGAATTTATGTCACTCAACAATTTTCTGCCCACCGATTAACCCTTTATATACTTCATACCCTCCAGAATATCTTTAAGACAATAGCATTAACAAAAAAATATTTAAATATACGATTAGGAACCCCTATTAGAAAACGTTACCAACGGTTTAATTATATTTTGATTCTAGATATTCATTAGTTAAAGATTACATCAAATTTATGTCACGTAACAATTTTCTACCCACCGATTAAGCCTTTATATCCTTCATACCCTCCAGAATATCTCTAAGACTCTACCATTATTAAAAAAAAAATTTTTAAATATACGTTTAGGAACCCCCATAAGAAAACTTTACCAACGGTTTAATTATATCTTGATTATATATATTCATTAGTTAAAGATTACATAGAATTTATGTCACTTAACAATTTTCTGACCACCGATTAAGCCTTTATATCCTTCATACCCTCCAGAATATCTCTAACACTCTCCCGAAATAAAATTTTTTTTTTTAAATATACGTTTAGGAACCCCTATTAGAAAACGTTACCAACGGTTTAATTATATCTTGATTCTAGATATTCATTAGTTAAAGATTACATCGAATTTATGTCACTTAACAATTTTCTACCCACCGATTAAGCCTTTATATCCTTCATACCCTCCAGAATATCTCTAAGACTCTCGCATTAACAAAAAAATATTTAAATATACCATTAGGAACCCCTATTGGAAAACATTACAAACGGATTAATTATATCTTGATTCTAGATATTCATTAGTTAAAGATTACATCGAATTTATGTCACTCAACAATTTTCTGCCCACCGATTAACCCTTTATATACTTCATACCCTCCAGAATATCTTTAAGACAATAGCATTAACAAAAAAATATTTAAATATACGATTAGGAACCCCTATTAGAAAACGTTACCAACGGTTTAATTATATTTTGATTCTAGATATTCATTAGTTAAAGATTACATCAAATTTATGTCACGTAACAATTTTCTACCCACCGATTAAGCCTTTATATCCTTCATACCCTCCAGAATATCTCTAAGACTCTACCATTATTAAAAAAAAAATTTTTAAATATACGTTTAGGAACCCCCATAAGAAAACTTTACCAACGGTTTAATTATATCTTGATTATATATATTCATTAGTTAAAGATTACATAGAATTTATGTCACTTAACAATTTTCTGACCACCGATTAAGCCTTTATATCCTTCATACCCTCCAGAATATCTCTAACACTCTCCCGAAATAAAATTTTTTTTTTTAAATATACGTTTAGGAACCCCCATAAGAAAACTTTACCAACGGTTTAATTATATCTTGTTTATATATATTGATTAGTTAAAGATTACATCGAATGTATGTCACTTAACAATTTTCTACCCACCGATTAAGCATTTATATCCTTCATACCCTCCAGAATATCTCTAAGACTCTCCGATTAATAAAATAAAATTTTTTTAAATATACGTTTACGAACCCCCATAAGAAAACTTTACCAACGGTTTAATTATAACTTGATTATATATATTCATTAGTTAAAGATTACATAGAATTTATGTCAGTTAGCAATTTTCTGCACACGGATTAAGTATTTATATCCTTTATACCGTTCAGAATATCTCTAAGACTCTCGCATTAACAAAAAAATATTTAAATATACCATTAGGAACCCCTATTAGAAAACATTACCAACGGATTAATTATATCTTGATTCTAGATATTCATTAGTTAAAGATTACATCGAATTTATGTCACTCAACAATTTTCTGCCCACCGATTAAGTATTAATATCCTTTATACGGTCCACAATATCGCTAAGACTCTCCCACTGACAATAAAATATTTAAATATACGTTTAGGAACCCCTATTAGAAAACGTTACCAACGGTTTAATTATATCTTGATTCTAGATATTCATCAGTTAAAGATTACATCGAATTTATGTCACTCAACAATTTTCTGCCCATTGATTAAGCCTTTATATCCTTCATACCCTCCAGAATATCTATAAGACTCTCGCATTAACAAAAAAATATTTAAATATACCATTAGGAACCCCTATTGGAAAACATTACAAACGGATTAATTATATCTTGATTCTAGATATTCATTAGTTAAAGATTACATCGAATTTATGTCACTCAACAATTTTCTGCCCACCGATTAACCCTTTATATACTTCATACCCTCCAGAATATCTTTAAGACAATAGCATTAACAAAAAAATATTTAAATATACGATTAGGAACCCCTATTAGAAAACGTTACCAACGGTTTAATTATATTTTGATTCTAGATATTCATTAGTTAAAGATTACATCAAATTTATGTCACGTAACAATTTTCTACCCACCGATTAAGCCTTTATATCCTTCATACCCTCCAGAATATCTCTAAGACTCTACCATTAATAAAAAAAAAATTTTTAAATATACGTTTAGGAACCCCCATAAGAAAACTTTACCAACGGTTTAATTATATCTTGATTATATATATTCATTAGTTAAAGATTACATAGAATTTATGTCACTTAACAATTTTCTGACCACCGATTAAGCCTTTATATCCTTCATACCCTCCAGAATATCTCTAACACTCTCCCGAAAAAAAATTTTTTTTTTTAAATATACGATTAGGAACCCCTATTAGAAATCGTTACCAACGGTTTAATTATATCTTGATGCTAGATATTCATTAGTTAAAGATTACATCGAATTTATGTCACTTAACAATTTTCTACCCACCGATTAAGCCTTTATATCCTTCATACCCTCCAGAATATCTCTAAGACTCTCCGATTAATAAAATAAATTTTTTTTAAATATACGTTTAGGAACCCCCATAAGAAAACTTTACCAACGGTTTAATTATAACTTGATTATATATATTCTTTAGTTAAAGATTACATAGAATTTATGTCACTTAGCAATTTTCTGCCCACGGATTAAGTATTTATATCCTTTATACCGTTCTGAATATCTCTAAGACTCTCGCATTAACAAAAAAATATTTAAATATACCATTAGGAACCCCTATTAGAAAACATTACCAACGGTTTAATTATATCTTGATTCTAGATATTCATTAGTTAAAGATTACATCGAATTTATGTCACTCAACAATTTTCTGCCCACCGATTAAGTATTAATATCCTTTATACGGTCCACAATATCGCTAAGACTCTCCCACTGACAATAAAATATTTAAATATACGTTTAGGAACCCCTATTAGAAAACGTTACCAACGGTTTAATTATATCTTGATTCTAGATATTCATCAGTTAAAGATTACATCGAATTTATGTCACTCAACAATTTTCTGCCCATTGATTAAGTATTAATATCCTTTATACGGTCCACAATATCGCTAAGACTCTCCCACTGACAATAAAATATTTAAATATACGTTTAGGAACCCCTATTAGAAAACGATACCAACGGTTTAATTATATCTTGATTCTAGATATTCATTAGTTAAAGATTACATCGAATTTATGTCACTTAACAATTTTCTACCCACCGATTAAGCCTTTATATCCTTCATACCCTCCAGAATATCTCTAAGACTCTCGCATTAAAATGAAAATATTTAAATATATGATTAGGAACCCCTATTAGAAAACGTTACCAACGGTTTAATTATATCTTGATTCTAGATATTCATTAGTTAAAGATTACATCGAATTTATGTCACTTAACAATTTTCTCCCCAGCGATTAAGTATTTATATCCTCTATATCGTCCAGAATATCTCTAAGACTTTCCCACTAACAATAAAATATTTAAATATACGTTTAGGAACCCCCATTAGAAAACGTTACCAACGGTTTAATTATATCTTGATTCTAGATATTCATTAGTTAAAGATTACATCGAATTTATGTCACTTAACAAATTTCTACCCACCGATTAACCCTTTATATACTTCATACCCTCCAGAATATCTTTAAGACAATAGCATTAACAAAAAAATATTTAAATATACGATTAGGAACCCCTATTAGAAAACGTTACCAACGGTTTAATTATATTTTGATTCTAGATATTCATTAGTTAAAGATTACATCGAATTTATGGCACTTAACAATTTTCTACCCACCGATTAAGCCTTTATATCCTTCATACCCTCCAGACTATCTCTAAGACTCTCCCATTAATAAAAAAAATTTTTTTAAATATACGTTTAGGAACCCCCATAAGAAAACTTTACCAACGGTTTAATTATATCTTGATTCTAGATATTCATCAGTTAAAGATTACATCGAATTTATGTCACTCAACAATTTTCTGCCCATTGATTAAGTATTAATATCCTTTATACCGTCCAGAATATCGCTAAGACTCTCCCACTGACAATAAAATATTTAAATATACGTTTAGGAACCCCTATTAGAAAACGTTACCAACGGTTTAATTATATCTTGATTCTAGATATTCATTAGTTAAAGATTACATCGAATTTATGTCACTTAACAATTTTCTACCCACCGATTAAGCCTTTATATCCTTCATACCCTCCAGAATATCTCTAAGACTCTCCGATTAATAAACTAAAATTTTTTTAAATATACGTTTAGGAACCCCCATAAGAAAACTTTACCAACGGTTTAATTATAACTAGATTATATATATTCATTAGTTAAAGATTACATAGAATTTATGTCACTTAGCAATTTTCTGCACACGGATTAAGTATTTATATCCTTTATATCGTCCAGAATATCTCGAAGACTTTCCCACTAACAATAAAATATTTAACTATACGTTTAGGAAGCCCTATTAGAAAACGTTACCAACGGTTTAATTATATCTTGATTCTAGATATTCATTAGTTAAAGATTACATCGAATTTATGTCACTTAACAATTTTCTACCCACCGATTAACCCTTTATATACTTCATACCCTCCAGAATATCTCGAAGACTCTCCCATTAATAAAAAAAGTTTTTTTAAATATACGTTTAGGAACCCCCATAAGAAAACTTTACCAACGGTTTAATTATATCTTGATTATATATATTCATTAGTTAAAGATTACATAGAATTTATGTCACTTAGCAATTTTCTGCCCACCGATTAAGCATTTATATCCTTCATACCCTCCAGAATATCTCTAAGACTCTCCGATTAATAAAATAAAATTTTTTTAAATATACGTTTAGGAACCCCCATAAGAAAACTTTACCAACGGTTTAAATATAACTTGATTATATATATTCATTAGTTAAAGATTACATAGAATTTATGTCACTTAGCAATTTTCTGCACACGGATTAAGTATTTATATCCTCTATATCGTCCAGAATATCTCTAAGACTTTCCCACTAACAATAAAATATTTAAATATACGTTTAGGAACCCCTATTAGAAAACATTACCAACGGATTAATTATATCTTGATTCTAGATATTCATTAGTTAAAGATTACATCGAATTTATGTCACGCAACAATTTTCTGCCCACCGATTAAGTATTAATATCCTTTATACGGTCCAGAATATCGCTAAGACTCTCCCACTGACAATAAAATATTTAAATATACGTTTAGGAACCCCTATTAGAAAACGTTACCAACGGTTTAATTATATCTTGATTCTAGATATTCATTAGTTAAAGATTACATCGAATTTATGTCACTTAACAATTTTCTACCCACCGATTAAGCCTTTATATCCTTCATACCCTCCAGAATATCTCTAAGACTCTCGCATTAACAAAAAAATATTTAAATATACCATTAGGAACCCCTATTGGAAAACATTACAAACGGATTAATTATATCTTGATTCTAGATATTCATTAGTTAAAGATTACATCGAATTTATGTCACTCAACAATTTTCTGCCCACCGATTAACCCTTTATATACTTCATACCCTCCAGAATATCTTTAAGACAATAGCATTAACAAAAAAATATTTAAATATACGATTAGGAACCCCTATTAGAAAACGTTACCAACGGTTTAATTATATTTTGATTCTAGATATTCATTAGTTAAAGATTACATCAAATTTATGTCACGTAACAATTTTCTACCCACCGATTAAGCCTTTATATCCTTCATACCCTCCAGAATATCTCTAAGACTCTACCATTATTAAAAAAAAAATTTTTAAATATACGTTTAGGAACCCCCATAAGAAAACTTTACCAACGGTTTAATTATATCTTGATTATATATATTCATTAGTTAAAGATTACATAGAATTTATGTCACTTAACAATTTTCTGACCACCGATTAAGCCTTTATATCCTTCATACCCTCCAGAATATCTCTAACACTCTCCCGAAATAAAATTTTTTTTTTTAAATATACGTTTAGGAACCCCTATTAGAAAACGTTACCAACGGTTTAATTATATCTTGATTCTAGATATTCATTAGTTAAAGATTACATCGAATTTATGTCACTTAACAATTTTCTACCCACCGATTAAGCCTTTATATCCTTCATACCCTCCAGAATATCTCTAAGACTCTCGCATTAACAAAAAAATATTTAAATATACCATTAGGAACCCCTATTGGAAAACATTACAAACGGATTAATTATATCTTGATTCTAGATATTCATTAGTTAAAGATTACATCGAATTTATGTCACTCAACAATTTTCTGCCCACCGATTAACCCTTTATATACTTCATACCCTCCAGAATATCTTTAAGACAATAGCATTAACAAAAAAATATTTAAATATACGATTAGGAACCCCTATTAGAAAACGTTACCAACGGTTTAATTATATTTTGATTCTAGATATTCATTAGTTAAAGATTACATCAAATTTATGTCACGTAACAATTTTCTACCCACCGATTAAGCCTTTATATCCTTCATACCCTCCAGAATATCTCTAAGACTCTACCATTATTAAAAAAAAAATTTTTAAATATACGTTTAGGAACCCCCATAAGAAAACTTTACCAACGGTTTAATTATATCTTGATTATATATATTCATTAGTTAAAGATTACATAGAATTTATGTCACTTAACAATTTTCTGACCACCGATTAAGCCTTTATATCCTTCATACCCTCCAGAATATCTCTAACACTCTCCCGAAATAAAATTTTTTTTTTTAAATATACGTTTAGGAACCCCTATTAGAAAACGTTACCAACGGTTTAATTATATCTTGATTCTAGATATTCATTAGTTAAAGATTACATCGAATTTATGTCACTTAACAATTTTCTACCCACCGATTAAGCCTTTATATCCTTCATACCCTCCAGAATATCTCTAAGACTCTCGCATTAACAAAAAAATATTTAAATATACCATTAGGAACCCCTATTGGAAAACATTACAAACGGATTAATTATATCTTGATTCTAGATATTCATTAGTTAAAGATTACATCGAATTTATGTCACTCAACAATTTTCTGCCCACCGATTAACCCTTTATATACTTCATACCCTCCAGAATATCTTTAAGACAATAGCATTAACAAAAAAATATTTAAATATACGATTAGGAACCCCTATTAGAAAACGTTACCAACGGTTTAATTATATTTTGATTCTAGATATTCATTAGTTAAAGATTACATCAAATTTATGTCACGTAACAATTTTCTACCCACCGATTAAGCCTTTATATCCTTCATACCCTCCAGAATATCTCTAAGACTCTACCATTATTAAAAAAAAAATTTTTAAATATACGTTTAGGAACCCCCATAAGAAAACTTTACCAACGGTTTAATTATATCTTGATTATATATATTCATTAGTTAAAGATTACATAGAATTTATGTCACTTAACAATTTTCTGACCACCGATTAAGCCTTTATATCCTTCATACCCTCCAGAATATCTCTAACACTCTCCCGAAATAAAATTTTTTTTTTTAAATATACGTTTAGGAACCCCCATAAGAAAACTTTACCAACGGTTTAATTATATCTTGTTTATATATATTGATTAGTTAAAGATTACATCGAATGTATGTCACTTAACAATTTTCTACCCACCGATTAAGCATTTATATCCTTCATACCCTCCAGAATATCTCTAAGACTCTCCGATTAATAAAATAAAATTTTTTTAAATATACGTTTACGAACCCCCATAAGAAAACTTTACCAACGGTTTAATTATAACTTGATTATATATATTCATTAGTTAAAGATTACATAGAATTTATGTCAGTTAGCAATTTTCTGCACACGGATTAAGTATTTATATCCTTTATACCGTTCAGAATATCTCTAAGACTCTCGCATTAACAAAAAAATATTTAAATATACCATTAGGAACCCCTATTAGAAAACATTACCAACGGATTAATTATATCTTGATTCTAGATATTCATTAGTTAAAGATTACATCGAATTTATGTCACTCAACAATTTTCTGCCCACCGATTAAGTATTAATATCCTTTATACGGTCCACAATATCGCTAAGACTCTCCCACTGACAATAAAATATTTAAATATACGTTTAGGAACCCCTATTAGAAAACGTTACCAACGGTTTAATTATATCTTGATTCTAGATATTCATCAGTTAAAGATTACATCGAATTTATGTCACTCAACAATTTTCTGCCCATTGATTAAGCCTTTATATCCTTCATACCCTCCAGAATATCTATAAGACTCTCGCATTAACAAAAAAATATTTAAATATACCATTAGGAACCCCTATTGGAAAACATTACAAACGGATTAATTATATCTTGATTCTAGATATTCATTAGTTAAAGATTACATCGAATTTATGTCACTCAACAATTTTCTGCCCACCGATTAACCCTTTATATACTTCATACCCTCCAGAATATCTTTAAGACAATAGCATTAACAAAAAAATATTTAAATATACGATTAGGAACCCCTATTAGAAAACGTTACCAACGGTTTAATTATATTTTGATTCTAGATATTCATTAGTTAAAGATTACATCAAATTTATGTCACGTAACAATTTTCTACCCACCGATTAAGCCTTTATATCCTTCATACCCTCCAGAATATCTCTAAGACTCTACCATTAATAAAAAAAAAATTTTTAAATATACGTTTAGGAACCCCCATAAGAAAACTTTACCAACGGTTTAATTATATCTTGATTATATATATTCATTAGTTAAAGATTACATAGAATTTATGTCACTTAACAATTTTCTGACCACCGATTAAGCCTTTATATCCTTCATACCCTCCAGAATAACTCTAACACTCTCCCGAAAAAAAATTTTTTTTTTTAAATATACGATTAGGAACCCCTATTAGAAATCGTTACCAACGGTTTAATTATATCTTGATGCTAGATATTCATTAGTTAAAGATTACATCGAATTTATGTCACTTAACAATTTTCTACCCACCGATTAAGCCTTTATATCCTTCATACCCTCCAGAATATCTCTAAGACTCTCCGATTAATAAAATAAATTTTTTTTAAATATACGTTTAGGAACCCCCATAAGAAAACTTTACCAACGGTTTAATTATAACTTGATTATATATATTCTTTAGTTAAAGATTACATAGAATTTATGTCACTTAGCAATTTTCTGCCCACGGATTAAGTATTTATATCCTTTATACCGTTCTGAATATCTCTAAGACTCTCGCATTAACAAAAAAATATTTAAATATACCATTAGGAACCCCTATTAGAAAACATTACCAACGGTTTAATTATATCTTGATTCTAGATATTCATTAGTTAAAGATTACATCGAATTTATGTCACTCAACAATTTTCTGCCCACCGATTAAGTATTAATATCCTTTATACGGTCCACAATATCGCTAAGACTCTCCCACTGACAATAAAATATTTAAATATACGTTTAGGAACCCCTATTAGAAAACGTTACCAACGGTTTAATTATATCTTGATTCTAGATATTCATCAGTTAAAGATTACATCGAATTTATGTCACTCAACAATTTTCTGCCCATTGATTAAGTATTAATATCCTTTATACCGTCCAGAATATCGCTAAGACTCTCCCACTGACAATAAAATATTTATATATACGTTTAGGAACCCCTATTAGAAAACGTTACCAACGGTTTAATTATATCTTGATTCTAGATATTCATTAGTTAAAGATTACATCGAATTTATGTCACTTAACAATTTTCTACCCACCGATTAAGCCTTTATATCCTTCATACCCTCCAGAATATCTCGAAGACTCTCCCATTAATAAAAAAAGTTTTTTTAAATATACGTTTAGGAACCCCCATAAGAAAACTTTACCAACGGTTTAATTATATCTTGATTATATATATTCATTAGTTAAAGATTACATAGAATTTATGTCACTTAGCAATTTTCCTCCCACGGATTAAGTATTTATATCTTTTATACCGTTCAGAATTTCTCTAAGACTCTCGCATTAATAAAAAAAAATTTAAATATACCATTAGGAACCCCTATTGGAAAACATTACAAACGGATTAATTATATCTTGATTCTAGATATTCATTAGTTAAAGATTACATCGAATTTATGTCACTCAACAATTTTCTGCCCACCGATTAAGTATTAATATCCTTTATACGGTCCACAATATCGCTAAGACTCTCCCACTGACAATAAAATATTTAAATATACGTTTAGGAACCCCTATTAGAAAACGATACCAACGGTTTAATTATATCTTGATTCTAGATATTCATTAGTTAAAGATTACATCGAATTTATGTCACTTAACAATTTTCTACCCACCGATTAAGCCTTTATATCCTTCATACCCTCCAGAATATCTCTAAGACTCTCGCATTAAAATGAAAATATTTAAATATATGATTAGGAACCCCTATTAGAAAACGTTACCAACGGTTTAATTATATCTTGATTCTAGATATTCATTAGTTAAAGATTACATCGAATTTATGTCACTTAACAATTTTCTCCCCAGCGATTAAGTATTTATATCCTCTATATCGTCCAGAATATCTTTAAGACAATAGCATTAACAAAAAAATATTTAAATATACGATTAGGAACCCCTATTAGAAAACGTTACCAACGGTTTAATTATATTTTGATTCTAGATATTCATTAGTTAAAGATTACATCGAATTTATGGCACTTAACAATTTTCTACCCACCGATTAAGCCTTTATATCCTTCATACCCTCCAGACTATCTCTAAGACTCTCCCATTAATAAAAAAATTTTTTTTAAATATACGTTTAGGAACCCCCATAAGAAAACTTTACCAACGGTTTAATTATATCTTGTTTATATATATTGATTAGTTAAAGATTACATCGAATGTATGTCACTTAACAATTTTCTACCCACCGATTAAGCATTTATATCCTTCATACCCTCCAGAATATCTCTAAGACTCTCCGATTAATAAAATAAAATTTTTTTAAATATACGTTTAGGAACCCCCATAAGAAAACTTTACCAACGGTTTAATTATAACTTGATTATATATATTCTTTAGTTAAAGATTACATAGAATTTATGTCACTTAGCAATTTTCTGACCACCGATTAAGCCTTTATATCCTTCATACCCTCCAGAATATCTCTAACACTCTCCCGAAAAAAAATTTTTTTTTTTAAATATACGATTAGGAACCCCTATTAGAAATCGTTACCAACGGTTTAATTATATCTTGATGCTAGATATTCATTAGTTAAAGATTACATCGAATTTATGTCACTTAACAATTTTCTACCCACCGATTAAGCCTTTATATCCTTCATACCCTCCAGAATATCTCTAAGACTCTCCGATTAATAAAATAAATTTTTTTTAAATATACGTTTAGGAACCCCCATAAGAAAACTTTACCAACGGTTTAATTATAACTTGATTATATATATTCATTAGTTAAAGATTACATCGAATTTATGTCACTCAACAATTTTCTGCCCACCGATTAACCCTTTATATACTTCATACCCTCCAGAATATCTTTAAGACAATAGCATTAACAAAAAAATATTTAAATATACGATTAGGAACCCCTATTAGAAAACGTTACCAACGGTTTAATTATATTTTGATTCTAGATATTCATTAGTTAAAGATTACATCAAATTTATGTCACGTAACAATTTTCTACCCACCGATTAAGCCTTTATATCCTTCATACCCTCCAGAATATCTCTAAGACTCTACCATTAATAAAAAAAAAATTTTTAAATATACGTTTAGGAACCCCCATAAGAAAACTTTACCAACGGTTTAATTATATCTTGATTATATATATTCATTAGTTAAAGATTACATAGAATTTATGTCACTTAACAATTTTCTGACCACCGATTAAGCCTTTATATCCTTCATACCCTCCAGAATATCTCTAACACTCTCCCGAAAAAAAATTTTTTTTTTTAAATATACGATTAGGAACCCCTATTAGAAATCGTTACCAACGGTTTAATTATATCTTGATGCTAGATATTCATTAGTTAAAGATTACATCGAATTTATGTCACTTAACAATTTTCTACCCACCGATTAAGCCTTTATATCCTTCATACCCTCCAGAATATCTCTAAGACTCTCCGATTAATAAAATAAATTTTTTTTAAATATACGTTTAGGAACCCCCATAAGAAAACTTTACCAACGGTTTAATTATAACTTGATTATATATATTCTTTAGTTAAAGATTACATAGAATTTATGTCACTTAGCAATTTTCTACCCACGGATTAAGTATTTATATCCTTTATACCGTTCAGAATATCTCTAAGACTCTCGCATTAACAAAAAAATATTTAAATATACCATTAGGAACCCCTATTAGAAAACATTACCAACGGTTTAATTATATCTTGATTCTAGATATTCATTAGTTAAAGATTACATCGAATTTATGTCACTCAACAATTTTCTGCCCACCGATTAAGTATTAATATCCTTTATACGGTCCACAATATCGCTAAGACTCTCCCACTGACAATAAAATATTTAAATATACGTTTAGGAACCCCTATTAGAAAACGTTACCAACGGTTTAATTATATCTTGATTCTAGATATTCATCAGTTAAAGATTACATCGAATTTATGTCACTCAACAATTTTCTGCCCATTGATTAAGTATTAATATCCTTTATACCGTCCAGAATATCGCTAAGACTCTCCCACTGACAATAAAATATTTATATATACGTTTAGGAACCCCTATTAGAAAACGTTACCAACGGTTTAATTATATCTTGATTCTAGATATTCATTAGTTAAAGATTACATCGAATTTATGTCACTTAACAATTTTCTACCCACCGATTAAGCCTTTATATCCTTCATACCCTCCAGAATATCTCGAAGACTCTCCCATTAATAAAAAAAGTTTTTTTAAATATACGTTTAGGAACCCCCATAAGAAAACTTTACCAACGGTTTAATTATATCTTGATTATATATATTCATTAGTTAAAGATTACATAGAATTTATGTCACTTAGCAATTTTCCTCCCACGGATTAAGTATTTATATCTTTTATACCGTTCAGAATTTCTCTAAGACTCTCGCATTAATAAAAAAAAATTTAAATATACCATTAGGAACCCCTATTGGAAAACATTACAAACGGATTAATTATATCTTGATTCTAGATATTCATTAGTTAAAGATTACATCGAATTTATGTCACTCAACAATTTTCTGCCCACCGATTAAGTATTAATATCCTTTATACGGTCCACAATATCGCTAAGACTCTCCCACTGACAATAAAATATTTAAATATACGTTTAGGAACCCCTATTAGAAAACGATACCAACGGTTTAATTATATCTTGATTCTAGATATTCATTAGTTAAAGATTACATCGAATTTATGTCACTTAACAATTTTCTACCCACCGATTAAGCCTTTATATCCTTCATACCCTCCAGAATATCTCTAAGACTCTCGCATTAAAATGAAAATATTTAAATATATGATTAGGAACCCCTATTAGAAAACGTTACCAACGGTTTAATTATATCTTGATTCTAGATATTCATTAGTTAAAGATTACATCGAATTTATGTCACTTAACAATTTTCTCCCCAGCGATTAAGTATTTATATCCTCTATATCGTCCAGAATATCTCTAAGACTTTCCCACTAACAATAAAATATTTAAATATACGTTTAGGAACCCCCATTAGAAAACGTTACCAACGGTTTAATTATATCTTGATTCTAGATATTCATTAGTTAAAGATTACATCGAATTTATGTCACTTAACAAATTTCTACCCACCGATTAACCCTTTATATACTTCATACCCTCCAGAATATCTCGAAGACTCTCCCATTAATAAAAAAATATTTAAATATACGATTAGGAACCCCTATTAGAAAACGTTACCAACGGTTTAATTATATTTTGATTCTAGATATTCATTAGTTAAAGATTACATCGAATTTATGGCACTTAACAATTTTCTACCCACCGATTAAGCCTTTATATCCTTCATACCCTCCAGACTATCTCTAAGACTCTCCCATTAATAAAAAAATTTTTTTTAAATATACGTTTAGGAACCCCCATAAGAAAACTTTACCAACGGTTTAATTATATCTTGTTTATATATATTGATTAGTTAAAGATTACATCGAATGTATGTCACTTAACAATTTTCTACCCACCGATTAAGCATTTATATCCTTCATACCCTCCAGAATATCTCTAAGACTCTCCGATTAATAAAATAAAATTTTTTTAAATATACGTTTAGGAACCCCCATAAGAAAACTTTACCAACGGTTTAATTATAACTTGATTATATATATTCTTTAGTTAAAGATTACATAGAATTTATGTCACTTAGCAATTTTCTGCACACGGATTAAGTATTTATATCCTTTATACCGTTCAGAATATCTCTAAGACTCTCGCATTAACAAAAAAATATTTAAATATACCATTAGGAACCCCTATTAGAAAACATTACCAACGGTTTAATTATATCTTGATTCTAGATATTCATTAGTTAAAGATTACATCGAATTTATGTCACTCAACAATTTTCTGCCCACCGATTAAGTATTAATATCCTTTATACCCTCCAGAATATCTCTAAGACTCTCCAATTAATAAAAATTTTTTTTTTAAATATACGATTAGGAACACCCATACGAAAACTTTACCAACGGTTTAATTATATCTTGATTATATATATTCATTAGTTAAAGATTACATCGAATTTATGTCAATTAAAAATTTTCTACCCGCTGATTAAGCCTTTATATCCTTCATACCCTCCAGAATATCTCTAAGACTTTCCCACTAACAATAAAATTTTTAAATATACGTTTAGGAACCCCTATTAGAAAACGTTACCAACGGTTTAATTATATCTTGATTCTAGATATTCATCAGTTAAAGATTACATCGAATTTATGTCACTCAACAATTTTCTGCCCATTGATTAAGTATTAATATCCTTTATACCGTCCAGAATATCGCTAAGACTCTCCCACTGACAATAAAATATTTAAATATACGTTTAGGAACCCCTATTAGAAAACGTTACCAACGGTTTAATTATATCTTGATGCTAGATATTCATTAGTTAAAGATTACATCGAATTTATGTCACTTAACAATTTTCTACCCACCGATTAAGCCCTTATATCCTTCATACCCTCCAGAATATCTCTAAGACTCTCCGATTAATAAAATAAAATTTTTTTAAATATACGTTTAGGAACCCCCATAAGAAAACTTTACCAACGGTTTAATTATATCTTGATTATATATATTCATTAGTTGAAGATTACATAGAATTTATGTCACTTAACAATTTTCTGACCACCGATTAAGCATTTATATCCTTCATACCCTCCAGAATATCTCTAACACTCTCCCAAAATAAAATTTTTTTTTTTAAATATACGATTAGGAACCCCTATTAGAAATCGTTACCAACGGTTTAATTATATCTTGATGCTAGATATTCATTAGTTAAAGATTACAACGAATTTATGTCACTTAACAATTTTCTACCCACCGATTAAGCCTTTATATCCTTCATACCCTCCAGAATGTCTCTAAGACTCTCCGATTAATAAAATAAAATTTTTTTAAATATACGTTTAGGAACCCCCATAAGAAAACTTTACCAACGGTTTAATTATAACTAGATTATATATATTCATTAGTTAAAGATTACATAGAATTTATGTCACTTAGCAATTTTCTGCACACGGATTAAGTATTTATATCCTTTATATCGTCCAGAATATCTCGAAGACTTTCCCACTAACAATAAAATATTTAAATATACGTTTAGGAAGCCCTATTAGAAAACGTTACCAACGGTTTAATTATATCTTGATTCTAGATATTCATTAGTTAAAGATTACATCGAATTTATGTCACTTAACAATTTTCTACCCACCGATTAACCCATTATATACTTCATACCCTCCAGAATATCTTTAAGACAATAGCATTAACAAAAAAATATTTAAATATACGATTAGGAACCCCTATTAGAAAACGTTACCAACGGTTTAATTATATTTTGATTCTAGATATTCATTAGTTAAAGATTACATCAAATTTATGTCACTTAACAATTTTCTACCCACCGATTAAGCCTTTATATCCTTCATACCCTCCAGAATATCTCAAGGACTCTACCATTAATAAAAAAAAAATTATTAAATATACGTTTAGGAACCCCCATAAGAAAACTTTACCAACGGTTTAATTATATCTTGATTATATATATTCATTAGTTAAAGATTATATAGAATTTATGTCACTTAACAATTTTCTGACCACCGATTAAGCCTTTATATCCTTCATACCCTCCAGAATATCTCTAACACTCTCCCGAAATAAAATTTTTTTTTTTAAATATACGATTAGGAACCCCTATTAGAAATCGTTACCAACGGTTTAATTATATCTTGATGCTAGATATTCATTAGTTAAAGATTACATCGAATTTATGTCACTTAACAATTTTCTACCCACCGACTAAGCCTTTATATCCTTCATACCCTCCAGAATATCTTTAAGACAATAGCATTAACAAAAAAATATTTAAATATACGATTAGGAACCCCTATTAGAAAACGTTACCAACGGTTTAATTATATTTTGATTCTAGATATTCATTAGTTAAAGATTACATCAAATTTATTTCACGTAACAATTTTCTACCCACCGATTAAGCCTTTATATCCTTCATACCCTCCAAAATATCTCTAAGACTCTACCATTAATAAAAAAAAAAATTTTAAATATACGTTTAGGAACCCCCATAAGAAAACTTTACCAACGGTTTAATTATATCTTGATTCTAGATATTCATTAGTTAAAGATTACATCGAATTTATGTCACTCAACAATTTTCTGCCCACCGATTAAGTATTAATATCCTTTATACCCTCCAGAATATCTCTAAGACTCTCCAATTAATAAAAATTTTTTTTTTAAATATACGATTAGGAACACCCATACGAAAACTTTACCAACGGTTTAATTATATCTTGATTATATATATTCATTAGTTAAAGATTACATCGAATTTATGTCAATTAAAAATTTTCTACCCGCCGATTAAGCCTTTATATCCTTCATACCCTCCAGAATATCTCTAAGACTTTCCCACTAACAATAAAATTTTTAAATATACGTTTAGGAACCCCTATTAGAAAACGTTACCAACGGTTTAATTATATCTTGATTCTAGATATTCATCAGTTAAAGATTACATCGAATTTATGTCACTCAACAATTTTCTGCCCATTGATTAAGTATTAATATCCTTTATACCGTCCAGAATATCGCTAAGACTCTCCCACTGACAATAAAATATTTAAATATACGTTTAGGAACCCCTATTAGAAAACGTTACCAACGGTTTAATTATATCTTGATTCTAGATATTCATTAGTTAAAGATTACATCGAATTTATGTCACTTAACAATTTTCTACCCACCGATTAAGCCTTTATATCCTTCATACCCTTCAGAATATCTCTAAGACTCTCCGATTAATAAAATAAAATTTTTTTAAATATACGTTTAGGAACCCCCATAAGAAAACTTTACCAACGGTTTAATTATAACTAGATTATATATATTCATTAGTTAAAGATTACATAGAATTTATGTCACTTAGCAATTTTCTGCACACGGATTAAGTATTTATATCCTTTATATCGTCCAGAATATCTCGAAGACTTTCCCACTAACAATAAAATATTTAAATATACGTTTAGGAAGCCCTATTAGAAAACGTTACCAACGGTTTAATTATATCTTGATTCTAGATATTCATTAGTTAAAGATTACATCGAATTTATGTCACTTAACAATTTTCTACCCACCGATTAACCCTTTATATACTTCATACCCTCCAGAATATCTCGAAGACTCTCCCATTAATAAAAAAAGTTTTTTTAAATATACGTTTAGGAACCCCCATAAGAAAACTTTACCAACGGTTTAATTATATCTTGATTATATATATTCATTAGTTAAAGATTACATAGAATTTATGTCACTTAGCAATTTTCTGCCCACCGATTAAGCATTTATATCCTTCATACCCTCCAGAATATCTCTAAGACTCTCCGATTAATAAAATAAAATTTTTTTAAATATACGTTTAGGAACCCCCATAAGAAAACTTTACCAACGGTTTAAATATAACTTGATTATATATATTCATTAGTTAAAGATTACATAGAATTTATGTCACTTAGCAATTTTCTGCACACGGATTAAGTATTTATATCCTTTATACCGTTCAGAATATCTCTAACACTCTCGCATTAACAAAAAAATATTTAAATATACCATTAGGAACCCCTATTAGAAAACATTACCAACGGATTAATTATATCTTGATTCTAGATATTCATTAGTTAAAGATTACATCGAATTTATGTCACGCAACAATTTTCTGCCCACCGATTAAGTATTAATATCCTTTATACGGTCCAGAATATCGCTAAGACTCTGCCACTGACAATAAAATATTTAAATATACGTTTAGGAACCCCTATTAGAAAACGTTACCAACGGTTTAATTATATCTTGATTCTAGATATTCATTAGTTAAAGATTACATCGAATTTATGTCACTTAACAATTTTCTACCCACCGATTAAGCCTTTATATCCTTCATACCCTCCAGAATATCTCTAAGACTCTCGCATTAACAAAAAAATATTTAAATATACCATTAGGAACCCCTATTGGAAAACATTACAAACGGATTAATTATATCTTGATTCTAGATATTCATTAGTTAAAGATTACATCGAATTTATGTCACTCAACAATTTTCTGCCCACCGATTAACCCTTTATATACTTCATACCCTCCAGAATATCTTTAAGACAATAGCATTAACAAAAAAATATTTAAATATACGATTAGGAACCCCTATTAGAAAACGTTACCAACGGTTTAATTATATTTTGATTCTAGATATTCATTAGTTAAAGATTACATCAAATTTATGTCACGTAACAATTTTCTACCCACCGATTAAGCCTTTATATCCTTCATACCCTCCAGAATATCTCTAAGACTCTACCATTATTAAAAAAAAAATTTTTAAATATACGTTTAGGAACCCCCATAAGAAAACTTTACCAACGGTTTAATTATATCTTGATTATATATATTCATTAGTTAAAGATTACATAGAATTTATGTCAGTTAGCAATTTTCTGCACACGGATTAAGTATTTATATCCTTTATACCGTTCAGAATATCTCTAAGACTCTCGCATTAACAAAAAAATATTTAAATATACCATTAGGAACCCCTATTAGAAAACATTACCAACGGATTAATTATATCTTGATTCTAGATATTCATTAGTTAAAGATTACATCGAATTTATGTCACTCAACAATTTTCTGCCCACCGATTAAGTATTAATATCCTTTATACGGTCCACAATATCGCTAAGACTCTCCCACTGACAATAAAATATTTAAATATACGTTTAGGAACCCCTATTAGAAAACGTTACCAACGGTTTAATTATATCTTGATTCTAGATATTCATCAGTTAAAGATTACATCGAATTTATGTCACTCAACAATTTTCTGCCCATTGATTAAGCCTTTATATCCTTCATACCCTCCAGAATATCTCTAAGACTCTCGCATTAACAAAAAAATATTTAAATATACCATTAGGAACCCCTATTGGAAAACATTACAAACGGATTAATTATATCTTGATTCTAGATATTCATTAGTTAAAGATTACATCGAATTTATGTCACTCAACAATTTTCTGCCCACCGATTAACCCTTTATATACTTCATACCCTCCAGAATATCTTTAAGACAATAGCATTAACAAAAAAATATTTAAATATACGATTAGGAACCCCTATTAGAAAACGTTACCAACGGTTTAATTATATTTTGATTCTAGATATTCATTAGTTAAAGATTACATAGAATTTATGTCACTTAACAATTTTCTACCCACCGATTAAGCATTTATATCCTTCATACCCTCCAGAATATCTCTAAGACTCTCCGATTAATAAAATAAAATTTTTTTAAATATACGTTTAGGAACCCCCATAAGAAAACTTTACCAACGGTTTAATTATAACTTGATTATATATATTCATTAGTTAAAGATTACATAGAATTTATGTCAGTTAGCAATTTTCTGCACACGGATTAAGTATTTATATCCTTTATACCGTTCACAATATCTCTAAGACTCTCGCATTAACAAAAAAATATTTAAATATACCATTAGGAACCCCTATTAGAAAACATTACCAACGGATTAATTATATCTTGATTCTAGATATTCATTAGTTAAAGATTACATCGAATTTATGTCACTCAACAATTTTCTGCCCACCGATTAAGTATTAATATCCTTTATACGGTCCACAATATCGCTAAGACTCTCCCACTGACAATAAAATATTTAAATATACGTTTAGGAACCCCTATTAGAAAACGTTACCAACGGTTTAATTATATCTTGATTCTAGATATTCATCAGTTAAAGATTACATCGAATTTATGTCACTCAACAATTTTCTGCCCATTGATTAAGTATTAATATCCTTTATACCGTCCAGAATATCGCTAAGACTCTCCCACTGACAATAAAATATTTAAATATACGTTTAGGAACCCCTATTAGAAAACGTTACCAACGGTTTAATTATATCTTGATTCTAGATATTCATTAGTTAAAGATTACATCGAATTTATGTCACTTAACAATTTTCTACCCACCGATTAAGCCTTTATATCCTTCATACCCTCCAGAATATCTCGAAGACTCTCCCATTAATAAAAAAAGTTTTTTTAAATATACGTTTAGGAACCCCCATAAGAAAACTTTACCAACGGTTTAATTATATCTTGATTATATATATTCATTAGTTAAAGATTACATAGAATTTATGTCACTTAGCAATTTTCCTCCCACGGATTAAGTATTTATATCTTTTATACCGTTCAGAATTTCTCTAAGACTCTCGCATTAATAAAAAAAAATTTAAATATACCATTAGGAACCCCTATTGGAAAACATTACAAACGGATTAATTATATCTTGATTCTAGATATTCATTAGTTAAAGATTACATCGAATTTATGTCACTCAACAATTTTCTGCCCACCGATTAAGTATTAATATCCTTTATACGGTCCACAATATCGCTAAGACTCTCCCACTGACAATAAAATATTTAAATATACGTTTAGGAACCCCCATAAGAAAACTTTACCAACGGTTTAATTATATCTTGTTTATATATATTGATTAGTTAAAGATTACATCGAATGTATGTCACTTAACAATTTTCTACCCACCGATTAAGCATTTATATCCTTCATACCCTCCAGAATATCTCTAAGACTCTCCGATTAATAAAATAAAATTTTTTTAAATATACGTTTAGGAACCCCCATAAGAAAACTTTACCAACGGTTTAATTATAACTTGATTATATATATTCTTTAGTTAAAGATTACATAGAATTTATGTCACTTAGCAATTTTCTGCACACGGATTAAGTATTTATATCCTTTATACCGTTCAGAATATCTCTAAGACTCTCGCATTAACAAAAAAATATTTAAATATACCATTAGGAACCCCTATTAGAAAACATTACCAACGGTTTAATTATATCTTGATTCTAGATATTCATTAGTTAAAGATTACATCGAATTTATGTCACTCAACAATTTTCTGCCCACCGATTAAGTATTAATATCCTTTATACCCTCCAGAATATCTCTAAGACTCTCCAATTAATAAAAATTTTTTTTTTAAATATACGATTAGGAACACCCATACGAAAACTTTACCAACGGTTTAATTATATCTTGATTATATATATTCATTAGTTAAAGATTACATCGAATTTATGTCAATTAAAAATTTTCTACCCGCTGATTAAGCCTTTATATCCTTCATACCCTCCAGAATATCTCTAAGACTTTCCCACTAACAATAAAATTTTTAAATATACGTTTAGGAACCCCTATTAGAAAACGTTACCAACGGTTTAATTATATCTTGATTCTAGATATTCATCAGTTAAAGATTACATCGAATTTATGTCACTCAACAATTTTCTGCCCATTGATTAAGTATTAATATCCTTTATACCGTCCAGAATATCGCTAAGACTCTCCCACTGACAATAAAATATTTAAATATACGTTTAGGAACCCCTATTAGAAAACGTTACCAACGGTTTAATTATATCTTGATGCTAGATATTCATTAGTTAAAGATTACATCGAATTTATGTCACTTAACAATTTTCTACCCACCGATTAAGCCTTTATATCCTTCATACCCTCCAGAATATCTCTAAGACTCTCCGATTAATAAAATAAAATTTTTTTAAATATACGTTTAGGAACCCCCATAAGAAAACTTTACCAACGGTTTAATTATATCTTGATTATATATATTCATTAGTTGAAGATTACATAGAATTTATGTCACTTAACAATTTTCTGACCACCGATTAAGCATTTATATCCTTCATACCCTCCAGAATATCTCTAACACTCTCCCAAAATAAAATTTTTTTTTTTAAATATACGATTAGGAACCCCTATTAGAAATCGTTACCAACGGTTTAATTATATCTTGATGCTAGATATTCATTAGTTAAAGATTACAACGAATTTATGTCACTTAACAATTTTCTACCCACCGATTAAGCCTTTATATCCTTCATACCCTCCAGAATGTCTCTAAGACTCTCCGATTAATAAAATAAAATTTTTTTAAATATACGTTTAGGAACCCCCATAAGAAAACTTTACCAACGGTTTAATTATAACTAGATTATATATATTCATTAGTTAAAGATTACATAGAATTTATGTCACTTAGCAATTTTCTGCACACGGATTAAGTATTTATATCCTTTATATCGTCCAGAATATCTCGAAGACTTTCCCACTAACAATAAAATATTTAAATATACGTTTAGGAAGCCCTATTAGAAAACGTTACCAACGGTTTAATTATATCTTGATTCTAGATATTCATTAGTTAAAGATTACATCGAATTTATGTCACTTAACAATTTTCTACCCACCGATTAACCCATTATATACTTCATACCCTCCAGAATATCTTTAAGACAATAGCATTAACAAAAAAATATTTAAATATACGATTAGGAACCCCTATTAGAAAACGTTACCAACGGTTTAATTATATTTTGATTCTAGATATTCATTAGTTAAAGATTACATCAAATTTATGTCACTTAACAATTTTCTACCCACCGATTAAGCCTTTATATCCTTCATACCCTCCAGAATATCTCAAGGACTCTACCATTAATAAAAAAAAAATTATTAAATATACGTTTAGGAACCCCCATAAGAAAACTTTACCAACGGTTTAATTATATCTTGATTATATATATATTCATTAGTTAAAGATTATATAGAATTTATGTCACTTAACAATTTTCTGACCACCGATTAAGCCTTTATATCCTTCATACCCTCCAGAATATCTCTAACACTCTCCCGAAATAAAATTTTTTTTTTTAAATATACGATTAGGAACCCCTATTAGAAAACGTTACCAACGGTTTAATTATATTTTGATTCTAGATATTCATTAGTTAAAGATTACATCAAATTTATTTCACGTAACAATTTTCTACCCACCGATTAAGCCTTTATATCCTTCATACCCTCCAGAATATCTCTAAGACTCTACCATTAATAAAGAAAAAATTTTTAAATATACGTTTAGGAACCCCCATAAGAAAACTTTACCAACGGTTTAATTATATCTTGATTCTAGATATTCATTAGTTAAAGATTACATCGAATTTATGTCACTCAACAATTTTTTGCCCACCGATTAAGTATTAATATCCTTTATACCCTCCAGAATATCTCTAAGACTCTCCAATTAATAAAAATTTTTTTTTTAAATATACGATTAGGAACACCCATACGAAAACTTTACCAACGGTTTAATTATATCTTGATTATATATATTCATTAGTTAAAGATTACATCGAATTTATGTCAATTAAAAATTTTCTACCCGCCGATTAAGCCTTTATATCCTTCATACCCTCCAGAATATCTCTAAGACTTTCCCACTAACAATAAAATTTTTAAATATACGTTTAGGAACCCCTATTAGAAAACGTTACCAACGGTTTAATTATATCTTGATTCTAGATATTCATCAGTTAAAGATTACATCGAATTTATGTCACTCAACAATTTTCTGCCCATTGATTAAGTATTAATATCCTTTATACCGTCCAGAATATCGCTAAGACTCTCCCACTGACAATAAAATATTTAAATATACGTTTAGGAACCCCTATTAGAAAACGTTACCAACGGTTTAATTATATCTTGATTCTAGATATTCATTAGTTAAAGATTACATCGAATTTATGTCACTTAACAATTTTCTACCCACCGATTAAGCCTTTATATCCTTCATACCCTCCAGAATATCTCTAAGACTCTCCGATTAATAAAATAAAATTTTTTTAAATATACGTTTAGGAACCCCCATAAGAAAACTTTACCAACGGTTTAATTATAACTAGATTATATATATTCATTAGTTAAAGATTACATAGAATTTATGTCACTTAGCAATTTTCTGCACACGGATTAAGTATTTATATCCTTTATATCGTCCAGAATATCTCGAAGACTTTCCCACTAACAATAAAATATTTAAATATACGTTTAGGAAGCCCTATTAGAAAACGTTACCAACGGTTTAATTATATCTTGATTCTAGATATTCATTAGTTAAAGATTACATCGAATTTATGTCACTTAACAATTTTCTACCCACCGATTAACCCTTTATATACTTCATACCCTCCAGAATATCTCGAAGACTCTCCCATTAATAAAAAAAGTTTTTTTAAATATACGTTTAGGAACCCCCATAAGAAAACTTTACCAACGGTTTAATTATATCTTGATTATATATATTCATTAGTTAAAGATTACATAGAATTTATGTCACTTAGCAATTTTCTGCCCACCGATTAAGCATTTATATCCTTCATACCCTCCAGAATATCTCTAAGACTCTCCGATTAATAAAATAAAATTTTTTTAAATATACGTTTAGGAACCCCCATAAGAAAACTTTACCAACGGTTTAAATATAACTTGATTATATATATTCATTAGTTAAAGATTACATAGAATTTATGTCACTTAGCAATTTTCTGCACACGGATTAAGTATTTATATCCTTTATACCGTTCAGAATATCTCTAACACTCTCGCATTAACAAAAAAATATTTAAATATACCATTAGGAACCCCTATTAGAAAACATTACCAACGGATTAATTATATCTTGATTCTAGATATTCATTAGTTAAAGATTACATCGAATTTATGTCACGCAACAATTTTCTGCCCACCGATTAAGTATTAATATCCTTTATACGGTCCAGAATATCGCTAAGACTCTCCCACTGACAATAAAATATTTAAATATACGTTTAGGAACCCCTATTAGAAAACGTTACCAACGGTTTAATTATATCTTGATTCTAGATATTCATTAGTTAAAGATTACATCGAATTTATGTCACTTAACAATTTTCTACCCACCGATTAAGCCTTTATATCCTTCATACCCTCCAGAATATCTCTAAGACTCTCGCATTAACAAAAAAATATTTAAATATACCATTAGGAACCCCTATTGGAAAACATTACAAACGGATTAATTATATCTTGATTCTAGATATTCATTAGTTAAAGATTACATCGAATTTATGTCACTCAACAATTTTCTGCCCACCGATTAACCCTTTATATACTTCATACCCTCCAGAATATCTTTAAGACAATAGCATTAACAAAAAAATATTTAAATATACGATTAGGAACCCCTATTAGAAAACGTTACCAACGGTTTAATTATATTTTGATTCTAGATATTCATTAGTTAAAGATTACATCAAATTTATGTCACGTAACAATTTTCTACCCACCGATTAAGCCTTTATATCCTTCATACCCTCCAGAATATCTCTAAGACTCTACCATTATTAAAAAAAAAATTTTTAAATATACGTTTAGGAACCCCCATAAGAAAACTTTACCAACGGTTTAATTATATCTTGATTATATATATTCATTAGTTAAAGATTACATAGAATTTATGTCACTTAACAATTTTCTGACCACCGATTAAGCCTTTATATCCTTCATACCCTCCAGAATATCTCTAACACTCTCCCGAAATAAAATTTTTTTTTTTAAATATACGTTTAGGAACCCCCATAAGAAAACTTTACCAACGGTTTAATTATATCTTGTTTATATATATTGATTAGTTAAAGATTACATCGAATGTATGTCACTTAACAATTTTCTACCCACCGATTAAGCATTTATATCCTTCATACCCTCCAGAATATCTCTAAGACTCTCCGATTAATAAAATAAAATTTTTTTAAATATACGTTTAGGAACCCCCATAAGAAAACTTTACAAACGGTTTAATTATAACTTGATTATATATATTCATTAGTTAAAGATTACATAGAATTTATGTCAGTTAGCAATTTTCTGCACACGGATTAAGTATTTATATCCTTTATACCGTTCAGAATATCTCTAAGACTCTCGCATTAACAAAAAAATATTTAAATATACCATTAGGAACCCCTATTAGAAAACATTACCAACGGATTAATTATATCTTGATTCTAGATATTCATTAGTTAAAGATTACATCGAATTTATGTCACTCAACAATTTTCTGCCCACCGATTAAGTATTAATATCCTTTATACGGTCCACAATATCGCTAAGACTCTCCCACTGACAATAAAATATTTAAATATACGTTTAGGAACCCCTATTAGAAAACGTTACCAACGGTTTAATTATATCTTGATTCTAGATATTCATCAGTTAAAGATTACATCGAATTTATGTCACTCAACAATTTTCTGCCCATTGATTAAGCCTTTATATCCTTCATACCCTCCAGAATATCTCTAAGACTCTCGCATTAACAAAAAAATATTTAAATATACCATTAGGAACCCCTATTGGAAAACATTACAAACGGATTAATTATATCTTGATTCTAGATATTCATTAGTTAAAGATTACATCGAATTTATGTCACTCAACAATTTTCTGCCCACCGATTAACCCTTTATATACTTCATACCCTCCAGAATATCTTTAAGACAATAGCATTAACAAAAAAATATTTAAATATACGATTAGGAACCCCTATTAGAAAACGTTACCAACGGTTTAATTATATTTTGATTCTAGATATTCATTAGTTAAAGATTACATAGAATTTATGTCACTTAACAATTTTCTACCCACCGATTAAGCATTTATATCCTTCATACCCTCCAGAATATCTCTAAGACTCTCCGATTAATAAAATAAAATTTTTTTAAATATACGTTTAGGAACCCCCATAAGAAAACTTTACCAACGGTTTAATTATAACTTGATTATATATATTCATTAGTTAAAGATTACATAGAATTTATGTCAGTTAGCAATTTTCTGCACACGGATTAAGTATTTATATCCTTTATACCGTTCACAATATCTCTAAGACTCTCGCATTAACAAAAAAATATTTAAATATACCATTAGGAACCCCTATTAGAAAACATTACCAACGGATTAATTATATCTTGATTCTAGATATTCATTAGTTAAAGATTACATCGAATTTATGTCACTCAACAATTTTCTGCCCACCGATTAAGTATTAATATCCTTTATACGGTCCACAATATCGCTAAGACTCTCCCACTGACAATAAAATATTTAAATATACGTTTAGGAACCCCTATTAGAAAACGTTACCAACGGTTTAATTATATCTTGATTCTAGATATTCATCAGTTAAAGATTACATCGAATTTATGTCACTCAACAATTTTCTGCCCATTGATTAAGTATTAATATCCTTTATACCGTCCAGAATATCGCTAAGACTCTCCCACTGACAATAAAATATTTAAATATACGTTTAGGAACCCCTATTAGAAAACGTTACCAACGGTTTAATTATATCTTGATTCTAGATATTCATTAGTTAAAGATTACATCGAATTTATGTCACTTAACAATTTTCTACCCACCGATTAAGCCTTTATATCCTTCATACCCTCCAGAATATCTCGAAGACTCTCCCATTAATAAAAAAAGTTTTTTTAAATATACGTTTAGGAACCCCCATAAGAAAACTTTACCAACGGTTTAATTATATCTTGATTATATATATTCATTAGTTAAAGATTACATAGAATTTATGTCACTTAGCAATTTTCCTCCCACGGATTAAGTATTTATATCTTTTATACCGTTCAGAATTTCTCTAAGACTCTCGCATTAATAAAAAAAAATTTAAATATACCATTAGGAACCCCTATTGGAAAACATTACAAACGGATTAATTATATCTTGATTCTAGATATTCATTAGTTAAAGATTACATCGAATTTATGTCACTCAACAATTTTCTGCCCACCGATTAAGTATTAATATCCTTTATACGGTCCACAATATCGCTAAGACTCTCCCACTGACAATAAAATATTTAAATATACGTTTAGGAACCCCTATTAGAAAACGATACCAACGGTTTAATTATATCTTGATTCTAGATATTCATTAGTTAAAGATTACATCGAATTTATGTCACTTAACAATTTTCTACCCACCGATTAAGCCTTTATATCCTTCATACCCTCCAGAATATCTCTAAGACTCTCGCATTAAAATGAAAATATTTAAATATATGATTAGGAACCCCTATTAGAAAACGTTACCAACGGTTTAATTATATCTTGATTCTAGATATTCATTAGTTAAAGATTACATCGAATTTATGTCACTTAACAATTTTCTCCCCAGCGATTAAGTATTTATATCCTCTATATCGTCCAGAATATCTCTAAGACTTTCCCACTAACAATAAAATATTTAAATATACGTTTAGGAACCCCCATTAGAAAACGTTACCAACGGTTTAATTATATCTTGATTCTAGATATTCATTAGTTAAAGATTACATCGAATTTATGTCACTTAACAAATTTCTACCCACCGATTAACCCTTTATATACTTCATACCCTCCAGAATATCTTTAAGACAATAGCATTAACAAAAAAATATTTAAATATACGATTAGGAACCCCTATTAGAAAACGTTACCAACGGTTTAATTATATTTTGATTCTAGATATTCATTAGTTAAAGATTACATCGAATTTATGGCACTTAACAATTTTCTACCCACCGATTAAGCCTTTATATCCTTCATACCCTCCAGACTATCTCTAAGACTCTCCCATTAATAAAAAAATTTTTTTTAAATATACGTTTAGGAACCCCCATAAGAAAACTTTACCAACGGTTTAATTATATCTTGTTTATATATATTGATTAGTTAAAGATTACATCGAATGTATGTCACTTAACAATTTTCTACCCACCGATTAAGCATTTATATCCTTCATACCCTCCAGAATATCTCTAAGACTCTCCGATTAATAAAATAAAATTTTTTTAAATATACGTTTAGGAACCCCCATAAGAAAACTTTACCAACGGTTTAATTATAACTTGATTATATATATTCATTAGTTAAAGATTACATAGAATTTATGTCAGTTAGCAATTTTCTGCACACGGATTAAGTATTTATATCCTTTATACCGTTCAGAATATCTCTAAGACTCTCGCATTAACAAAAAAATATTTAAATATACCATTAGGAACCCCTATTAGAAAACATTACCAACGGATTAATTATATCTTGATTCTAGATATTCATTAGTTAAAGATTACATCGAATTTATGTCACTCAACAATTTTCTGCCCACAGATTAAGTATTAATATCCTTTATACGGTCCACAATATCGCTAAGACTCTCCCACTGACAATAAAATATTTAAATATACGTTTAGGAACCCCTATTAGAAAACGTTACCAACGGTTTAATTATATCTTGATTCTAGATATTCATCAGTTAAAGATTACATCGAATTTATGTCACTCAACAATTTTCTCCCCAGCGATTAAGTATTTATATCCTCTATATCGTCCAGAATATCTCTAAGACTTTCCCACTAACAATAAAATATTTAAATATACGTTTAGGAACCCCTATTAGAAAACGTTACCAACGGTTTAATTATATCTTGATTCTAGATATTCTTCAGTTAAAGATTACATAGAATTTATGTCAGTTAGCAATTTTCTGCACACGGATTAAGTATTTATATCCTTTATACCGTTCAGAATATCTCTAAGACTCTCGCATTAACAAAAAAATATTTAAATATACCATTAGGAACCCCTATTAGAAAACATTACCAACGGATTAATTATATCTTGATTCTAGATATTCATTACTTAAAGATTACATCGAATTTATGTCACTCAACAATTTTCTGCCCACCGATTAAGTATTAATATCCTTTATACGGTCCACAATATCGCTAAGACTCTCCCACTGACAATAAAATATTTAAATATACGTTTAGGAACCCCTATTAGAAAACGTTACCAACGGTTTAATTATATCTTGATTCTAGATATTCATCAGTTAAAGATTACATCGAATTTATGTCACTCAACAATTTTCTGCCCATTGATTAAGTATTAATATCCTTTATACCGTCCAGAATATCGCTAAGACTCTCCCACTGACAATAAAATATTTAAATATACGTTTAGGAACCCCTATTAGAAAACGTTACCAACGGTTTAATTATATCTTGATTCTAGATATTCATTAGTTAAAGTTTACATCGAATTTATGTCACTTAACAATTTTCTACCCACCGATTAAGCCTTTATATTCTTCATACCCTCCAGAATATCTCTAAGACTCTCGCATTAAAATGAAAATATTTAAATATATGATTAGGAACCCCTATTAGAAAACGTTACCAACGGTTTAATTATATCTTGATTCTAGATATTCATTAGTTAAAGATTACATCGAATTTATGTCACTTAACAATTTTCTCCCCAGCGATTAAGTATTTATATCCTCTATATCGTCCAGAATATCTCTAAGACTTTCCCACTAACAATAAAATATTAAAATATACGTTTAGGAACCCCTATTAGAAAACGTTACCAACGGTTTAATTATATCTTGATTCTAGATATTCTTCAGTTAAAGATTACATCGAATTTATGTCACTCAACAATTTTCTGCCCATTGATTAAGTATTAATATCCTTTATACCGTCCAGAATATCTCTAAGACTCTCCCACTAACAATAAAATATTTAAATATACGTTTAGGAACCCCTATTAGAAAACGTTACCAACGGTTTAATTATATCTTGATTCTAGATATTCATTAGTTAAAGATTACATCGAATTTATGTCACTTAACAATTTTCTCCCCAGCGATTAAGTATTTATATGCTTTATATCGTCCAGAATATCTCGAAGACTTTCCCACTAACAATAAAATATTTAAATATACGTTTAGGAACCCCTATTAGAAAACGTTACCAACGGTTTAATTATATCTTGATTCTAGATATTCATCAGTTAAAGATTACATCGAATTTATGTCACTCAACAATTTTCTGCCCATTGATTAAGCCTTTATATCCTTCATACCCTCCAGAATATCTCTAAGACTCTCGCATTAACAAAAAAATATTTAAATATACCATTAGGAAATCCTATTGGAAAACATTACAAACGGATTAATTATATCTTGATTCTAGATATTCATTAGTTAAAGATTACATCGAATTTATGTCACTCAACAATTTTCTGCCCACCGATTAACCCTTTATATACTTCATACCCTCCAGAATATCTTTAAGACAATAGCATTAACAAAAAAATATTTAAATATACGATTAGGAACCCCTATTAGAAAACGTTACCAACGGTTTAATTATATTTTGATTCTAGATATTCATTAGTTAAAGATTACATAGAATTTATGTCACTTAACAATTTTCTACCCACCGATTAAGCATTTATATCCTTCATACCCTCCAGAATATCTCTAAGACTCTCCGATTAATAAAATAAAATTTTTTTAAATATACGTTTAGGAACCCCCATAAGAAAACTTTACCAACGGTTTAATTATAACTTGATTATATATATTCATTAGTTAAAGATTACATAGAATTTATGTCAGTTAGCAATTTTCTGCACACGGATTAAGTATTTATATCCTTTATACCGTTCACAATATCTCTAAGACTCTCGCATTAACAAAAAAATATTTAAATATACCATTAGGAACCCCTATTAGAAAACATTACCAACGGATTAATTATATCTTGATTCTAGATATTCATTAGTTAAAGATTACATCGAATTTATGTCACTCAACAATTTTCTGCCCACCGATTAAGTATTAATATCCTTTATACGGTCCACAATATCGCTAAGACTCTCCCACTGACAATAAAATATTTAAATATACGTTTAGGAACCCCTATTAGAAAACGTTACCAACGGTTTAATTATATCTTGATTCTAGATATTCATCAGTTAAAGATTACATCGAATTTATGTCACTCAACAATTTTCTGCCCATTGATTAAGTATTAATATCCTTTATACCGTCCAGAATATCGCTAAGACTCTCCCACTGACAATAAAATATTTAAATATACGTTTAGGAACCCCTATTAGAAAACGTTACCAACGGTTTAATTATATCTTGATTCTAGATATTCATTAGTTAAAGATTACATCGAATTTATGTCACTTAACAATTTTCTACCCACCGATTAAGCCTTTATATCCTTCATACCCTCCAGAATATCTCGAAGACTCTCCCATTAATAAAAAAAGTTTTTTTAAATATACGTTTAGGAACCCCCATAAGAAAACTTTACCAACGGTTTAATTATATCTTGATTATATATATTCATTAGTTAAAGATTACATAGAATTTATGTCACTTAGCAATTTTCCTCCCACGGATTAAGTATTTATATCTTTTATACCGTTCAGAATTTCTCTAAGACTCTCGCATTAATAAAAAAAAATTTAAATATACCATTAGGAACCCCTATTGGAAAACATTACAAACGGATTAATTATATCTTGATTCTAGATATTCATTAGTTAAAGATTACATCGAATTTATGTCACTCAACAATTTTCTGCCCACCGATTAAGTATTAATATCCTTTATACGGTCCACAATATCGCTAAGACTCTCCCACTGACAATAAAATATTTAAATATACGTTTAGGAACCCCTATTAGAAAACGATACCAACGGTTTAATTATATCTTGATTCTAGATATTCATTAGTTAAAGATTACATCGAATTTATGTCACTTAACAATTTTCTACCCACCGATTAAGCCTTTATATCCTTCATACCCTCCAGAATATCTCTAAGACTCTCGCATTAAAATGAAAATATTTAAATATATGATTAGGAACCCCTATTAGAAAACGTTACCAACGGTTTAATTATATCTTGATTCTAGATATTCATTAGTTAAAGATTACATCGAATTTATGTCACTTAACAATTTTCTCCCCAGCGATTAAGTATTTATATCCTCTATATCGTCCAGAATATCTCTAAGACTTTCCCACTAACAATAAAATATTTAAATATACGTTTAGGAACCCCCATTAGAAAACGTTACCAACGGTTTAATTATATCTTGATTCTAGATATTCATTAGTTAAAGATTACATCGAATTTATGTCACTTAACAAATTTCTACCCACCGATTAACCCTTTATATACTTCATACCCTCCAGAATATCTTTAAGACAATAGCATTAACAAAAAAATATTTAAATATACGATTAGGAACCCCTATTAGAAAACGTTACCAACGGTTTAATTATATTTTGATTCTAGATATTCATTAGTTAAAGATTACATCGAATTTATGGCACTTAACAATTTTCTACCCACCGATTAAGCCTTTATATCCTTCATACCCTCCAGACTATCTCTAAGACTCTCCCATTAATAAAAAAATTTTTTTTAAATATACGTTTAGGAACCCCCATAAGAAAACTTTACCCACGGTTTAATTATATCTTGTTTATATATATTGATTAGTTAAAGATTACATCGAATGTATGTCACTTAACAATTTTCTACCCACCGATTAAGCATTTATATCCTTCATACCCTCCAGAATATCTCTAAGACTCTCCGATTAATAAAATAAAATTTTTTTAAATATACGTTTAGGAACCCCCATAAGAAAACTTTACCAACGGTTTAATTATAACTTGATTATATATATTCATTAGTTAAAGATTACATAGAATTTATGTCAGTTAGCAATTTTCTGCACACGGATTAAGTATTTATATCCTTTATACCGTTCAGAATATCTCTAAGACTCTCGCATTAACAAAAAAATATTTAAATATACCATTAGGAACCCCTATTAGAAAACATTACCAACGGATTAATTATATCTTGATTCTAGATATTCATTAGTTAAAGATTACATCGAATTTATGTCACTCAACAATTTTCTGCCCACCGATTAAGTATTAATATCCTTTATACGGTCCACAATATCGCTAAGACTCTCCCACTGACAATAAAATATTTAAATATACGTTTAGGAACCCCTATTAGAAAACGTTACCAACGGTTTAATTATATCTTGATTCTAGATATTCATCAGTTAAAGATTACATCGAATTTATGTCACTCAACAATTTTCTCCCCAGCGATTAAGTATTTATATCCTCTATATCGTCCAGAATATCTCTAAGACTTTCCCACTAACAATAAAATATTTAAATATACGTTTAGGAACCCCTATTAGAAAACGTTACCAACGGTTTAATTATATCTTGATTCTAGATATTCTTCAGTTAAAGATTACATAGAATTTATGTCAGTTAGCAATTTTCTGCACACGGATTAAGTATTTATATCCTTTATACCGTTCAGAATATCTCTAAGACTCTCGCATTAACAAAAAAATATTTAAATATACCATTAGGAACCCCTATTAGAAAACATTACCAACGGATTAATTATATCTTGATTCTAGATATTCATTACTTAAAGATTACATCGAATTTATGTCACTCAACAATTTTCTGCCCACCGATTAAGTATTAATATCCTTTATACGGTCCACAATATCGCTAAGACTCTCCCACTGACAATAAAATATTTAAATATACGTTTAGGAACCCCTATTAGAAAACGTTACCAACGGTTTAATTATATCTTGATTCTAGATATTCATCAGTTAAAGATTACATCGAATTTATGTCACTCAACAATTTTCTGCCCATTGATTAAGTATTAATATCCTTTATACCGTCCAGAATATCGCTAAGACTCTCCCACTGACAATAAAATATTTAAATATACGTTTAGGAACCCCTATTAGAAAACGTTACCAACGGTTTAATTATATCTTGATTCTAGATATTCATTAGTTAAAGTTTACATCGAATTTATGTCACTTAACAATTTTCTACCCACCGATTAAGCCTTTATATTCTTCATACCCTCCAGAATATCTCTAAGACTCTCGCATTAAAATGAAAATATTTAAATATATGATTAGGAACCCCTATTAGAAAACGTTACCAACGGTTTAATTATATCTTGATTCTAGATATTCATTAGTTAAAGATTACATCGAATTTATGTCACTTAACAATTTTCTCCCCAGCGATTAAGTATTTATATCCTCTATATCGTCCAGAATATCTCTAAGACTTTCCCACTAACAATAAAATATTAAAATATACGTTTAGGAACCCCTATTAGAAAACGTTACCAACGGTTTAATTATATCTTGATTCTAGATATTCTTCAGTTAAAGATTACATCGAATTTATGTCACTCAACAATTTTCTGCCCATTGATTAAGTATTAATATCCTTTATACCGTCCAGAATATCTCTAAGACTCTCCCACTAACAATAAAATATTTAAATATACGTTTAGGAACCCCTATTAGAAAACGTTACCAACGGTTTAATTATATCTTGATTCTAGATATTCATTAGTTAAAGATTACATCGAATTTATGTCACTTAACAATTTTCTCCCCAGCGATTAAGTATTTATATGCTTTATATCGTCCAGAATATCTCGAAGACTTTCCCACTAACAATAAAATATTTAAATATACGTTTAGGAACCCCTATTAGAAAACGTTACCAACGGTTTAATTATATCTTGATTCTAGATATTCATCAGTTAAAGATTACATCGAATTTATGTCACTCAACAATTTTCTGCCCATTGATTAAGCCTTTATATCCTTCATACCCTCCAGAATATCTCTAAGACTCTCGCATTAACAAAAAAATATTTAAATATACCATTAGGAAATCCTATTGGAAAACATTACAAACGGATTAATTATATCTTGATTCTAGATATTCATTAGTTAAAGATTACATCGAATTTATGTCACTCAACAATTTTCTGCCCACCGATTAACCCTTTATATACTTCATACCCTCCAGAATATCTTTAAGACAATAGCATTAACAAAAAAATATTTAAATATACGATTAGGAACCCCTATTAGAAAACGTTACCACCGGTTTAATTATATTTTGATTCTAGATATTCATTAGTTAAAGATTACATAGAATTTATGTCACTTAACAATTTTCTACCCACCGATTAAGCATTTATATCCTTTATACCCTCCAGAATATCTCTAAGACTCTCCGATTAATAAAATAAAATTTTTTTAAATATACGTTTAGGAACCCCCATAAGAAAACTTTACCAACGGTTTAATTATAACTTGATTATATATATTCATTAGTTAAAGATTACATAGAATTTATGTCAGTTAGCAATTTTCTGCACACGGATTAAGTATTTATATCCTTTATACCGTTCACAATATCTCTAAGACTCTCGCATTAACAAAAAAATATTTAAATATACCATTAGGAACCCCTATTAGAAAACATTACCAACGGATTAATTATATCTTGATTCTAGATATTCATTAGTTAAAGATTACATCGAATTTATGTCACTCAACAATTTTCTGCCCACCGATTAAGTATTAATATCCTTTATACGGTCCACAATATCGCTAAGACTCTCCCACTGACAATAAAATATTTAAATATACGTTTAGGAACCCCTATTAGAAAACGTTACCAACGGTTTAATTATATCTTGATTCTAGATATTCATCAGTTAAAGATTACATCGAATTTATGTCACTCAACAATTTTCTGCCCATTGATTAAGTATTAATATCCTTTATACCGTCCAGAATATCGCTAAGACTCTCCCACTGACAATAAAATATTTAAATATACGTTTAGGAACCCCTATTAGAAAACGTTACCAACGGTTTAATTATATCTTGATTCTAGATATTCATTAGTTAAAGATTACATCGAATTTATGTCACTTAACAATTTTCTACCCACCGATTAAGCCTTTATATCCTTCATACCCTCCAGAATATCTCGAAGACTCTCCCATTAATAAAAAAAGTTTTTTTAAATATACGTTTAGGAACCCCCATAAGAAAACTTTACCAACGGTTTAATTATATCTTGATTATATATATTCATTAGTTAAAGATTACATAGAATTTATGTCACTTAGCAATTTTCCTCCCACGGATTAAGTATTTATATCTTTTATACCGTTCAGAATTTCTCTAAGACTCTCGCATTAATAAAAAAAAATTTAAATATACCATTAGGAACCCCTATTGGAAAACATTACAAACGGATTAATTATATCTTGATTCTAGATATTCATTAGTTAAAGATTACATCGAATTTATGTCACTCAACAATTTTCTGCCCACCGATTAAGTATTAATATCCTTTATACGGTCCACAATATCGCTAAGACTCTCCCACTGACAATAAAATATTTAAATATACGTTTAGGAACCCCTATTAGAAAACGATACCAACGGTTTAATTATATCTTGATTCTAGATATTCATTAGTTAAAGATTACATCGAATTTATGTCACTTAACAATTTTCTACCCACCGATTAAGCTTTATATCCTTCATACCCTCCAGAATATCTCTAAGACTCTCGCATTAAAATGAAAATATTTAAATATATGATTAGGAACCCCTATTAGAAAACGTTACCAACGGTTTAATTATATCTTGATTCTAGATATTCATTAGTTAAAGATTACATCGAATTTATGTCACTTAACAATTTTCTCCCCAGCGATTAAGTATTTATATCCTCTATATCGTCCAGAATATCTCTAAGACTTTCCCACTAACAATAAAATATTTAAATATACGTTTAGGAACCCCCATTAGAAAACGTTACCAACGGTTTAATTATATCTTGATTCTAGATATTCATTAGTTAAAGATTACATCGAATTTATGTCACTTAACAAATTTCTACCCACCGATTAACCCTTTATATACTTCATACCCTCCAGAATATCTTTAAGACAATAGCATTAACAAAAAAATATTTAAATATACGATTAGGAACCCCTATTAGAAAACGTTACCAACGGTTTAATTATATTTTGATTCTAGATATTCATTAGTTAAAGATTACATCGAATTTATGGCACTTAACAATTTTCTACCCACCGATTAAGCCTTTATATCCTTCATACCCTCCAGACTATCTCTAAGACTCTCCCATTAATAAAAAAATTTTTTTTAAATATACGTTTAGGAACCCCCATAAGAAAACTTTACCAACGGTTTAATTATATCTTGTTTATATATATTGATTAGTTAAAGATTACATCGAATGTATGTCACTTAACAATTTTCTACCCACCGATTAAGCATTTATATCCTTCATACCCTCCAGAATATCTCTAAGACTCTCCGATTAATAAAATAAAATTTTTTTAAATATACGTTTAGGAACCCCCATAAGAAAACTTTACCAACGGTTTAATTATAACTTGATTATATATATTCATTAGTTAAAGATTACATAGAATTTATGTCAGTTAGCAATTTTCTGCACACGGATTAAGTATTTATATCCTTTATACCGTTCAGAATATCTCTAAGACTTTCCCACTAACAATAAAATATTTAAATATACGTTTAGGAACCCCTATTAGAAAACGTTACCAACGGTTTAATTATATCTTGATTCTAGATATTCTTCAGTTAAAGATTACATAGAATTTATGTCAGTTAGCAATTTTCTGCACACGGATTAAGTATTTATATCCTTTATACCGTTCAGAATATCTCTAAGACTCTCGCATTAACAAAAAAATATTTAAATATACCATTAGGAACCCCTATTAGAAAACATTACCAACGGATTAATTATATCTTGATTCTAGATATTCATTACTTAAAGATTACATCGAATTTATGTCACTCAACAATTTTCTGCCCACCGATTAAGTATTAATATCCTTTATACGGTCCACAATATCGCTAAGACTCTCCCACTGACAATAAAATATTTAAATATACGTTTAGGAACCCCTATTAGAAAACGTTACCAACGGTTTAATTATATCTTGATTCTAGATATTCATCAGTTAAAGATTACATCGAATTTATGTCACTCAACAATTTTCTGCCCATTGATTAAGTATTAATATCCTTTATACCGTCCAGAATATCGCTAAGACTCTCCCACTGACAATAAAATATTTAAATATACGTTTAGGAACCCCTATTAGAAAACGTTACCAACGGTTTAATTATATCTTGATTCTAGATATTCATTAGTTAAAGTTTACATCGAATTTATGTCACTTAACAATTTTCTACCCACCGATTAAGCCTTTATATTCTTCATACCCTCCAGAATATCTCTAAGACTCTCGCATTAAAATGAAAATATTTAAATATATGATTAGGAACCCCTATTAGAAAACGTTACCAACGGTTTAATTATATCTTGATTCTAGATATTCATTAGTTAAAGATTACATCGAATTTATGTCACTTAACAATTTTCTCCCCAGCGATTAAGTATTTATATCCTCTATATCGTCCAGAATATCTCTAAGACTTTCCCACTAACAATAAAATATTAAAATATACGTTTAGGAACCCCTATTAGAAAACGTTACCAACGGTTTAATTATATCTTGATTCTAGATATTCTTCAGTTAAAGATTACATCGAATTTATGTCACTCAACAATTTTCTGCCCATTGATTAAGTATTAATATCCTTTATACCGTCCAGAATATCTCTAAGACTCTCCCACTAACAATAAAATATTTAAATATACGTTTAGGAACCCCTATTAGAAAACGTTACCAACGGTTTAATTATATCTTGATTCTAGATATTCATTAGTTAAAGATTACATCGAATTTATGTCACTTAACAATTTTCTCCCCAGCGATTAAGTATTTATATGCTTTATATCGTCCAGAATATCTCGAAGACTTTCCCACTAACAATAAAATATTTAAATATACGTTTAGGAACCCCTATTAGAAAACGTTACCAACGGTTTAATTATATCTTGATTCTAGATATTCATTAGTTAAAGATTACATCGAATTTATGTCACTTAACAATTTTCTACCCACCGATTAACCCTTTATATACTTCATACCCTCCAGAATATCTTTAAGACTATAGCTTTAACAAAAAAATATTTAAATATACGATTAGGAACCCCTATTAGAAAACGTTACCAACTGTTTAATTATATCTTGATTCTAGATATTCATTAGTTAAAAAGTACATCGAATTTATGTCACTCAACAATTTTCTGCCCATTGATTAAGTATTAATATCCTTTATACCGTCCAGAATATCGCTAAGACTCTCCCACTGACAATAAAATATTTAAATATACGTTTAGGAACCCCTATTAGAAAACGTTACCAACGGTTTAATTATATCTTGATTCTAGATATTCATTAGTTAAAGTTTACATCGAATTTATGTCACTTAACAATTTTCTACCCACCGATTAAGCCTTTATATTCTTCATACCCTCCAGAATATCTCTAAGACTCTCGCATTAAAATGAAAATATTTAAATATATGATTAGGAACCCCTATTAGAAAACGTTACCAACGGTTTAATTATATCTTGATTCTAGATATTCATTAGTTAAAGATTACATCGAATTTATGTCACTTAACAATTTTCTGCCCAGCGATTAAGTATTTATATCCTTTATACCGTCCAGAATATCTCTAAGACTCTCCCACTAACAATAAAATATTTAAATATACGTTTAGGAACCCCTATTAGAAAACGTTACCAACGGTTTAATTATATCTTGATTCTAGATATTCATTAGTTAAAGATTACATCGAATTTATGTCACACAACAATTTTCTGCCCACCGATTAAGTATTAATATCCTTTATACCGTCTACAATATCGCTAAGACTCTCCCACTGACAATAAAATATTTAAATATACGTTTAGGAACCCCCATTAGAAAACGTTACCAACGGTTTAATTATATCTTGATTCTAGATATTCATTAGTTAAAGATTACATCGAATTTATGTCACTTAACAAATTTCTACCCACCGATTAACCCTTTATATACTTCATACCCTCCAGAATATCTTTAAGACAATAGCATTAACAAAAAAATATTTAAATATACGATTAGGAACCCCTATTAGAAAACGTTACCAACGGTTTAATTATATCTTGATTCTAGATATTCATTAGTTAAAGATTACATCGAATTTATGTCACTTAACAATTTTCTCCCCAGCGATTAAGTATTTATATCCTCTATATCGTCCAGAATATCTCTAAGACTTTCCCACTAACAATAAAATATTTAAATATACGTTTAGGAACCCCCATTAGAAAACGTTACCAACGGTTTAATTATATCTTGATTCTAGATATTCATTAGTTAAAGATTACATCGAATTTATGTCACTTAACAAATTTCTACCCACCGATTAACCCTTTATATACTTCATACCCTCCAGAATATCTTTAAGACAATAGCATTAACAAAAAAATATTTAAATATACGATTAGGAACCCCTATTAGAAAACGTTACCAACGGTTTAATTATATTTTGATTCTAGATATTCATTAGTTAAAGATTACATCGAATTTATGGCACTTAACAATTTTCTACCCACCGATTAAGCCTTTATATCCTTCATACCCTCCAGACTATCTCTAAGACTCTCCCATTAATAAAAAAATTTTTTTTAAATATACGTTTAGGAACCCCCATAAGAAAACTTTACCAACGGTTTAATTATATCTTGTTTATATATATTGATTAGTTAAAGATTACATCGAATGTATGTCACTTAACAATTTTCTACCCACCGATTAAGCATTTATATCCTTCATACCCTCCAGAATATCTCTAAGACTCTCCGATTAATAAAATAAAATTTTTTTAAATATACGTTTAGGAACCCCCATAAGAAAACTTTACCAACGGTTTAATTATAACTTGATTATATATATTCATTAGTTAAAGATTACATAGAATTTATGTCAGTTAGCAATTTTCTGCACACGGATTAAGTATTTATATCCTTTATACCGTTCAGAATATCTCTAAGACTTTCCCACTAACAATAAAATATTTAAATATACGTTTAGGAACCCCTATTAGAAAACGTTACCAACGGTTTAATTATATCTTGATTCTAGATATTCTTCAGTTAAAGATTACATAGAATTTATGTCAGTTAGCAATTTTCTGCACACGGATTAAGTATTTATATCCTTTATACCGTTCAGAATATCTCTAAGACTCTCGCATTAACAAAAAAATATTTAAATATACCATTAGGAACCCCTATTAGAAAACATTACCAACGGATTAATTATATCTTGATTCTAGATATTCATTACTTAAAGATTACATCGAATTTATGTCACTCAACAATTTTCTGCCCACCGATTAAGTATTAATATCCTTTATACGGTCCACAATATCGCTAAGACTCTCCCACTGACAATAAAATATTTAAATATACGTTTAGGAACCCCTATTAGAAAACGTTACCAACGGTTTAATTATATCTTGATTCTAGATATTCATCAGTTAAAGATTACATCGAATTTATGTCACTCAACAATTTTCTGCCCATTGATTAAGTATTAATATCCTTTATACCGTCCAGAATATCGCTAAGACTCTCCCACTGACAATAAAATATTTAAATATACGTTTAGGAACCCCTATTAGAAAACGTTACCAACGGTTTAATTATATCTTGATTCTAGATATTCATTAGTTAAAGTTTACATCGAATTTATGTCACTTAACAATTTTCTACCCACCGATTAAGCCTTTATATTCTTCATACCCTCCAGAATATCTCTAAGACTCTCGCATTAAAATGAAAATATTTAAATATATGATTAGGAACCCCTATTAGAAAACGTTACCAACGGTTTAATTATATCTTGATTCTAGATATTCATTAGTTAAAGATTACATCGAATTTATGTCACTTAACAATTTTCTCCCCAGCGATTAAGTATTTATATCCTCTATATCGTCCAGAATATCTCTAAGACTTTCCCACTAACAATAAAATATTAAAATATACGTTTAGGAACCCCTATTAGAAAACGTTACCAACGGTTTAATTATATCTTGATTCTAGATATTCTTCAGTTAAAGATTACATCGAATTTATGTCACTCAACAATTTTCTGCCCATTGATTAAGTATTAATATCCTTTATACCGTCCAGAATATCTCTAAGACTCTCCCACTAACAATAAAATATTTAAATATACGTTTAGGAACCCCTATTAGAAAACGTTACCAACGGTTTAATTATATCTTGATTCTAGATATTCATTAGTTAAAGATTACATCGAATTTATGTCACTTAACAATTTTCTCCCCAGCGATTAAGTATTTATATGCTTTATATCGTCCAGAATATCTCGAAGACTTTCCCACTAACAATAAAATATTTAAATATACGTTTAGGAACCCCTATTAGAAAACGTTACCAACGGTTTAATTATATCTTGATTCTAGATATTCATTAGTTAAAGATTACATCGAATTTATGTCACTTAACAATTTTCTACCCACCGATTAACCCTTTATATACTTCATACCCTCCAGAATATCTTTAAGACTATAGCTTTAACAAAAAAATATTTAAATATACGATTAGGAACCCCTATTAGAAAACGTTACCAACTGTTTAATTATATCTTGATTCTAGATATTCATTAGTTAAAAAGTACATCGAATTTATGTCACTTAACAATTTTCTACCCACCGATTAAGCCTTTATACCCTTCATACCGTCCAGAATATCGCTAAGACTCTCCCACTAACCATAAAATATTTAAATAGACCATTAGGAACCCCTATTAGAAAACATTACCAACGGTTTAATTATATCTTGATTCTAGATATTCATTAGTTAAAGATTACATCGAATTTATGTCACTTAACAATTTTCTGCCCAGCGATTAAGTATTTATATCCTTTATACCGTCCAGAATATCTCTAAGACTCTCCCACTAACAATAAAATATTTAAATATACGTTTAGGAACCCCTATTAGAAAACGTTACCAACGGTTTAATTATATCTTGATTCTAGATATTCATTAGTTAAAAAGTACGTCGAATTTATGTCACTTAACATTTTTCTACCCACCGATTAAGCCTTTATATCCTTCATACCGTCCAGAATATCGCTAAGACTCTCCCACTAACAATAAAATATTTAAATAGACCATTAGGAACCCCTAGTAGAAAACATTACCAACGGTTTAATTATATCTTGATTCTAGATATTCATTAGTTAAAGATTACATCGAATTTATGTCACTTAACAATTTTCTGCCCAGCGATTAAGTATTTATATCCTTTATACCGTCCAGAATATCTCTAAGACTCTCCCACTAACAATAAAATATTTAAATATACGTTTAGGAACCCCTATTAGAAAACGTTACCAACGGTTTAATTATATCTTGATTCTAGATATTCATCAGTTAAAGATTACATCGAATTTATGTCACTCAACAATTTTCTGCCCATTGATTAAGTATTAATATCCTTTATACCGTCCAGAATATCGCTAAGACTCTCCCACTGACAATAAAATATTTAAATATACGTTTAGGAACCCCTATTAGAAAACGTTACCAACGGTTTAATTATATCTTGATTCTAGATATTCATTAGTTAAAGTTTACATCGAATTTATGTCACTTAACAATTTTCTACCCACCGATTAAGCCTTTATATTCTTCATACCCTCCAGAATATCTCTAAGACTCTCGCATTAAAATGAAAATATTTAAATATATGATTAGGAACCCCTATTAGAAAACGTTACCAACGGTTTAATTATATCTTGATTCTAGATATTCATTAGTTAAAGATTACATCGAATTTATGTCACTTAACAATTTTCTCCCCAGCGATTAAGTATTTATATCCTCTATATCGTCCAGAATATCTCTAAGACTTTCCCACTAACAATAAAATATTAAAATATACGTTTAGGAACCCCTATTAGAAAACGTTACCAACGGTTTAATTATATCTTGATTCTAGATATTCTTCAGTTAAAGATTACATCGAATTTATGTCACTCAACAATTTTCTGCCCATTGATTAAGTATTAATATCCTTTATACCGTCCAGAATATCTCTAAGACTCTCCCACTAACAATAAAATATTTAAATATACGTTTAGGAACCCCTATTAGAAAACGTTACCAACGGTTTAATTATATCTTGATTCTAGATATTCATTAGTTAAAGATTACATCGAATTTATGTCACTTAACAATTTTCTCCCCAGCGATTAAGTATTTATATGCTTTATATCGTCCAGAATATCTCGAAGACTTTCCCACTAACAATAAAATATTTAAATATACGTTTAGGAACCCCTATTAGAAAACGTTACCAACGGTTTAATTATATCTTGATTCTAGATATTCATTAGTTAAAGATTACATCGAATTTATGTCACTTAACAATTTTCTACCCACCGATTAACCCTTTATATACTTCATACCCTCCAGAATATCTTTAAGACTATAGCTTTAACAAAAAAATATTTAAATATACGATTAGGAACCCCTATTAGAAAACGTTACCAACTGTTTAATTATATCTTGATTCTAGATATTCATTAGTTAAAAAGTACATCGAATTTATGTCACTTAACAATTTTCTACCCACCGATTAAGCCTTTATACCCTTCATACCGTCCAGAATATCGCTAAGACTCTCCCACTAACCATAAAATATTTAAATAGACCATTAGGAACCCCTATTAGAAAACATTACCAACGGTTTAATTATATCTTGATTCTAGATATTCATTAGTTAAAGATTACATCGAATTTATGTCACTTAACAATTTTCTGCCCAGCGATTAAGTATTTATATCCTTTATACCGTCCAGAATATCTCTAAGACTCTCCCACTAACAATAAAATATTTAAATATACGTTTAGGAACCCCTATTAGAAAACGTTACCAACGGTTTAATTATATCTTGATTCTAGATATTCATTAGTTAAAAAGTACGTCGAATTTATGTCACTTAACATTTTTCTACCCACCGATTAAGCCTTTATATCCTTCATACCGTCCAGAATATCGCTAAGACTCTCCCACTAACAATAAAATATTTAAATAGACCATTAGGAACCCCTAGTAGAAAACATTACCAACGGTTTAATTATATCTTGATTCTAGATATTCATTAGTTAAAGATTACATCGAATTTATGTCACTTAACAATTTTCTGCCCAGCGATTAAGTATTTATATCCTTTATACCGTCCAGAATATCTCTAAGACTCTCCCACTAACAATAAAATATTTAAATATACGTTTAGGAACCCCTATTAGAAAACGTTACCAACGGTTTAATTATATCTTGATTCTAGATATTCATTAGTTAAAGATTACATCGAATTTATGTCACACAACAATTTTCTGCCCACCGATTAAGTATTAATATCCTTTATACCGTCTACAATATCGCTAAGACTCTCCCACTGACAATAAAATATTTAAATATGCGTTTAGGAACCCCTATTAGAAAACGTTACCAACGGTTTAATTATATCTTGATTCTAGATATTCATTAGTTAAAGATTACATCGAATTTATGTCACTTAACAATTTTTTGCCCAGCGATTAAGCCTTTATATCCTTCATACCCTCCAGAATATCTCTAAGACTCTCCAATTAATAAAAATTTTTTTTTTAAATATACGATTAGGAACACCCATACGAAAACTTTACCAACGGTTTAATTATATCTTGATTATATATATTCATTAGTTAAAGATTACATCGAATTTATGTCAATTAAAAATTTTCTACCCGCCGATTAAGCCTTTATATCCTTCATACTCTCCAGAATATCTCTAAGACTTTCCCACTAACAATAAAATTTTTAAATATACGTTTAGGAACCCCTATTAGAAAACGTTACCAACGGTTTAATTATATCTTGATTCTAGATATTCATCAGTTAAAGATTACATCGAATTTATGTCACTCAACAATTTTCTGCCCATTGATTAAGTATTAATATCCTTTATACCGTCCAGAATATCGCTAAGACTCTCCCACTGACAATAAAATATTTAAATATACGTTTAGGAACCCCCATAAGAAAACTTTACCAACGGTTTAATTATATCTTGATTATATATATTCATTAGTTAAAGATTACATAGAATTTATGTCACTTAACAATTTTCTGACCACCGATTAAGCCTTTATATCCTTCATACCCTCCAGAATATCTCTAACACGCTCCCAAAATAAAATTTTTTTTTTTAAATATACGATTAGGAACCCCTATTAGAAATCGTTACCAACGGTTTAATTATATCTTGATGCTAGATATTCATTAGTTAAAGATTACAACGAATTTATGTCACTTAACAATTTTCTACCCACCGATTAAGCCTTTATATCCTTCATACCCTCCAGAATGTCTCTAAGACTCTCCGATTAATAAAATAAAATTTTTTTAAATATACGTTTAGGAACCCCCATAAGAAAACTTTACCAACGGTTTAAATATAACTTGATTATATATATTCATTAGTTAAAGATTACATAGAATTTATGTCACTTAGCAATTTTCTGCACACGGATTAAGTATTTATATCCATTATACCGTTCAGAATATCTCTAAGACTCTCGCATTAACAAAAAAATATTTAAATATACCATTAGGAACCCCTATTAGAAAACATTACCAACGGATTAATTATATCTTGATTCTAGATATTCATTAGTTAAAGATTACATCGAATTTATGTCACTCAACAATTTTCTGCCCACCGATTAAGTATTAATATCCTTTATACGGTCCACAATATCGCTAAGACTCTCCCACTGACAATAAAATATTTAAATATACGTTTAGGAACCCCTATTAGAAAACGTTACCAACGGTTTAATTATATCTTGATTCTAGATATTCATTAGTTAAAGATTACATCCAATTTATGTCACTTAACAATTTTCTACCCGCCGATTAAGCCTTTATATCCTTCATACCCTCCAGGATATCTCTAAGACTTTCCCACTAACAATAAAATATTTAAATATACGTTTAGGAACCCCTATTAGAAAACGTTACCAACGGTTTAATTATATCTTGATTCTAGATATTCATCAGTTAAAGATTACATCGAATTTATGTCACTCAACAATTTTCTGCCCATTGATTAAGTATTAATATCCTTTATACCGTCCAGAATATGGCTAAGACTCTCCCACTGACAATAAAATATTTAAACATACGTTTAGGAACCCCTATTAGAAAACGTTACCAACGGTTTAATTATATCTTGATTCTAGATATTCATTAGTTAAAGATTACATCGAATTTATGTCACACAACAATTTTCTGCCCACCGATTAAGTATTAATATCCTTTATACCGTCTACAATATCGCTAAGACTCTCCCACTGACAATAAAATATTTAAATATACGTTTAGGAACCCCTATTAGAAAACGTTACCAACGGTTTAATTATATCTTGATTCTAGATATTCATTAGTTAAAGATTACATCGAATTTATGTCACTTAACAATTTTTTGCCCAGCGATTAAGCCTTTATATCCTTCATACCCTCCAGAATATCTCTAAGACTCTCCAATTAATAAAAAATTTTTTTTTAAATATACGATTAGGAACACCCATACGAAAACTTTACCAACGGTTTAATTATATCTTGATTATATATATTCATTAGTTAAAGATTACATCGAATTTATGTCAATTAAAAATTTTCTACCCGCCGATTAAGCCTTTATATCCTTCATACTCTCCAGAATATCTCTAAGACTTTCCCACTAACAATAAAATTTTTAAATATACGTTTAGGAACCCCTATTAGAAAACGTTACCAACGGTTTAATTATATCTTGATTCTAGATATTCATCAGTTAAAGATTACATCGAATTTATGTCACTCAACAATTTTCTGCCCATTGATTAAGTATTAATATCCTTTATACCGTCCAGAATATCGCTAAGACTCTCCCACTGACAATAAAATATTTAAATATACGTTTAGGAACCCCCATAAGAAAACTTTACCAACGGTTTAATTATATCTTGATTATATATATTCATTAGTTAAAGATTACATAGAATTTATGTCACTTAACAATTTTCTGACCACCGATTAAGCCTTTATATCCTTCATACCCTCCAGAATATCTCTAACACTCTCCCAAAATAAAATTTTTTTTTTTAAATATACGATTAGGAACCCCTATTAGAAATCGTTACCAACGGTTTAATTATATCTTGATGCTAGATATTCATTAGTTAAAGATTACAACGAATTTATGTCACTTAACAATTTTCTACCCACCGATTAAGCCTTTATATCCTTCATACCCTCCAGAATGTCTCTAAGACTCTCCGATTAATAAAATAAAATTTTTTTAAATATACGTTTAGGAACCCCCATAAGAAAACTTTACCAACGGTTTAATTATAACTAGATTATATATATTCATTAGTTAAAGATTACATAGAATTTATGTCACTTAGCAATTTTCTGCACACGGATTAAGTATTTATATCCATTATACCGTTCAGAATATCTCTAAGACTCTCGCATTAACAAAAAAATATTTAAATATACCATTAGGAACCCCTATTAGAAAACATTACCAACGGATTAATTATATCTTGATTCTAGATATTCATTAGTTAAAGATTACATCGAATTTATGTCACTCAACAATTTTCTGCCCACCGATTAAGTATTAATATCCTTTATACGGTCCACAATATCGCTAAGACTCTCCCACTGACAATAAAATATTTAAATATACGTTTAGGAACCCCTATTAGAAAACGTTACCAACGGTTTAATTATATCTTGATTCTATATATTCATTAGTTAAAGATTACATCCAATTTATGTCACTTAACAATTTTCTACCCGCCGATTAAGCCTTTATATCCTTCATACTCTCCAGAATATCTCTAAGACTTTCCCACTAACAATAAAATTTTTAAATATACGTTTAGGAACCCCTATTAGAAAACGTTACCAACGGTTTAATTATATCTTGATTCTAGATATTCATCAGTTAAAGATTACATCGAATTTATGTCACTCAACAATTTTCTGCCCATTGATTAAGTATTAATATCCTTTATACCGTCCAGAATATCGCTAAGACTCTCCCACTGACAATAAAATATTTAAATATACGTTTAGGAACCCCCATAAGAAAACTTTACCAACGGTTTAATTATATCTTGATTATATATATTCATTAGTTAAAGATTACATAGAATTTATGTCACTTAACAATTTTCTGACCACCGATTAAGCCTTTATATCCTTCATACCCTCCAGAATATCTCTAACACTCTCCCAAAATAAATTTTTTTTTTTTAAATATACGATTAGGAACCCCTATTAGAAATCGTTACCAACGGTTTAATTATATCTTGATGCTAGATATTCATTAGTTAAAGATTACAACGAATTTATGTCACTTAACAATTTTCTACCCACCGATTAAGCCTTTATATCCTTCATACCCTCCAGAATGTCTCTAAGACTCTCCGATTAATAAAATAAAATTTTTTTAAATATACGTTTAGGAACCCCCATAAGAAAACTTTACCAACGGTTTAATTATAACTAGATTATATATATTCATTAGTTAAAGATTACATAGAATTTATGTCACTTAGCAATTTTCTGCACACGGATTAAGTATTTATATCCTTTATATCGTCCAGAATATCTCGAAGACTTTCCCACTAACAATAAAATATTTAAATATACGTTTAGGAACCCCTATTAGAAAACGTTACCAACGGTTTAATTATATCTTGATTCTAGATATTCATTAGTTAAAGATTACATAGAATTTATGTCACTTAGCAATTTTCTGCACACGGATTAAGTATTTATATCCATTATACCGTTCAGAATATCTCTAAGACTCTCGCATTAACAAAAAAAATATTTAAATATACCATTAGGAACCCCTATTAGAAAACATTACCAACGGATTAATTATATCTTGATTCTAGATATTCATTAGTTAAAGATTACATCGAATTTATGTCACTCAACAATTTTCTGCCCACCGATTAAGTATTAATATCCTTTATACGGTCCACAATATCGCTAAGACTCTCCCACTGACAATAAAATATTTAAATATACGTTTAGGAACCCCTATTAGAAAACGTTACCAACGGTTTAATTATATCTTGATTCTAGATATTCATTAGTTAAAGATTACATCCAATTTATGTCACTTAACAATTTTCTACCCGCCGATTAAGCCTTTATATCCTTCATACCCTCCAGGATATCTCTAAGACTTTCCCACTAACAATAAAATATTTAAATATACGTTTAGGAACCCCTATTAGAAAACGTTACCAACGGTTTAATTATATCTTGATTCTAGATATTCATCAGTTAAAGATTACATCGAATTTATGTCACTCAACAATTTTCTGCCCATTGATTAAGTATTAATATCCTTTATACCGTCCAGAATATGGCTAAGACTCTCCCACTGACAATAAAATATTTAAACATACGTTTAGGAACCCCTATTAGAAAACGTTACCAACGGTTTAATTATATCTTGATTCTAGATATTCATTAGTTAAAGATTACATCGAATTTATGTCACTCAACAATTTTCTGCCCACCGATTAAGTATTAATATCCTTTATACCGTCTACAATATCGCTAAGACTCTCCCACTGACAATAAAATATTTAAATATACGTTTAGGAACCCCTATTAGAAAACGTTACCAACGGTTTAATTATATCTTGATTCTAGATATTCATTAGTTAAAGATTACATCGAATTTATGTCACTCAACAATTTTCTGCCCACCGATTAAGTATTAATATCCTTTATACCGTCTACAATATCGCTAAGACTCTCCCACTGACAATAAAATATTTAAATATACGTTTAGGAACCCCTATTAGAAAACGTTACCAACGGTTTAATTATATCTTGATTCTAGATATTCATTAGTTAAAGATTACATCGAATTTATGTCACTTAACAATTTTCTACCCACCGATTAAGCCTTTATATCCTTCATACCCTCCAGAATATCTCGAAGACTCTCCCATTAATAAAAAAAGTTTTTTTAAATATACGTTTAGGAACCCCCATAAGAAAACTTTACCAACGGTTTAATTATATCTTGATTATATATATTCATTAGTTAAAGATTACATAGAATTTATGTCACTTAGCAATTTTCCTCCCACGGATTAAGTATTTATATCTTTTATACCGTTCAGAATTTCTCTAAGACTCTCGCATTAATAAAAAAAAATTTAAATATACCATTAGGAACCCCTATTGGAAAACATTACAAACGGATTAATTATATCTTGATTCTAGATATTCATTAGTTAAACATTACATCGAATTTATGTCACTCAACAATTTTCTGCCTACCGATTAAGTATTAATATCCTTTATACGGTCCACAATATCGCTAAGACTCTCCCGCTGACAATAAAATATTTAAATATACGTTTAGGAACCCCTATTAGAAAACGTTACCAACGGTTTAATTATATCTTGATTCTAGATATTCATTAGTTAAAGATTACATCGAATTTATGTCACTTAACAATTTTCTACCCAGCGATTAAGTATTTATATCCTCTATATCGTCCAGAATAGCTCTAAGACTTTCCCACTAACAATAAAATATTTAAATATACGTATAGGAACCCCTATTAGAAAACGTTACCAACGGTTTAATTATATCTTGATTCTAGATATTCATCAGTTAAAGATTACATCGAATTTATGTCACTCAACAATTTTCTACCCATTGATTAAGTATTAATATCCTTTATACCGTCCAGAATATCGCTAAGACTCTCCCACTGACAATAAAATATTTAAATATACGTTTAGGAACCCCCATAAGAAAACTTTACCAACGGTTTAATTATATCTTGATTATATATATTCATTAGTTAAAGATTACATAGAATTTATGTCACTTAACAATTTTCTGACCACCGATTAAGCCTTTATATCCTTCATACCCTCCAGAATATCTCTAACACTCTCCCAAAATAAATTTTTTTTTTTTAAATATACGATTAGGAACCCCTATTAGAAATCGTTACCAACGGTTTAATTATATCTTGATGCTAGATATTCATTAGTTAAAGATTACAACGAATTTATGTCACTTAACAATTTTCTACCCACCGATTAAGCCTTTATATCCTTCATACCCTCCAGAATGTCTCTAAGACTCTCCGATTAATAAAATAAAATTTTTTTAAATATACGTTTAGGAACCCCCATAAGAAAACTTTACCAACGGTTTAATTATAACTAGATTATATATATTCATTAGTTAAAGATTACATAGAATTTATGTCACTTAGCAATTTTCTGCACACGGATTAAGTATTTATATCCTTTATATCGTCCAGAATATCTCGAAGACTTTCCCACTAACAATAAAATATTTAAATATACGTTTAGGAACCCCTATTAGAAAACGTTACCAACGGTTTAATTATATCTTGATTCTAGATATTCATTAGTTAAAGATTACATAGAATTTATGTCACTTAGCAATTTTCTGCACACGGATTAAGTATTTATATCCATTATACCGTTCAGAATATCTCTAAGACTCTCGCATTAACAAAAAAATATTTAAATATACCATTAGGAACCCCTATTAGAAAACATTACCAACGGATTAATTATATCTTGATTCTAGATATTCATTAGTTAAAGATTACATCGAATTTATGTCACTCAACAATTTTCTGCCCACCGATTAAGTATTAATATCCTTTATACGGTCCACAATATCGCTAAGACTCTCCCACTGACAATAAAATATTTAAATATACGTTTAGGAACCCCTATTAGAAAACGTTACCAACGGTTTAATTATATCTTGATTCTAGATATTCATTAGTTAAAGATTACATCCAATTTATGTCACTTAACAATTTTCTACCCGCCGATTAAGCCTTTATATCCTTCATACCCTCCAGGATATCTCTAAGACTTTCCCACTAACAATAAAATATTTAAATATACGTTTAGGAACCCCTATTAGAAAACGTTACCAACGGTTTAATTATATCTTGATTCTAGATATTCATCAGTTAAAGATTACATCGAATTTATGTCACTCAACAATTTTCTGCCCATTGATTAAGTATTAATATCCTTTATACCGTCCAGAATATGGCTAAGACTCTCCCACTGACAATAAAATATTTAAACATACGTTTAGGAACCCCTATTAGAAAACGTTACCAACGGTTTAATTATATCTTGATTCTAGATATTCATTAGTTAAAGATTACATCGAATTTATGTCACTCAACAATTTTCTGCCCACCGATTAAGTATTAATATCCTTTATACCGTCTACAATATCGCTAAGACTCTCCCACTGACAATAAAATATTTAAATATACGTTTAGGAACCCCTATTAGAAAACGTTACCAACGGTTTAATTATATCTTGATTCTAGATATTCATTAGTTAAAGATTACATCGAATTTATGTCACTCAACAATTTTCTGCCCACCGATTAAGTATTAATATCCTTTATACCGTCTACAATATCGCTAAGACTCTCCCACTGACAATAAAATATTTAAATATACGTTTAGGAACCCCTATTAGAAAACGTTACCAACGGTTTAATTATATCTTGATTCTAGATATTCATTAGTTAAAGATTACATCGAATTTATGTCACTTAACAATTTTCTACCCACCGATTAAGCCTTTATATCCTTCATACCCTCCAGAATATCTCGAAGACTCTCCCATTAATAAAAAAAGTTTTTTTAAATATACGTTTAGGAACCCCCATAAGAAAACTTTACCAACGGTTTAATTATATCTTGATTATATATATTCATTAGTTAAAGATTACATAGAATTTATGTCACTTAGCAATTTTCCTCCCACGGATTAAGTATTTATATCTTTTATACCGTTCAGAATTTCTCTAAGACTCTCGCATTAATAAAAAAAAATTTAAATATACCATTAGGAACCCCTATTGGAAAACATTACAAACGGATTAATTATATCTTGATTCTAGATATTCATTAGTTAAACATTACATCGAATTTATGTCACTCAACAATTTTCTGCCTACCGATTAAGTATTAATATCCTTTATACGGTCCACAATATCGCTAAGACTCTCCCACTGACAATAAAATATTTAAATATACGTTTAGGAACCCCTATTAGAAAACGTTACCAACGGTTTAATTATATCTTGATTCTAGATATTCATTAGTTAAAGATTACATCGAATTTATGTCACTTAACAATTTTCTACCCAGCGATTAAGTATTTATATCCTCTATATCGTCCAGAATAGCTCTAAGACTTTCCCACTAACAATAAAATATTTAAATATACGTATAGGAACCCCTATTAGAAAACGTTACCAACGGTTTAATTATATCTTGATTCTAGATATTCATCAGTTAAAGATTACATCGAATTTATGTCACTCAACAATTTTCTACCCATTGATTAAGTATTAATATCCTTTATACCGTCCAGAATATCGCTAAGACTCTCCCACTGACAATAAAATATTTAAACATACGTTTAGGAACCCCTATTAGAAAACGTTACCAACGGTTTAATTATATCTTGATTCTAGATATTCATTAGTTAAAGATTACATCGAATTTATGTCACTCAACAATTTTCTGCCCACCGATTAAGTATTAATATCCTTTATACCGTCTACAATATCGCTAAGACTCTCCCACTGACAATAAAATATTTAAATATACGTTTAGGAACCCCTATTAGAAAACGTTACCAACGGTTTAATTATATCTTGATTCTAGATATTCATTAGTTAAAGATTACATCGAATTTATGTCACTCAACAATTTTCTGCCTACCGATTAAGTATTAATATCCTTTATACCGTCTACAATATCGCTAAGACTCTCCCACTGACAATAAAATATTTAAATATACGTTTAGGAACCCCTATTAGAAAACGTTACCAACGGTTTAATTATATCTTGATTCTAGATATTCATTAGTTAAAGATTACATCGAATTTATGTCACTTAACAATTTTCTACCCACCGATTAAGCCTTTATATCCTTCATACCCTCCAGAATATCTCGAAGACTCTCCCATTAATAAAAAAAGTTTTTTTAAATATACGTTTAGGAACCCCCATAAGAAAACTTTACCAACGGTTTAATTATATCTTGATTATATATATTCATTAGTTAAAGATTACATAGAATTTATGTCACTTAGCAATTTTCCTCCCACGGATTAAGTATTTATATCTTTTATACCGTTCAGAATTTCTTTAAGACTCTCGCATTAATAAAAAAAAATTTAAATATACCATTAGCAACCCCTATTGGAAAACATTACAAACGGATTAATTATATCTTGATTCTAGATATTCATTAGTTAAAGATTACATCGAATTTATGTCACTCAACAATTTTCTGCCCACCGATTAAGTATTATTATCCTTTATACGGTCCACAATATCGCTAAGACTCTCCCACTGACAATAAAATATTTAAATATACGTTTAGGAACCCCTATTAGAAAACGTTACCAACGGTTTAATTATATCTTGATTCTAGATATTCATTAGTTAAAGATTACATCGAATTTATGTCACTTAACAATTTTCAACCCACCGATTAAGCCTTTATATCCTTCATACCCTCCAGAATATCTCTAAGACTCTCGCATTAAAATGAAAATATTTAAATATATGATTAGGAACCCCTATTAGAAAACGTTACCAACGGTTTAATTATATCTTGATTCTAGATATTCATTAGTTAAAGATTACATCGAATTTATGTCACTTAACAATTTTCTCCCCAGCGATTAAGTATTTATATCCTCTATATCGTCCAGAATATCTCTAAGACTTTCCCACTAACAATAAAATATTTAAATATACGTTTAGGAACCCCTATTAGAAAACGTTACCAACGGTTTAATTATATCTTGATTCTAGATATTCATCAGTTAAAGATTACATCGAATTTATGTCACTCAACAATTTTCTGCCCATTGATTAAGTATTAATATCCTTTATACCGTCCAGAATATCGCTAAGACTCTCCCACTGACAATAAAATATTTAAACATACGTTTAGGAACCCCTATTAGAAAACGTTACCAACGGTTTAATTATATCTTGATTCTAGATATTCATTAGTTAAAGATTACATCGAATTTATGTCACTCAACAATTTTCTGCCCACCGATTAAGTATTAATATCCTTTATACCGTCTACAATATCTTTAAGACTATAGCTTTAACAAAAAAATATTTAAATATACGATTAGGAACCCCTATTAGAAAACGTTACCAACTGTTTAATTATATCTTGATTCTAGATATTCATTAGTTAAAAAGTACATCGAATTTATGTCACTTAACAATTTTCTACCCACCGATTAAGCCTTTATACCCTTCATACCGTCCAGAATATCGCTAAGACTCTCCCACTAACCATAAAATATTTAAATAGACCATTAGGAACCCCTATTAGAAAACATTACCAACGGTTTAATTATATCTTGATTCTAGATATTCATTAGTTAAAGATTACATCGAATTTATGTCACTTAACAATTTTCTGCCCAGCGATTAAGTATTTATATCCTTTATACCGTCCAGAATATCTCTAAGACTCTCCCACTAACAATAAAATATTTAAATATACGTTTAGGAACCCCTATTAGAAAACGTTACCAACGGTTTAATTATATCTTGATTCTAGATATTCATTAGTTAAAAAGTACGTCGAATTTATGTCACTTAACATTTTTCTACCCACCGATTAAGCCTTTATATCCTTCATACCGTCCAGAATATCGCTAAGACTCTCCCACTAACAATAAAATATTTAAATAGACCATTAGGAACCCCTAGTAGAAAACATTACCAACGGTTTAATTATATCTTGATTCTAGATATTCATTAGTTAAAGATTACATCGAATTTATGTCACTTAACAATTTTCTGCCCAGCGATTAAGTATTTATATCCTTTATACCGTCCAGAATATCTCTAAGACTCTCCCACTAACAATAAAATATTTAAATATACGTTTAGGAACCCCTATTAGAAAACGTTACCAACGGTTTAATTATATCTTGATTCTAGATATTCATTAGTTAAAGATTACATCGAATTTATGTCACACAACAATTTTCTGCCCACCGATTAAATATTAATATCCTTTATACCGTCTACAATATCGCTAAGACTCTCCCACTGACAATAAAATATTTAAATATACGTTTAGGAACCCCTATTAGAAAACGTTACCAACGGTTTAATTATATCTTGATTCTAGATATTCATTAGTTAAAGATTACATCGAATTTATGTCACTTAACAATTTTTTGCCCAGCGATTAAGCCTTTATATCCTTCATACCCTCCAGAATATCTCTAAGACTCTCCAATTAATAAAAATTTTTTTTTTAAATATACGATTAGGAACACCCATACGAAAACTTTACCAACGGTTTAATTATATCTTGATTATATATATTCATTAGTTAAAGATTACATCGAATTTATGTCAATTAAAAATTTTCTACCCGCCGATTAAGCCTTTATATCCTTCATACTCTCCAGAATATCTCTAAGACTTTCCCACTAACAATAAAATTTTTAAATATACGTTTAGGAACCCCTATTAGAAAACGTTACCAACGGTTTAATTATATCTTGATTCTAGATATTCATCAGTTAAAGATTACATCGAATTTATGTCACTCAACAATTTTCTGCCCATTGATTAAGTATTAATATCCTTTATACCGTCCAGAATATCGCTAAGACTCTCCCACTGACAATAAAATATTTAAATATACGTTTAGGAACCCCCATAAGAAAACTTTACCAACGGTTTAATTATATCTTGATTATATATATTCATTAGTTAAAGATTACATAGAATTTATGTCACTTAACAATTTTCTGACCACCGATTAAGCCTTTATATCCTTCATACCCTCCAGAATATCTCTAACACTCTCCCAAAATAAAATTTTTTTTTTTAAATATACGATTAGGAACCCCTATTAGAAATCGTTACCAACGGTTTAATTATATCTTGATGCTAGATATTCATTAGTTAAAGATTACAACGAATTTATGTCACTTAACAATTTTCTACCCACCGATTAAGCCTTTATATCCTTCATACCCTCCAGAATGTCTCTAAGACTCTCCGATTAATAAAATAAAATTTTTTTAAATATACGTTTAGGAACCCCCATAAGAAAACTTTACCAACGGTTTAATTATAACTAGATTATATATATTCATTAGTTAAAGATTACATAGAATTTATGTCACTTAGCAATTTTCTGCACACGGATTAAGTATTTATATCCTTTATATCGTCCAGAATATCTCTAAGACTCTCCGATTAATAAAATAAAATTTTTTTAAATATACGTTTAGGAACCCCCATAAGAAAACTTTACCAACGGTTTAAATATAACTTGATTATATATATTCATTAGTTAAAGATTACATAGAATTTATGTCACTTAGCAATTTTCTGCACACGGATTAAGTATTTATATCCATTATACCGTTCAGAATATCTCTAAGACTCTCGCATTAACAAAAAAATATTTAAATATACCATTAGGAACCCCTATTAGAAAACATTACCAACGGATTAATTATATCTTGATTCTAGATATTCATTAGTTAAAGATTACATCGAATTTATGTCACTCAACAATTTTCTGCCCACCGATTAAGTATTAATATCCTTTATACCGTCTACAATATCGCTAAGACTCTCCCACTGACAATAAAATATTTAAATATACGTTTAGGAACCCCTATTAGAAAACGTTACCAACGGTTTAATTATATCTTGATTCTAGATATTCATTAGTTAAAGATTACATCGAATTTATGTCACTCAACAATTTTCTGCCCACCGATTAAGTATTAATATCCTTTATACCGTCTACAATATCGCTAAGACTCTCCCACTGACAATAAAATATTTAAATATACGTTTAGGAACCCCTATTAGAAAACGTTACCAACGGTTTAATTATATCTTGATTCTAGATATTCATTAGTTAAAGATTACATCGAATTTATGTCACTTAACAATTTTCTACCCACCGATTAAGCCTTTATATCCTTCATACCCTCCAGAATATCTCGAAGACTCTCCCATTAATAAAAAAAGTTTTTTTAAATATACGTTTAGGAACCCCCATAAGAAAACTTTACCAACGGTTTAATTATATCTTGATTATATATATTCATTAGTTAAAGATTACATAGAATTTATGTCACTTAGCAATTTTCCTCCCACGGATTAAGTATTTATATCTTTTATACCGTTCAGAATTTCTCTAAGACTCTCGCATTAATAAAAAAAAATTTAAATATACCATTAGGAACCCCTATTGGAAAACATTACAAACGGATTAATTATATCTTGATTCTAGATATTCATTAGTTAAACATTACATCGAATTTATGTCACTCAACAATTTTCTGCCTACCGATTAAGTATTAATATCCTTTATACGGTCCACAATATCGCTAAGACTCTCCCACTGACAATAAAATATTTAAATATACGTTTAGGAACCCCTATTAGAAAACGTTACCAACGGTTTAATTATATCTTGATTCTAGATATTCATTAGTTAAAGATTACATCGAATTTATGTCACTTAACAATTTTTTGCCCAGCGATTAAGTATTTATATCCTTTATACCGTCCAGAATATCTCTAAGACTCTCCCACTAACAATAAAATATTTAAATATACGTTTAGGAACCCCTATTAGAAAACGTTACCAACGGTTTAATTATATCTTGATTCTAGATATTCATTAGTTAAAGATTACATCGAATTTATGTCACACAACAATTTTCTGCCCACCGATTAAGTATTAATATCCTTTATACCGTCTACAATATCGCTAAGACTCTCCCACTGACAATAAAATATTTAAATATACGTTTAGGAACCCCTATTAGAAAACGTTACCAACGGTTTAATTATATCTTGATTCTAGATATTCATCAGTTAAAGATTACATCGAATTTATGTCACTCAACAATTTTCTGCCCATTGATTAAGTATTAATATCCTTTATACCGTCCAGAATATCGCTAAGACTCTCCCACTGACAATAAAATATTTAAATATACGTTTAGGAACCCCCATAAGAAAACTTTACCAACGGTTTAATTATATCTTGATTATATATATTCATTAGTTAAAGATTACATAGAATTTATGTCACTTAACAATTTTCTGACCACCGATTAAGCCTTTATATCCTTCATACCCTCCAGAATATCTCTAACACTCTCCCAAAATAAAATTTTTTTTTTTAAATATACGATTAGGAACCCCTATTAGAAATCGTTACCAACGGTTTAATTATATCTTGATGCTAGATATTCATTAGTTAAAGATTACAACGAATTTATGTCACTTAACAATTTTCTACCCACCGATTAAGCCTTTATATCCTTCATACCCTCCAGAATGTCTCTAAGACTCTCCGATTAATAAAATAAAATTTTTTTAAATATACGTTTAGGAACCCCCATAAGAAAACTTTACCAACGGTTTAATTATAACTAGATTATATATATTCATTAGTTAAAGATTACATAGAATTTATGTCACTTAGCAATTTTCTGCACACGGATTAAGTATTTATATCCATTATACCGTTCAGAATATCTCTAAGACTCTCGCATTAACAAAAAAATATTTAAATATACCATTAGGAACCCCTATTAGAAAACATTACCAACGGATTAATTATATCTTGATTCTAGATATTCATTAGTTAAAGATTACATCGAATTTATGTCACTCAACAATTTTCTGCCCACCGATTAAGTATTAATATCCTTTATACGGTCCACAATATCGCTAAGACTCTCCCACTGACAATAAAATATTTAAATATACGTTTAGGAACCCCTATTAGAAAACGTTACCAACGGTTTAATTATATCTTGATTCTATATATTCATTAGTTAAAGATTACATCCAATTTATGTCACTTAACAATTTTCTACCCGCCGATTAAGCCTTTATATCCTTCATTCTCTCCAGAATATCTCTAAGACTTTCCCACTAACAATAAAATTTTTAAATATACGTTTAGGAACCCCTATTAGAAAACGTTACCAACGGTTTAATTATATCTTGATTCTAGATATTCATCAGTTAAAGATTACATCGAATTTATGTCACTCAACAATTTTCTGCCCATTGATTAAGTATTAATATCCTTTATACCGTCCAGAATATCGCTAAGACTCTCCCACTGACAATAAAATATTTAAATATACGTTTAGGAACCCCCATAAGAAAACTTTACCAACGGTTTAATTATATCTTGATTATATATATTCATTAGTTAAAGATTACATAGAATTTATGTCACTTAACAATTTTCTGACCACCGATTAAGCCTTTATATCCTTCATACCCTCCAGAATATCTCTAACACTCTCCCAAAATAAAATTTTTTTTTTTAAATATACGATTAGGAACCCCTATTAGAAATCGTTACCAACGGTTTAATTATATCTTGATGCTAGATATTCATTAGTTAAAGATTACAACGAATTTATGTCACTTAACAATTTTCTACCCACCGATTAAGCCTTTATATCCTTCATACCCTCCAGAATGTCTCTAAGACTCTCCGATTAATAAAATAAAATTTTTTTAAATATACGTTTAGGAACCCCCATAAGAAAACTTTACCAACGGTTTAATTATAACTAGATTATATATATTCATTAGTTAAAGATTACATAGAATTTATGTCACTTAGCAATTTTCTGCACTCGGATTAAGTATTTATATCCTTTATATCGTCCAGAATATCTCGAAGACTTTCCCACTAACAATAAAATATTTAAATATACGTTTAGGAACCCCTATTAGAAAACGTTACCAACGGTTTAATTATATCTTGATTCTAGATATTCATTAGTTAAAGATTACATAGAATTTATGTCACTTAGCAATTTTCTGCACACGGATTAAGTATTTATATCCATTATACCGTTCAGAATATCTCTAAGACTCTCGCATTAACAAAAAAATATTTAAATATACCATTAGGAACCCCTATTAGAAAACATTACCAACGGATTAATTATATCTTGATTCTAGATATTCATTAGTTAAAGATTACATCGAATTTATGTCACTCAACAATTTTCTGCCCACCGATTAAGTATTAATATCCTTTATACGGTCCACAATATCGCTAAGACTCTCCCACTGACAATAAAATATTTAAATATACGTTTAGGAACCCCTATTAGAAAACGTTACCAACGGTTTAATTATATCTTGATTCTAGATATTCATTAGTTAAAGATTACATCCAATTTATGTCACTTAACAATTTTCTACCCGCCGATTAAGCCTTTATATCCTTCATACCCTCCAGGATATCTCTAAGACTTTCCCACTAACAATAAAATATTTAAATATACGTTTAGGAACCCCTATTAGAAAACGTTACCAACGGTTTAATTATATCTTGATTCTAGATATTCATCAGTTAAAGATTACATCGAATTTATGTCACTCAACAATTTTCTGCCCATTGATTAAGTATTAATATCCTTTATACCGTCCAGAATATGGCTAAGACTCTCCCACTGACAATAAAATATTTAAACATACGTTTAGGAACCCCTATTAGAAAACGTTACCAACGGTTTAATTATATCTTGATTCTAGATATTCATTAGTTAAAGATTACATCGAATTTATGTCACTCAACAATTTTCTGCCCACCGATTAAGTATTAATATCCTTAATACCGTCTACAATATCGCTAAGACTCTCCCACTGACAATAAAATATTTAAATATACGTTTAGGAACCCCTATTAGAAAACGTTACCAACGGTTTAATTATATCTTGATTCTAGATATTCATTAGTTAAAGATTACATCGAATTTATGTCACTCAACAATTTTCTGCCCACCGATTAAGTATTAATATCCTTTATACCGTCTACAATATCGCTAAGACTCTCCCACTGACAATAAAATATTTAAATATACGTTTAGGAACCCCTATTAGAAAACGTTACCAACGGTTTAATTATATCTTGATTCTAGATATTCATTAGTTAAAGATTACATCGAATTTATGTCACTTAACAATTTTCTACCCACCGATTAAGCCTTTATATCCTTCATACCCTCCAGAATATCTCGAAGACTCTCCCATTAATAAAAAAAGTTTTTTTAAATATACGTTTAGGAACCCCCATAAGAAAACTTTACCAACGGTTTAATTATATCTTGATTATATATATTCATTAGTTAAAGATTACATAGAATTTATGTCACTTAGCAATTTTCCTCCCACGGATTAAGTATTTATATCTTTTATACCGTTCAGAATTTCTCTAAGACTCTCGCATTAATAAAAAAAAATTTAAATATACCATTAGGAACCCCTATTGGAAAACATTACAAACGGATTAATTATATCTTGATTCTAGATATTCATTAGTTAAAGATTACATCGAATTTATGTCACTCAACAATTTTCTGCCCACCGATTAAGTATTAATATCCTTTATACGGTCCACAATATCGCTAAGACTCTCCCACTGACAATAAAATATTTAAATATACGTTTAGGAACCCCTATTAGAAAACGTTACCAACGGTTTAATTATATCTTGATTCTAGATATTCATTAGTTAAAGATTACATCGAATTTATGTCACTTAACAATTTTCTACCCACCGATTAAGCCTTTATATCCTTCATACCCTCCAGAATATCTCTAAGACTCTCGCATTAAAATGAAAATATTTAAATATATGATTAGGAACCCCTATTAGAAAACGTTACCAACGGTTTAATTATATCTTGATTCTAGATATTCATTAGTTAAAGATTACATCGAATTTATGTCACTTAACAATTTTCTCCCCAGCGATTAAGTATTTATATCCTCTATATCGTCCAGAATATCTCTAAGACTTTCCCACTAACAATAAAATATTTAAATATACGTTTAGGAACCCCTATTAGAAAACGTTACCAACGGTTTAATTATATCTTGATTCTAGATATTCATCAGTTAAAGATTACATCGAATTTATGTCACTCAACAATTTTCTGCCCATTGATTAAGTATTAATATCCTTTATACCGTCCAGAATATCGCTAAGACTCTCCCACTGACAATAAAATATTTAAACATACGTTTAGGAACCCCTATTAGAAAACGTTACCAACGGTTTAATTATATCTTGATTCTAGATATTCATTAGTTAAAGATTACATCGAATTTATGTCACTCAACAATTTTCTGCCCACCGATTAAGTATTAATATCCTTTATACCGTCTACAATATCGCTAAGACTCTCCCACTGACAATAAAATATTTAAATATACGTTTAGGAACCCCTATTAGAAAACGTTACCAACGGTTTAATTATATCTTGATTCTAGATATTCATTAGTTAAAGATTACATCGAATTTATGTCACTCAACAATTTTCTGCCCACCGATTAAGTATTAATATCCTTTATACCGTCTACAATATCGCTAAAACTCTCCCACTGACAATAAAATATTTAATATACGTTTAGGAACCCCTATTAGAAAACGTTACCAACGGTTTAATTATATCTTGATTATATATATTCATTAGTTAAAGATTACATAGAATTTATGTCACTTAGCAATTTTCCTCCCACGGATTAAGTATTTATATCTTTTATACCGTTCAGAATTTCTCTAAGACTCTCGCATTAATAAAAAAAAATTTAAATATACCATTAGGAACCCCTATTGGAAAACATTACAAACGGATTAATTATATCTTGATTCTAGATATTCATTAGTTAAACATTACATCGAATTTATGTCACTCAACAATTTTCTGCCTACCGATTAAGTATTAATATCCTTTATACGGTCCACAATATCGCTAAGACTCTCCCACTGACAATAAAATATTTAAATATACGTTTAGGAACCCCTATTAGAAAACGTTACCAACGGTTTAATTATATCTTGATTCTAGATATTCATTAGTTAAAGATTACATCGAATTTATGTCACTTAACAATTTTTTGCCCAGCGATTAAGTATTTATATCCTTTATACCGTCCAGAATATCTCTAAGACTCTCCCACTAACAATAAAATATTTAAATATACGTTTAGGAACCCCTATTAGAAAACGTTACCAACGGTTTAATTATATCTTGATTCTAGATATTCATTAGTTAAAGATTACATCGAATTTATGTCACACAACAATTTTCTGCCCACCGATTAAGTATTAATATCCTTTATACCGTCTACAATATCGCTAAGACTCTCCCACTGACAATAAAATATTTAAATATACGTTTAGGAACCCCTATTAGAAAACGTTACCAACGGTTTAATTATATCTTGATTCTAGATATTCATTAGTTAAAGATTACATCGAATTTATGTCACTTAACAATTTTTTGCCCAGCGATTAAGCCTTTATATCCTTCATACCCTCCAGAATATCTCTAAGACTCTCCAATTAATAAAAAATTTTTTTTTAAATATACGATTAGGAACACCCATACGAAAACTTTACCAACGGTTTAATTATATCTTGATTATATATATTCATTAGTTAAAGATTACATCGAATTTATGTCAATTAAAAATTTTCTACCCGCCGATTAAGCCTTTATATCCTTCATACTCTCCAGAATATCTCTAAGACTTTCCCACTAACAATAAAATTTTTAAATATACGTTTAGGAACCCCTATTAGAAAACGTTACCAACGGTTTAATTATATCTTGATTCTAGATATTCATCAGTTAAAGATTACATCGAATTTATGTCACTCAACAATTTTCTGCCCATTGATTAAGTATTAATATCCTTTATACCGTCCAGAATATCGCTAAGACTCTCCCACTGACAATAAAATATTTAAATATACGTTTAGGAACCCCCATAAGAAAACTTTACCAACGGTTTAATTATATCTTGATTATATATATTCATTAGTTAAAGATTACATAGAATTTATGTCACTTAACAATTTTCTGACCACCGATTAAGCCTTTATATCCTTCATACCCTCCAGAATATCTCTAACACTCTCCCAAAATAAAATTTTTTTTTTTAAATATACGATTAGGAACCCCTATTAGAAATCGTTACCAACGGTTTAATTATATCTTGATGCTAGATATTCATTAGTTAAAGATTACAACGAATTTATGTCACTTAACAATTTTCTACCCACCGATTAAGCCTTTATATCCTTCATACCCTCCAGAATGTCTCTAAGACTCTCCGATTAATAAAATAAAATTTTTTTAAATATACGTTTAGGAACCCCCATAAGAAAACTTTACCAACGGTTTAATTATAACTAGATTATATATATTCATTAGTTAAAGATTACATAGAATTTATGTCACTTAGCAATTTTCTGCACACGGATTAAGTATTTATATCCATTATACCGTTCAGAATATCTCTAAGACTCTCGCATTAACAAAAAAATATTTAAATATACCATTAGGAACCCCTATTAGAAAACATTACCAACGGATTAATTATATCTTGATTCTAGATATTCATTAGTTAAAGATTACATCGAATTTATGTCACTCAACAATTTTCTGCCCACCGATTAAGTATTAATATCCTTTATACGGTCCACAATATCGCTAAGACTCTCCCACTGACAATAAAATATTTAAATATACGTTTAGGAACCCCTATTAGAAAACGTTACCAACGGTTTAATTATATCTTGATTCTATATATTCATTAGTTAAAGATTACATCCAATTTATGTCACTTAACAATTTTCTACCCGCCGATTAAGCCTTTATATCCTTCATACTCTCCAGAATATCTCTAAGACTTTCCCACTAACAATAAAATTTTTAAATATACGTTTAGGAACCCCTATTAGAAAACGTTACCAACGGTTTAATTATATCTTGATTCTAGATATTCATCAGTTAAAGATTACATCGAATTTATGTCACTCAACAATTTTCTGCCCATTGATTAAGTATTAATATCCTTTATACCGTCCAGAATATCGCTAAGACTCTCCCACTGACAATAAAATATTTAAATATACGTTTAGGAACCCCCATAAGAAAACTTTACCAACGGTTTAATTATATCTTGATTATATATATTCATTAGTTAAAGATTACATAGAATTTATGTCACTTAACAATTTTCTGACCACCGATTAAGCCTTTATATCCTTCATACCCTCCAGAATATCTCTAACACTCTCCCAAAATAAAATTTTTTTTTTTAAATATACGATTAGGAACCCCTATTAGAAATCGTTACCAACGGTTTAATTATATCTTGATGCTAGATATTCATTAGTTAAAGATTACAACGAATTTATGTCACTTAACAATTTTCTACCCACCGATTAAGCCTTTATATCCTTCATACCCTCCAGAATGTCTCTAAGACTCTCCGATTAATAAAATAAAATTTTTTTAAATATACGTTTAGGAACCCCCATAAGAAAACTTTACCAACGGTTTAATTATAACTAGATTATATATATTCATTAGTTAAAGATTACATAGAATTTATGTCACTTAGCAATTTTCTGCACACGGATTAAGTATTTATATCCTTTATATCGTCCAGAATATCTCGAAGACTTTCCCACTAACAATAAAATATTTAAATATACGTTTAGGAACCCCTATTAGAAAACGTTACCAACGGTTTAATTATATCTTGATTCTAGATATTCATTAGTTAAAGATTACATAGAATTTATGTCACTTAGCAATTTTCTGCACACGGATTAAGTATTTATATCCATTATACCGTTCAGAATATCTCTAAGACTCTCGCATTAACAAAAAAATATTTAAATATACCATTAGGAACCCCTATTAGAAAACATTACCAACGGATTAATTATATCTTGATTCTAGATATTCATTAGTTAAAGATTACATCGAATTTATGTCACTCAACAATTTTCTGCCCACCGATTAAGTATTAATATCCTTTATACGGTCCACAATATCGCTAAGACTCTCCCACTGACAATAAAATATTTAAATATACGTTTAGGAACCCCTATTAGAAAACGTTACCAACGGTTTAATTATATCTTGATTCTAGATATTCATTAGTTAAAGATTACATCCAATTTATGTCACTTAACAATTTTCTACCCGCCGATTAAGCCTTTATATCCTTCATACCCTCCAGGATATCTCTAAGACTTTCCCACTAACAATAAAATATTTAAATATACGTTTAGGAACCCCTATTAGAAAACGTTACCAACGGTTTAATTATATCTTGATTCTAGATATTCATCAGTTAAAGATTACATCGAATTTATGTCACTCAACAATTTTCTGCCCATTGATTAAGTATTAATATCCTTTATACCGTCCAGAATATGGCTAAGACTCTCCCACTGACAATAAAATATTTAAACATACGTTTAGGAACCCCTATTAGAAAACGTTACCAACGGTTTAATTATATCTTGATTCTAGATATTCATTAGTTAAAGATTACATCGAATTTATGTCACTCAACAATTTTCTGCCCACCGATTAAGTATTAATATCCTTTATACCGTCTACAATATCGCTAAGACTCTCCCACTGACAATAAAATATTTAAATATACGTTTAGGAACCCCTATTAGAAAACGTTACCAACGGTTTAATTATATCTTGATTCTAGATATTCATTAGTTAAAGATTACATCGAATTTATGTCACTCAACAATTTTCTGCCCACCGATTAAGTATTAATATCCTTTATACCGTCTACAATATCGCTAAGACTCTCCCACTGACAATAAAATATTTAAATATACGTTTAGGAATCCCTATTAGAAAACGTTACCAACGGTTTAATTATATCTTGATTCTAGATATTCATTAGTTAAAGATTACATCGAATTTATGTCACTTAACAATTTTCTACCCACCGATTAAGCCTTTATATCCTTCATACCCTCCAGAATATCTCGAAGACTCTCCCATTAATAAAAAAAGTTTTTTTAAATATACGTTTAGGAACCCCCATAAGAAAACTTTACCAACGGTTTAATTATATCTTGATTATATATATTCATTAGTTAAAGATTACATAGAATTTATGTCACTTAGCAATTTTCCTCCCACGGATTAAGTATTTATATCTTTTATACCGTTCAGAATTTCTCTAAGACTCTCGCATTAATAAAAAAAAATTTAAATATACCATTAGGAACCCCTATTGGAAAACATTACAAACGGATTAATTATATCTTGATTCTAGATATTCATTAGTTAAACATTACATCGAATTTATGTCACTCAACAATTTTCTGCCTACCGATTAAGTATTAATATCCTTTATACGGTCCACAATATCGCTAAGACTCTCCCACTGACAATAAAATATTTAAATATACGTTTAGGAACCCCTATTAGAAAACGTTACCAACGGTTTAATTATATCTTGATTCTAGATATTCATTAGTTAAAGATTACATCGAATTTATGTCACTTAACAATTTTCTACCCAGCGATTAAGTATTTATATCCTCTATATCGTCCAGAATATCTCTAAGACTTTCCCACTAACAATAAAATATTTAAATATACGTATAGGAACCCCTATTAGAAAACGTTACCAACGGTTTAATTATATCTTGATTCTAGATATTCATCAGTTAAAGATTACATCGAATTTATGTCACTCAACAATTTTCTGCCCATTGATTAAGTATTAATATCCTTTATACCGTCCAGAATATCGCTAAGACTCTCCCACTGACAATAAAATATTTAAATATACGTTTAGGAACCCCCATAAGAAAACTTTACCAACGGTTTAATTATATCTTGATTATATATATTCATTAGTTAAAGATTACATCCAATTTATGTCACTTAACAATTTTCTACCCGCCGATTAAGCCTTTATATCCTTCATACCCTCCAGGATATCTCTAAGACTTTCCCACTAACAATAAAATATTTAAATATACGTTTAGGAACCCCTATTAGAAAACGTTACCAACGGTTTAATTATATCTTGATTCTAGATATTCATCAGTTAAAGATTACATCGAATTTATGTCACTCAACAATTTTCTGCCCATTGATTAAGTATTAATATCCTTTATACCGTCCAGAATATGGCTAAGACTCTCCCACTGACAATAAAATATTTAAACATACGTTTAGGAACCCCTATTAGAAAACGTTACCAACGGTTTAATTATATCTTGATTCTAGATATTCATTAGTTAAAGATTACATCGAATTTATGTCACTCAACAATTTTCTGCCCACCGATTAAGTATTAATATCCTTTATACCGTCTACAATATCGCTAAGACTCTCCCACTGACAATAAAATATTTAAATATACGTTTAGGAACCCCTATTAGAAAACGTTACCAACGGTTTAATTATATCTTGATTCTAGATATTCATTAGTTAAAGATTACATCGAATTTATGTCACTCAACAATTTTCTGCCCACCGATTAAGTATTAATATCCTTTATACCGTCTACAATATCGCTAAGACTCTCCCACTGACAATAAAATATTTAAATATACGTTTAGGAATCCCTATTAGAAAACGTTACCAACGGTTTAATTATATCTTGATTCTAGATATTCATTAGTTAAAGATTACATCGAATTTATGTCACTTAACAATTTTCTACCCACCGATTAAGCCTTTATATCCTTCATACCCTCCAGAATATCTCGAAGACTCTCCCATTAATAAAAAAAGTTTTTTTAAATATACGTTTAGGAACCCCCATAAGAAAACTTTACCAACGGTTTAATTATATCTTGATTATATATATTCATTAGTTAAAGATTACATAGAATTTATGTCACTTAGCAATTTTCCTCCCACGGATTAAGTATTTATATCTTTTATACCGTTCAGAATTTCTCTAAGACTCTCGCATTAATAAAAAAAAATTTAAATATACCATTAGGAACCCCTATTGGAAAACATTACAAACGGATTAATTATATCTTGATTCTAGATATTCATTAGTTAAACATTACATCGAATTTATGTCACTCAACAATTTTCTGCCTACCGATTAAGTATTAATATCCTTTATACGGTCCACAATATCGCTAAGACTCTCCCACTGACAATAAAATATTTAAATATACGTTTAGGAACCCCTATTAGAAAACGTTACCAACGGTTTAATTATATCTTGATTCTAGATATTCATTAGTTAAAGATTACATCGAATTTATGTCACTTAACAATTTTCTACCCAGCGATTAAGTATTTATATCCTCTATATCGTCCAGAATATCTCTAAGACTTTCCCACTAACAATAAAATATTTAAATATACGTATAGGAACCCCTATTAGAAAACGTTACCAACGGTTTAATTATATCTTGATTCTAGATATTCATCAGTTAAAGATTACATCGAATTTATGTCACTCAACAATTTTCTGCCCATTGATTAAGTATTAATATCCTTTATACCGTCCAGAATATCGCTAAGACTCTCCCACTGACAATAAAATATTTAAATATACGTTTAGGAACCCCCATAAGAAAACTTTACCAACGGTTTAATTATATCTTGATTATATATATTCATTAGTTAAAGATTACATAGAATTTATGTCACTTAACAATTTTCTGACCACCGATTAAGCCTTTATATCCTTCATACCCTCCAGAATATCTCTAACACTCTCCCAAAATAAAATTTTTTTTTTTAAATATACGATTAGGAACCCCTATTAGAAATCGTTACCAACGGTTTAATTATATCTTGATGCTAGATATTCATTAGTTAAAGATTACAACGAATTTATGTCACTTAACAATTTTCTACCCACCGATTAAGCCTTTATATCCTTCATACCCTCCAGAATGTCTCTAAGACTCTCCGATTAATAAAATAAAATTTTTTTAAATATACGTTTAGGAACCCCCATAAGAAAACTTTACCAACGGTTTAATTATAACTAGATTATATATATTCATTAGTTAAAGATTACATAGAATTTATGTCACTTAGCAATTTTCTGCACTCGGATTAAGTATTTATATCCTTTATATCGTCCAGAATATCTCGAAGACTTTCCCACTAACAATAAAATATTTAAATATACGTTTAGGAACCCCTATTAGAAAACGTTACCAACGGTTTAATTATATCTTGATTCTAGATATTCATTAGTTAAAGATTACATAGAATTTATGTCACTTAGCAATTTTCTGCACACGGATTAAGTATTTATATCCATTATACCGTTCAGAATATCTCTAAGACTCTCGCATTAACAAAAAAATATTTAAATATACCATTAGGAACCCCTATTAGAAAACATTACCAACGGATTAATTATATCTTGATTCTAGATATTCATTAGTTAAAGATTACATCGAATTTATGTCACTCAACAATTTTCTGCCCACCGATTAAGTATTAATATCCTTTATACGGTCCACAATATCGCTAAGACTCTCCCACTGACAATAAAATATTTAAATATACGTTTAGGAACCCCTATTAGAAAACGTTACCAACGGTTTAATTATATCTTGATTCTAGATATTCATTAGTTAAAGATTACATCCAATTTATGTCACTTAACAATTTTCTACCCGCCGATTAAGCCTTTATATCCTTCATACCCTCCAGGATATCTCTAAGACTTTCCCACTAACAATAAAATATTTAAATATACGTTTAGGAACCCCTATTAGAAAACGTTACCAACGGTTTAATTATATCTTGATTCTAGATATTCATCAGTTAAAGATTACATCGAATTTATGTCACTCAACAATTTTCTGCCCATTGATTAAGTATTAATATCCTTTATACCGTCCAGAATATGGCTAAGACTCTCCCACTGACAATAAAATATTTAAACATACGTTTAGGAACCCCTATTAGAAAACGTTACCAACGGTTTAATTATATCTTGATTCTAGATATTCATTAGTTAAAGATTACATCGAATTTATGTCACTCAACAATTTTCTGCCCACCGATTAAGTATTAATATCCTTTATACCGTCTACAATATCGCTAAGACTCTCCCACTGACAATAAAATATTTAAATATACGTTTAGGAACCCCTATTAGAAAACGTTACCAACGGTTTAATTATATCTTGATTCTAGATATTCATTAGTTAAAGATTACATCGAATTTATGTCACTCAACAATTTTCTGCCCACCGATTAAGTATTAATATCCTTTATACCGTCTACAATATCGCTAAGACTCTCCCACTGACAATAAAATATTTAAATATACGTTTAGGAACCCCTATTAGAAAACGTTACCAACGGTTTAATTATATCTTGATTCTAGATATTCATTAGTTAAAGATTACATCGAATTTATGTCACTTAACAATTTTCTACCCACCGATTAAGCCTTTATATCCTTCATACCCTCCAGAATATCTCGAAGACTCTCCCATTAATAAAAAAAGTTTTTTTAAATATACGTTTAGGAACCCCCATAAGAAAACTTTACCAACGGTTTAATTATATCTTGATTATATATATTCATTAGTTAAAGATTACATAGAATTTATGTCACTTAGCAATTTTCCTCCCACGGATTAAGTATTTATATCTTTTATACCGTTCAGAATTTCTCTAAGACTCTCGCATTAATAAAAAAAAATTTAAATATACCATTAGGAACCCCTATTGGAAAACATTACAAACGGATTAATTATATCTTGATTCTAGATATTCATTAGTTAAACATTACATCGAATTTATGTCACTCAACAATTTTCTGCCTACCGATTAAGTATTAATATCCTTTATACGGTCCACAATATCGCTAAGACTCTCCCACTGACAATAAAATATTTAAATATACGTTTAGGAACCCCTATTAGAAAACGTTACCAACGGTTTAATTATATCTTGATTCTAGATATTCATTAGTTAAAGATTACATCGAATTTATGTCACTTAACAATTTTCTACCCAGCGATTAAGTATTTATATCCTCTATATCGTCCAGAATATCTCTAAGACTTTCCCACTAACAATAAAATATTTAAATATACGTATAGGAACCCCTATTAGAAAACGTTACCAACGGTTTAATTATATCTTGATTCTAGATATTCATCAGTTAAAGATTACATCGAATTTATGTCACTCAACAATTTTCTGCCCATTGATTAAGTATTAATATCCTTTATACCGTCCAGAATATCGCTAAGACTCTCCCACTGACAATAAAATATTTAAACATACGTTTAGGAACCCCTATTAGAAAACGTTACCAACGGTTTAATTATATCTTGATTCTAGATATTCATTAGTTAAAGATTACATCGAATTTATGTCACTCAACAATTTTCTGCCCACCGATTAAGTATTAATATCCTTTATACCGTCTACAATATCGCTAAGACTCTCCCACTGACAATAAAATATTTAAATATACGTTTAGGAACCCCTATTAGAAAACGTTACCAACGGTTTAATTATATCTTGATTCTAGATATTCATTAGTTAAAGATTACATCGAATTTATGTCACTCAACAATTTTCTGCCTACCGATTAAGTATTAATATCCTTTATACCGTCTACAATATCGCTAAGACTCTCCCACTGACAATAAAATATTTAAATATACGTTTAGGAACCCCTATTAGAAAACGTTACCAAAGGTTTAATTATATCTTGATTCTAGATATTCATTAGTTAAAGATTACATCGAATTTATGTCACTTAACAATTTTCTACCCACCGATTAAGCCTTTATATCCTTCATACCCTCCAGAATATCTCGAAGACTCTCCCATTAATAAAAAAAGTTTTTTTAAATATACGTTTAGGAACCCCCATAAGAAAACTTTACCAACGGTTTAATTATATCTTGATTATATATATTCATTAGTTAAAGATTACATAGAATTTATGTCACTTAGCAATTTTCCTCCCACGGATTAAGTATTTATATCTTTTATACCGTTCAGAATTTCTTTAAGACTCTCGCATTAATAAAAAAAAATTTAAATATACCATTAGCAACCCCTATTGGAAAACATTACAAACGGATTAATTATATCTTGATTCTAGATATTCATTAGTTAAAGATTACATCGAATTTATGTCACTCAACAATTTTCTGCCCACCGATTAAGTATTATTATCCTTTATACGGTCCACAATATCGCTAAGACTCTCCCACTGACAATAAAATATTTAAATATACGTTTAGGAACCCCTATTAGAAAACGTTACCAACGGTTTAATTATATCTTGATTCTAGATATTCATTAGTTAAAGATTACATCGAATTTATGTCACTTAACAATTTTCAACCCACCGATTAAGCCTTTATATCCTTCATACCCTCCAGAATATCTCTAAGACTCTCGCATTAAAATGAAAATATTTAAATATATGATTAGGAACCCCTATTAGAAAACGTTACCAACGGTTTAATTATATCTTGATTCTAGATATTCATTAGTTAAAGATTACATCGAATTTATGTCACTTAACAATTTTCTCCCCAGCGATTAAGTATTTATATCCTCTATATCGTCCAGAATATCTCTAAGACTTTCCCACTAACAATAAAATATTTAAATATACGTTTAGGAACCCCTATTAGAAAACGTTACCAACGGTTTAATTATATCTTGATTCTAGATATTCATCAGTTAAAGATTACATCGAATTTATGTCACTCAACAATTTTCTGCCCATTGATTAAGTATTAATATCCTTTATACCGTCCAGAATATCGCTAAGACTCTCCCACTGACAATAAAATATTTAAACATACGTTTAGGAACCCCTATTAGAAAACGTTACCAACGGTTTAATTATATCTTGATTCTAGATATTCATTAGTTAAAGATTACATCGAATTTATGTCACTCAACAATTTTCTGCCCACCGATTAAGTATTAATATCCTTTATACCGTCTACAATATCGCTAAGACTCTCCCACTGACAATAAAATATTTAAATATACGTTTAGGAACCCCTATTAGAAAACGTTACCAACGGTTTAATTATATCTCGATTCTAGATATTCATTAGTTAAAGATTACATCGAATTTATGTCACTCAACAATTTTCTGCCCACCGATTAAGTATTAATATCCTTTATACCGTCTACAATATCGCTAAAACTCTCCCACTGACAATAAAATATTTAATATACGTTTAGGAACCCCTATTAGAAAACGTTACCAACGGTTTAATTATATCTTGATTCTAGATATTCATTAGTTAAAGATTACATCGAATTTATGTCACTTAACAATTTTCTACCCACCGATTAAGCCTTTATATCCTTCATACCCTCCAGAATATCTCGAAGACTCTCCCATTAATAAAAAAAGTTTTTTTAAATATACGTTTAGGAACCCCCATAAGAAAACTTTACCAACGGTTTAATTATATCTTGATTATATATATTCATTAGTTAAAGATTACATAGAATTTATGTCACTTAGCAATTTTCCTCCCACGGATTAAGTATTTATATCTTTTATACCGTTCAGAATTTCTCTAAGACTCTCGCATTAATAAAAAAAAATTTAAATATACCATTAGGAACCCCTATTGGAAAACATTACAAACGGATTAATTATATCTTGATTCTAGATATTCATTAGTTAAAGATTACATCGAATTTATGTCACTCAACAATTTTCTGCCCACCGATTAAGTATTAATATCCTTTATACGGTCCACAATATCGCTAAGACTCTCCCACTGACAATAAAATATTTAAATATACGTTTAGGAACCCCTATTAGAAAACGTTACCAACGGTTTAATTATATCTTGATTCTAGATATTCATTAGTTAAAGATTACATCGAATTTATGTCACTTAACAATTTTCTACCCACCGATTAAGCCTTTATATCCTTCATACCCTCCAGAATATCTCTAAGACTCTCGCATTAAAATGAAAATATTTAAATATATGATTAGGAACCCCTATTAGAAAACGTTACCAACGGTTTAATTATATCTTGATTCTAGATATTCATTAGTTAAAGATTACATCGAATTTATGTCACTTAACAATTTTCTCCCCAGCGATTAAGTATTTATATCCTCTATATCGTCCAGAATATCTCTAAGACTTTCCCACTAACAATAAAATATTTAAATATACGTTTAGGAACCCCTATTAGAAAACGTTACCAACGGTTTAATTATATCTTGATTCTAGATATTCATCAGTTAAAGATTACATCGAATTTATGTCACTCAACAATTTTCTGCCCATTGATTAAGTATTAATATCCTTTATACCGTCCAGAATATCGCTAAGACTCTCCCACTGACAATAAAATATTTAAACATACGTTTAGGAACCCCTATTAGAAAACGTTACCAACGGTTTAATTATATCTTGATTCTAGATATTCATTAGTTAAAGATTACATCGAATTTATGTCACTCAACAATTTTCTGCCCACCGATTAAGTATTAATATCCTTTATACCGTCTACAATATCGCTAAGACTCTCCCACTGACAATAAAATATTTAAATATACGTTTAGGAACCCCTATTAGAAAACGTTACCAACGGTTTAATTATATCTTGATTCTAGATATTCATTAGTTAAAGATTACATCGAATTTATGTCACTCAACAATTTTCTGCCCACCGATTAAGTATTAATATCCTTTATACCGTCTACAATATCGCTAAAACTCTCCCACTGACAATAAAATATTTAATATACGTTTAGGAACCCCTATTAGAAAACGTTACCAATGGTTTAATTATATCTTGATTATATATATTCATTAGTTAAAGATTACATAGAATTTATGTCACTTAGCAATTTTCCTCCCACGGATTAAGTATTTATATCTTTTATACCGTTCAGAATTTCTCTAAGACTCTCGCATTAATAAAAAAAAATTTAAATATACCATTAGGAACCCCTATTGGAAAACATTACAAACGGATTAATTATATCTTGATTCTAGATATTCATTAGTTAAACATTACATCGAATTTATGTCACTCAACAATTTTCTGCCTACCGATTAAGTATTAATATCCTTTATACGGTCCACAATATCGCTAAGACTCTCCCACTGACAATAAAATATTTAAATATACGTTTAGGAACCCCTATTAGAAAACGTTACCAACGGTTTAATTATATCTTGATTCTAGATATTCATTAGTTAAAGATTACATCGAATTTATGTCACTTAACAATTTTTTGCCCAGCGATTAAGTATTTATATCCTTTATACCGTCCAGAATATCTCTAAGACTCTCCCACTAACAATAAAATATTTAAATATACGTTTAGGAACCCCTATTAGAAAACGTTACCAACGGTTTAATTATATCTTGATTCTAGATATTCATTAGTTAAAGATTACATCGAATTTATGTCACACAACAATTTTCTGCCCACCGATTAAGTATTAATATCCTTTATACCGTCTACAATATCGCTAAGACTCTCCCACTGACAATAAAATATTTAAATATACGTTTAGGAACCCCTATTAGAAAACGTTACCAACGGTTTAATTATATCTTGATTCTAGATATTCATTAGTTAAAGATTACATCGAATTTATGTCACTTAACAATTTTTTGCCCAGCGATTAAGCCTTTATATCCTTCATACCCTCCAGAATATCTCTAAGACTCTCCAATTAATAAAAAATTTTTTTTTAAATATACGATTAGGAACACCCATACGAAAACTTTACCAACGGTTTAATTATATCTTGATTATATATATTCATTAGTTAAAGATTACATCGAATTTATGTCAATTAAAAATTTTCTACCCGCCGATTAAGCCTTTATATCCTTCATACTCTCCAGAATATCTCTAAGACTTTCCCACTAACAATAAAATTTTTAAATATACGTTTAGGAACCCCTATTAGAAAACGTTACCAACGGTTTAATTATATCTTGATTCTAGATATTCATCAGTTAAAGATTACATCGAATTTATGTCACTCAACAATTTTCTGCCCATTGATTAAGTATTAATATCCTTTATACCGTCCAGAATATCGCTAAGACTCTCCCACTGACAATAAAATATTTAAATATACGTTTAGGAACCCCCATAAGAAAACTTTACCAACGGTTTAATTATATCTTGATTATATATATTCATTAGTTAAAGATTACATAGAATTTATGTCACTTAACAATTTTCTGACCACCGATTAAGCCTTTATATCCTTCATACCCTCCAGAATATCTCTAACACTCTCCCAAAATAAAATTTTTTTTTTTAAATATACGATTAGGAACCCCTATTAGAAATCGTTACCAACGGTTTAATTATATCTTGATGCTAGATATTCATTAGTTAAAGATTACAACGAATTTATGTCACTTAACAATTTTCTACCCACCGATTAAGCCTTTATATCCTTCATACCCTCCAGAATGTCTCTAAGACTCTCCGATTAATAAAATAAAATTTTTTTAAATATACGTTTAGGAACCCCCATAAGAAAACTTTACCAACGGTTTAATTATAACTAGATTATATATATTCATTAGTTAAAGATTACATAGAATTTATGTCACTTAGCAATTTTCTGCACACGGATTAAGTATTTATATCCATTATACCGTTCAGAATATCTCTAAGACTCTCGCATTAACAAAAAAATATTTAAATATACCATTAGGAACCCCTATTAGAAAACATTACCAACGGATTAATTATATCTTGATTCTAGATATTCATTAGTTAAAGATTACATCGAATTTATGTCACTCAACAATTTTCTGCCCACCGATTAAGTATTAATATCCTTTATACGGTCCACAATATCGCTAAGACTCTCCCACTGACAATAAAATATTTAAATATACGTTTAGGAACCCCTATTAGAAAACGTTACCAACGGTTTAATTATATCTTGATTCTATATATTCATTAGTTAAAGATTACATCCAATTTATGTCACTTAACAATTTTCTACCCGCCGATTAAGCCTTTATATCCTTCATTCTCTCCAGAATATCTCTAAGACTTTCCCACTAACAATAAAATTTTTAAATATACGTTTAGGAACCCCTATTAGAAAACGTTACCAACGGTTTAATTATATCTTGATTCTAGATATTCATCAGTTAAAGATTACATCGAATTTATGTCACTCAACAATTTTCTGCCCATTGATTAAGTATTAATATCCTTTATACCGTCCAGAATATCGCTAAGACTCTCCCACTGACAATAAAATATTTAAATATACGTTTAGGAACCCCCATAAGAAAACTTTACCAACGGTTTAATTATATCTTGATTATATATATTCATTAGTTAAAGATTACATAGAATTTATGTCACTTAACAATTTTCTGACCACCGATTAAGCCTTTATATCCTTCATACCCTCCAGAATATCTCTAACACTCTCCCAAAATAAAATTTTTTTTTTTAAATATACGATTAGGAACCTCTATTAGAAATCGTTACCAACGGTTTAATTATATCTTGATGCTAGATATTCATTAGTTAAAGATTACAACGAATTTATGTCACTTAACAATTTTCTACCCACCGATTAAGCCTTTATATCCTTCATACCCTCCAGAATGTCTCTAAGACTCTCCGATTAATAAAATAAAATTTTTTTAAATATACGTTTAGGAACCCCCATAAGAAAACTTTACCAACGGTTTAATTATAACTAGATTATATATATTCATTAGTTAAAGATTACATAGAATTTATGTCACTTAGCAATTTTCTGCACTCGGATTAAGTATTTATATCCTTTATATCGTCCAGAATATCTCGAAGACTTTCCCACTAACAATAAAATATTTAAATATACGTTTAGGAACCCCTATTAGAAAACGTTACCAACGGTTTAATTATATCTTGATTCTAGATATTCATTAGTTAAAGATTACATAGAATTTATGTCACTTAGCAATTTTCTGCACACGGATTAAGTATTTATATCCATTATACCGTTCAGAATATCGCTAAGACTCTCCCACTGACAATAAAATATTTAAATATACGTTTAGGAACCCCTATTAGAAAACGTTACCAAAGGTTTAATTATATCTTGATTCTAGATATTCATTAGTTAAAGATTACATCGAATTTATGTCACTTAACAATTTTCTACCCACCGATTAAGCCTTTATATCCTTCATACCCTCCAGAATATCTCGAAGACTCTCCCATTAATAAAAAAAGTTTTTTTAAATATACGTTTACGAACCCCCATAAGAAAACTTTACCAACGGTTTAATTATATCTTGATTATATATATTCATTAGTTAAAGATTACATAGAATTTATGTCACTTAGCAATTTTCCTCCCACGGATTAAGTATTTATATCTTTTATACCGTTCAGAATTTCTTTAAGACTCTCGCATTAATAAAAAAAAATTTAAATATACCATTAGCAACCCCTATTGGAAAACATTACAAACGGATTAATTATATCTTGATTCTAGATATTCATTAGTTAAAGATTACATCGAATTTATGTCACTCAACAATTTTCTGCCCACCGATTAAGTATTATTATCCTTTATACGGTCCACAATATCGCTAAGACTCTCCCACTGACAATAAAATATTTAAATATACGTTTAGGAACCCCTATTAGAAAACGTTACCAACGGTTTAATTATATCTTGATTCTAGATATTCATTAGTTAAAGATTACATCGAATTTATGTCACTTAACAATTTTCAACCCACCGATTAAGCCTTTATATCCTTCATACCCTCCAGAATATCTCTAAGACTCTCGCATTAAAATGAAAATATTTAAATATATGATTAGGAACCCCTATTAGAAAACGTTACCAACGGTTTAATTATATCTTGATTCTAGATATTCATTAGTTAAAGATTACATCGAATTTATGTCACTTAACAATTTTCTCCCCAGCGATTAAGTATTTATATCCTCTATATCGTCCAGAATATCTCTAAGACTTTCCCACTAACAATAAAATATTTAAATATACGTTTAGGAACCCCTATTAGAAAACGTTACCAACGGTTTAATTATATCTTGATTCTAGATATTCATCAGTTAAAGATTACATCGAATTTATGTCACTCAACAATTTTCTGCCCATTGATTAAGTATTAATATCCTTTATACCGTCCAGAATATCGCTAAGACTCTCCCACTGACAATAAAATATTTAAACATACGTTTAGGAACCCCTATTAGAAAACGTTACCAACGGTTTAATTATATCTTGATTCTAGATATTCATTAGTTAAAGATTACATCGAATTTATGTCACTCAACAATTTTCTGCCCACCGATTAAGTATTAATATCCTTTATACCGTCTACAATATCGCTAAGACTCTCCCACTGACAATAAAATATTTAAATATACGTTTAGGAACCCCTATTAGAAAACGTTACCAACGGTTTAATTATATCTTGATTCTAGATATTCATTAGTTAAAGATTACATCGAATTTATGTCACTCAACAATTTTCTGCCCACCGATTAAGTATTAATATCCTTTATACCGTCTACAATATCGCTAAAACTCTCCCACTGACAATAAAATATTTAATATACGTTTAGGAACCCCTATTAGAAAACGTTACCAACGGTTTAATTATATCTTGATTCTAGATATTCATTAGTTAAAGATTACATCGAATTTATGTCACTTAACAATTTTCTACCCACCGATTAAGCCTTTATATCCTTCATACCCTCCAGAATATCTCGAAGACTCTCCCATTAATAAAAAAAGTTTTTTTAAATATACGTTTAGGAACCCCCATAAGAAAACTTTACCAACGGTTTAATTATATCTTGATTATATATATTCATTAGTTAAAGATTACATAGAATTTATGTCACTTAGCAATTTTCCTCCCACGGATTAAGTATTTATATCTTTTATACCGTTCAGAATTTCTCTAAGACTCTCGCATTAATAAAAAAAAATTTAAATATACCATTAGGAACCCCTATTGGAAAACATTACAAACGGATTAATTATATCTTGATTCTAGATATTCATTAGTTAAAGATTACATCGAATTTATGTCACTCAACAATTTTCTGCCCACCGATTAAGTATTAATATCCTTTATACGGTCCACAATATCGCTAAGACTCTCCCACTGACAATAAAATATTTAAATATACGTTTAGGAACCCCTATTAGAAAACGTTACCAACGGTTTAATTATATCTTGATTCTAGATATTCATTAGTTAAAGATTACATCGAATTTATGTCACTTAACAATTTTCTACCCACCGATTAAGCCTTTATATCCTTCATACCCTCCAGAATATCTCTAAGACTCTCGCATTAAAATGAAAATATTTAAATATATGATTAGGAACCCCTATTAGAAAACGTTACCAACGGTTTAATTATATCTTGATTCTAGATATTCATTAGTTAAAGATTACATCGAATTTATGTCACTTAACAATTTTCTCCCCAGCGATTAAGTATTTATATCCTCTATATCGTCCAGAATATCTCTAAGACTTTCCCACTAACAATAAAATATTTAAATATACGTTTAGGAACCCCTATTAGAAAACGTTACCAACGGTTTAATTATATCTTGATTCTAGATATTCATCAGTTAAAGATTACATCGAATTTATGTCACTCAACAATTTTCTGCCCATTGATTAAGTATTTATATCCATTATACCGTCCAGAATATCGCTAAGACTCTCCCACTGACAATAAAATATTTAAACATACGTTTAGGAACCCCTATTAGAAAACGTTACCAACGGTTTAATTATATCTTGATTCTAGATATTCATTAGTTAAAGATTACATCGAATTTATGTCACTCAACAATTTTCTGCCCACCGATTAAGTATTAATATCCTTTATACCGTCTACAATATCGCTAAGACTCTCCCACTGACAATAAAATATTTAAATATACGTTTAGGAACCCCTATTAGAAAACGTTACCAACGGTTTAATTATATCTTGATTCTAGATATTCATTAGTTAAAGATTACATCGAATTTATGTCACTCAACAATTTTCTGCCCACCGATTAAGTATTAATATCCTTTATACCGTCTACAATATCGCTAAAACTCTCCCACTGACAATAAAATATTTAATATACGTTTAGGAACCCCTATTAGAAAACGTTACCAACGGTTTAATTATATCTTGATTATATATATTCATTAGTTAAAGATTACATAGAATTTATGTCACTTAGCAATTTTCCTCCCACGGATTAAGTATTTATATCTTTTATACCGTTCAGAATTTCTCTAAGACTCTCGCATTAATAAAAAAAAATTTAAATATACCATTAGGAACCCCTATTGGAAAACATTACAAACGGATTAATTATATCTTGATTCTAGATATTCATTAGTTAAACATTACATCGAATTTATGTCACTAAACAATTTTCTGCCTACCGATTAAGTATTAATATCCTTTATACGGTCCACAATATCGCTAAGACTCTCCCACTGACAATAAAATATTTAAATATACGTTTAGGAACCCCTATTAGAAAACGTTACCAACGGTTTAATTATATCTTGATTCTAGATATTCATTAGTTAAAGATTACATCGAATTTATGTCACTTAACAATTTTTTGCCCAGCGATTAAGTATTTATATCCTTTATACCGTCCAGAATATCTCTAAGACTCTCCCACTAACAATAAAATATTTAAATATACGTTTAGGAACCCCTATTAGAAAACGTTACCAACGGTTTAATTATATCTTGATTCTAGATATTCATTAGTTAAAGATTACATCGAATTTATGTCACACAACAATTTTCTGCCCACCGATTAAGTATTAATATCCTTTATACCGTCTACAATATCGCTAAGACTCTCCCACTGACAATAAAATATTTAAATATACGTTTAGGAACCCCTATTAGAAAACGTTACCAACGGTTTAATTATAACTAGATTATATATATTCATTAGTTAAAGATTACATAGAATTTATGTCACTTAGCAATTTTCTGCACTCGGATTAAGTATTTATATCCTTTATATCGTCCAGAATATCTCGAAGACTTTCCCACTAACAATAAAATATTTAAATATACGTTTAGGAACCCCTATTAGAAAACGTTACCAACGGTTTAATTATATCTTGATTCTAGATATTCATTAGTTAAAGATTACATAGAATTTATGTCACTTAGCAATTTTCTGCACACGGATTAAGTATTTATATCCATTATACCGTTCAGAATATCGCTAAGACTCTCCCACTGACAATAAAATATTTAAATATACGTTTAGGAACCCCTATTAGAAAACGTTACCAAAGGTTTAATTATATCTTGATTCTAGATATTCATTAGTTAAAGATTACATCGAATTTATGTCACTTAACAATTTTCTACCCACCGATTAAGCCTTTATATCCTTCATACCCTCCAGAATATCTCGAAGACTCTCCCATTAATAAAAAAAGTTTTTTTAAATATACGTTTAGGAACCCCCATAAGAAAACTTTACCAACGGTTTAATTATATCTTGATTATATATATTCATTAGTTAAAGATTACATAGAATTTATGTCACTTAGCAATTTTCCTCCCACGGATTAAGTATTTATATCTTTTATACCGTTCAGAATTTCTTTAAGACTCTCGCATTAATAAAAAAAAATTTAAATATACCATTAGCAACCCCTATTGGAAAACATTACAAACGGATTAATTATATCTTGATTCTAGATATTCATTAGTTAAAGATTACATCGAATTTATGTCACTCAACAATTTTCTGCCCACCGATTAAGTATTATTATCCTTTATACGGTCCACAATATCGCTAAGACTCTCCCACTGACAATAAAATATTTAAATATACGTTTAGGAACCCCTATTAGAAAACGTTACCAACGGTTTAATTATATCTTGATTCTAGATATTCATTAGTTAAAGATTACATCGAATTTATGTCACTTAACAATTTTCAACCCACCGATTAAGCCTTTATATCCTTCATACCCTCCAGAATATCTCTAAGACTCTCGCATTAAAATGAAAATATTTAAATATATGATTAGGAACCCCTATTAGAAAACGTTACCAACGGTTTAATTATATCTTGATTCTAGATATTCATTAGTTAAAGATTACATCGAATTTATGTCACTTAACAATTTTCTCCCCAGCGATTAAGTATTTATATCCTCTATATCGTCCAGAATATCTCTAAGACTTTCCCACTAACAATAAAATATTTAAATATACGTTTAGGAACCCCTATTAGAAAACGTTACCAACGGTTTAATTATATCTTGATTCTAGATATTCATCAGTTAAAGATTACATCGAATTTATGTCACTCAACAATTTTCTGCCCATTGATTAAGTATTAATATCCTTTATACCGTCCAGAATATCGCTAAGACTCTCCCACTGACAATAAAATATTTAAACATACGTTTAGGAACCCCTATTAGAAAACGTTACCAACGGTTTAATTATATCTTGATTCTAGATATTCATTAGTTAAAGATTACATCGAATTTATGTCACTCAACAATTTTCTGCCCACCGATTAAGTATTAATATCCTTTATACCGTCTACAATATCGCTAAGACTCTCCCACTGACAATAAAATATTTAAATATACGTTTAGGAACCCCTATTAGAAAACGTTACCAACGGTTTAATTATATCTTGATTCTAGATATTCATTAGTTAAAGATTACATCGAATTTATGTCACTCAACAATTTTCTGCCCACCGATTAAGTATTAATATCCTTTATACCGTCTACAATATCGCTAAAACTCTCCCACTGACAATAAAATATTTAATATACGTTTAGGAACCCCTATTAGAAAACGTTACCAACGGTTTAATTATATCTTGATTCTAGATATTCATTAGTTAAAGATTACATCGAATTTATGTCACTTAACAATTTTCTACCCACCGATTAAGCCTTTATATCCTTCATACCCTCCAGAATATCTCGAAGACTCTCCCATTAATAAAAAAAGTTTTTTTAAATATACGTTTAGGAACCCCCATAAGAAAACTTTACCAACGGTTTAATTATATCTTGATTATATATATTCATTAGTTAAAGATTACATAGAATTTATGTCACTTAGCAATTTTCCTCCCACGGATTAAGTATTTATATCTTTTATACCGTTCAGAATTTCTCTAAGACTCTCGCATTAATAAAAAAAAATTTAAATATACCATTAGGAACCCCTATTGGAAAACATTACAAACGGATTAATTATATCTTGATTCTAGATATTCATTAGTTAAAGATTACATCGAATTTATGTCACTCAACAATTTTCTGCCCACCGATTAAGTATTAATATCCTTTATACGGTCCACAATATCGCTAAGACTCTCCCACTGACAATAAAATATTTAAATATACGTTTAGGAACCCCTATTAGAAAACGTTACCAACGGTTTAATTATATCTTGATTCTAGATATTCATTAGTTAAAGATTACATCGAATTTATGTCACTTAACAATTTTCTACCCACCGATTAAGCCTTTATATCCTTCATACCCTCCAGAATATCTCTAAGACTCTCGCATTAAAATGAAAATATTTAAATATATGATTAGGAACCCCTATTAGAAAACGTTACCAACGGTTTAATTATATCTTGATTCTAGATATTCATTAGTTAAAGATTACATCGAATTTATGTCACTTAACAATTTTCTCCCCAGCGATTAAGTATTTATATCCTCTATATCGTCCAGAATATCTCTAAGACTTTCCCACTAACAATAAAATATTTAAATATACGTTTAGGAACCCCTATTAGAAAACGTTACCAACGGTTTAATTATATCTTGATTCTAGATATTCATCAGTTAAAGATTACATCGAATTTATGTCACTCAACAATTTTCTGCCCATTGATTAAGTATTAATATCCTTTATACCGTCCAGAATATCGCTAAGACTCTCCCACTGACAATAAAATATTTAAACATACGTTTAGGAACCCCTATTAGAAAACGTTACCAACGGTTTAATTATATCTTGATTCTAGATATTCATTAGTTAAAGATTACATCGAATTTATGTCACTCAACAATTTTCTGCCCACCGATTAAGTATTAATATCCTTTATACCGTCTACAATATCGCTAAGACTCTCCCACTGACAATAAAATATTTAAATATACGTTTAGGAACCCCTATTAGAAAACGTTACCAACGGTTTAATTATATCTTGATTCTAGATATTCATTAGTTAAAGATTACATCGAATTTATGTCACTCAACAATTTTCTGCCCACCGATTAAGTATTAATATCCTTTATACCGTCTACAATATCGCTAAAACTCTCCCACTGACAATAAAATATTTAATATACGTTTAGGAACCCCTATTAGAAAACGTTACCAACGGTTTAATTATATCTTGATTATATATATTCATTAGTTAAAGATTACATAGAATTTATGTCACTTAGCAATTTTCCTCCCACGGATTAAGTATTTATATCTTTTATACCGTTCAGAATTTCTCTAAGACTCTCGCATTAATAAAAAAAAATTTAAATATACCATTAGGAACCCCTATTGGAAAACATTACAAACGGATTAATTATATCTTGATTCTAGATATTCATTAGTTAAACATTACATCGAATTTATGTCACTCAACAATTTTCTGCCTACCGATTAAGTATTAATATCCTTTATACGGTCCACAATATCGCTAAGACTCTCCCACTGACAATAAAATATTTAAATATACGTTTAGGAACCCCTATTAGAAAACGTTACCAACGGTTTAATTATATCTTGATTCTAGATATTCATTAGTTAAAGATTACATCGAATTTATGTCACTTAACAATTTTTTGCCCAGCGATTAAGTATTTATATCCTTTATACCGTCCAGAATATCTCTAAGACTCTCCCACTAACAATAAAATATTTAAATATACGTTTAGGAACCCCTATTAGAAAACGTTACCAACGGTTTAATTATATCTTGATTCTAGATATTCATTAGTTAAAGATTACATCGAATTTATGTCACACAACAATTTTCTGCCCACCGATTAAGTATTAATATCCTTTATACCGTCTACAATATCGCTAAGACTCTCCCACTGACAATAAAATATTTAAATATACGTTTAGGAACCCCTATTAGAAAACGTTACCAACGGTTTAATTATATCTTGATTCTAGATATTCATTAGTTAAAGATTACATCGAATTTATGTCACTTAACAATTTTTTGCCCAGCGATTAAGCCTTTATATCCTTCATACCCTCCAGAATATCTCTAAGACTCTCCAATTAATAAAAAATTTTTTTTTAAATATACGATTAGGAACACCCATACGAAAACTTTACCAACGGTTTAATTATATCTTGATTATATATATTCATTAGTTAAAGATTACATCGAATTTATGTCAATTAAAAATTTTCTACCCGCCGATTAAGCCTTTATATCCTTCATACTCTCCAGAATATCTCTAAGACTTTCCCACTAACAATAAAATTTTTAAATATACGTTTAGGAACCCCTATTAGAAAACGTTACCAACGGTTTAATTATATCTTGATTCTAGATATTCATCAGTTAAAGATTACATCGAATTTATGTCACTCAACAATTTTCTGCCCATTGATTAAGTATTAATATCCTTTATACCGTCCAGAATATCGCTAAGACTCTCCCACTGACAATAAAATATTTAAATATACGTTTAGGAACCCCCATAAGAAAACTTTACCAACGGTTTAATTATATCTTGATTATATATATTCATTAGTTAAAGATTACATAGAATTTATGTCACTTAACAATTTTCTGACCACCGATTAAGCCTTTATATCCTTCATACCCTCCAGAATATCTCTAACACTCTCCCAAAATAAAATTTTTTTTTTTAAATATACGATTAGGAACCCCTATTAGAAATCGTTACCAACGGTTTAATTATATCTTGATGCTAGATATTCATTAGTTAAAGATTACAACGAATTTATGTCACTTAACAATTTTCTACCCACCGATTAAGCCTTTATATCCTTCATACCCTCCAGAATGTCTCTAAGACTCTCCGATTAATAAAATAAAATTTTTTTAAATATACGTTTAGGAACTCCCATAAGAAAACTTTACCAACGGTTTAATTATAACTAGATTATATATATTCATTAGTTAAAGATTACATAGAATTTATGTCACTTAGCAATTTTCTGCACACGGATTAAGTATTTATATCCATTATACCGTTCAGAATATCTCTAAGACTCTCGCATTAACAAAAAAATATTTAAATATACCATTAGGAACCCCTATTAGAAAACATTACCAACGGATTAATTATATCTTGATTCTAGATATTCATTAGTTAAAGATTACATCGAATTTATGTCACTCAACAATTTTCTGCCCACCGATTAAGTATTAATATCCTTTATACGGTCCACAATATCGCTAAGACTCTCCCACTGACAATAAAATATTTAAATATACGTTTAGGAACCCCTATTAGAAAACGTTACCAACGGTTTAATTATATCTTGATTCTATATATTCATTAGTTAAAGATTACATCCAATTTATGTCACTTAACAATTTTCTACCCGCCGATTAAGCCTTTATATCCTTCATACTCTCCAGAATATCTCTAAGACTTTCCCACTAACAATAAAATTTTTAAATATACGTTTAGGAACCCCTATTAGAAAACGTTACCAACGGTTTAATTATATCTTGATTCTAGATATTCATCAGTTAAAGATTACATCGAATTTATGTCACTCAACAATTTTCTGCCCATTGATTAAGTATTAATATCCTTTATACCGTCCAGAATATCGCTAAGACTCTCCCACTGACAATAAAATATTTAAATATACGTTTAGGAACCCCCATAAGAAAACTTTACCAACGGTTTAATTATATCTTGATTATATATATTCATTAGTTAAAGATTACATAGAATTTATGTCACTTAACAATTTTCTGACCACCGATTAAGCCTTTATATCCTTCATACCCTCCAGAATATCTCTAACACTCTCCCAAAATAAAAATTTTTTTTTTAAATATACGATTAGGAACCCCTATTAGAAATCGTTACCAACGGTTTAATTATATCTTGATGCTAGATATTCATTAGTTAAAGATTACAACGAATTTATGTCACTTAACAATTTTCTACCCACCGATTAAGCCTTTATATCCTTCATACCCTCCAGAATGTCTCTAAGACTCTCCGATTAATAAAATAAAATTTTTTTAAATATACGTTTAGGAACCCCCATAAGAAAACTTTACCAACGGTTTAATTATAACTAGATTATATATATTCATTAGTTAAAGATTACATAGAATTTATGTCACTTAGCAATTTTCTGCACACGGATTAAGTATTTATATCCTTTATATCGTCCAGAATATCTCGAAGACTTTCCCACTAACAATAAAATATTTAAATATACGTTTAGGAACCCCTATTAGAAAACGTTACCAACGGTTTAATTATATCTTGATTCTAGATATTCATTAGTTAAAGATTACATAGAATTTATGTCACTTAGCAATTTTCTGCACACGGATTAAGTATTTATATCCATTATACCGTTCAGAATATCTCTAAGACTCTCGCATTAACAAAAAAATATTTAAATATACCATTAGGAACCCCTATTAGAAAACATTACCAACGGATTAATTATATCTTGATTCTAGATATTCATTAGTTAAAGATTACATCGAATTTATGTCACTCAACAATTTTCTGCCCACCGATTAAGTATTAATATCCTTTATACGGTCCACAATATCGCTAAGACTCTCCCACTGACAATAAAATATTTAAATATACGTTTAGGAACCCCTATTAGAAAACGTTACCAACGGTTTAATTATATCTTGATTCTAGATATTCATTAGTTAAAGATTACATCCAATTTATGTCACTTAACAATTTTCTACCCGCCGATTAAGCCTTTATATCCTTCATACCCTCCAGGATATCTCTAAGACTTTCCCACTAACAATAAAATATTTAAATATACGTTTAGGAACCCCTATTAGAAAACGTTACCAACGGTTTAATTATATCTTGATTCTAGATATTCATCAGTTAAAGATTACATCGAATTTATGTCACTCAACAATTTTCTGCCCATTGATTAAGTATTAATATCCTTTATACCGTCCAGAATATGGCTAAGACTCTCCCACTGACAATAAAATATTTAAACATACGTTTAGGAACCCCTATTAGAAAACGTTACCAACGGTTTAATTATATCTTGATTCTAGATATTCATTAGTTAAAGATTACATCGAATTTATGTCACTCAACAATTTTCTGCCCACCGATTAAGTATTAATATCCTTTATACCGTCTACAATATCGCTAAGACTCTCCCACTGACAATAAAATATTTAAATATACGTTTAGGAACCCCTATTAGAAAACGTTACCAACGGTTTAATTATATCTTGATTCTAGATATTCATTAGTTAAAGATTACATCGAATTTATGTCACTCAACAATTTTCTGCCCACCGATTAAGTATTAATATCCTTTATACCGTCTACAATATCGCTAAGACTCTCCCACTGACAATAAAATATTTAAATATACGTTTAGGAATCCCTATTAGAAAACGTTACCAACGGTTTAATTATATCTTGATTCTAGATATTCATTAGTTAAAGATTACATCGAATTTATGTCACTTAACAATTTTCTACCCACCGATTAAGCCTTTATATCCTTCATACCCTCCAGAATATCTCGAAGACTCTCCCATTAATAAAAAAAGTTTTTTTAAATATACGTTTAGGAACCCCCATAAGAAAACTTTACCAACGGTTTAATTATATCTTGATTATATATATTCATTAGTTAAAGATTACATAGAATTTATGTCACTTAGCAATTTTCCTCCCACGGATTAAGTATTTATATCTTTTATACCGTTCAGAATTTCTCTAAGACTCTCGCATTAATAAAAAAAAATTTAAATATACCATTAGGAACCCCTATTGGAAAACATTACAAACGGATTAATTATATCTTGATTCTAGATATTCATTAGTTAAACATTACATCGAATTTATGTCACTCAACAATTTTCTGCCTACCGATTAAGTATTAATATCCTTTATACGGTCCACAATATCGCTAAGACTCTCCCACTGACAATAAAATATTTAAATATACGTTTAGGAACCCCTATTAGAAAACGTTACCAACGGTTTAATTATATCTTGATTCTAGATATTCATTAGTTAAAGATTACATCGAATTTATGTCACTTAACAATTTTCTACCCAGCGATTAAGTATTTATATCCTCTATATCGTCCAGAATATCTCTAAGACTTTCCCACTAACAATAAAATATTTAAATATACGTATAGGAACCCCTATTAGAAAACGTTACCAACGGTTTAATTATATCTTGATTCTAGATATTCATCAGTTAAAGATTACATCGAATTTATGTCACTCAACAATTTTCTGCCCATTGATTAAGTATTAATATCCTTTATACCGTCCAGAATATCGCTAAGACTCTCCCACTGACAATAAAATATTTAAACATACGTTTAGGAACCCCTATTAGAAAACGTTACCAACGGTTTAATTATATCTTGATTCTAGATATTCATTAGTTAAAGATTACATCGAATTTATGTCACTCAACAATTTTCTGCCCACCGATTAAGTATTAATATCCTTTATACCGTCTACAATATCGCTAAGACTCTCCCACTGACAATAAAATATTTAAATATACGTTTAGGAACCCCTATTAGAAAACGTTACCAACGGTTTAATTATATCTTGATTCTAGATATTCATTAGTTAAAGATTACATCGAATTTATGTCACTCAACAATTTTCTGCCTACCGATTAAGTATTAATATCCTTTATACCGTCTACAATATCGCTAAGACTCTCCCACTGACAATAAAATATTTAAATATACGTTTAGGAACCCCTATTAGAAAACGTTACCAACGGTTTAATTATATCTTGATTCTAGATATTCATTAGTTAAAGATTACATCGAATTTATGTCACTTAACAATTTTCTACCCACCGATTAAGCCTTTATATCCTTCATACCCTCCAGAATATCTCGAAGACTCTCCCATTAATAAAAAAAGTTTTTTTAAATATACGTTTAGGAACCCCCATAAGAAAACTTTACCAACGGTTTAATTATATCTTGATTATATATATTCATTAGTTAAAGATTACATAGAATTTATGTCACTTAGCAATTTTCCTCCCACGGATTAAGTATTTATATCTTTTATACCGTTCAGAATTTCTTTAAGACTCTCGCATTATTAAAAAAAAATTTAAATATACCATTAGCAACCCCTATTGGAAAACATTACAAACGGATTAATTATATCTTGATTCTAGATATTCATTAGTTAAAGATTACATCGAATTTATGTCACTCAACAATTTTCTGCCCACCGATTAAGTATTATTATCCTTTATACGGTCCACAATATCGCTAAGACTCTCCCACTGACAATAAAATATTTAAATATACGTTTAGGAACCCCTATTAGAAAACGTTACCAACGGTTTAATTATATCTTGATTCTAGATATTCATTAGTTAAAGATTACATCGAATTTATGTCACTTAACAATTTTCAACCCACCGATTAAGCCTTTATATCCTTCATACCCTCCAGAATATCTCTAAGACTCTCGCATTAAAATGAAAATATTTAAATATATGATTAGGAACCCCTATTAGAAAACGTTACCAACGGTTTAATTATATCTTGATTCTAGATATTCATTAGTTAAAGATTACATCGAATTTATGTCACTTAACAATTTTCTCCCCAGCGATTAAGTATTTATATCCTCTATATCGTCCAGAATATCTCTAAGACTTTCCCACTAACAATAAAATATTTAAATATACGTTTAGGAACCCCTATTAGAAAACGTTACCAACGGTTTAATTATATCTTGATTCTAGATATTCATCAGTTAAAGATTACATCGAATTTATGTCACTCAACAATTTTCTGCCCATTGATTAAGTATTAATATCCTTTATACCGTCCAGAATATCGCTAAGACTCTCCCACTGACAATAAAATATTTAAACATACGTTTAGGAACCCCTATTAGAAAACGTTACCAACGGTTTAATTATATCTTGATTCTAGATATTCATTAGTTAAAGATTACATCGAATTTATGTCACTCAACAATTTTCTGCCCACCGATTAAGTATTAATATCCTTTATACCGTCTACAATATCGCTAAGACTCTCCCACTGACAATAAAATATTTAAATATACGTTTAGGAACCCCTATTAGAAAACGTTACCAACGGTTTAATTATATCTTGATTCTAGATATTCATTAGTTAAAGATTACATCGAATTTATGTCACTCAACAATTTTCTGCCCACCGATTAAGTATTAATATCCTTTATACCGTCTACAATATCGCTAAAACTCTCCCACTGACAATAAAATATTTAATATACGTTTAGGAACCCCTATTAGAAAACGTTACCAACGGTTTAATTATATCTTGATTCTAGATATTCATTAGTTAAAGATTACATCGAATTTATGTCACTTAACAATTTTCTACCCACCGATTAAGCCTTTATATCCTTCATACCCTCCAGAATATCTCGAAGACTCTCCCATTAATAAAAAAAGTTTTTTTAAATATACGTTTAGGAACCCCCATAAGAAAACTTTACCAACGGTTTAATTATATCTTGATTATATATATTCATTAGTTAAAGATTACATAGAATTTATGTCACTTAGCAATTTTCCTCCCACGGATTAAGTATTTATATCTTTTATACCGTTCAGAATTTCTCTAAGACTCTCGCATTAATAAAAAAAAATTTAAATATACCATTAGGAACCCCTATTGGAAAACATTACAAACGGATTAATTATATCTTGATTCTAGATATTCATTAGTTAAAGATTACATCGAATTTATGTCACTCAACAATTTTCTGCCCACCGATTAAGTATTAATATCCTTTATACGGTCCACAATATCGCTAAGACTCTCCCACTGACAATAAAATATTTAAATATACGTTTAGGAACCCCTATTAGAAAACGTTACCAACGGTTTAATTATATCTTGATTCTAGATATTCATTAGTTAAAGATTACATCGAATTTATGTCACTTAACAATTTTCTACCCACCGATTAAGCCTTTATATCCTTCATACCCTCCAGAATATCTCTAAGACTCTCGCATTAAAATGAAAATATTTAAATATATGATTAGGAACCCCTATTAGAAAACGTTACCAACGGTTTAATTATATCTTGATTCTAGATATTCATTAGTTAAAGATTACATCGAATTTATGTCACTTAACAATTTTCTCCCCAGCGATTAAGTATTTATATCCTCTATATCGTCCAGAATATCTCTAAGACTTTCCCACTAACAATAAAATATTTAAATATACGTTTAGGAACCCCTATTAGAAAACGTTACCAACGGTTTAATTATATCTTGATTCTAGATATTCATCAGTTAAAGATTACATCGAATTTATGTCACTCAACAATTTTCTGCCCATTGATTAAGTATTAATATCCTTTATACCGTCCAGAATATCGCTAAGACTCTCCCACTGACAATAAAATATTTAAACATACGTTTAGGAACCCCTATTAGAAAACGTTACCAACGGTTTAATTATATCTTGATTCTAGATATTCATTAGTTAAAGATTACATCGAATTTATGTGACTCAACAATTTTCTGCCCACCGATTAAGTATTAATATCCTTTATACCGTCTACAATATCGCTAAGACTCTCCCACTGACAATAAAATATTTAAATATACGTTTAGGAACCCCTATTAGAAAACGTTACCAACGGTTTAATTATATCTTGATTCTAGATATTCATTAGTTAAAGATTACATCGAATTTATGTCACTCAACAATTTTCTGCCCACCGATTAAGTATTAATATCCTTTATACCGTCTACAATATCGCTAAAACTCTCCCACTGACAATAAAATATTTAATATACGTTTAGGAACCCCTATTAGAAAACGTTACCAACGGTTTAATTATATCTTGATTCTAGATATTCATTAGTTAAAGATTACATCGAATTTATGTCACTTAACAATTTTCTACCCACCGATTAAGCCTTTATATCCTTCATACCCTCCAGAATATCTCGAAGACTCTCCCATTAATAAAAAAAGTTTTTTTAAATATACGTTTAGGAACCCCCATAAGAAAACTTTACCAACGGTTTAATTATATCTTGATTATATATATTCATTAGTTAAAGATTACATAGAATTTATGTCACTTAGCAATTTTCCTCCCACGGATTAAGTATTTATATCTTTTATACCGTTCAGAATTTCTCTAAGACTCTCGCATTAATAAAAAAAAATTTAAATATACCATTAGGAACCCCTATTGGAAAACATTACAAACGGATTAATTATATCTTGATTCTAGATATTCATTAGTTAAAGATTACATCGAATTTATGTCACTCAACAATTTTCTGCCCACCGATTAAGTATTAATATCCTTTATACGGTCCACAATATCGCTAAGACTCTCCCACTGACAATAAAATATTTAAATATACGTTTAGGAACCCCTATTAGAAAACGTTACCAACGGTTTAATTATATCTTGATTCTAGATATTCATTAGTTAAAGATTACATCGAATTTATGTCACTTAACAATTTTCTACCCACCGATTAAGCCTTTATATCCTTCATACCCTCCAGAATATCTCTAAGACTCTCGCATTAAAATGAAAATATTTAAATATATGATTAGGAACCCCTATTAGAAAACGTTACCAACGGTTTAATTATATCTTGATTCTAGATATTCATTAGTTAAAGATTACATCGAATTTATGTCACTTAACAATTTTCTCCCCAGCGATTAAGTATTTATATCCTCTATATCGTCCAGAATATCTCTAAGACTTTCCCACTAACAATAAAATATTTAAATATACGTTTAGGAACCCCTATTAGAAAACGTTACCAACGGTTTAATTATATCTTGATTCTAGATATTCATTAGTTAAAGATTACATCGAATTTATGTCACTTAACAATTTTCTGCCCAGCGATTAAGCCTTTATATCCTTCATACCCTCCAGAATATCTCTAAGACTTTTCCACTAACAATAAAATATTTAAATATACGTTTAGGAACCCCTATTAGAAAACGTTACCAACGGTTTAATTATATCTTGATTCTAGATATTCATCAGTTAAAGATTACATCGAATTTATGTCACTCAACAATTTTCTGCCCATTGATTAAGTATTAATATCCTTTATACCGTCCAGAATATGGCTAAGACTCTCCCACTGACAATAAAATATTTAAACATACGTTTAGGAACCCCTATTAGAAAACGTTACCAACGGTTTAATTATATCTTGATTCTAGATATTCATTAGTTAAAGATTACATCGAATTTATGTCACTTAACAATTTTTTACCCACCGATTAAGCCTTTATATCCTTCATACCCTCCAGAATATCTCGAAGACTCTCCCATTAATAAAAAAAGTTTTTTTAAATATACATTTAGGAACCCCCATAAGAAAACTTTACCAACGGTTTAATTATATCTTGATTATATATATTCATTAGTTAAAGATTACATAGAATTTATGTCACTTAGCAATTTTCCTCCCACGGATTAAGTATTTATATCTTTTATACCGTTCAGAATTTCTCTAAGACTCTCGCATTAATAAAAAAAAATTTAAATATACCATTAGGAACCCCTATTGGAAAACATTACAAACGGATTAATTATATCTTGATTCTAGATATTCATTAGTTAAAGATTACATCGAATTTATGTCACTCAACAATTTTCTGCCCACCGATTAAGTATTAATATCCTTTATACGGTCCACAATATCGCTAAGACTCTCCCACTGACAATAAAATATTTAAATATACGTTTAGGAACCCCTATTAGAAAACGTTACCAACGGTTTAATTATATCTTGATTCTATATATTCATTAGTTAAAGATTACATCCAATTTATGTCACTTAACAATTTTCTACCCGCCGATTAAGCCTTTATATCCTTCATACTCTCCAGAATATCTCTAAGACTTTCCCACTAACAATAAAATTTTTAAATATACGTTTAGGAACCCCTATTAGAAAACGTTACCAACGGTTTAATTATATCTTGATTCTAGATATTCATCAGTTAAAGATTACATCGAATTTATGTCACTCAACAATTTTCTGCCCATTGATTAAGTATTAATATCCTTTATACCGTCCAGAATATCGCTAAGACTCTCCCACTGACAATAAAATATTTAAATATACGTTTAGGAACCCCCATAAGAAAACTTTACCAACGGTTTAATTATATCTTGATTATATATATTCATTAGTTAAAGATTACATAGAATTTATGTCACTTAACAATTTTCTGACCACCGATTAAGCCTTTATATCCTTCATACCCTCCAGAATATCTCTAACACTCTCCCAAAATAAAATTTTTTTTTTTAAATATACGATTAGGAACCCCTATTAGAAATCGTTACCAACGGTTTAATTATATCTTGATGCTAGATATTCATTAGTTAAAGATTACAACGAATTTATGTCACTTAACAATTTTCTACCCACCGATTAAGCCTTTATATCCTTCATACCCTCCAGAATGTCTCTAAGACTCTCCGATTAATAAAATAAAATTTTTTTAAATATACGTTTAGGAACCCCCATAAGAAAACTTTACCAACGGTTTAATTATAACTAGATTATATATATTCATTAGTTAAAGATTACATAGAATTTATGTCACTTAGCAATTTTCTGCACACGGATTAAGTATTTATATCCTTTATATCGTCCAGAATATCTCGAAGACTTTCCCACTAACAATAAAATATTTAAATATACGTTTAGGAACCCCTATTAGAAAACGTTACCAACGGTTTAATTATATCTTGATTCTAGATATTCATTAGTTAAAGATTACATAGAATTTATGTCACTTAGCAATTTTCTGCACACGGATTAAGTATTTATATCCATTATACCGTTCAGAATATCTCTAAGACTCTCGCATTAACAAAAAAATATTTAAATATACCATTAGGAACCCCTATTAGAAAACATTACCAACGGATTAATTATATCTTGATTCTAGATATTCATTAGTTAAAGATTACATCGAATTTATGTCACTCAACAATTTTCTGCCCACCGATTAAGTATTAATATCCTTTATACGGTCCACAATATCGCTAAGACTCTCCCACTGACAATAAAATATTTAAATATACGTTTAGGAACCCCTATTAGAAAACGTTACCAACGGTTTAATTAAATCTTGATTCTAGATATTCATTAGTTAAAGATTACATCCAATTTATGTCACTTAACAATTTTCTACCCGCCGATTAAGCCTTTATATCCTTCATACCCTCCAGGATATCTCTAAGACTTTCCCACTAACAATAAAATATTTAAATATACGTTTAGGAACCCCTATTAGAAAACGTTACCAACGGTTTAATTATATCTTGATTCTAGATATTCATCAGTTAAAGATTACATCGAATTTATGTCACTCAACAATTTTCTGCCCATTGATTAAGTATTAATATCCTTTATACCGTCCAGAATATGGCTAAGACTCTCCCACTGACAATAAAATATTTAAACATACGTTTAGGAACCCCTATTAGAAAACGTTACCAACGGTTTAATTATATCTTGATTCTAGATATTCATTAGTTAAAGATTACATCGAATTTATGTCACTCAACAATTTTCTGCCCACCGATTAAGTATTAATATCCTTTATACCGTCTACAATATCGCTAAGACTCTCCCACTGACAATAAAATATTTAAATATACGTTTAGGAACCCCTATTAGAAAACGTTACCAACGGTTTAATTATATCTTGATTCTAGATATTCATTAGTTAAAGATTACATCGAATTTATGTCACTCAACAATTTTCTGCCCACCGATTAAGTATTAATATCCTTTATACCGTCTACAATATCGCTAAGACTCTCCCACTGACAATAAAATATTTAAATATACGTTTAGGAATCCCTATTAGAAAACGTTACCAACGGTTTAATTATATCTTGATTCTAGATATTCATTAGTTAAAGATTACATCGAATTTATGTCACTTAACAATTTTCTACCCACCGATTAAGCCTTTATATCCTTCATACCCTCCAGAATATCTCGAAGACTCTCCCATTAATAAAAAAAGTTTTTTTAAATATACGTTTAGGAACCCCCATAAGAAAACTTTACCAACGGTTTAATTATATCTTGATTATATATATTCATTAGTTAAAGATTACATAGAATTTATGTCACTTAGCAATTTTCCTCCCACGGATTAAGTATTTATATCTTTTATACCGTTCAGAATTTCTCTAAGACTCTCGCATTAATAAAAAAAAATTTAAATATACCATTAGGAACCCCTATTGGAAAACATTACAAACGGATTAATTATATCTTGATTCTAGATATTCATTAGTTAAACATTACATCGAATTTATGTCACTCAACAATTTTCTGCCTACCGATTAAGTATTAATATCCTTTATACGGTCCACAATATCGCTAAGACTCTCCCACTGACAATAAAATATTTAAATATACGTTTAGGAACCCCTATTAGAAAACGTTACCAACGGTTTAATTATATCTTGATTCTAGATATTCATTAGTTAAAGATTACATCGAATTTATGTCACTTAACAATTTTCTACCCAGCGATTAAGTATTTATATCCTCTATATCGTCCAGAATATCTCTAAGACTTTCCCACTAACAATAAAATATTTAAATATACGTATAGGAACCCCTATTAGAAAACGTTACCAACGGTTTAATTATATCTTGATTCTAGATATTCATCAGTTAAAGATTACATCGAATTTATGTCACTCAACAATTTTCTGCCCATTGATTAAGTATTAATATCCTTTATACCGTCCAGAATATCGCTAAGACTCTCCCACTGACAATAAAATATTTAAACATACGTTTAGGAACCCCTATTAGAAAACGTTACCAACGGTTTAATTATATCTTGATTCTAGATATTCATTAGTTAAAGATTACATCGAATTTATGTCACTCAACAATTTTCTGCCCACCGATTAAGTATTAATATCCTTTATACCGTCTACAATATCGCTAAGACTCTCCCACTGACAATAAAATATTTAAATATACGTTTAGGAACCCCTATTAGAAAACGTTACCAACGGTTTAATTATATCTTGATTCTAGATATTCATTAGTTAAAGATTACATCGAATTTATGTCACTCAACAATTTTCTGCCTACCGATTAAGTATTAATATCCTTTATACCGTCTACAATATCGCTAAGACTCTCCCACTGACAATAAAATATTTAAATATACGTTTAGGAACCCCTATTAGAAAACGTTACCAACGGTTTAATTATATCTTGATTCTAGATATTCATTAGTTAAAGATTACATCGAATTTATGTCACTTAACAATTTTCTACCCACCGATTAAGCCTTTATATCCTTCATACCCTCCAGAATATCTCGAAGACTCTCCCATTAATAAAAAAAGTTTTTTTAAATATACGTTTAGGAACCCCCATAAGAAAACTTTACCAACGGTTTAATTATATCTTGATTATATATATTCATTAGTTAAAGATTACATAGAATTTATGTCACTTAGCAATTTTCCTCCCACGGATTAAGTATTTATATCTTTTATACCGTTCAGAATTTCTTTAAGACTCTCGCATTATTAAAAAAAAATTTAAATATACCATTAGCAACCCCTATTGGAAAACATTACAAACGGATTAATTATATCTTGATTCTAGATATTCATTAGTTAAAGATTACATCGAATTTATGTCACTCAACAATTTTCTGCCCACCGATTAAGTATTATTATCCTTTATACGGTCCACAATATCGCTAAGACTCTCCCACTGACAATAAAATATTTAAATATACGTTTAGGAACCCCTATTAGAAAACGTTACCAACGGTTTAATTATATCTTGATTCTAGATATTCATTAGTTAAAGATTACATCGAATTTATGTCACTTAACAATTTTCAACCCACCGATTAAGCCTTTATATCCTTCATACCCTCCAGAATATCTCTAAGACTCTCGCATTAAAATGAAAATATTTAAATATATGATTAGGAACCCCTATTAGAAAACGTTACCAACGGTTTAATTATATCTTGATTCTAGATATTCATTAGTTAAAGATTACATCGAATTTATGTCACTTAACAATTTTCTCCCCAGCGATTAAGTATTTATATCCTCTATATCGTCCAGAATATCTCTAAGACTTTCCCACTAACAATAAAATATTTAAATATACGTTTAGGAACCCCTATTAGAAAACGTTACCAACGGTTTAATTATATCTTGATTCTAGATATTCATCAGTTAAAGATTACATCGAATTTATGTCACTCAACAATTTTCTGCCCATTGATTAAGTATTAATATCCTTTATACCGTCCAGAATATCGCTAAGACTCTCCCACTGACAATAAAATATTTAAACATACGTTTAGGAACCCCTATTAGAAAACGTTACCAACGGTTTAATTATATCTTGATTCTAGATATTCATTAGTTAAAGATTACATCGAATTTATGTCACTCAACAATTTTCTGCCCACCGATTAAGTATTAATATCCTTTATACCGTCTACAATATCGCTAAGACTCTCCCACTGACAATAAAATATTTAAATATACGTTTAGGAACCCCTATTAGAAAACGTTACCAACGGTTTAATTATATCTTGATTCTAGATATTCATTAGTTAAAGATTACATCGAATTTATGTCACTCAACAATTTTCTGCCCACCGATTAAGTATTAATATCCTTTATACCGTCTACAATATCGCTAAAACTCTCCCACTGACAATAAAATATTTAATATACGTTTAGGAACCCCTATTAGAAAACGTTACCAACGGTTTAATTATATCTTGATTCTAGATATTCATTAGTTAAAGATTACATCGAATTTATGTCACTTAACAATTTTCTACCCACCGATTAAGCCTTTATATCCTTCATACCCTCCAGAATATCTCGAAGACTCTCCCATTAATAAAAAAAGTTTTTTTAAATATACGTTTAGGAACCCCCATAAGAAAACTTTACCAACGGTTTAATTATATCTTGATTATATATATTCATTAGTTAAAGATTACATAGAATTTATGTCACTTAGCAATTTTCCTCCCACGGATTAAGTATTTATATCTTTTATACCGTTCAGAATTTCTCTAAGACTCTCGCATTAATAAAAAAAAATTTAAATATACCATTAGGAACCCCTATTGGAAAACATTACAAACGGATTAATTATATCTTGATTCTAGATATTCATTAGTTAAAGATTACATCGAATTTATGTCACTCAACAATTTTCTGCCCACCGATTAAGTATTAATATCCTTTATACGGTCCACAATATCGCTAAGACTCTCCCACTGACAATAAAATATTTAAATATACGTTTAGGAACCCCTATTAGAATACGTTACCAACGGTTTAATTATATCTTGATTCTAGATATTCATTAGTTAAAGATTACATCGAATTTATGTCACTTAACAATTTTCTACCCACCGATTAAGCCTTTATATCCTTCATACCCTCCAGAATATCTCTAAGACTCTCGCATTAAAATGAAAATATTTAAATATATGATTAGGAACCCCTATTAGAAAACGTTACCAACGGTTTAATTATATCTTGATTCTAGATATTCATTAGTTAAAGATTACATCGAATTTATGTCACTTAACAATTTTCTCCCCAGCGATTAAGTATTTATATCCTCTATATCGTCCAGAATATCTCTAAGACTTTCCCACTAACAATAAAATATTTAAATATACGTTTAGGAACCCCTATTAGAAAACGTTACCAACGGTTTAATTATATCTTGATTCTAGATATTCATTAGTTAAAGATTACATCGAATTTATGTCACTTAACAATTTTCTGCCCAGCGATTAAGCCTTTATATCCTTCATACCCTCCAGAATATCTCTAAGACTTTCCCACTAACAATAAAATATTTAAATATACGTTTAGGAACCCCTATTAGAAAACGTTACCAACGGTTTAATTATATCTTGATTCTAGATATTCATCAGTTAAAGATTACATCGAATTTATGTCACTCAACAATTTTCTGCCCATTGATTAAGTATTAATATCCTTTATACCGTCCAGAATATGGCTAAGACTCTCCCACTGACAATAAAATATTTAAACATACGTTTAGGAACCCCTATTAGAAAACGTTACCAACGGTTTAATTATATCTTGATTCTAGATATTCATCAGTTAAAGATTACATCGAATTTATGTCACTCAACAATTTTCTGCCCATTGATTAAGTATTAATATCCTTTATACCGTCCAGAATATCGCTAAGACTCTCCCACTGACAATAAAATATTTAAACATACGTTTAGGAACCCCTATTAGAAAACGTTACCAACGGTTTAATTATATCTTGATTCTAGATATTCATTAGTTAAAGATTACATCGAATTTATGTCACTCAACAATTTTCTGCCCACCGATTAAGTATTAATATCCTTTATACCGTCTACAATATCGCTAAGACTCTCCCACTGACAATAAAATATTTAAATATACGTTTAGGAACCCCTATTAGAAAACGTTACCAACGGTTTAATTATATCTTGATTCTAGATATTCATTAGTTAAAGATTACATCGAATTTATGTCACTCAACAATTTTCTGCCTACCGATTAAGTATTAATATCCTTTATACCGTCTACAATATCGCTAAGACTCTCCCACTGACAATAAAATATTTAAATATACGTTTAGGAACCCCTATTAGAAAACGTTACCAACGGTTTAATTATATCTTGATTCTAGATATTCATTAGTTAAAGATTACATCGAATTTATGTCACTTAACAATTTTCTACCCACCGATTAAGCCTTTATATCCTTCATACCCTCCAGAATATCTCGAAGACTCTCCCATTAATAAAAAAAGTTTTTTTAAATATACGTTTAGGAACCCCCATAAGAAAACTTTACCAACGGTTTAATTATATCTTGATTATATATATTCATTAGTTAAAGATTACATAGAATTTATGTCACTTAGCAATTTTCCTCCCACGGATTAAGTATTTATATCTTTTATACCGTTCAGAATTTCTTTAAGACTCTCGCATTATTAAAAAAAAATTTAAATATACCATTAGCAACCCCTATTGGAAAACATTACAAACGGATTAATTATATCTTGATTCTAGATATTCATTAGTTAAAGATTACATCGAATTTATGTCTCTCAACAATTTTCTGCCCACCGATTAAGTATTATTATCCTTTATACGGTCCACAATATCGCTAAGACTCTCCCACTGACAATAAAATATTTAAATATACGTTTAGGAACCCCTATTAGAAACCGTTACCAACGGTTTAATTATATCTTGATTCTAGATATTCATTAGTTAAAGATTACATCGAATTTATGTCACTTAACAATTTTCAACCCACCGATTAAGCCTTTATATCCTTCATACCCTCCAGAATATCTCTAAGACTCTCGCATTAAAATGAAAATATTTAAATATATGATTAGGAACCCCTATTAGAAAACGTTACCAACGGTTTAATTATATCTTGATTCTAGATATTCATTAGTTAAAGATTACATCGAATTTATGTCACTTAACAATTTTCTCCCCAGCGATTAAGTATTTATATCCTCTATATCGTCCAGAATATCTCTAAGACTTTCCCACTAACAATAAAATATTTAAATATACGTTTAGGAACCCCTATTAGAAAACGTTACCAACGGTTTAATTATATCTTGATTCTAGATATTCATCAGTTAAAGATTACATCGAATTTATGTCACTCAACAATTTTCTGCCCATTGATTAAGTATTAATATCCTTTATACCGTCCAGAATATCGCTAAGACTCTCCCACTGACAATAAAATATTTAAACATACGTTTAGGAACCCATATTAGAAAACGTTACCAACGGTTTAATTATATCTTGATTCTAGATATTCATTAGTTAAAGATTACATCGAATTTATGTCACTCAACAATTTTCTGCCCACCGATTAAGTATTAATATCCTTTATACCGTCTACAATATCGCTAAGACTCTCCCACTGACAATAAAATATTTAAATATACGTTTAGGAACCCCTATTAGAAAACGTTACCAACGGTTTAATTATATCTTGATTCTAGATATTCATTAGTTAAAGATTACATCGAATTTATGTCACTCAACAATTTTCTGCCCACCGATTAAGTATTAATATCCTTTATACCGTCTACAATATCGCTAAAACTCTCCCACTGACAATAAAATATTTAATATACGTTTAGGAACCCCTATTAGAAAACGTTACCAACGGTTTAATTATATCTTGATTCTAGATATTCATTAGTTAAAGATTACATCGAATTTATGTCACTTAACAATTTTCTACCCACCGATTAAGCCTTTATATCCTTCATACCCTCCAGAATATCTCGAAGACTCTCCCATTAATAAAAAAAGTTTTTTTAAATATACGTTTAGGAACCCCCATAAGAAAACTTTACCAACGGTTTAATTATATCTTGATTATATATATTCATTAGTTAAAGATTACATAGAATTTATGTCACTTAGCAATTTTCCTCCCACGGATTAAGTATTTATATCTTTTATACCGTTCAGAATTTCTCTAAGACTCTCGCATTAATAAAAAAAAATTTAAATATACCATTAGGAACCCCTATTGGAAAACATTACAAACGGATTAATTATATCTTGATTCTAGATATTCATTAGTTAAAGATTACATCGAATTTATGTCACTCAACAATTTTCTGCCCACCGATTAAGTATTAATATCCTTTATACGGTCCACAATATCGCTAAGACTCTCCCACTGACAATAAAATATTTAAATATACGTTTAGGAACCCCTATTAGAAAACGTTACCAACGGTTTAATTATATCTTGATTCTAGATATTCATTAGTTAAAGATTACATCGAATTTATGTCACTTAACAATTTTCTACCCACCGATTAAGCCTTTATATCCTTCATACCCTCCAGAATATCTCTAAGACTCTCGCATTAAAATGAAAATATTTAAATATATGATTAGGAACCCCTATTAGAAAACGTTACCAACGGTTTAATTATATCTTGATTCTAGATATTCATTAGTTAAAGATTACATCGAATTTATGTCACTTAACAATTTTCTCCCCAGCGATTAAGTATTTATATCCTCTATATCGTCCAGAATATCTCTAAGACTTTCCCACTAACAATAAAATATTTAAATATACGTTTAGGAACCCCTATTAGAAAACGTTACCAACGGTTTAATTATATCTTGATTCTAGATATTCATCAGTTAAAGATTACATCGAATTTATGTCACTCAACAATTTTCTGCCCATTGATTAAGTATTAATATCCTTTATACCGTCCAGAATATCGCTAAGACTCTCCCACTGACAATAAAATATTTAAACATACGTTTAGGAACCCCTATTAGAAAACGTTACCAACGGTTTAATTATATCTTGATTCTAGATATTCATTAGTTAAAGATTACATCGAATTTATGTCACTCAACAATTTTCTGCCCACCGATTAAGTATTAATATCCTTTATACCGTCTACAATATCGCTAAGACTCTCCCACTGACAATAAAATATTTAAATATACGTTTAGGAACCCCTATTAGAAAACGTTACCAACGGTTTAATTATATCTTGATTCTAGATATTCATTAGTTAAAGATTACATCGAATTTATGTCACTCAACAATTTTCTGCCCACCGATTAAGTATTAATATCCTTTATACCGTCTACAATATCGCTAAAACTCTCCCACTGACAATAAAATATTTAATATACGTTTAGGAACCCCTATTAGAAAACGTTACCAACGGTTTAATTATATCTTGATTCTAGATATTCATTAGTTAAAGATTACATCGAATTTATGTCACTTAACAATTTTCTACCCACCGATTAAGCCTTTATATCCTTCATACCCTCCAGAATATCTCGAAGACTCTCCCATTAATAAAAAAAGTTTTTTTAAATATACGTTTAGGAACCCCCATAAGAAAACTTTACCAACGGTTTAATTATATCTTGATTATATATATTCATTAGTTAAAGATTACATAGAATTTATGTCACTTAGCAATTTTCCTCCCACGGATTAAGTATTTATATCTTTTATACCGTTCAGAATTTCTCTAAGACTCTCGCATTAATAAAAAAAAATTTAAATATACCATTAGGAACCCCTATTGGAAAACATTACAAACGGATTAATTATATCTTGATTCTAGATATTCATTAGTTAAAGATTACATCGAATTTATGTCACTCAACAATTTTCTGCCCACCGATTAAGTATTAATATCCTTTATACGGTCCACAATATCGCTAAGACTCTCCCACTGACAATAATATATTTAAATATACGTTTAGGAACCCCTATTAGAAAACGTTACCAACGGTTTAATTATATCTTGATTCTAGATATTCATTAGTTAAAGATTACATCGAATTTATGTCACTTAACAATTTTCTACCCACCGATTAAGCCTTTATATCCTTCATACCCTCCAGAATATCTCTAAGACTCTCGCATTAAAATGAAAATATTTAAATATATGATTAGGAACCCCTATTAGAAAACGTTACCAACGGTTTAATTATATCTTGATTCTAGATATTCATTAGTTAAAGATTACATCGAATTTATGTCACTTAACAATTTTCTCCCCAGCGATTAAGTATTTATATCCTCTATATCGTCCAGAATATCTCTAAGACTTTCCCACTAACAATAAAATATTTAAATATACGTTTAGGAACCCCTATTAGAAAACGTTACCAACGGTTTAATTATATCTTGATTCTAGATATTCATTAGTTAAAGATTACATCGAATTTATGTCACTTAACAATTTTCTGCCCAGCGATTAAGCCTTTATATCCTTCATACCCTCCAGAATATCTCTAAGACTTTCCCACTAACAATAAAATATTTAAATATACGTTTAGGAACCCCTATTAGAAAACGTTACCAACGGTTTAATTATATCTTGATTCTAGATATTCATCAGTTAAAGATTACATCGAATTTATGTCACTCAACAATTTTCTGCCCATTGATTAAGTATTAATATCCTTTATACCGTCCAGAATATGGCTAAGACTCTCCCACTGACAATAAAATATTTAAACATACGTTTAGGAACCCCTATTAGAAAACGTTACCAACGGTTTAATTATATCTTGATTCTAGATATTCATTAGTTAAAGATTACATCGAATTTATGTCACTTAACAATTTTTTACCCACCGATTAAGCCTTTATATCCTTCATACCCTCCAGAATATCTCGAAGACTCTCCCATTAATAAAAAAAGTTTTTTTAAATATACATTTAGGAACCCCCATAAGAAAACTTTACCAACGGTTTAATTATATCTTGATTATATATATTCATTAGTTAAAGATTACATAGAATTTATGTCACTTAGCAATTTTCCTCCCACGGATTAAGTATTTATATCTTTTATACCGTTCAGAATTTCTCTAAGACTCTCGCATTAATAAAAAAAAATTTAAATATACCATTAGGAACCCCTATTGGAAAACATTACAAACGGATTAATTATATCTTGATTCTAGATATTCATTAGTTAAAGATTACATCGAATTTATGTCACTCAACAATTTTCTGCCCACCGATTAAGTATTAATATCCTTTATACGGTCCACAATATCGCTAAGACTCTCCCACTGACAATAAAATATTTAAATATACGTTTAGGAACCCCTATTAGAAAACGTTACCAACGGTTTAATTATATCTTGATTCTAGATATTCATTAGTTAAAGATTACATCGAATTTATGTCACTTAACAATTTTCTACCCACCGATTAAGCCTTTATATCCTTCATACCCTCCAGAATATCTCGAAGACTCTCGCATTAAAATGAAAATATTTAAATATATGATTAGGAACCCCTATTAGAAAACGTTACCAACGGTTTAATTATATCTTGATTCTAGATATTCATTAGTTAAAGATTACATCGAATTTATGTCACTTAACAATTTTCTCCCCAGCGATTAAGTATTTATATCCTCTATATCGTCCAGAATATCTCTAAAATTTTCCCACTAACAATAAAATATTTAATATACGTTTAGGAACCCCTATTAGAAAACGTTACCAACGGTTTAATTATATCTTGATTCTAGATATTCATTAGTTAAAGATTACATCGAATTTATGTCACTTAAAAGTTTTCTACCCGCCGATTAAGCCTTTATATCCTTCATACCCTCCAGAATATCTCTAAGACTTTCCCACTAACAATAAAATATTTAAATATACGTTTAGGAACCCCTATTAGAAAACGTTACCAACGGTTTAATTATATCTTGATTCTAGATATTCATCAGTTAAAGATTACATCGAATTTATGTCACTCAACAATTTTCTGCCCATTGATTAAGTATTAATATCCTTTATACCGTCCAGAATATCGCTAAGACTCTCCCACTGACAATAAAATATTTAAACATACGTTTAGGAACCCCTATTAGAAAACGTTACCAACGGTTTAATTATATCTTGATTCTAGATATTCATTAGTTAAAGATTACATCGAATTTATGTCACTTAACAATTTTCTACCCGCCGATTAAGCCTTTACATCCTTCATACCCTCCAGAATATCTCTAAGACTTTCCCACTAACAATAAAATATTTAAATATACGTTTAGGAACCCCTATTAGAAAACGTTACCAACGGTTTAATTATATCTTGATTCTAGATATTCATTAGTTAAAGATTACATCGAATTTATGTCACTTAACAATTTTCTACCCACCGATTAACCCTTTATATACTTCATACCCTCCAGAATATCTTTAAGACAATAGCATTAACAAAAAAATATTTAGATATACGATTAGGAACCCCTATTAGAAAACGTTACCAACGGTTTAATTATATTTTGATTCTAGATATTCATTAGTTAAAGATTACATCAAATTTATGTCACTTAACAATTTTCTACCCACCGATTAAGCCTATATATCTTTCATACCCTCCAGAATATCTCAAGGACTCTACCATTAATAAAAAAAAAATTATTAAATATACGTTTAGGAACCCCCATAAGAAAACTTTACCAACGGTTTAATTATATCTTGATTATATATATTCATTAGTTAAAGATTACATCGAATTTATGTCACTTAACAATTTTCTGACCACCGATTAAGCCTTTATATCCTTCATACCCTCCAGAATATCTCTAACACTCTCCCGAAATAAAATTTTTTTTTTTAAATATACGATTAGGAACCCCTATTAGAAATCGTTACCAACGGTTTAATTATATCTTGATGCTAGATATTCATTAGTTAAAGATTACATCGAATTTATGTCACTTAACAATTTTCTACCCACCGATTAAGCCTTTATATCCTTCATACCCTCTAGAATATCTCTAAGACTCTCCGATTAATAAAATAAATTTTTTTTAAATTACGTTTAGGAACCCCCATAAGAAAACTTTACCAACGGTTTAATTATAACTTGATTATATATATTCATTAGTTAAAGATTACATAGAATTTATGTCACTTAGCAATTTTCTGCACACGGATTAAGTATTTATATCCTTTATACCGTTCAGAATATCTCTAAGACTCTCGCATTAACAAAAAAATATTTAAATATACCATTAGGAACCCCTATTAGAAAACGTTACCAACGGTTTAATTATATCTTGATTCTAGATATTCATTAGTTAAAGATTACATCGAATTTATGTCACTTAACAATTTTCTACCCACCGATTAAGCCTTTATATCCTTCATACCCTCCAGAATATCTCGAAGACTCTCGCATTAAAATGAAAATATTTAAATATATGATTAGGAACCCCTATTAGAAAACGTTACCAACGGTTTAATTATATCTTGATTCTAGATATTCATTAGTTAAAGATTACATCGCATTTATGTCACTTAACAATTTTCTGCCCAGCGATTAAGCCTTTATATCCTTCATACCCTCCAGAATATCTCTAAGACTCTCCAATTAATAAAAAAATTTTTTTTTAATATACGTTTAGGAACACCCATACGAAAACTTTACCAACGGTTTAATTATATCTTGATTATATATATTCATTAGTTAAAGATTACATCGAATTTATGTCACTTAAAAGTTTTCTACCCGCCGATTAAGCCTTTATATCCTTCATACCCTCCAGAATATCTCTAAGACTTTCCCACTAACAATAAAATATTTAAATATACGTTTAGGAACCCCTATTAGAAAACGTTACCAACGGTTTAATTATATCTTGATTCTAGATATTCATCAGTTAAAGATTACATCGAATTTATGTCACTCAACAATTTTCTGCCCATTGATTAAGTATTAATATCCTTTATACCGTCCAGAATATCGCTAAGACTCTCCCACTGACAATAAAATATTTAAACATACGTTTAGGAACCCCTATTAGAAAACGTTACCAACGGTTTAATTATATCTTGATTCTAGATATTCATTAGTTAAAGATTACATCGAATTTATGTCACTTAACAATTTTCTACCCGCCGATTAAGCCTTTATATCCTTCATACCCTCCAGAATATCTCTAAGACTTTCCCACTAACAATAAAATATTTAAATATACGTTTAGGAACCCCTATTAGAAAACGTTACCAACGGTTTAATTATATCTTGATTCTAGATATTCATTAGTTAAAGATTACATCGAATTTATGTCACTTAACAATTTTCTACCCACCGATTAACCCTTTATATACTTCATACCCTCCAGAATATCTTTAAGACAATAGCATTAACAAAAAAATATTTAGATATACGATTAGGAACCCCTATTAGAAAACGTTACCAACGGTTTAATTATATTTTGATTCTAGATATTCATTAGTTAAAGATTACATCAAATTTATGTCACTTAACAATTTTCTACCCACCGATTAAGCCTATATATCCTTCATACCCTCCAGAATATCTCAAGGACTCTACCATTAATAAAAAAAAAATTATTAAATATACGTTTAGGAACCCCCATAAGAAAACTTTACCAACGGTTTAATTATATCTTGATTATATATATTCATTAGTTAAAGATTACATCGAATTTATGTCACTTAACAATTTTCTGACCACCGATTAAGCCTTTATATCCTTCATACCCTCCAGAATATCTCTAACACTCTCCCGAAATAAAATTTTTTTTTTTAAATATACGATTAGGAACCCCTATTAGAAATCGTTACCAACGGTTTAATTATATCTTGATGCTAGATATTCATTAGTTAAAGATTACATCGAATTTATGTCACTTAACAATTTTCTACCCACCGATTAAGCCTTTATATCCTTCATACCCTCTAGAATATCTCTAAGACTCTCCGATTAATAAAATAAATTTTTTTTAAATTACGTTTAGGAACCCCCATAAGAAAACTTTACCAACGGTTTAATTATAACTTGATTATATATATTCATTAGTTAAAGATTACATAGAATTTATGTCACTTAGCAATTTTCTGCACACGGATTAAGTATTTATATCCTTTATACCGTTCAGAATATCTCTAAGACTCTCGCATTAACAAAAAAATATTTAAATATACCATTAGGAACCCCTATTAGAAAACGTTACCAACGGTTTAATTATATCTTGATTCTAGATATTCATTAGTTAAAGATTACATCGAATTTATGTCACTTAACAATTTTCTACCCACCGATTAAGCCTTTATATCCTTCATACCCTCCAGAATATCTCGAAGACTCTCGCATTAAAATGAAAATATTTAAATATATGATTAGGAACCCCTATTAGAAAACGTTACCAACGGTTTAATTATATCTTGATTCTAGATATTCATTAGTTAAAGATTACATCGAATTTATGTCACTTAACAATTTTCTCCCCAGCGATTAAGTATTTATATCCTCTATATCGTCCAGAATATCTCTAAAATTTTCCCACTAACAATAAAATATTTAATATACGTTTAGGAACCCCTATTAGAAAACGTTACCAACGGTTTAATTATATCTTGATTCTAGATATTCATTAGTTAAAGATTACATCGCATTTATGTCACTTAACAATTTTCTGCCCAGCGATTAAGCCTTTATATCCTTCATACCCTACAGAATATCTTTAAGACAATAGCATTAACAAAAAAATATTTAGATATACGATTAGGAACCCCTATTAGAAAACGTTACCAACGGTTTAATTATATTTTGATTCTAGATATTCATTAGTTAAAGATTACATCAAATTTATGTCACTTAACAATTTTCTACCCACCGATTAAGCCTATATATCCTTCATACCCTCCAGAATATCTCAAGGACTCTACCATTAATAAAAAAAAAATTATTAAATATACGTTTAGGAACCCCCATAAGAAAACTTTACCAACGGTTTAATTATATCTTGATTATATATATTCATTAGTTAAAGATTACATCGAATTTATGTCACTTAACAATTTTCTGACCACCGATTAAGCCTTTATATCCTTCATACCCTCCAGAATATCTCTAACACTCTCCCGAAATAAAATTTTTTTTTTTAAATATACGATTAGGAACCCCTATTAGAAATCGTTACCAACGGTTTAATTATATCTTGATGCTAGATATTCATTAGTTAAAGATTACATCGAATTTATGTCACTTAACAATTTTCTACCCACCGATTAAGCCTTTATATCCTTCATACCCTCTAGAATATCTCTAAGACTCTCCGATTAATAAAATAAATTTTTTTTAAATTACGTTTAGGAACCCCCATAAGAAAACTTTACCAACGGTTTAATTATAACTTGATTATATATATTCATTAGTTAAAGATTACATAGAATTTATGTCACTTAGCAATTTTCTGCACACGGATTAAGTATTTATATCCTTTATACCGTTCAGAATATCTCTAAGACTCTCGCATTAACAAAAAAATATTTAAATATACCATTAGGAACCCCTATTAGAAAACATTACCAACGGTTTAATTATATCTTGATTCTAGATATTCATTAGTTAAAGATTACATCGAATTTATGTCACTCAACAATTTACTGCCCACCGATTAAGTATTAATATCCTTTATACCGTCCACAATATCGCTAAGACTCTCCCACTGACAATAAAATATTTAAATATACGTTTAGAATCCCCTATTAGAAAACGTTACCAACGGTTTAATTATATCTTGATTCTAGATATTCATTAGTTAAAGATTACATCGAATTTATGTCACTTAACAATTTTCTACCCACCGATTAAGCCTTTATATCCTTCATACACTCCAAAATATATCTAAGAATCTCGCATTAAAATGAAAATATTTAAATATATGATTAGGAACCCCTATTAGAAAACGTTACCAACGGTTTAATTATATCTTGATTCTAGATATTCATTAGTTAAAGATTACATCGAATTTATGTCACTTAACAATTTTCTCCCCAGCGATTAAGTATTTATATCCTCTATATCGTCCAGAATATCTCTAAGACTTTCCCACTAACAATAAAATATTTAAATATACGTTTAGGAACCCCTATTAGAAAACGTTACCAACGGTTGAATTATATCTTGATTCTAGATATTCATTAGTTAAAGATTACATCGAATTTATGTCACTTAACAATTTTCTACCCACCGATTAACCCTTTATATACTTCATACCCTCCAGAATATCTTTAAGACAATAGCATTAACAAAAAAATATTTAAATATACGATTAGGAACCCCTATTAGAAAACGTTACCAACGGTTTAATTATATTTTGATTCTAGATATTCATTAGTTAAAGATTACATCAAATTTATGTCACGTAACAATTTTCTACCCACCGATTAAGCCTTTATATCCTTCATACCCTCCAGAATATCTCTAAGACTCTACCATTAATAAAAAAAAAATTTTTAAATATACGTTTAGGAACCCCCATAAGAAAACTTTACCAACGGTTTAATTATATCTTGATTATATATATTCATTAGTTAAAGATTACATAGAATTTATGTCACTTAACAATTTTCTGCCCACCGATTAAGTATTAATATCATTTATACCGTCTACAATATCGCTAGGACTCTCCCACTGACAATAAAATATTTAAATATACGTTTAGGAACCCCTATTAGAAAACGTTACCAACGGTTTAATTATATCTTGATTCTAGATATTCATTAGTTAAAGATTACATCGAATTTATGTCACTTAACAATTTTCTACCCACCGATGAAGCCTTTATATCGTTCATACACTCCAAAATATATCTAAGAATCTCGCATTAAAATGAAAATATTTAAATATATGATTAGGAACCCCTATTAGAAAACGTTACCAACGGTTTAATTATATCTTGATTCTAGATATTCATTAGTTAAAGATTACATCGAATTTATGTCACTCAACAATTTTCTGCCCACCGATTAAGTATTAATATCCTTTATACCGTCTACAATATCGCTAAGACTCTCCCACTGACAATAAAATATTTAAATATACGTTTAGGAACCCCTATTAGAAAACGTTACCAACGGTTTAATTATATCTTGATTCTAGATATTCATTAGTTAAAGATTACATCGAATTTATGTCACTTAACAATTTTCTACCCACCGATTAAGCCTTTATATCCTTCATACCCTCCAGAATATCTCGAAGACTCTCCCATTAATAAAAAAAGTTTTTTTAAATATACGTTTAGGAACCCCCATAAGAAAACTTTACCAACGGTTTAATTATATCTTGATTATATATATTCATTAGTTAAAGATTACATAGAATTTATGTCACTTAGCAATTTTCCTCCCACGGATTAAGTATTTATATCTTTTATACCGTTCAGAATTTCTCTAAGACTCTCGCATTAATAAAAAAAAATTTAAATATACCATTAGCAACCCCTATTGGAAAACATTACAAACGGATTAATTATATCTTGATTCTAGATATTCATTAGTTCAAGATTACATCGAATTTATGTCACTCAACAATTTTCTGCCCACCGATTAAGTATTAATATCCTTTATACGGTCCACAATATCGCTAAGACTCTCCCACTGACAATAAAATATTTAAATATACGTTTAGGAACCCCTATTAGAAAACGTTACCAACGGTTTAATTATATCTTGATTCTAGATATTCATTAGTTAAAGATTACATCGAATTTATGTCACTTAACAATTTTCTACCCACCGATTAAGCCTTTATATCCTTCATACCCTCCAGAATATCTCTAAGACTCTCGCATTAAAATGAAAATATTTAAATATATGATTAGGAACCCCTATTAGAAAACGTTACCAACGGTTTAATTATATCTTGATTCTAGATATTCATTAGTTAAAGATTACATCGAATTTATGTCACTTAACAATTTTCTCCCCAGCGATTAAGTATTTATATCCTCTATATCGTCCAGAATATCTCTAAGACTTTCCCACTAACAATAAAATATTTAAATATACGTTTAGGAACCCCTATTAGAAAACGTTACCAACGGTTTAATTATATCTTGATTCTAGATATTCATTAGTTAAAGATTACATCGAATTTATGTCACTCAACAATTTTCTGCCCACCGATTAAGTATTAATATCCTTTATACCGTCTACAATATCGCTAAGACTCTCCCACTGACAATAAAATATTTAAATATACGTTTAGGAACCCCTATTAGAAAACGTTACCAACGGTTTAATTATATCTTGATTCTAGATATTCATTAGTTAAAGATTACATCGAATTTATGTCACTCAACAATTTTCTGCCCACCGATTAAGTATTAATATCCTTTATACCGTCTACAATATCGCTAAAACTCTCCCACTGACAATAAAATATTTAAATATACGTTTAGGAACCCCTATTAGAAAACGTTACCAACGGTTTAATTATATCTTGATTCTAGATATTCATTAGTTAAAGATTACATCGAATTTATGTCACTTAACAATTTTCTACCCACCGATTAAGCCTTTATATCCTTCATACCCTCCAGAATATCTCGAAGACTCTCCCATTAATAAAAAAAGTTTTTTTAAATATACGTTTAGGAACCCCCATAAGAAAACTTTACCAACGGTTTAATTATATCTTGATTATATATATTCATTAGTTAAAGATTACATAGAATTTATGTCACTTAGCAATTTTCCTCCCACGGATTAAGTATTTATATCTTGTATACCGTTCAGAATTTCTCTAAGACTCTCGCATTAATAAAAAAAAATTTAAATATACCATTAGGAACCCCTATTGGAAAACATTACAAACGGATTAATTATATCTTGATTCTAGATATTCATTAGTTAAAGATTACATCGAATTTATGTCACTCAACAATTTTCTGCCCACCGATTAAGTATTAATATCCTTTATACGGTCCACAATATCGCTAAGACTCTCCCACTGACAATAAAATATTTAAATATACGTTTAGGAACCCCTATTAGAAAACGTTACCAACGGTTTAATTATATCTTGATTCTAGATATTCATTAGTTAAAGATTACATCGAATTTATGTCACTTAACAATTTTCTACCCACCGATTAAGCCTTTATATCCTTCATACCCTCCAGAATATCTCGAAGACTCTCGCATTAAAATGAAAATATTTAAATATATGATTAGGAACCCCTATTAGAAAACGTTACCAACGGTTTAATTATATCTTGATTCTAGATATTCATTAGTTAAAGATTACATCGAATTTATGTCACTTAACAATTTTCTCCCCAGCGATTAAGTATTTATATCCTCTATATCGTCCAGAATATCTCTAAGACTTTCCCACTAACAATAAAATATTTAAATATACGTTTAGGAACCCCTATTAGAAAACGTTACCAACGGTTTAATTATATCTTGATTCTAGATATTCATTAGTTAAAGATTACATCGAATTTATGTCACTCAACAATTTTCTGCCCACCGATTAAGTATTAATATCCTTTATACCGTCTACAATATCGCTAAGACTCTCCCACTGACAATAAAATATTTAAATATACGTTTAGGAACCCCTATTAGAAAACGTTACCAACGGTTTAATTATATCTTGATTCTAGATATTCATTAGTTAAAGATTACATCGAATTTATGTCACTCAACAATTTTCTGCCCACCGATTAAGTATTAATATCCTTTATACCGTCTACAATATCGCTAAAACTCTCCCACTGACAATAAAATATTTAAATATACGTTTAGGAACCCCTATTAGAAAACGTTACCAACGGTTTAATTATATCTTGATTCTAGATATTCATTAGTTAAAGATTACATCGAATTTATGTCACTTAACAATTTTCTACCCACCGATTAAGCCTTTATATCCTTCATACCCTCCAGAATATCTCGAAGACTCTCCCATTAATAAAAAAAGTTTTTTTAAATATACGTTTAGGAACCCCCATAAGAAAACTTTACCAACGGTTTAATTATATCTTGATTATATATATTCATTAGTTAAAGATTACATAGAATTTATGTCACTTAGCAATTTTCCTCCCACGGATTAAGTATTTATATCTTGTATACCGTTCAGAATTTCTCTAAGACTCTCGCATTAATAAAAAAAAATTTAAATATACCATTAGGAACCCCTATTGGAAAACATTACAAACGGATTAATTATATCTTGATTCTAGATATTCATTAGTTAAAGATTACATCGAATTTATGTCACTCAACAATTTTCTGCCCACCGATTAAGTATTAATATCCTTTATACGGTCCACAATATCGCTAAGACTCTCCCACTGACAATAAAATATTTAAATATACGTTTAGGAACCCCTATTAGAAAACGTTACCAACGGTTTAATTATATCTTGATTCTAGATATTCATTAGTTAAAGATTACATCGAATTTATGTCACTTAACAATTTTCTACCCACCGATTAAGCCTTTATATCCTTCATACCCTCCAGAATATCTCGAAGACTCTCGCATTAAAATGAAAATATTTAAATATATGATTAGGAACCCCTATTAGAAAACGTTACCAACGGTTTAATTATATCTTGATTCTAGATATTCATTAGTTAAAGATTACATCGAATTTATGTCACTTAACAATTTTCTCCCCAGCGATTAAGTATTTATATCCTCTATATCGTCCAGAATATCTCTAAAATTTTCCCACTAACAATAAAATATTTAATATACGTTTAGGAACCCCTATTAGAAAACGTTACCAACGGTTTAATTATATCTTGATACTAGATATTCATTAGTTAAAGATTACATCGCATTTATGTCACTTAACAATTTTCTGCCCAGCGATTAAGCCTTTATATCCTTCATACCCTCCAGAATATCTCTAAGACTTTCCCACTAACAATAAAATATTTAAATATACGTTTAGGAACCCCTATTAGAAAACGTTACCACACGGTTTAATTATATCTTGATTCTAGATATTCATTAGTTAAAGATTACATCGAATTTATGTCACTTAACAATTTTCTACCCACCGATTAACCCTTTATATACTACATACCCTCCAGAATATCTTTAAGACAATAGCATTAACAAAAAAATATATAGATATACGATTAGGAACCCCTATTAGAAAACGTTACCAACGGTTTAATTATATTTTGATTCTAGATATTCATTAGTTAAAGATTACATCAAATTTATGTCACTTAACAATTTTCTACCCACCGATTAAGCCTATATATCCTTCATACCCTCCAGAATATCTCAAGGACTCTACCATTAATAAAAAAAAAATTATTAAATATACGTTTAGGAACCCCCATAAGAAAACTTTACCAACGGTTTAATTATATCTTGATTATATATATTCATTAGTTAAAGATTACATCGAATTTATGTCACTTAACAATTTTCTGACCACCGATTAAGCCTTTATATCCTTCATACCCTCCAGAATATCTCTAACACTCTCCCGAAATAAAATTTTTTTTTTTAAATATACGATTAGGAACCCCTATTAGAAATCGTTACCAACGGTTTAATTATATCTTGATGCTAGATATTCATTAGTTAAAGATTACATCGAATTTATGTCACTTAACAATTTTCTACCCACCGATTAAGCCTTTATATCCTTCATACCCTCTAGAATATCTCTAAGACTCTCCGATTAATAAAATAAATTTTTTTTAAATTACGTTTAGGAACCCCCATAAGAAAACTTTACCAACGGTTTAATTATAACTTGATTATATATATTCATTAGTTAAAGATTACATAGAATTTATGTCACTTAGCAATTTTCTGCACACGGATTAAGTATTTATATCCTTTATACCGTTCAGAATATCTCTAAGACTCTCGCATTAACAAAAAAATATTTAAATATACCATTAGAAACCCCTATTAGAAAACATTACCAACGGTTTAATTATATCTTGATTCTAGATATTCATTAGTTAAAGATTACATCGAATTTATGTCACTCAACATTTTTCTGCCCACCGATTAAGTATTAATATCCTTTATACCGTCCACAATATCGCTAAGACTCTCCCACTGACCATAAAATATTTAAATATACGTTTAGGAACCCCTATTAGAAAACGTTACCAACGGTTTAATTATATCTTGATTCTAGATATTTATTAGTTAAAGATTACATCGAATTTATGTCACTTAACAATTTTCTACCCACCGATTAAGCCTTTATATCCTTCATACCCTCCAGAATATCTCTAAGACTCTCGCATTAAAATGAAAATATTTAAATATATGATTAGGAACCCCTATTAGAAAACATTACCAACGGTTTAATTATATCTTGATTCTAGATATTCATTAGTTAAAGATTACATCGAATTTATGTCACTTAACAATTTTCTCCCCAGCGATTAAGTATTTATATCCTCTATATCGTCCAGAATATCTCTAAGACTTTCCCACTAACAATAAAATATTTAAATATACGTTTAGGAACCCCTATTAGAAAACGTTACCAACGGTTTAATTATATCTTGATTCTAGATATTCATCAGTTAAAGATTACATCGAATTTATGTCACTCAACAATTTTCTACCCACCGATTAACCCTTTATATCCTTCATACCCTCCAGAATATCTCTAAGACTCAACCATTAATAAAAAAAAAATTTTTAAATATACGTTAAGGAACCCCCATAAGAAAACTTTACCAACGGTTTAATTATATCTTGATTATATATATTCATTAGTTAAAGATTACATAGAATTTATGTCACTTAACAATTTTCTGACCACCGATTAAGCCTTTATATCCTTCATACCCTCCAGAATATCTCTAACACTCTCCCGAAATAAAATTTTTTTTTTTAAATATACGATTAGGAACCCGTATTAGAAATCGTTACCAACGGTTTAATTATATCTTGATGCTAGATATTCATTAGTTAAAGATTACATCGAATTTATGTCACTTAACAATTTTCTACCCACCGATTAAGCCTTTATATCCTTCATACCCTCCAGAATATCTTTAAGACAATAGCATTAACAAAAAAATATTTAAATATACGATTAGGAACCCCTATTAGAAAACGTTACCAACGGTTTAATTATATTTTGATTCTAGATATTCATTAGTTAAAGATTACATCAAATTTATGTCACGTAACAATTTTCTACCCACCGATTAAGCTTTTATATCCTTCATACCCTCCAGAATATCTCTAAGACTCAACCATTAATAAAAAAAAAATTTTTAAATATACGTTAAGGAACCCCCATAAGAAAACTTTACCAACGGTTTAATTATATCTTGATTATATATATTCATTAGTTAAAGATTACATAGAATTTATGTCACTTAACAATTTTCTGACCACCGATTAAGCCTTTATATCCTTCATACCCTCCAGAATATCTCTAACACTCTCCCGAAATAAAATTTTTTTTTTTAAATATACGATTAGGAACCCGTATTAGAAATCGTTACCAACGGTTTAATTATATCTTGATGCTAGATATTCATTAGTTAAAGATTACATCGAATTTATGTCACTTAACAATTTTCTACCCACCGATTAAGCCTTTATATCCTTCATACCCTCCAGAATATCTCTAAGACTCTCCGATTAATAAAATAAATTTTTTTTAAATATACGTTTAGGAACCCCCATAAGAAAACTTTACCAACGGTTTAATTATAACTTGATTATATATATTCATTAGTTAAAGATTACATAGAATTTATGTCACGTAACAATTTTCTACCCACCGATTAAGCCTTTATATCCTTCATACCCTCCAGAATATCTCTAAGACTCTACCATTAATAAAAAAAAAATTTTTAAATATACGTTTAGGAACCCCCATAAGAAAACTTTACCAACGGTTTAATTATATCTTGATTATATATATTCATTAGTTAAAGATTACATAGAATTTATGTCACTTAACAATTTTCTGACCACCGATTAAGCCTTTATATCCTTCATACCCTCCAGAATATCTCTAAGACTCTCGCATTAAAATGAAAATATTTAAATATATGATTAGGAACACCCATACGAAAACTTTACCAACGGTTTAATTATATCTTGATTCTAGATATTCATTAGTTAAAGATTACATCGAATTTATGTCACTTAACAATTTTCTACCCACCGATTAAGCCTTTATATCCTTCATACCCTCCAGAATATCTCGAAGACTCTCCCATTAATAAAAAAAGTTTTTTTAAATATACGTTTAGGAACCCCCATAAGAAAACTTTACCAACGGTTTAATTATATCTTGATTATATATATTCATTAGTTAAAGATTACATAGAATTTATGTCACTTAGCAATTTTCCTCCCACGGATTAAGTATTTATATTTTTTATACCGTTCAGAATTTCTCTAAGACTCTCGCATTAATAAAAAAAAATTTAAATATACCATTAGGAACCCCTATTGGAAAACATTACAAACGGATTAATTATATCTTGATTCTAGATATTCATTAGTTAAAGATTACATCGAATTTATGTCACTCAACAATTTTCTGCCCACCGATTAAGTATTAATATCCTTTATACGGTCCACAATATCGCTAAGACTCTCCCACTGACAATAAAATATTTAAATATACGTTTAGGAACCCCTATTAGATAACGTTACCAACGGTTTAATTATATCTTGATTCTAGATATTCATTAGTTAAAGATTACATCGCATTTATGTCACTTAGCAATTTTCCTCCCACGGATTAAGTATTTATATCTTTTATACCGTTCAGAATTTCTCTAAGACTCTCGCATTAATAAAAAAAAATTTAAATATACCATTAGGAACCCCTATTGGAAAACATTACAAACGGATTAATTATATCTTGATTCTAGATATTCATTAGTTAAAGATTACATCGAATTTATGTCACTCAACAATTTTCTGCCCACCGATTAAGTATTAATATCCTGTATACGGTCCACAATATCGCTAAGACTCTCCCACTGACAATAAAATATTTAAATATACGTTTAGGAACCCCTATTAGAAAACGTTACCAACGGTTTAATTATATCTTGATTCTAGATATTCATTAGTTAAAGATTACATCGAATTTATGTCACTTAACAATTTTCTCCCCAGCGATTAAGTATTTATATCCTCTATATCGTCCAGAATATCTCTAAGACTTTCCCACTAACAATAAAATATTTAAATATACGTTTAGGAACCCCTATTAGAAAACGTTACCAACGGTTTAATTATATCTTGATTCTAGATATTCATTAGTTAAAGATTACATCGAATTTATGTCACTTAACAAATTTCTACCCACCGATTAACCCTTTATATACTTCATACCCTCCAGAATACCTTTAAGACAATAGCATTAACAAAAAAATATTTAAATATACGATTAGGAACCCCTATTAGAAAACGTTACCAACGGTTTAATTATATTTTGATTCTAGATATTCATTAGTTAAAGATTACATCGAATTTATGTCACTTAACAATTTTCTACCCACCGATTAAGCCTTTATATCCTTCATACCCTCCAGACTATCTCTAAGACTCTCCCATTAATAAAAAAATTTTTTTTAAATATACGTTTAGGAACCCCCATAAGAAAACTTTACCAACGGTTTAATTATATCTTGATTATATATATTCATTAGTTAAAGATTACATCGAATGTATGTCACTTAACAATTTTCTACCCACCGATTAAGCATTTATATCCTTCATACCCTCCAGAATATCTCTAAGACTCTCCGATTAATAAAATAAAATTTTTTTAAATATACGTTTAGGAACCCCCATAAGAAAACTTTACCAACGGTTTAATTATAACTTGATTATATATATTCATTAGTTAAAGATTACATAGAATTTATGTCACTTAGCAATTTTCTGCACACGGATTAAGTATTTATATCCTTTATACCGTTCAGAATATCTCTAAGACTCTCGCATTAACAAAAAAATATTTAAATATACCATTAGAAACCCCTATTAGAAAACATTACCAACGGTTTAATTATATCTTGATTCTAGATATTCATTAGTTAAAGATTACATCGAATTTATGTCACTCAACATTTTTCTGCCCACCGATTAAGTATTAATATCCTTTATACCGTCCACAATATCGCTAAGACTCTCCCACTGACAATAAAATATTTAAATATACGTTTAGGAACCCCTATTAGAAAACGTTACCAACGGTTTAATTATATCTTGATTCTAGATATTTATTAGTTAAAGATTACATCGAATTTATGTCACTTAACAATTTTCTACCCACCGATTAAGCCTTTATATCCTTCATACCCTCCAGAATATCTCTAAGACTCTCGCATTAAAATGAAAATATTTAAATATATGATTAGGAACCCCTATTAGAAAACATTACCAACGGTTTAATTATATCTTGATTCTAGATATTCATTAGTTAAAGATTACATCGAATTTATGTCACTTAACAATTTTCTCCCCAGCGATTAAGTATTTATATCCTCTATATCGTCCAGAATATCTCTAAGACTTTCCCACTAACAATAAAATATTTAAATATACGTTTAGGAACCCCTATTAGAAAACGTTACCAACGGTTTAATTATATCTTGATTCTAGATATTCATCAGTTAAAGATTACATCGAATTTATGTCACTCAACAATTTTCTACCCACCGATTAACCCTTTATATACTTCATACCCTCCAGAATATCTTTAAGACAATAGCATTAACAAAAAACTATTTAAATATACGATTAGGAACCCCTATTAGAAAACGTTACCAACGGTTTAATTATATTTTGATTCTAGATATTCATTAGTTAAAGATTACATCAAATTTATGTCACGTAACAATTTTCTACCCACCGATTAAGCTTTTATATCCTTCATACCCTCCAGAATATCTCTAAAACTCAACCATTAATAAAAAAAAAATTTTTAAATATACGTTTAGGAACCCCCATAAGAAAACTTTACCAACGGTTTAATTATATCTTGATTATATATATTCAATAGTTAAAGATTACATAGAATTTATGTCACTTAACAATTTTCTGACCACCGATTAAGCCTTTATATCCTTCATACCCTCCAGAATATCTCTAACACTCTCCCGAAATAAAATTTTTTTTTTTAAATATACGATTAGGAACCCGTATCAGAAATCGTTACCAACGGTTTAATTATATCTTGATGCTAGATATTCATTAGTTAAAGATTACATCGAATTTATGTCACTTAACAATTTTCTACCCACCGATTAAGCCTTTATATCCTTCATACCCTCCAGAATATCTCTAAGACTCTCCGATTAATAAAATAAATTTTTTTTAAATATACGTTTAGGAACCCCCATAAGAAAACTTTACCAACGGTTTAATTATAACTTGATTATATATATTCATTAGTTAAAGATTACATAGAATTTATGTCACTTAGCAATTTTCTGCACACGGATTAAGTATTTATATCCTTTATACCGTTCAGAATATCTCTAAGACTCTCGCATTAACAAAAAAATATTTAAATATACCATTAGGAACCCCTATTAGAAAACATTACCAACGGTTTAATTATATCTTGATTCTAGATATTCATTAGTTAAAGATTACATCGAATTTATGTCACTCAACAATTTTCTGCCCACCGATTAAGTATTAATATCCTTTATAACGTCCACAATATCGCTAAGACTCTCCCACTGACAATAAAATATTTAAATATACGTTTAGAATCCCCTATTAGAAAACGTTACCAACGGTTTAATTATATCTTGATTCTAGATATTCATTAGTTAAAGATTACATCGAATTTATGTCACTTAACAATTTTCTACCCACCGATTAAGCCTTTATATCGTTCATACACTCCAAAATATATCTAAGAATCTCGCATTAAAATGAAAATATTTAAATATATGATTAGGAACCCCTATTAGAAAACGTTACCAACGGTTTAATTATATCTTGATTCTAGATATTCATTAGTTAAAGATTACATCGAATTTATGTCACATAACAATTTTCTCCCCAGCGATTAAGTATTTATATCCTTTATATCGTCCAGAATATCTCTAAGACTTTCCCACTAACAATAAAATATTTAAATATACGTTTAGGAACCCCTATTAGAAAACGTTACCAACGGTTTAATTATATCTTGATTCTAGATATTCATTAGTTAAAGATTACATCGAATTTATGTCACATAACAATTTTCTCCCCAGCGATTAAGTATTTATATCCTTTATATCGTCCAGAATATCTCTAAGACTTTCCCACTAACAATAAAATATTTAAATATACGTTTAGGAACCCCTATTAGAAAACGTTACCAACGGTTTAATTATATCTTGATTCTAGATATTCATTAGTTAAAGATTACATCGAATTTATGTCACTTAACAATTTTCTCCCCAGCGATTAAGTATTTATATCCTTTATATCGTCCAGAATATCTCGAAGACTTTCCCACTAACAATAAAATATTTAAATATACGTTTAGGAACCCCTATTAGAAAACGTTACCAACGGTTTAATTATATCTTGATTCTAGATATTCATTAGTTAAAGATTACATCGAATTTATGTCACTTAACAATTTTCTACCCACCGATTAACCCTTTATATACTTCATACCCTCCAGAATATCTTTAAGACTATAGCTTTAACAAAAAAATATGTAAATATACGATTAGGAACCCCTATTAGAAAACGTTACCAACGGTTTAATTATATCTTGATTCTAGATATTCATTAGTTAAAGATTACATCGAATTTATGTCACTCAACAATTTTCTGCCCACCGATTAAGTATTAATATCATTTATACCGTCTACAATATCGCTAAGACTCTCCCACTGACAATAAAATATTTAAATATACGTTTAGGAACCCCTATTAGAAAACGTTACCAACGGTTTAATTATATCTTGATTCTAGATATGCATTAGTTAAAAAGTACATCGAATTTATGTCACTTAACAATTTTCTACCCACCGATTAAGCCTTTATATCATTCATACCGTCCAGAATATCGCTAAGACTCTCCCACTAACAATAAAATATTTAAATAGACCATTAGGAACCCCTATTAGAAAACGTTACCAACGGTTTAATTATATCTTGATTCTAGATATTCATCAGTTAAAGATTACATCGAATTTATGTCACTCAACAATTTTCTGCCCATTGATTAAGTATTAATATCCTTTATACCGTCCAGAATATCGCTAAGACTCTCCCACTGACAATAAAATATTTAAACATACGTTTAGGAACCCCTATTAGAAAACGTTACCAACGTTTTAATTATATCTTGATTATATATATTCATTAGTTAAAGATTACATAGAATTTATGTCACTTAACAATTTTCTGACCACCGATTAAGCCTTTATATCCTTCATACCCTCCAGAATATCTCTAACACTCTCCCGAAATAAAATTTTTTTTTTTAAATATACGATTAGGAACCCCTATTAGAAATCGTTACCAACGGTTTAATTATATCTTGATGCTAGATATTCATTAGTTAAAGATTACATCGAATTTATGTCACATAACAATTTTCTCCCCAGCGATTAAGTATTTATATCCTTTATATCGTCCAGAATATCTCTAAGACTTTCCCACTAACAATAAAATATTTAAATATACGTTTAGGAACCCCTATTAGAAAACGTTACCAACGGTTTAATTATATCTTGATTCTAGATATTCATCAGTTAAAGATTACATCGAATTTATGTCACTCAACAATTTTCTACCCACCGATTAACCCTTTATATACTTCATACCCTCCAGAATATCTTTAAGACAATAGCATTAACAAAAAAATATTTAAATATACGATTAGGAACCCCTATTAGAAAACGTTACGAACGGTTTAATTATATTTTGATTCTAGATATTCATTAGTTAAAGATTACATCAAATTTATGTCACGTAACAATTTTCTACCCACCGATTAAGCCTTTATATCCTTCATACCCTCCAGAATATCTCTAAGACTCTACCATTAATAAAAAAAAAATTTTTAAATATACGTTTAGGAACCCCCATAAGAAAACTTTACCAACGGTTTAATTATATCTTGATTATATATATTCATTAGTTAAAGATTACATAGAATTTATGTCACTTAACAATTTTCTGACCACCGATTAAGCCTTTATATCCTTCATACCCTCCAGAATATCTCTAAGACTCTCGCATTAAAATGAAAATATTTAAATATATGATTAGGAACACCCATACGAAAACTTTACCAACGGTTTAATTATATCTTGATTCTAGATATTCATTAGTTAAAGATTACATCGAATTTATGTCACTTAACAATTTTCTACCCACCGATTAAGCCTTTATATCCGTCATACCCTCCAGAATATCTCGAAGACTCTCCCATTAATAAAAAAAGTTTTTTTAAATATACGTTTAGGAACCCCCATAAGAAAACTTTACCAACGGTTTAATTATATCTTGATTATATATATTCATTAGTTAAAGATTACATAGAATTTATGTCACTTAGCAATTTTCCTCCCACGGATTAAGTATTTATATTTTTTATACCGTTCAGAATTTCTCTAAGACTCTCGCATTAATAAAAAAAAATTTAAATATACCATTAGGAACCCCTATTGGAAAACATTACAAACGGATTAATTATATCTTGATTCTAGATATTCATTAGTTAAAGATTACATCGAATTTATGTCACTCAACAATTTTCTGCCCACCGATTAAGTATTAATATCCTTTATACGGTCCACAATATCGCTAAGACTCTCCCACTGACAATAAAATATTTAAATATACGTTTAGGAACCCCTATTAGATAACGTTACCAACGGTTTAATTATATCTTGATTCTAGATATTCATTAGTTAAAGATTACATCGCATTTATGTCACTTAGCAATTTTCCTCCCACGGATTAAGTATTTATATCTTTTATACCGTTCAGAATTTCTCTAAGACTCTCGCATTAATAAAAAAAAAATTAAATATACCATTAGGAACCCCTATTGGAAAACATTACAAACGGATTAATTATATCTTGATTCTAGATATTCATTAGTTAAAGATTACATCGAATTTATGTCACTCAACAATTTTCTGCCCACCGATTAAGTATTAATATCCTTTATACGGTCCACAATATCGCTAAGACTCTCCCACTGACAATAAAATATTTAAATATACGTTTAGGAACCCCTATTAGAAAACGTTACCAACGGTTTAATTATATCTTGATTCTAGATATTCATTAGTTAAAGATTACATCGAATTTATGTCACTTAACAATTTTCTCCCCAGCGATTAAGTATTTATATCCTCTATATCGTCCAGAATATCTCTAAGACTTTCCCACTAACAATAAAATATTTAAATATACGTTTAGGAACCCCTATTAGAAAACGTTACCAACGGTTTAATTATATCTTGATTCTAGATATTCATTAGTTAAAGATTACATCGAATTTATGTCACTTAACAAATTTCTACCCACCGATTAACCCTTTATATACTTCATACCCTCCAGAATACCTTTAAGACAATAGCATTAACAAAAAAATATTTAAATATACGATTAGGAACCCCTATTAGAAAACGTTACCAACGGTTTAATTATATTTTGATTCTAGATATTCATTAGTTAAAGATTACATCGAATTTATGTCACTTAACAATTTTCTACCCACCGATTAAGCCTTTATATCCTTCATACCCTCCAGACTATCTCTAAGACTCTCCCATTAATAAAAAATTTTTTTTTAAATATACGTTTAGGAACCCCCATAAGAAAACTTTACCAACGGTTTAATTATATCTTGATTATATATATTCATTAGTTAAAGATTACATCGAATGTATGTCACTTAACAATTTTCTACCCACCGATTAAGCATTTATATCCTTCATACCCTCCAGAATATCTCTAAGACTCTCCGATTAATAAAATAAAATTTTTTTAAATATACGTTTAGGAACCCCCATAAGAAAACTTTACCAACGGTTTAATTATAACTTGATTATATATATTCATTAGTTAAAGATTACATAGAATTTATGTCACTTAGCAATTTTCTGCACACGGATTAAGTATTTATATCCTTTATACCGTTCAGAATATCTCTAAGACTCTCGCATTAACAAAAAAATATTTAAATATACCATTAGAAACCCCTATTAGAAAACATTACCAACGGTTTAATTATATCTTGATTCTAGATATTCATTAGTTAAAGATTACATCGAATTTATGTCACTCAACATTTTTCTGCCCACCGATTAAGTATTAATATCCTTTATACCGTCCACAATATCGCTAAGACTCTCCCACTGACAATAAAATATTTAAATATACGTTTAGGAACCCCTATTAGAAAACGTTACCAACGGTTTAATTATATCTTGATTCTAGATATTTATTAGTTAAAGATTACATCGAATTTATGTCACTTAACAATTTTCTACCCACCGATTAAGCCTTTATATCCTTCATACCCTCCAGAATATCTCTAAGACTCTCGCATTAAAATGAAAATATTTAAATATATGATTAGGAACCCCTATTAGAAAACATTACCAACGGTTTAATTATATCTTGATTCTAGATATTCATTAGTTAAAGATTACATCGAATTTATGTCACTTAACAATTTTCTCCCCAGCGATTAAGTATTTATATCCTCTATATCGTCCAGAATATCTCTAAGACTTTCCCACTAACAATAAAATATTTAAATATACGTTTAGGAACCCCTATTAGAAAACGTTACCAACGGTTTAATTATATCTTGATTCTAGATATTCATCAGTTAAAGATTACATCGAATTTATGTCACTCAACAATTTTCTACCCACCGATTAACCCTTTATATACTTCATACCCTCCAGAATATCTTTAAGACAATAGCATTAACAAAAAACTATTTAAATATACGATTAGGAACCCCTATTAGAAAACGTTACCAACGGTTTAATTATATTTTGATTCTAGATATTCATTAGTTAAAGATTACATCAAATTTATGTCACGTAACAATTTTCTACCCACCGATTAAGCTTTTATATCCTTCATACCCTCCAGAATATCTCTAAAACTCAACCATTAATAAAAAAAAAATTTTTAAATATACGTTTAGGAACCCCCATAAGAAAACTTTACCAACGGTTTAATTATATCTTGATTATATATATTCAATAGTTAAAGATTACATAGAATTTATGTCACTTAACAATTTTCTGACCACCGATTAAGCCTTTATATCCTTCATACCCTCCAGAATATCTCTAACACTCTCCCGAAATAAAATTTTTTTTTTTAAATATACGATTAGGAACCCGTATCAGAAATCGTTACCAACGGTTTAATTATATCTTGATGCTAGATATTCATTAGTTAAAGATTACATCGAATTTATGTCACTTAACAATTTTCTACCCACCGATTAAGCCTTTATATCCTTCATACCCTCCAGAATATCTCTAAGACTCTCCGATTAATAAAATAAATTTTTTTTAAATATACGTTTAGGAACCCCCATAAGAAAACTTTACCAACGGTTTAATTATAACTTGATTATATATATTCATTAGTTAAAGATTACATAGAATTTATGTCACTTAGCAATTTTCTGCACACGGATTAAGTATTTATATCCTTTATACCGTTCAGAATATCTCTAAGACTCTCGCATTAACAAAAAAATATTTAAATATACCATTAGGAACCCCTATTAGAAAACATTACCAACGGTTTAATTATATCTTGATTCTAGATATTCATTAGTTAAAGATTACATCGAATTTATGTCACTCAACAATTTTCTGCCCACCGATTAAGTATTAATATCCTTTATAACGTCCACAATATCGCTAAGACTCTCCCACTGACAATAAAATATTTAAATATACGTTTAGAATCCCCTATTAGAAAACGTTACCAACGGTTTAATTATATCTTGATTCTAGATATTCATTAGTTAAAGATTACATCGAATTTATGTCACTTAACAATTTTCTACCCACCGATTAAGCCTTTATATCGTTCATACACTCCAAAATATATCTAAGAATCTCGCATTAAAATGAAAATATTTAAATATATGATTAGGAACCCCTATTAGAAAACGTTACCAACGGTTTAATTATATCTTGATTCTAGATATTCATTAGTTAAAGATTACATCGAATTTATGTCACATAACAATTTTCTCCCCAGCGATTAAGTATTTATATCCTTTATATCGTCCAGAATATCTCTAAGACTTTCCCACTAACAATAAAATATTTAAATATACGTTTAGGAACCCCTATTAGAAAACGTTACCAACGGTTTAATTATATCTTGATTCTAGATATTCATTAGTTAAAGATTACATCGAATTTATGTCACATAACAATTTTCTCCCCAGCGATTAAGTATTTATATCCTTTATATCGTCCAGAATATCTCTAAGACTTTCCCACTAACAATAAAATATTTAAATATACGTTTAGGAACCCCTATTAGAAAACGTTACCAACGGTTTAATTATATCTTGATTCTAGATATTCATTAGTTAAAGATTACATCGAATTTATGTCACTTAACAATTTTCTCCCCAGCGATTAAGTATTTATATCCTTTATATCGTCCAGAATATCTCGAAGACTTTCCCACTAACAATAAAATATTTAAATATACGTTTAGGAACCCCTATTAGAAAACGTTACCAACGGTTTAATTATATCTTGATTCTAGATATTCATTAGTTAAAGATTACATCGAATTTATGTCACTTAACAATTTTCTACCCACCGATTAACCCTTTATATACTTCATACCCTCCAGAATATCTTTAAGACTATAGCTTTAACAAAAAAATATGTAAATATACGATTAGGAACCCCTATTAGAAAACGTTACCAACGGTTTAATTATATCTTGATTCTAGATATTCATTAGTTAAAGATTACATCGAATTTATGTCACTCAACAATTTTCTGCCCACCGATTAAGTATTAATATCATTTATACCGTCTACAATATCGCTAAGACTCTCCCACTGACAATAAAATATTTAAATATACGTTTAGGAACCCCTATTAGAAAACGTTACCAACGGTTTAATTATATCTTGATTCTAGATATGCATTAGTTAAAAAGTACATCGAATTTATGTCACTTAACAATTTTCTACCCACCGATTAAGCCTTTATATCATTCATACCGTCCAGAATATCGCTAAGACTCTCCCACTAACAATAAAATATTTAAATAGACCATTAGGAACCCCTATTAGAAAACATTACCAACGGTTTAATTATATCTTGATTCTAGATATTCATTAGTTAAAGATTACATCGAATTTATGTCACTTAACAATTTTCTCCCCAGCGATTAAGTATTTATATCCTCTATATCGTCCAGAATATCTCTAAGACTTTCCCACTAACAATAAAATATTTAAATATACGTTTAGGAACCCCTATTAGAAAACGTTACCAACGGTTTAATTATATCTTGATTCTAGATATTCATCAGTTAAAGATTACATCGAATTTATGTCACTCAACAATTTTCTGCCCATTGATTAAGTATTAATATCCTTTATACCGTCCAGAATATCGCTAAGACTCTCCCACTGACAATAAAATATTTAAACATACGTTTAGGAACCCCTATTAGAAAACGTTACCAACGTTTTAATTATATCTTGATTATATATATTCATTAGTTAAAGATTACATAGAATTTATGTCACTTAACAATTTTCTGACCACCGATTAAGCCTTTATATCCTTCATACCCTCCAGAATATCTCTAACACTCTCCCGAAATAAAATTTTTTTTTTTAAATATACGATTAGGAACCCCTATTAGAAATCGTTACCAACGGTTTAATTATATCTTGATGCTAGATATTCATTAGTTAAAGATTACAACGAATTTATGTCACTTAACAATTTTCTCCCCAGCGATTAAGTATTTATATCCTCTATATCGTCCAGAATATCTCTAAGACTTTCCCACTAACAATAAAATATTTAAATATACGTTTAGGAACCCCTATTAGAAAACGTTACCAACGGTTTAATTATATCTTGATTCTAGATATTCATCAGTTAAAGATTACATCGAATTTATGTCACTCAACAATTTTCTACCCACCGATTAACCCTTTATATACTTCATACCCTCCAGAATATCTTTAAGACAATAGCATTAACAAAAAAATATTTAAATATACGATTAGGAACCCCTATTAGAAAACGTTACCAACGGTTTAATTATATTTTGATTCTAGATATTCATTAGTTAAAGATTACATCAAATTTATGTCACGTAACAATTTTCTACCCACCGATTAAGCCTTTATATCCTTCATACCCTCCAGAATATCTCTAAGACTCTACCATTAATAAAAAAAAAAATTTTAAATATACGTTTAGGAACCCCCATAAGAAAACTTTACCAACGGTTTAATTATATCTTGATTATATATATTCATTAGTTAAAGATTACATAGAATTTATGTCACTTAACAATTTTCTGACCACCGATTAAGCCTTTATATCCTTCATACCCTCCAGAATATCTCTAACACTCTCCCGAAATAAAATTTTTTTTTTTAAATATACGATTAGGAACCCGTATTAGAAATCGTTACCAACGGTTTAATTATATCTTGATGCTAGATATTCATTAGTTAAAGATTACATCGAATTTATGTCACTTAACAATTTTCTACCCACCGATTAAGCATTTATATCCTTCATACCCTCCAGAATATCTCTAAGACTCTCCGATTAATAAAATAAATTTTTTTTAAATATACGTTTAGGAACCCCCATAAGAAAACTTTACCAACGGTTTAATTATAACTTGATTATATATATTCATTAGTTAAAGATTACATAGAATTTATGTCACTTAGCAATTTTCTGCACACGGATTAAGTATTTATATCCTTTATACCGTTCAGAATATCTCTAAGACTCTCGCATTAACAAAAAAATATTTAAATATACCATTAGGAACCCCTATTAGAAAACATTACCTACGGTTTAATTATATCTTGATTCTAGATATTCATTAGTTAAAGATTACATCGAATTTATGTCACTCAACAATTTTCTGCCCACCGATTAAGTATTAATATCCTTTATAACGTCCACAATATCGCTAAGACTCTCCCACTGACAATAAAATATTTAAATATACGTTTAGAATCCCCTATTAGAAAACGTTACCAACGGTTTAATTATATCTTGATTCTAGATATTCATTAGTTAAAGATTACATCGAATTTATGTCACTTAACAATTTTCTACCCACCGATTAAGCCTTTATATCGTTCATACACTCCAAAATATATCTAAGAATCTCGCATTAAAATGAAAATATTTAAATATATGATTAGGAACCCCTATTAGAAAACGTTACCAACGGTTTAATTATATCTTGATTCTAGATATTCATTAGTTAAAGATTACATCGAATTTATGTCACATAACAATTTTCTCCCCAGCGATTAAGTATTTATATCCTTTATATCGTCCAGAATATCTCTAAGACTTTCCCACTAACAATAAAATATTTAAATATACGTTTAGGAACCCCTATTAGAAAACGTTACCAACGGTTTAATTATATCTTGATTCTAGATATTCATTAGTTAAAGATTACATCGAATTTATGTCACTTAACAATTTTCTCCCCAGCGATTAAGTATTTATATCCTTTATATCGTCCAGAATATCTCGAAGACTTTCCCACTAACAATAAAATATTTAAATATACGTTTAGGAACCCCTATTAGAAAACGTTACCAACGGTTTAATTATATCTTGATTCTAGATATTCATTAGTTAAAGATTACATCGAATTTATGTCACTTAACAATTTTCTCCCCAGCGATTAAGTATTTATATCCTTTATATCGTCCAGAATATCGCTAAGACTCTCCCACTGACAATAAAATATTTAAATATACGTTTAGGAACCCCTATTAGAAAACGTTACCAACGGTTTAATTATATCTTGATTCTAGATATTCATTAGTTAAAGATTACATCGAATTTATGTCACTCAACAATTTTCTGCCCACCGATTAAGTATTAATATCATTTATACCGTCTACAATATCGCTAAGACTCTCCCACTGACAATAAAATATTTAAATATACGTTTAGGAACCCCTATTAGAAAACGTTACCAACGGTTTAATTATATCTTGATTCTAGATATGCATTAGTTAAAAAGTACATCGAATTTATGTCACTTAACAATTTTCTACCCACCGATTAAGCCTTTATATCATTCATACCGTCCAGAATATCGCTAAGACTCTCCCACTAACAATAAAATATTTAAATAGACCATTAGGAACCCCTATTAGAAAACATTACCAACGGTTTAATTATATCTTGATTCTAGATATTCATTAGTTAAAGATTACATCGAATTTATGTCACTTAACAATTTTCTCCCCAGCGATTAAGTATTTATATCCTCTATATCGTCCAGAATATCTCTAAGACTTTCCCACTAACAATAAAATATTTAAATATACGTTTAGGAACCCCTATTAGAAAACGTTACCAACGGTTTAATTATATCTTGATTCTAGATATTCATCAGTTAAAGATTACATCGAATTTATGTCACTCAACAATTTTCTGCCCATTGATTAAGTATTAATATCCTTTATACCGTCCAGAATATCGCTAAGACTCTCCCACTGACAATAAAATATTTAAACATACGTTTAGGAACCCCTATTAGAAAACGTTACCAACGTTTTAATTATATCTTGATTATATATATTCATTAGTTAAAGATTACATAGAATTTATGTCACTTAACAATTTTCTGACCACCGATTAAGCCTTTATATCCTTCATACCCTCCAGAATATCTCTAACACTCTCCCGAAATAAAATTTTTTTTTTTAAATATACGATTAGGAACCCCTATTAGAAATCGTTACCAACGGTTTAATTATATCTTGATGCTAGATATTCATTAGTTAAAGATTACAACGAATTTATGTCACTTAACAATTTTCTCCCCAGCGATTAAGTATTTATATCCTCTATATCGTCCAGAATATCTCTAAGACTTTCCCACTAACAATAAAATATTTAAATATACGTTTAGGAACCCCTATTAGAAAACGTTACCAACGGTTTAATTATATCTTGATTCTAGATATGCATTAGTTAAAAAGTACATCGAATTTATGTCACTTAACAATTTTCTACCCACCGATTAAGCCTTTATATCATTCATACCGTCCAGAATATCGCTAAGACTCTCCCACTAACAATAAAATATTTAAATAGACCATTAGGAACCCCTATTAGAAAACATTACCAACGGTTTAATTATATCTTGATTCTAGATATTCATTAGTTAAAGATTACATCGAATTTATGTCACTTAACAATTTTCTCCCCAGCGATTAAGTATTTATATCCTCTATATCGTCCAGAATATCTCTAAGACTTTCCCACTAACAATAAAATATTTAAATATACGTTTAGGAACCCCTATTAGAAAACGTTACCAACGGTTTAATTATATCTTGATTCTAGATATTCATCAGTTAAAGATTACATCGAATTTATGTCACTCAACAATTTTCTGCCCATTGATTAAGTATTAATATCCTTTATACCGTCCAGAATATCGCTAAGACTCTCCCACTGACAATAAAATATTTAAACATACGTTTAGGAACCCCTATTAGAAAACGTTACCAACGTTTTAATTATATCTTGATTATATATATTCATTAGTTAAAGATTACATAGAATTTATGTCACTTAACAATTTTCTGACCACCGATTAAGCCTTTATATCCTTCATACCCTCCAGAATATCTCTAACACTCTCCCGAAATAAAATTTTTTTTTTTAAATATACGATTAGGAACCCCTATTAGAAATCGTTACCAACGGTTTAATTATATCTTGATGCTAGATATTCATTAGTTAAAGATTACAACGAATTTATGTCACTTAACAATTTTCTCCCCAGCGATTAAGTATTTATATCCTCTATATCGTCCAGAATATCTCTAAGACTTTCCCACTAACAATAAAATATTTAAATATACGTTTAGGAACCCCTATTAGAAAACGTTACCAACGGTTTAAATATATCTTGATTCTAGATATTCATCAGTTAAAGATTACATCGAATTTATGTCACTCAACAATTTTCTACCCACCGATTAACCCTTTATATACTTCATACCCTCCAGAATATCTTTAAGACAATAGCATTAACAAAAAAATATTTAAATATACGATTAGGAACCCCTATTAGAAAACGTTACCAACGGTTTAATTATATTTTGATTCTAGATATTCATTAGTTAAAGATTACATCAAATTTATGTCACGTAACAATTTTCTACCCACCGATTAAGCCTTTATATCCTTCATACCCTCCAGAATATCTCTAAGACTCTACCATTAATAAAAAAAAAATTTTTAAATATACGTTTAGGAACCCCCATAAGAAAACTTTACCAACGGTTTAATTATATCTTGATTATATATATTCATTAGTTAAAGATTACATAGAATTTATGTCACTTAACAATTTTCTGACCACCGATTAAGCCTTTATATCCTTCATACCCTCCAGAATATCTCTAACACTCTCCCGAAATAAAATTTTTTTTTTTAAATATACGATTAGGAACCCGTATTAGAAATCGTTACCAACGGTTTAATTATATCTTGATGCTAGATATTCATTAGTTAAAGATTACATCGAATTTATGTCACTTAACAATTTTCTACCCACCGATTAAGCCTTTATATCCTTCATACCCTCCAGAATATCTCTAAGACTCTCCGATTAATAAAATAAATTTTTTTTAAATATACGTTTAGGAACCCCCATAAGAAAACTTTACCAACGGTTTAATTATAACTTGATTATATATATTCATTAGTTAAAGATTACATAGAATTTATGTCACTTAGCAATTTTCTGCACACGGATTAAGTATTTATATCCTTTATACCGTTCAGAATATCTCTAAGACTCTCGCATTAACAAAAAAATATTTAAATATACCATTAGGAACCCCTATTAGAAAACATTACCTACGGTTTAATTATATCTTGATTCTAGATATTCATTAGTTAAAGATTACATCGAATTTATGTCACTCAACAATTTTCTGCCCACCGATTAAGTATTAATATCCTTTATAACGTCCACAATATCGCTAAGACTCTCCCACTGACAATAAAATATTTAAATATACGTTTAGAATCCCCTATTAGAAAACGTTACCAACGGTTTAATTATATCTTGATGCTAGATATTCATTAGTTAAAGATTACATCGAATTTATGTCACTTAACAATTTTCTACCCACCGATTAAGCATTTATATCCTTCATACCCTCCAGAATATCTCTAAGACTCTCCGATTAATAAAATAAATTTTTTTTAAATATACGTTTAGGAACCCCCATAAGAAAACTTTACCAACGGTTTAATTATAACTTGATTATATATATTCATTAGTTAAAGATTACATAGAATTTATGTCACTTAGCAATTTTCTGCACACGGATTAAGTATTTATATCCTTTATACCGTTCAGAATATCTCTAAGACTCTCGCATTAACAAAAAAATATTTAAATATACCATTAGGAACCCCTATTAGAAAACATTACCTACGGTTTAATTATATCTTGATTCTAGATATTCATTAGTTAAAGATTACATCGAATTTATGTCACTCAACAATTTTCTGCCCACCGATTAAGTATTAATATCCTTTATAACGTCCACAATATCGCTAAGACTCTCCCACTGACAATAAAATATTTAAATATACGTTTAGAATCCCCTATTAGAAAACGTTACCAACGGTTTAATTATATCTTGATTCTAGATATTCATTAGTTAAAGATTACATCGAATTTATGTCACTTAACAATTTTCTACCCACCGATTAAGCCTTTATATCGTTCATACACTCCAAAATATATCTAAGAATCTCGCATTAAAATGAAAATATTTAAATATATGATTAGGAACCCCTATTAGAAAACGTTACCAACGGTTTAATTATATCTTGATTCTAGATATTCATTAGTTAAAGATTACATCGAATTTATGTCACATAACAATTTTCTCCCCAGCGATTAAGTATTTATATCCTTTATATCGTCCAGAATATCTCTAAGACTTTCCCACTAACAATAAAATATTTAAATATACGTTTAGGAACCCCTATTAGAAAACGTTACCAACGGTTTAATTATATCTTGATTCTAGATATTCATTAGTTAAAGATTACATCGAATTTATGTCACTTAACAATTTTCTCCCCAGCGATTAAGTATTTATATCCTTTATATCGTCCAGAATATCTCGAAGACTTTCCCACTAACAATAAAATATTTAAATATACGTTTAGGAACCCCTATTAGAAAACGTTACCAACGGTTTAATTATATCTTGATTCTAGATATTCATTAGTTAAAGATTACATCGAATTTATGTCACTTAACAATTTTCTCCCCAGCGATTAAGTATTTATATCCTTTATATCGTCCAGAATATCGCTAAGACTCTCCCACTGACAATAAAATATTTAAATATACGTTTAGGAACCCCTATTAGGAAACGTTACCAACGGTTTAATTATATCTTGATTCTAGATATTCATTAGTTAAAGATTACATCGAATTTATGTCACTCAACAATTTTCTGCCCACCGATTAAGTATTAATATCATTTATACCGTCTACAATATCGCTAAGACTCTCCCACTGACAATAAAATATTTAAATATACGTTTAGGAACCCCTATTAGAAAACGTTACCAACGGTTTAATTATATCTTGATTCTAGATATGCATTAGTTAAAAAGTACATCGAATTTATGTCACTTAACAATTTTCTACCCACCGATTAAGCCTTTATATCATTCATACCGTCCAGAATATCGCTAAGACTCTCCCACTAACAATAAAATATTTAAATAGACCATTAGGAACCCCTATTAGAAAACATTACCAACGGTTTAATTATATCTTGATTCTAGATATTCATTAGTTAAAGATTACATCGAATTTATGTCACTTAACAATTTTCTCCCCAGCGATTAAGTATTTATATCCTCTATATCGTCCAGAATATCTCTAAGACTTTCCCACTAACAATAAAATATTTAAATATACGTTTAGGAACCCCTATTAGAAAACGTTACCAACGGTTTAATTATATCTTGATTCTAGATATTCATCAGTTAAAGATTACATCGAATTTATGTCACTCAACAATTTTCTGCCCATTGATTAAGTATTAATATCCTTTATACCGTCCAGAATATCGCTAAGACTCTCCCACTGACAATAAAATATTTAAACATACGTTTAGGAACCCCTATTAGAAAACGTTACCAACGTTTTAATTATATCTTGATTATATATATTCATTAGTTAAAGATTACATAGAATTTATGTCACTTAACAATTTTCTGACCACCGATTAAGCCTTTATATCCTTCATACCCTCCAGAATATCTCTAACACTCTCCCGAAATAAAATTTTTTTTTTTAAATATACGATTAGGAACCCCTATTAGAAATCGTTACCAACGGTTTAATTATATCTTGATGCTAGATATTCATTAGTTAAAGATTACAACGAATTTATGTCACTTAACAATTTTCTCCCCAGCGATTAAGTATTTATATCCTCTATATCGTCCAGAATATCTCTAAGACTTTCCCACTAACAATAAAATATTTAAATATACGTTTAGGAACCCCTATTAGAAAACGTTACCAACGGTTTAATTATATCTTGATTCTAGATATTCATCAGTTAAAGATTACATCGAATTTATGTCACTCAACAATTTTCTACCCACCGATTAACCCTTTATATACTTCATACCCTCCAGAATATCTTTAAGACAATAGCATTAACAAAAAAATATTTAAATATACGATTAGGAACCCCTATTAGAAAACGTTACCAACGGTTTAATTATATTTTGATTCTAGATATTCATTAGTTAAAGATTACATCAAATTTATGTCACGTAACAATTTTCTACCCACCGATTAAGCCTTTATATCCTTCATACCCTCCAGAATATCTCTAAGACTCTACCATTAATAAAAAAAAAATTTTTAAATATACGTTTAGGAACCCCCATAAGAAAACTTTACCAACGGTTTAATTATATCTTGATTATATATATTCATTAGTTAAAGATTACATAGAATTTATGTCACTTAACAATTTTCTGACCACCGATTAAGCCTTTATATCCTTCATACCCTCCAGAATATCTCTAACACTCTCCCGAAATAAAATTTTTTTTTTTAAATATACGATTAGGAACCCGTATTAGAAATCGTTACCAACGGTTTAATTATATCTTGATGCTAGATATTCATTAGTTAAAGATTACATCGAATTTATGTCACTTAACAATTTTCTACCCACCGATTAAGCCTTTATATCCTTCATACCCTCCAGAATATCTCTAAGACTCTCCGATTAATAAAATAAATTTTTTTTAAATATACGTTTAGGAACCCCCATAAGAAAACTTTACCAACGGTTTAATTATAACTTGATTATATATATTCATTAGTTAAAGATTACATAGAATTTATGTCACTTAGCAATTTTCTGCACACGGATTAAGTATTTATATCCTTTATACCGTTCAGAATATCTCTAAGACTCTCGCATTAACAAAAAAATATTTAAATATACCATTAGGAACCCCTATTAGAAAACATTACCTACGGTTTAATTATATCTTGATTCTAGATATTCATTAGTTAAAGATTACATCGAATTTATGTCACTCAACAATTTTCTGCCCACCGATTAAGTATTAATATCCTTTATAACGTCCACAATATCGCTAAGACTCTCCCACTGACAATAAAATATTTAAATATACGTTTAGAATCCCCTATTAGAAAACGTTACCAACGGTTTAATTATATCTTGATTCTAGATATTCATTAGTTAAAGATTACATCGAATTTATGTCACTTAACAATTTTCTACCCACCGATTAAGCCTTTATATCGTTCATACACTCCAAAATATATCTAAGAATCTCGCATTAAAATGAAAATATTTAAATATATGATTAGGAACCCCTATTAGAAAACGTTACCAACGGTTTAATTATATCTTGATTCTAGATATTCATTAGTTAAAGATTACATCGAATTTATGTCACATAACAATTTTCTCCCCAGCGATTAAGTATTTATATCCTTTATATCGTCCAGAATATCTCTAAGACTTTCCCACTAACAATAAAATATTTAAATATACGTTTAGGAACCCCTATTAGAAAACGTTGCCAACGGTTTAATTATATCTTGATTCTAGATATTCATTAGTTAAAGATTACATCGAATTTATGTCACTTAACAAATTTCTACCGACCGATTAACCCTTTATATACTTCATACCCTCCAGAATATCTTTAAGACAATAGCATTAACAAAAAAATATTTAAATATACGATTAGGTACCCCTATTAGAAAACGTTACCAACGGTTTAATTATATTTTGATTCTAGATATTCATTAGTTAAAGATTACATCGAATTTATGTTACTTAACAATTTTCTCCCCAGCGATTAAGTATTTATATCCTTTATATCGTCCAGAATATCTCTAAGACTTTCCCACTAACAATAAAATATTTAAATATACGTTTAGGAACCCCTATTAGAAAACGTTGCCAACGGTTTAATTATATCTTGATTCTAGATATTCATTAGTTAAAGATTACATCGAATTTATGTCACTTAACAAATTTCTACCGACCGATTAACCCTTTATATACTTCATACCCTCCAGAATATCTTTAAGACAATAGCATTAACAAAAAAATATTTAAATATACGATTAGGTACCCCTATTAGAAAACGTTACCAACGGTTTAATTATATTTTGATTCTAGATATTCATTAGTTAAAGATTACATCGAATTTATGTCACTTAACAATTTTCTACCCACCGATTAAGCCTTTATATCCTTCATACCCTCCAGAATATCTCTAAGACTTTCCCACTAACAATAAAATATTTAAATATACGTTTAGGAACCCCTATTAGAAAACGTTACCAACGGTTTAATTATATCTTGATTCTAGATATTCATTAGTTAAAGATTACATCGAATTTATGTTACTTAACAATTTTCTCCCCAGCGATTAAGTATTTATATCCTTTATATCGTCCAGAATATCTCTAAGACTTTCCCACTAACAATAAAATATTTAAATATACGTTTAGGAACCCCTATTAGAAAACGTTACCAACGGTTTAATTATATCTTGATTCTAGATATTCATTAGTTAAAGATTACATCGAATTTATGTCACTTAACAATTTTCTACCCACCGATTAACCCTTTATATACTTCATACCCTCCAGAATATCTCGAAGACTCTCCCATTAATAAAAAAAGTTTTTTTAAATATACGTTTAGGAACCCCCATAAGAAAACTTTACCAACGGTTTAATTATATCTTGATTATATATATTCATTAGTTAAAGATTACATAGAATTTATGTCACTTAGCAATTTTCTGCCCACGGATTAAGTACTTATATCTTTTATACCGTTCAGAATTTCTCTAAGACTCTCGCATTAATAAAAAAAAATTTAAATATACCATTAGGAACCCCTATTGGAAAACATTACAAACGGATTAATTATATCTTGATTCTAGATATTCATTAGTTAAAGATTACATCGAATTTATGTCACTCAACAATTTTCTGCCCACCGATTAAGTATTAATATCCTTTATACGGTCCACAATATCGCTAAGACTCTCCCACTGACAATAAAATATTTAAATATACGTTTAGGAACCCCTATTAGAAAACATTACCAACGGTTTAATTATATCTTGATTCTAGATATTCATTAGTTAAAGATTACATCGAATTTATGTCACTTAACAATTTTCTACCCACCGATTAAGCCTTTATATCCCTCATACCCTCCAGAATATCTCTAAGACTCTCGCATTAAAATGAAAATATTTAAATATATGATTAGGAACACCCATACGAAAACTTTACCAACGGTTTAATTATATCTTGATTCTAGATATTCATTAGTTAAAGATTACATCGAATTTATGTCACTTAACAATTTTCTACCCACCGATTAAGCCTTTATATCCTTCATACCCTCCAGAATATCTCGAAGACTCTCCCATTAATAAAAAAAGTTTTTTTAAATATACGTTTAGGAACCCCCATAAGAAAACTTTACCAACGGTTTAATTATATCTTGATTATATATATTCATTAGTTAAAGATTACATAGAATTTATGTCACTTAGCAATTTTCCTCCCACGGATTAAGTATTTATATCTTTTATACCGTTCAGAATTTCTCTAAGACTCTCGCATTAATAAAAAAAAATTTTAATATACCATTAGGAACCCCTATTGGAAAACATTACAAACGGATTAATTATATCTTGATTCTAGATATTCATTAGTTAAAGATTACATCGAATTTATGTCACTCAACAATTTTCTGCCCACCGATTAAGTATTAATATCCTTTATACGGTCCACAATATCGCTAAGACTCTCCCACTGACAATAAAATATTTAAATATACGTTTAGGAACCCCTATTAGAAAACGTTACCAACGGTTTAATTATATCTTGATTCTAGATATTCATCAGTTAAAGATTACATCGAATTTATGTCACTCAACAATTTTCTGCCCACCGATTAAGTATTAATATCCTTTATACGGTCCACAATATCGCTAAGACTCTCCCACTGACAATAAAATATTTAAATATACGTTTAGGAACCCCTATTAGAAAACGTAACCAACGGTTTAATTATATCTTGATTCTAGATATTTATTAGTTAAAGATTACATCGAATTTATGTCACTTAACAATTTTCTACCCACCGATTAAGCCTTTATATCCTTCATACCCTCCAGAATATCTCTAAGACTCTCGCATTAAAATGAAAATATTTAAATATATGATTAGGAACCCCTATTAGAAAACATTACCAACGGTTTAATTATATCTTGATTCTAGATATTCATTAGTTAAAGATTACATCGAATTTATGTCACTTAACAATTTTCTCCCCAGCGATTAAGTATTTATATCCTCTATATCGTCCAGAATATCTCTAAGACTTTCCCACTAACAATAAAATATTTAAATATACGTTTAGGAACCCCTATTAGAAAACGTTACCAACGGTTTAATTATATCTTGATTCTAGATATTCATCAGTTAAAGATTACATCGAATTTATGTCACTCAACAATTTTCTGCCCATTGATTAAGTATTAATATCCTTTATACCGTCCAGAATATCGCTAAGACTCTCCCACTGACAATAAAATATTTAAACATACGTTTAGGAACCCCTATTAGAAAACGTTACCAACGGTTTAATTATATCTTGATTCTAGATATTCATTAGTTAAAGATTACATCGAATTTATGTCACTTAACAATTTTCTACCCACCGATTAACCCTTTATATACTTCATACCCTCCAGAATATCTTTAAGACAATAGCATTAACAAAAAAATATTTAGATATACGATTAGGAACCCCTATTAGAAAACGTTACCAACGGTTTAATTATATTTTGATTCTAGATATTCATTAGTTAAAGATTACATCAAATTTATGTCACTTAACAATTTTCTACCCACCGATTAAGCCTATATATCCTTCATACCCTCCAGAATATCTCAAGGACTCTACCATTAATAAAAAAAAAATTATTAAATATACGTTTAGGAACCCCCATAAGAAAACTTTACCAACGGTTTAATTATATCTTGATTATATATACTCATTAGTTAAAGATTACATAGAATTTATGTCACTTAACAATTTTCTGACCACCGATTAAGCCTTTATATCCTTCATACCCTCCAGAATATCTCTAACACTCTCCCGAAATAAATTTTTTTTTTTTAAATATACGATTAGGAACCCCTATTAGAAATCGTTACCAACGGTTTAATTATATCTTGATGCTAGATATTCATTAGTTAAAGATTACATCGAATTTATGTCACTTAACAATTTTCTACCCACCGATTAAGCCTTTATATCCTTCATACCCTCCAGAATATCTCTAAGACTCTCCGATTAATAAAATAAATTTTTTTTAAATTACGTTTAGGAACCCCCATAAGAAAACTTTACCAACGGTTTAATTATAACTTGATTATATATATTCATTAGTTAAAGATTACATAGAATTTATGTCACTTAGCAATTTTCTGCACACGGATTAAGTATTTATATCCTTTATACCGTTCAGAATATCTCTAAGACTCTCGCATTAACAAAAAAATATTTAAATATACCATTAGGAACCCCTATTAGAAAACATTACCAACGGTTTAATTATATCTTGATTCTAGATATTCATTAGTTAAAGATTACATCGAATTTATGTCACTCAACAATTTACTGCCCACCGATTAAGTATTAATATCCTTTATACCGTCCACAATATCGCTAAGACTCTCCCACTGACAATAAAATATTTAAATATATGTTTAGAATCCCCTATTAGAAAACGTTACCAACGGTTTAATTATATCTTGATTCTAGATATTCATTAGTTAAAGATTACATCGAATTTATGTCACTTAACAATTTTCTACCCACCGATTAAGCCTTTATATCCTTCATACACTCCAAAATATATCTAAGAATCTCGCATTAAAATGAAAATATTTAAATATATGATTAGGAACCCCTATTAGAAAACGTTACCAACGGTTTAATTATATCTTGATTCTAGATATTCATTAGTTAAAGATTACATCGAATTTATGTCACTTAACAATTTTCTCCTCAGCTATTAAGTATTTATATCCTTTATATCGTCCAGAATATCTCTAAGACTTTCCCACTAACAATAAAATATTTAAATATACGTTTAGGAACCCCTATTAGAAAACGTTACCAACGGTTTAATTATATCTTGATTCTAGATATTCATTAGTTAAAGATTACATCGAATTTATGTCACTTAACAATTTTCTACCCACCGATTAACCCTTTATATACTTCATACCCTCCAGAATATCTTTAAGACAATAGCATTAACAAAAAAATATTTAAATATACGATTAGGAACCCCTATTAGAAAACGTTACCAACGGTTTAATTATATTTTGATTCTAGATATTCATTAGTTAAAGATTACATCAAATTTATGTCACTTAACAATTTTCTACCCACCGATTAAGCCTATATATCCTTCATACCCTCCAGAATATCTCAAGGACTCTACCATTAATAAAAAAAAAATTATTAAATATACGTTTAGGAACCCCCATAAGAAAACTTTACCAACGGTTTAATTATATCTTGATTATATATACTCATTAGTTAAAGATTACATAGAATTTATGTCACTTAACAATTTTCTGACCACCGATTAAGCCTTTATATCCTTCATACCCTCCATAATATCTCTAACACTCTCCCGAAATAAAATTTTTTTTTTTAAATATACGATTAGGAACCCGTATTAGAAATCGTTACCAACGGTTTAATTATATCTTGATGCTAGATATTCATTAGTTAAAGATTACATCGAATTTATGTCACTTAACAATTTTCTACCCACCGATTAAGCCTTTATATCCTTCATACCCTCCAGAATATCTCTAAGACTCTCCGATTAATAAAATAAATTTTTTTTAAATATACGTTTAGGAACCCCCATAAGAAAACTTTACCAACGGTTTAATTATAACTTGATTATATATATTCATTAGTTAAAGATTACATAGAATTTATGTCACTTAGCAATTTTCTGCACACGGATTAAGTATTTATATCCTTTATACCGTTCAGAATATCTCTAAGACTCTCGCATTAACAAAAAAATAGTTAAATATACCATTAGGAACCCCTATTAGAAAACATTACCAACGGTTTAATTATATCTTGATTCTAGATATTCATTAGTTAAAGATTACATCGAATTTATGTCACTCAACAATTTTCTGCCAACCGATTAAGTATTAATATCCTTTATAACGTCCACAATATCGCTAAGACTCTCCCACTGACAATAAAATATTTAAATATACGTTTAGAATCCCCTATTAGAAAACGTTACCAACGGTTTAATTATATCTTGATTCTAGATATTCATTAGTTAAAGATTACATCGAATTTATGTCACTTAACAATTTTCTACCCACCGATTAAGCCTTTATATCCTTCATACCCTCCAAAATATATCTAAGAATCTCGCATTAAAATGAAAATATTTAAATATATGATTAGGAACCCCTATTAGAAAACGTTACCAACGGTTTAATTATATCTTGATTCTAGATATTCATTAGTTAAAGATTACATCGAATTTATTTCAATTAACAATTTTCTACCCACCGATTAAGCCTTTATATCATTCATACCCTCCAGAATATCTCTAAGACTCTCCCATTAATAAAAAAAATTTTTTTAAATATACGATTAGGAACCCCTATTAGAAATCGTTACCAACGGTTTAATTATATCTTGATTCTAGATATTCATTAGTTAAAGATTACATCGAATTTATGTCACTTAACAATTTTCTACCCACCGATTAAGCCTTTATATCCTTCATACCCTCCAGACTATCTCTAAGACTCTCCCATTAATAAAAAATTTTTTTTTAAATATACGTCTAGGAACCCCCATAAGAAAACTTTACCAACGGTTTAATTATAACTTGATTATATATATTCATTAGTTAAAGATTACATAGAATTTATGTCACTTAGCAATTTTCTGCACACGGATTAAGTATTTATATCCTTTATACCGTTCAGAATATCTCTGAGACTCTCGCATTAACAAAAAAATATTTAAATATACCATTAGGAACCCCTATTAGAATACATTACCAACGGTTTAATTATATTTTGATTCTAGATATTCATTAGTTAAAGATTACATCAAATTTATGTCACTTAACAATTTTCTACCCACCGATTAAGCCTATATATCCTTCATACCCTCCAGAATATCTCAAGGACTCTACCATTAATAAAAAAAAAATTATTAAATATACGTTTAGGAACCCCCATAAGAAAACTTTACCAACGGTTTAATTATATCTTGATTATATATACTCATTAGTTAAAGATTACATAGAATTTATGTCACTTAACAATTTTCTGACCACCGATTAAGCCTTTATATCCTTCATACCCTCCAGAATATCTCTAACACTCTCCCGAAATAAATTTTTTTTTTTTAAATATACGATTAGGAACCCCTATTAGAAATCGTTACCAACGGTTTAATTATATCTTGATGCTAGATATTCATTAGTTAAAGATTACATCGAATTTATGTCACTTAACAATTTTCTACCCACCGATTAAGCCTTTATATCCTTCATACCCTCCAGAATATCTCTAAGACTCTCCGATTAATAAAATAAATTTTTTTTAAATTACGTTTAGGAACCCCCATAAGAAAACTTTACCAACGGTTTAATTATAACTTGATTATATATATTCATTAGTTAAAGATTACATAGAATTTATGTCACTTAGCAATTTTCTGCACACGGATTAAGTATTTATATCCTTTATACCGTTCAGAATATCTCTAAGACTCTCGCATTAACAAAAAAATATTTAAATATACCATTAGGAACCCCTATTAGAAAACATTACCAACGGTTTAATTATATCTTGATTCTAGATATTCATTAGTTAAAGATTACATCGAATTTATGTCACTCAACAATTTACTGCCCACCGATTAAGTATTAATATCCTTTATACCGTCCACAATATCGCTAAGACTCTCCCACTGACAATAAAATATTTAAATATACGTTTAGAATCCCCTATTAGAAAACGTTACCAACGGTTTAATTATATCTTGATTCTAGATATTCATTAGTTAAAGATTACATCGAATTTATGTCACTTAACAATTTTCTACCCACCGATTAAGCCTTTATATCCTTCATACACTCCAAAATATATCTAAGAATCTCGCATTAAAATGAAAATATTTAAATATATGATTAGGAACCCCTATTAGAAAACGTTACCAACGGTTTAATTATATCTTGATTCTAGATATTCATTAGTTAAAGATTACATCGAATTTATGTCACTTAACAATTTTCTCCTCAGCTATTAAGTATTTATATCCTTTATATCGTCCAGAATATCTCTAAGACTTTCCCACTAACAATAAAATATTTAAATATACGTTTAGGAACCCCTATTAGAAAACGTTACCAACGGTTTAATTATATCTTGATTCTAGATATTCATTAGTTAAAGATTACATCGAATTTATGTCACTTAACAATTTTCTACCCACCGATTAACCCTTTATATACTTCATACCCTCCAGAATATCTTTAAGACAATAGCATTAACAAAAAAATATTTAAATATACGATTAGGAACCCCTATTAGAAAACGTTACCAACGGTTTAATTATATTTTGATTCTAGATATTCATTAGTTAAAGATTACATCAAATTTATGTCACTTAACAATTTTCTACCCACCGATTAAGCCTATATATCCTTCATACCCTCCAGAATATCTCAAGGACTCTACCATTAATAAAAAAAAAATTATTAAATATACGTTTAGGAACCCCCATAAGAAAACTTTACCAACGGTTTAATTATATCTTGATTATATATACTCATTAGTTAAAGATTACATAGAATTTATGTCACTTAACAATTTTCTGACCACCGATTAAGCCTTTATATCCTTCATACCCTCCAGAATATCTCTAACACTCTCCCGAAATAAAATTTTTTTTTTTAAATATACGATTAGGAACCCGTATTAGAAATCGTTACCAACGGTTTAATTATATCTTGATGCTAGATATTCATTAGTTAAAGATTACATCGAATTTATGTCACTTAACAATTTTCTACCCACCGATTAAGCCTTTATATCCTTCATACCCTCCAGAATATCTCTAAGACTCTCCGATTAATAAAATAAATTTTTTTTAAATATACGTTTAGGAACCCCCATAAGAAAACTTTACCAACGGTTTAATTATAACTTGATTATATATATTCATTAGTTAAAGATTACATAGAATTTATGTCACTTAGCAATTTTCTGCACACGGATTAAGTATTTATATCCTTTATACCGTTCAGAATATCTCTAAGACTCTCGCATTAACAAAAAAATAGTTAAATATACCATTAGGAACCCCTATTAGAAAACATTACCAACGGTTTAATTATATCTTGATTCTAGATATTCATTAGTTAAAGATTACATCGAATTTATGTCACTCAACAATTTTCTGCCAACCGATTAAGTATTAATATCCTTTATAACGTCCACAATATCGCTAAGACTCTCCCACTGACAATAAAATATTTAAATATACGTTTAGAATCCCCTATTAGAAAACGTTACCAACGGTTTAATTATATCTTGATTCTAGATATTCATTAGTTAAAGATTACATCGAATTTATGTCACTTAACAATTTTCTACCCACCGATTAAGCCTTTATATCCTTCATACCCTCCAAAATATATCTAAGAATCTCGCATTAAAATGAAAATATTTAAATATATGATTAGGAACCCCTATTAGAAAACGTTACCAACGGTTTAATTATATCTTGATTCTAGATATTCATTAGTTAAAGATTACATCGAATTTATTTCAATTAACAATTTTCTACCCACCGATTAAGCCTTTATATCATTCATACCCTCCAGAATATCTCTAAGACTCTCCCATTAATAAAAAAAATTTTTTTAAATATACGATTAGGAACCCCTATTAGAAATCGTTACCAACGGTTTAATTATATCTTGATTCTAGATATTCATTAGTTAAAGATTACATCGAATTTATGTCACTTAACAATTTTCTACCCACCGATTAAGCCTTTATATCCTTCATACCCTCCAGACTATCTCTAAGACTCTCCCATTAATAAAAATTTTTTTTTTAAATATACGTCTAGGAACCCCCATAAGAAAACTTTACCAACGGTTTAATTATAACTTGATTATATATATTCATTAGTTAAAGATTACATAGAATTTATGTCACTTAGCAATTTTCTGCACACGGATTAAGTATTTATATCCTTTATACCGTTCAGAATATCTCTGAGACTCTCGCATTAACAAAAAAATATTTAAATATACCATTAGGAACCCCTATTAGAATACATTACCAACGGTTTAATTATATCTTGATTCTAGATATTCATTAGTTAACGATTACATCGAATTTATGTCACTCAACATTTTACTGCCCACCGATTAAGTATTAATATCCTTTATACCGTCCACAATATCGCTAAGACTCTCCCACTGACAATAAAATATTTAAATATACGTTTAGAAACCCCTATTAGAAAACGTTACCAACGGTTTAATTATATCTTGATTCTAGATATTCATTAGTTAAAGATTACATCGAATTTATGTCACTTAACAATTTTCGACCCACCGATTAAGCCTTTATATCCTTCATACCCTCCAAAATATATCTAAGAATCTAGCATTAAAATGAAAATATTTAAATATATGATTAGGAACCCCTATTAGAAAACGTTACCAACGGTTTAATTATATCTTGATTCTAGATATTCATTAGTTAAAGATTACATCGAATTTATGTCACTTAACAAATTTCTACCCACCGATTAACCCTTTATATACTTCATACCCTCCAGAATATCTTTAAGACAATAGCATTAACAAAAAAATATTTAAATATACGATTAGGAACCCCTATTAGAAAACGTTACCAACGGTTTAATTATATTTTGATTCTAGATATTCATTAGTTAAAGATTACATCGAATTTATGTCACTTAACAATTTTCTACCCACCGATTAAGCCTTTATATCCTTCATACCCTCCAGACTATCTCTAAGACTCTCCCATTAATAAAAAAAATTTATTTAAATACACGTTTAGGAACCCCCATAAGAAAACTTTACCAACGGTTTAATTATATCTTGATTATATATATTCATTAGTTAAAGATTACATCGAATGTATGTCACTTAACAATTTTCTCCCCAACGATTAAGTATTTATATCCTTTATATCGTCCAGAATATCTCTAAGACTTTCCCACTAACAATAAAATATTTAAATATACGTTTAGGAACCCCTATTAGAAAACGTTACCAACGGTTTAATTATATCTTGATTCTAGATATTCATTAGTTAAAGATTACATCGAATTTATGTCACTTAACAAATTTCTACCCACCGATTAACCCTTTATATACTTCATACCCTCCAGAATATCTTTAAGACAATAGCATTAACAAAAAAATATTTAAATATACGATTAGGAACCCCTATTAGAAAACGTTACCAACGGTTTAATTATATTTTGATTCTAGATATTCATTAGTTAAAGATTACATCAAATTTATGTCACGTAACAATTTTCTACCCACCGATTAAGCCTTTATATCCTTCATACCCTCCAGAATATCTCTAAGACTCTACCATTAATAAAAAAAAAATTTTTAAATATACGTTTAGGAACCCCCATAAGAAAACTTTACCAACGGTTTAATTATATCTTGATTATATATATTCATTAGTTAAAGATTACATCGAATGTATGTCACTTAACAATTTTCTACCCACCGATTAAGCATTTATATCCTTCATACCCTCCAGAATATCTCTAAGACTCTCCGATTAATAAAATAAAATTTTTTTAAATATACGTTTAGGAACCCCCATAAGAAAACTTTACCAACGGTTTAATTATAACTTGATTATATATATTCATTAGTTAAAGATTACATAGAATTTATGTCACTTAGCAATTTTCTGCCCACCGATTAAGTATTAATATCCTTTATACGGTCCACACTATCGCTAAGACTCTCCCACTGACAATAAAATATTTAAATATACGTTTAGGAACCCCTATTAGAAAACGTTACCAACGGTTTAATTATATCTTGATTCTAGATATTCATTAGTTAAAGATTACATCGAATTTATGTCACTTAACAATTTTCTACCCACCGATTAAGCCTTTATATCCTTCATACCCTCCAGAATATCTCGAAGACTCTCCCATTAATAAAAAAAGTTTTTTTAAATATACGTTTAGGAACCCCCATAAGAAAACTTTACCAACGGTTTAATTATAACTTTATTATATATATTCATTAGTTAAAGATTACATAGAATTTATGTCACTTAGCAATTTTCTGCACACGGATTAAGTATTTATATCCTTTATACCGTTCAGAATATCTCTAAGACTCTCGCATTAACAAAAAAATAGTTAAATATACCATTAGGAACCCCTATTAGAAAACATTACCAACGGTTTAATTATATCTTGATTCTAGATATTCATTAGTTAAAGATTACATCGAATTTATGTCACTCAACAATTTTCTGCCAACCGATTAAGTATTAATATCCTTTATAACGTCCACAATATCGCTAAGACTCTCCCACTGACAATAAAATATTTAAATATACGTTTAGAATCCCCTATTAGAAAACGTTACCAACGGTTTAATTATATCTTGATTCTAGATATTCATTAGTTAAAGATTACATCGAATTTATGTCACTTAACAATTTTCTACCCACCGATTAAGCCTTTATATCCTTCATACCCTCCAAAATATATCTAAGAATCTCGCATTAAAATGAAAATATTTAAATATATGATTAGGAACCCCTATTAGAAAACGTTACCAACGGTTTAATTATATCTTGATTCTAGATATTCATTAGTTAAAGATTACATCGAATTTATTTCAATTAACAATTTTCTACCCACCGATTAAGCCTTTATATCATTCATACCCTCCAGAATATCTCTAAGACTCTCCCATTAATAAAAAAAATTTTTTTAAATATACGATTAGGAACCCCTATTAGAAATCGTTACCAACGGTTTAATTATATCTTGATTCTAGATATTCATTAGTTAAAGATTACATCGAATTTATGTCACTTAACAATTTTCTACCCACCGATTAAGCCTTTATATCCTTCATACCCTCCAGACTATCTCTAAGACTCTCCCATTAATAAAAAATTTTTTTTTAAATATACGTCTAGGAACCCCCATAAGAAAACTTTACCAACGGTTTAATTATAACTTGATTATATATATTCATTAGTTAAAGATTACATAGAATTTATGTCACTTAGCAATTTTCTGCACACGGATTAAGTATTTATATCCTTTATACCGTTCAGAATATCTCTGAGACTCTCGCATTAACAAAAAAATATTTAAATATACCATTAGGAACCCCTATTAGAATACATTACCAACGGTTTAATTATATCTTGATTCTAGATATTCATTAGTTAACGATTACATCGAATTTATGTCACTCAACATTTTACTGCCCACCGATTAAGTATTAATATCCTTTATACCGTCCACAATATCGCTAAGACTCTCCCACTGACAATAAAATATTTAAATATACGTTTAGAAACCCCTATTAGAAAACGTTACCAACGGTTTAATTATATCTTGATTCTAGATATTCATTAGTTAAAGATTACATCGAATTTATGTCACTTAACAATTTTCGACCCACCGATTAAGCCTTTATATCCTTCATACCCTCCAAAATATATCTAAGAATCTCGCATTAAAATGAAAATATTTAAATATATGATTAGGAACCCCTATTAGAAAACGTTACCAACGGTTTAATTATATCTTGATTCTAGATATTCATTAGTTAAAGATTACATCGAATTTATGTCACTTAACAAATTTCTACCCACCGATTAACCCTTTATATACTTCATACCCTCCAGAATATCTTTAAGACAATAGCATTAACAAAAAAATATTTAAATATACGATTAGGAACCCCTATTAGAAAACGTTACCAACGGTTTAATTATATTTTGATTCTAGATATTCATTAGTTAAAGATTACATCGAATTTATGTCACTTAACAATTTTCTACCCACCGATTAAGCCTTTATATCCTTCATACCCTCCAGACTATCTCTAAGACTCTCCCATTAATAAAAAAAATTTTTTTAAATATACGTTTAGGAACCCCCATAAGAAAACTTTACCAACGGTTTAATTATATCTTGATTATATATATTCATTAGTTAAAGATTACATCGAATGTATGTCACTTAACAATTTTCTCCCCAACGATTAAGTATTTATATCCTTTATATCGTCCAGAATATCTCTAAGACTTTCCCACTAACAATAAAATATTTAAATATACGTTTAGGAACCCCTATTAGAAAACGTTACCAACGGTTTAATTATATCTTGATTCTAGATATTCATTAGTTAAAGATTACATCGAATTTATGTCACTTAACAAATTTCTACCCACCGATTAACCCTTTATATACTTCATACCCTCCAGAATATCTTTAATACAATAGCATTAACAAAAAAATATTTAAATATACGATTAGGAACCCCTATTAGAAAACGTTACCAACGGTTTAATTATATTTTGATTCTAGATATTCATTAGTTAAAGATTACATCAAATTTATGTCACGTAACAATTTTCTACCCACCGATTAAGCCTTTATATCCTTCATACCCTCCAGAATATCTCTAAGACTCTACCATTAATAAAAAAAAAATTTTTAAATATACGTTTAGGAACCCCCATAAGAAAACTTTACCAACGGTTTAATTATATCTTGATTATATATATTCATTAGTTAAAGATTACATCGAATGTATGTCACTTAACAATTTTCTACCCACCGATTAAGCATTTATATCCTTCATACCCTCCAGAATATCTCTAAGACTCTCCGATTAATAAAATAAATTTTTTTTAAATATACGTTTAGGAACCCCTATAAGAAAACTTTACCAACGGTTTAATTATAACTTGATTATATATATTCATTAGTTAAAGATTACATCAAATTTATGTCACTTAACAATTTTCTACCCACCGATTAAGCCTATATATCCTTCATACCCTCCAGAATATCTCAAGGACTCTACCATTAATAAAAAAAAAATTATTAAATATACGTTTAGGAACCCCCATAAGAAAACTTTACCAACGGTTTAATTATATCTTGATTATATATACTCATTAGTTAAAGATTACATAGAATTTATGTCACTTAACAATTTTCTGACCACCGATTAAGCCTTTATATCCTTCATACCCTCCAGAATATCTCTAACACTCTCCCGAAATAAAATTTTTTTTTTTAAATATACGATTAGGAACCCGTATTAGAAATCGTTACCAACGGTTTAATTATATCTTGATGCTAGATATTCATTAGTTAAAGATTACATCGAATTTATGTCACTTAACAATTTTCTACCCACCGATTAAGCCTTTATATCCTTCATACCCTCCAGAATATCTCTAAGACTCTCCGATTAATAAAATAAATTTTTTTTAAATATACGTTTAGGAACCCCCATAAGAAAACTTTACCAACGGTTTAATTATAACTTGATTATATATATTCATTAGTTAAAGATTACATAGAATTTATGTCACTTAGCAATTTTCTGCACACGGATTAAGTATTTATATCCTTTATACCGTTCAGAATATCTCTAAGACTCTCGCATTAACAAAAAAATAGTTAAATATACCATTAGGAACCCCTATTAGAAAACATTACCAACGGTTTAATTATATCTTGATTCTAGATATTCATTAGTTAAAGATTACATCGAATTTATGTCACTCAACAATTTTCTGCCAACCGATTAAGTATTAATATCCTTTATAACGTCCACAATATCGCTAAGACTCTCCCACTGACAATAAAATATTTAAATATACGTTTAGAATCCCCTATTAGAAAACGTTACCAACGGTTTAATTATATCTTGATTCTAGATATTCATTAGTTAAAGATTACATCGAATTTATGTCACTTAACAATTTTCTACCCACCGATTAAGCCTTTATATCCTTCATACCCTCCAAAATATATCTAAGAATCTCGCATTAAAATGAAAATATTTAAATATATGATTAGGAACCCCTATTAGAAAACGTTACCAACGGTTTAATTATATCTTGATTCTAGATATTCATTAGTTAAAGATTACATCGAATTTATTTCAATTAACAATTTTCTACCCACCGATTAAGCCTTTATATCATTCATACCCTCCAGAATATCTCTAAGACTCTCCCATTAATAAAAAAAAATTTTTTAAATATACGATTAGGAACCCCTATTAGAAATCGTTACCAACGGTTTAATTATATCTTGATTCTAGATATTCATTAGTTAAAGATTACATCGAATTTATGTCACTTAACAATTTTCTACCCACCGATTAAGCCTTTATATCCTTCATACCCTCCAGACTATCTCTAAGACTCTCCCATTAATAAAAATTTTTTTTTTAAATATACGTCTAGGAACCCCCATAAGAAAACTTTACCAACGGTTTAATTATAACTTGATTATATATATTCATTAGTTAAAGATTACATAGAATTTATGTCACTTAGCAATTTTCTGCACACGGATTAAGTATTTATATCCTTTATACCGTTCAGAATATCTCTGAGACTCTCGCATTAACAAAAAAATATTTAAATATACCATTAGGAACCCCTATTAGAATACATTACCAACGGTTTAATTATATCTTGATTCTAGATATTCATTAGTTAACGATTACATCGAATTTATGTCACTCAACATTTTACTGCCCACCGATTAAGTATTAATATCCTTTATACCGTCCACAATATCGCTAAGACTCTCCCACTGACAATAAAATATTTAAATATACGTTTAGAAACCCCTATTAGAAAACGTTACCAACGGTTTAATTATATCTTGATTCTAGATATTCATTAGTTAAAGATTACATCGAATTTATGTCACTTAACAATTTTCGACCCACCGATTAAGCCTTTATATCCTTCATACCCTCCAAAATATATCTAAGAATCTCGCATTAAAATGAAAATATTTAAATATATGATTAGGAACCCCTATTAGAAAACGTTACCAACGGTTTAATTATATCTTGATTCTAGATATTCATTAGTTAAAGATTACATCGAATTTATGTCACTTAACAAATTTCTACCCACCGATTAACCCTTTATATACTTCATACCCTCCAGAATATCTTTAAGACAATAGCATTAACAAAAAAATATTTAAATATACGATTAGGAACCCCTATTAGAAAACGTTACCAACGGTTTAATTATATTTTGATTCTAGATATTCATTAGTTAAAGATTACATCGAATTTATGTCACTTAACAATTTTCTACCCACCGATTAAGCCTTTATATCCTTCATACCCTCCAGACTATCTCTAAGACTCTCCCATTAATAAAAAAAATTTTTTTAAATATACGTTTAGGAACCCCCATAAGAAAACTTTACCAACGGTTTAATTATATCTTGATTATATATATTCATTAGTTAAAGATTACATCGAATGTATGTCACTTAACAATTTTCTCCCCAACGATTAAGTATTTATATCCTTTATATCGTCCAGAATATCTCTAAGACTTTCCCACTAACAATAAAATATTTAAATATACGTTTAGGAACCCCTATTAGAAAACGTTACCAACGGTTTAATTATATCTTGATTCTAGATATTCATTAGTTAAAGATTACATCGAATTTATGTCACTTAACAAATTTCTACCCACCGATTAACCCTTTATATACTTCATACCCTCCAGAATATCTTTAATACAATAGCATTAACAAAAAAATATTTAAATATACGATTAGGAACCCCTATTAGAAAACGTTACCAACGGTTTAATTATATTTTGATTCTAGATATTCATTAGTTAAAGATTACATCAAATTTATGTCACGTAACAATTTTCTACCCACCGATTAAGCCTTTATATCCTTCATACCCTCCAGAATATCTCTAAGACTCTACCATTAATAAAAAAAAAATTTTTAAATATACGTTTAGGAACCCCCATAAGAAAACTTTACCAACGGTTTAATTATATCTTGATTATATATATTCATTAGTTAAAGATTACATCGAATGTATGTCACTTAACAATTTTCTACCCACCGATTAAGCATTTATATCCTTCATACCCTCCAGAATATCTCTAAGACTCTCCGATTAATAAAATAAATTTTTTTTAAATATACGTTTAGGAACCCCCATAAGAAAACTTTACCAACGGTTTAATTATAACTTGATTATATATATTCATTAGTTAAAGATTACATCAAATTTATGTCACTTAACAATTTTCTACCCACCGATTAAGCCTATATATCCTTCATACCCTCCAGAATATCTCAAGGACTCTACCATTAATAAAAAAAAAATTATTAAATATACGTTTAGGAACCCCCATAAGAAAACTTTACCAACGGTTTAATTATATCTTGATTATATATACTCATTAGTTAAAGATTACATAGAATTTATGTCACTTAACAATTTTCTGACCACCGATTAAGCCTTTATATCCTTCATACCCTCCAGAATATCTCTAACACTCTCCCGAAATAAAATTTTTTTTTTTAAATATACGATTAGGAACCCGTATTAGAAATCGTTACCAACGGTTTAATTATATCTTGATGCTAGATATTCATTAGTTAAAGATTACATCGAATTTATGTCACTTAACAATTTTCTACCCACCGATTAAGCCTTTATATCCTTCATACCCTCCAGAATATCTCTAAGACTCTCCGATTAATAAAATAAATTTTTTTTAAATATACGTTTAGGAACCCCCATAAGAAAACTTTACCAACGGTTTAATTATAACTTGATTATATATATTCATTAGTTAAAGATTACATAGAATTTATGTCACTTAGCAATTTTCTGCACACGGATTAAGTATTTATATCCTTTATACCGTTCAGAATATCTCTAAGACTCTCGCATTAACAAAAAAATAGTTAAATATACCATTAGGAACCCCTATTAGAAAACATTACCAACGGTTTAATTATATCTTGATTCTAGATATTCATTAGTTAAAGATTACATCGAATTTATGTCACTCAACAATTTTCTGCCAACCGATTAAGTATTAATATCCTTTATAACGTCCACAATATCGCTAAGACTCTCCCACTGACAATAAAATATTTAAATATACGTTTAGAATCCCCTATTAGAAAACGTTACCAACGGTTTAATTATATCTTGATTCTAGATATTCATTAGTTAAAGATTACATCGAATTTATGTCACTTAACAATTTTCTACCCACCGATTAAGCCTTTATATCCTTCATACCCTCCAAAATATATCTAAGAATCTCGCATTAAAATGAAAATATTTAAATATATGATTAGGAACCCCTATTAGAAAACGTTACCAACGGTTTAATTATATCTTGATTCTAGATATTCATTAGTTAAAGATTACATCGAATTTATTTCAATTAACAATTTTCTACCCACCGATTAAGCCTTTATATCATTCATACCCTCCAGAATATCTCTAAGACTCTCCCATTAATAAAAAAAAATTTTTTAAATATACGATTAGGAACCCCTATTAGAAATCGTTACCAACGGTTTAATTATATCTTGATTCTAGATATTCATTAGTTAAAGATTACATCGAATTTATGTCACTTAACAATTTTCTACCCACCGATTAAGCCTTTATATCCTTCATACCCTCCAGACTATCTCTAAGACTCTCCCATTAATAAAAATTTTTTTTTTAAATATACGTCTAGGAACCCCCATAAGAAAACTTTACCAACGGTTTAATTATAACTTGATTATATATATTCATTAGTTAAAGATTACATAGAATTTATGTCACTTAGCAATTTTCTGCACACGGATTAAGTATTTATATCCTTTATACCGTTCAGAATATCTCTGAGACTCTCGCATTAACAAAAAAATATTTAAATATACCATTAGGAACCCCTATTAGAATACATTACCAACGGTTTAATTATATCTTGATTCTAGATATTCATTAGTTAACGATTACATCGAATTTATGTCACTCAACATTTTACTGCCCACCGATTAAGTATTAATATCCTTTATACCGTCCACAATATCGCTAAGACTCTCCCACTGACAATAAAATATTTAAATATACGTTTAGAAACCCCTATTAGAAAACGTTACCAACGGTTTAATTATATCTTGATTCTAGATATTCATTAGTTAAAGATTACATCGAATTTATGTCACTTAACAATTTTCGACCCACCGATTAAGCCTTTATATCCTTCATACCCTCCAAAATATATCTAAGAATCTCGCATTAAAATGAAAATATTTAAATATATGATTAGGAACCCCTATTAGAAAACGTTACCAACGGTTTAATTATATCTTGATTCTAGATATTCATTAGTTAAAGATTACATCGAATTTATGTCACTTAACAAATTTCTACCCACCGATTAACCCTTTATATACTTCATACCCTCCAGAATATCTTTAAGACAATAGCATTAACAAAAAAATATTTAAATATACGATTAGGAACCCCTATTAGAAAACGTTACCAACGGTTTAATTATATTTTGATTCTAGATATTCATTAGTTAAAGATTACATCGAATTTATGTCACTTAACAATTTTCTACCCACCGATTAAGCCTTTATATCCTTCATACCCTCCAGACTATCTCTAAGACTCTCCCATTAATAAAAAAAATTTTTTTAAATATACGTTTAGGAACCCCCATAAGAAAACTTTACCAACGGTTTAATTATATCTTGATTATATATATTCATTAGTTAAAGATTACATCGAATGTATGTCACTTAACAATTTTCTCCCCAACGATTAAGTATTTATATCCTTTATATCGTCCAGAATATCTCTAAGACTTTCCCACTAACAATAAAATATTTAAATATACGTTTAGGAACCCCTATTAGAAAACGTTACCAACGGTTTAATTATATCTTGATTCTAGATATTCATTAGTTAAAGATTACATCGAATTTATGTCACTTAACAAATTTCTACCCACCGATTAACCCTTTATATACTTCATACCCTCCAGAATATCTTTAAGACAATAGCATTAACAAAAAAATATTTAAATATACGATTAGGAACCCCTATTAGAAAACGTTACCAACGGTTTAATTATATTTTGATTCTAGATATTCATTAGTTAAAGATTACATCAAATTTATGTCACGTAACAATTTTCTACCCACCGATTAAGCCTTTATATCCTTAATACCCTCCAGAATATCTCTAAGACTCTACCATTAATAAAAAAAAAATTTTTAAATATACGTTTAGGAACCCCCATAAGAAAACTTTACCAACGGTTTAATTATATCTTGATTATATATATTCATTAGTTAAAGATTACATCGAATGTATGTCACTTAACAATTTTCTACCCACCGATTAAGCATTTATATCCTTCATACCCTCCAGAATATCTCTAAGACTCTCCGATTAATAAAATAAAATTTTTTTAAATATACGTTTAGGAACCCCCATAAGAAAACTTTACCAACGGTTTAATTATAACTTGATTATATATATTCATTAGTTAAAGATTACATAGAATTTATGTCACTTAGCAATTTTCTGCCCACCGATTAAGTATTAATATCCTTTATACGGTCCACACTATCGCTAAGACTCTCCCACTGACAATAAAATATTTAAATATACGTTTAGGAACCCCTATTAGAAAACGTTACCAACGGTTTAATTATATCTTGATTCTAGATATTCATTAGTTAAAGATTACATCGAATTTATGTCACTTAACAATTTTCTACCCACCGATTAAGCCTTTATATCCTTCATACCCTCCAGAATATCTCGAAGACTCTCCCATTAATAAAAAAAGTTTTTTTAAATATACGTTTAGGAACCCCCATAAGAAAACTTTACCAACGGTTTAATTATAACTTGATTATATATATTCATTAGTTAAAGATTACATAGAATTTATGTCACTTAGCAATTTTCTGCACACGGATTAAGTATTTATATCCTTTATACCGTTCAGAATATCTCTAAGACTCTCGCATTAACAAAAAAATAGTTAAATATACCATTAGGAACCCCTATTAGAAAACATTACCAACGGTTTAATTATATCTTGATTCTAGATATTCATTAGTTAAAGATTACATCGAATTTATGTCACTCAACAATTTTCTGCCAACCGATTAAGTATTAATATCCTTTATAACGTCCACAATATCGCTAAGACTCTCCCACTGACAATAAAATATTTAAATATACGTTTAGAATCCCCTATTAGAAAACGTTACCAACGGTTTAATTATATCTTGATTCTAGATATTCATTAGTTAAAGATTACATCGAATTTATGTCACTTAACAATTTTCTACCCACCGATTAAGCCTTTATATCCTTCATACCCTCCAAAATATATCTAAGAATCTCGCATTAAAATGAAAATATTTAAATATATGATTAGGAACCCCTATTAGAAAACGTTACCAACGGTTTAATTATATCTTGATTCTAGATATTCATTAGTTAAAGATTACATCGAATTTATTTCAATTAACAATTTTCTACCCACCGATTAAGCCTTTATATCATTCATACCCTCCAGAATATCTCTAAGACTCTCCCATTAATAAAAAAAATTTTTTTAAATATACGATTAGGAACCCCTATTAGAAATCGTTACCAACGGTTTAATTATATCTTGATTCTAGATATTCATTAGTTAAAGATTACATCGAATTTATGTCACTTAACAATTTTCTACCCACCGATTAAGCCTTTATATCCTTCATACCCTCCAGACTATCTCTAAGACTCTCCCATTAATAAAAAATTTTTTTTTAAATATACGTCTAGGAACCCCCATAAGAAAACTTTACCAACGGTTTAATTATAACTTGATTATATATATTCATTAGTTAAAGATTACATAGAATTTATGTCACTTAGCAATTTTCTGCACACGGATTAAGTATTTATATCCTTTATACCGTTCAGAATATCTCTGAGACTCTCGCATTAACAAAAAAATATTTAAATATACCATTAGGAACCCCTATTAGAATACATTACCAACGGTTTAATTATATCTTGATTCTAGATATTCATTAGTTAACGATTACATCGAATTTATGTCACTCAACATTTTACTGCCCACCGATTAAGTATTAATATCCTTTATACCGTCCACAATATCGCTAAGACTCTCCCACTGACAATAAAATATTTAAATATACGTTTAGAAACCCCTATTAGAAAACGTTACCAACGGTTTAATTATATCTTGATTCTAGATATTCATTAGTTAAAGATTACATCGAATTTATGTCACTTAACAATTTTCGACCCACCGATTAAGCCTTTATATCCTTCATACCCTCCAAAATATATCTAAGAATCTCGCATTAAAATGAAAATATTTAAATATATGATTAGGAACCCCTATTAGAAAACGTTACCAACGGTTTAATTATATCTTGATTCTAGATATTCATTAGTTAAAGATTACATCGAATTTATGTCACTTAACAAATTTCTACCCACCGATTAACCCTTTATATACTTCATACCCTCCAGAATATCTTTAAGACAATAGCATTAACAAAAAAATATTTAAATATACGATTAGGAACCCCTATTAGAAAACGTTACCAACGGTTTAATTATATTTTGATTCTAGATATTCATTAGTTAAAGATTACATCGAATTTATGTCACTTAACAATTTTCTACCCACCGATTAAGCCTTTATATCCTTCATACCCTCCAGACTATCTCTAAGACTCTCCCATTAATAAAAAAAATTTTTTTAAATATACGTTTAGGAACCCCCATAAGAAAACTTTACCAACGGTTTAATTATATCTTGATTATATATATTCATTAGTTAAAGATTACATCGAATGTATGTCACTTAACAATTTTCTCCCCAACGATTAAGTATTTATATCCTTTATATCGTCCAGAATATCTCTAAGACTTTCCCACTAACAATAAAATATTTAAATATACGTTTAGGAACCCCTATTAGAAAACGTTACCAACGGTTTAATTATATCTTGATTCTAGATATTCATTAGTTAAAGATTACATCGAATTTATGTCACTTAACAAATTTCTACCCACCGATTAACCCTTTATATACTTCATACCCTCCAGAATATCTTTAATACAATAGCATTAACAAAAAAATATTTAAATATACGATTAGGAACCCCTATTAGAAAACGTTACCAACGGTTTAATTATATTTTGATTCTAGATATTCATTAGTTAAAGATTACATCAAATTTATGTCACGTAACAATTTTCTACCCACCGATTAAGCCTTTATATCCTTCATACCCTCCAGAATATCTCTAAGACTCTACCATTAATAAAAAAAAAATTTTTAAATATACGTTTAGGAACCCCCATAAGAAAACTTTACCAACGGTTTAATTATATCTTGATTATATATATTCATTAGTTAAAGATTACATCGAATGTATGTCACTTAACAATTTTCTACCCACCGATTAAGCATTTATATCCTTCATACCCTCCAGAATATCTCTAAGACTCTCCGATTAATAAAATAAAATTTTTTTAAATATACGTTTAGGAACCCCCATAAGAAAACTTTACCAACGGTTTAATTATAACTTGATTATATATATTCATTAGTTAAAGATTACATCAAATTTATGTCACTTAACAATTTTCTACCCACCGATTAAGCCTATATATCCTTCATACCCTCCAGAATATCTCAAGGACTCTACCATTAATAAAAAAAAAATTATTAAATATACGTTTAGGAACCCCCATAAGAAAACTTTACCAACGGTTTAATTATATCTTGATTATATATACTCATTAGTTAAAGATTACATAGAATTTATGTCACTTAACAATTTTCTGACCACCGATTAAGCCTTTATATCCTTCATACCCTCCAGAATATCTCTAACACTCTCCCGAAATAAAATTTTTTTTTTTAAATATACGATTAGGAACCCGTATTAGAAATCGTTACCAACGGTTTAATTATATCTTGATGCTAGATATTCATTAGTTAAAGATTACATCGAATTTATGTCACTTAACAATTTTCTACCCACCGATTAAGCCTTTATATCCTTCATACCCTCCAGAATATCTCTAAGACTCTCCGATTAATAAAATAAATTTTTTTTAAATATACGTTTAGGAACCCCCATAAGAAAACTTTACCAACGGTTTAATTATAACTTGATTATATATATTCATTAGTTAAAGATTACATAGAATTTATGTCACTTAGCAATTTTCTGCACACGGATGAAGTATTTATATCCTTTATACCGTTCAGAATATCTCTAAGACTCTCGCATTAACAAAAAAATAGTTAAATATACCATTAGGAACCCCTATTAGAAAACATTACCAACGGTTTAATTATATCTTGATTCTAGATATTCATTAGTTAAAGATTACATCGAATTTATGTCACTCAACAATTTTCTGCCAACCGATTAAGTATTAATATCCTTTATAACGTCCACAATATCGCTAAGACTCTCCCACTGACAATAAAATATTTAAATATACGTTTAGAATCCCCTATTAGAAAACGTTACCAACGGTTTAATTATATCTTGATTCTAGATATTCATTAGTTAAAGATTACATCGAATTTATGTCACTTAACAATTTTCTACCCACCGATTAAGCCTTTATATCCTTCATACCCTCCAAAATATATCTAAGAATCTCGCATTAAAATGAAAATATTTAAATATATGATTAGGAACCCCTATTAGAAAACGTTACCAACGGTTTAATTATATCTTGATTCTAGATATTCATTAGTTAAAGATTACATCGAATTTATTTCAATTAACAATTTTCTACCCACCGATTAAGCCTTTATATCATTCATACCCTCCAGAATATCTCTAAGACTCTCCCATTAATAAAAAAAATTTTTTTAAATATACGATTAGGAACCCCTATTAGAAATCGTTACCAACGGTTTAATTATATCTTGATTCTAGATATTCATTAGTTAAAGATTACATCGAATTTATGTCACTTAACAATTTTCTACCCACCGATTAAGCCTTTATATCCTTCATACCCTCCAGACTATCTCTAAGACTCTCCCATTAATAAAAATTTTTTTTTTAAATATACGTCTAGGAACCCCCATAAGAAAACTTTACCAACGGTTTAATTATAACTTGATTATATATATTCATTAGTTAACGATTACATCGAATTTATGTCACTCAACATTTTACTGCCCACCGATTAAGTATTAATATCCTTTATACCGTCCACAATATCGCTAAGACTCTCCCACTGACAATAAAATATTTAAATATACGTTTAGAAACCCCTATTAGAAAACGTTACCAACGGTTTAATTATATCTTGATTCTAGATATTCATTAGTTAAAGATTACATCGAATTTATGTCACTTAACAATTTTCGACCCACCGATTAAGCCTTTATATCCTTCATACCCTCCAAAATATATCTAAGAATCTCGCATTAAAATGAAAATATTTAAATATATGATTAGGAACCCCTATTAGAAAACGTTACCAACGGTTTAATTATATCTTGATTCTAGATATTCATTAGTTAAAGATTACATCGAATTTATGTCACTTAACAAATTTCTACCCACCGATTAACCCTTTATATACTTCATACCCTCCAGAATATCTTTAAGACAATAGCATTAACAAAAAAATATTTAAACATACGATTAGGAACCCCTATTAGAAAACGTTACCAACGGTTTAATTATATTTTGATTCTAGATATTCATTAGTTAAAGATTACATCGAATTTATGTCACTTAACAATTTTCTACCCACCGATTAAGCCTTTATATCCTTCATACCCTCCAGACTATCTCTAAGACTCTCCCATTAATAAAAAAAATTTTTTTAAATATACGTTTAGGAACCCCCATAAGAAAACTTTACCAACGGTTTAATTATATCTTGATTATATATATTCATTAGTTAAAGATTACATCGAATGTATGTCACTTAACAATTTTCTCCCCAACGATTAAGTATTTATATCCTTTATATCGTCCAGAATATCTCTAAGACTTTCCCACTAACAATAAAATATTTAAATATACGTTTAGGAACCCCTATTAGAAAACGTTACCAACGGTTTAATTATATCTTGATTCTAGATATTCATTAGTTAAAGATTACATCGAATTTATGTCACTTAACAAATTTCTACCCACCGATTAACCCTTTATATACTTCATACCCTCCAGAATATCTTTAAGACAATAGCATTAACAAAAAAATATTTAAATATACGATTAGGAACCCCTATTAGAAAACGTTACCAACGGTTTAATTATATTTTGATTCTAGATATTCATTAGTTAAAGTTTACATCAAATTTATGTCACGTAACAATTTTCTACCCACCGATTAAGCCTTTATATCCTTCATACCCTCCAGAATATCTCTAAGACTCTACCATTAATAAAAAAAAAATTTTTAAATATACGTTTAGGAACCCCCATAAGAAAACTTTACCAACGGTTTAATTATATCTTGATTATATATATTCATTAGTTAAAGATTACATCGAATGTATGTCACTTAACAATTTTCTACCCACCGATTAAGCATTTATATCCTTCATACCCTCCAGAATATCTCTAAGACTCTCCGATTAATAAAATAAAATTTTTTTAAATATACGTTTAGGAACCCCTATTAGAAAACGTTACCAACGGTTTAATTATATCTTGATTCTAGATAATCATTAGTTAAAGATTACATCGAATTTATGTCACTTAACAAATTTCTACCCACCGATTAACCCTTTATATACTTCATACCCTCCAGAATATCTTTAATACAATAGCATTAACAAAAAAATATTTAAATATACGATTAGGAACCCCTATTAGAAAACGTTACCAACGGTTTAATTATATTTTGATTCTAGATATTCATTAGTTAAAGATTACATCAAATTTATGTCACGTAACAATTTTCTACCCACCGATTAAGCCTTTATATCCTTCATACCCTCCAGAATATCTCTAAGACTCTACCATTAATAAAAAAAAAATTTTTAAATATACGTTTAGGAACCCCCATAAGAAAACTTTACCAACGGTTTAATTATATCTTGATTATATATATTCATTAGTTAAAGATTACATCGAATGTATGTCACTTAACAATTTTCTACCCACCGATTAAGCATTTATATCCTTCATACCCTCCAGAATATCTCTAAGACTCTCCGATTAATAAAATAAATTTTTTTTAAATATACGTTTAGGAACCCCCATAAGAAAACTTTACCAACGGTTTAATTATAACTTGATTATATATATTCATTAGTTAAAGATTACATCAAATTTATGTCACTTAACAATTTTCTACCCACCGATTAAGCCTATATATCCTTCATACCCTCCAGAATATCTCAAGGACTCTACCATTAATAAAAAAAAAATTATTAAATATACGTTTAGGAACCCCCATAAGAAAACTTTACCAACGGTTTAATTATATCTTGATTATATATACTCATTAGTTAAAGATTACATAGAATTTATGTCACTTAACAATTTTCTGACCACCGATTAAGCCTTTATATCCTTCATACCCTCCAGAATATCTCTAACACTCTCCCGAAATAAAATTTTTTTTTTTAAATATACGATTAGGAACCCGTATTAGAAATCGTTACCAACGGTTTAATTATATCTTGATGCTAGATATTCATTAGTTAAAGATTACATCGAATTTATGTCACTTAACAATTTTCTACCCACCGATTAAGCCTTTATATCCTTCATACCCTCCAGAATATCTCTAAGACTCTCCGATTAATAAAATAAATTTTTTTTAAATATACGTTTAGGAACCCCCATAAGAAAACTTTACCAACGGTTTAATTATAACTTGATTATATATATTCATTAGTTAAAGATTACATAGAATTTATGTCACTTAGCAATTTTCTGCACACGGATTAAGTATTTATATCCTTTATACCGTTCAGAATATCTCTAAGACTCTCGCATTAACAAAAAAATAGTTAAATATACCATTAGGAACCCCTATTAGAAAACATTACCAACGGTTTAATTATATCTTGATTCTAGATATTCATTAGTTAAAGATTACATCGAATTTATGTCACTCAACAATTTTCTGCCAACCGATTAAGTATTAATATCCTTTATAACGTCCACAATATCGCTAAGACTCTCCCACTGACAATAAAATATTTAAATATACGTTTAGAATCCCCTATTAGAAAACGTTACCAACGGTTTAATTATATCTTGATTCTAGATATTCATTAGTTAAAGATTACATCGAATTTATGTCACTTAACAATTTTCTACCCACCGATTAAGCCTTTATATCCTTCATACCCTCCAAAATATATCTAAGAATCTCGCATTAAAATGAAAATATTTAAATATATGATTAGGAACCCCTATTAGAAAACGTTACCAACGGTTTAATTATATCTTGATTCTAGATATTCATTAGTTAAAGATTACATCGAATTTATTTCAATTAACAATTTTCTACCCACCGATTAAGCCTTTATATCATTCATACCCTCCAGAATATCTCTAAGACTCTCCCATTAATAAAAAAAAATTTTTTAAATATACGATTAGGAACCCCTATTAGAAATCGTTACCAACGGTTTAATTATATCTTGATTCTAGATATTCATTAGTTAAAGATTACATCGAATTTATGTCACTTAACAATTTTCTACCCACCGATTAAGCCTTTATATCCTTCATACCCTCCAGACTATCTCTAAGACTCTCCCATTAATAAAAATTTTTTTTTTAAATATACGTCTAGGAACCCCCATAAGAAAACTTTACCAACGGTTTAATTATAACTTGATTATATATATTCATTAGTTAAAGATTACATAGAATTTATGTCACTTAGCAATTTTCTGCACACGGATTAAGTATTTATATCCTTTATACCGTTCAGAATATCTCTGAGACTCTCGCATTAACAAAAAAATATTTAAATATACCATTAGGAACCCCTATTAGAATACATTACCAACGGTTTAATTATATCTTGATTCTAGATATTCATTAGTTAACGATTACATCGAATTTATGTCACTCAACATTTTACTGCCCACCGATTAAGTATTAATATCCTTTATACCGTCCACAATATCGCTAAGACTCTCCCACTGACAATAAAATATTTAAATATACGTTTAGAAACCCCTATTAGAAAACGTTACCAACGGTTTAATTATATCTTGATTCTAGATATTCATTAGTTAAAGATTACATCGAATTTATGTCACTTAACAATTTTCGACCCACCGATTAAGCCTTTATATCCTTCATACCCTCCAAAATATATCTAAGAATCTCGCATTAAAATGAAAATATTTAAATATATGATTAGGAACCCCTATTAGAAAACGTTACCAACGGTTTAATTATATCTTGATTCTAGATATTCATTAGTTAAAGATTACATCGAATTTATGTCACTTAACAAATTTCTACCCACCGATTAACCCTTTATATACTTCATACCCTCCAGAATATCTTTAAGACAATAGCATTAACAAAAAAATATTTAAATATACGATTAGGAACCCCTATTAGAAAACGTTACCAACGGTTTAATTATATTTTGATTCTAGATATTCATTAGTTAAAGATTACATCGAATTTATGTCACTTAACAATTTTCTACCCACCGATTAAGCCTTTATATCCTTCATACCCTCCAGACTATCTCTAAGACTCTCCCATTAATAAAAAAAATTTTTTTAAATATACGTTTAGGAACCCCCATAAGAAAACTTTACCAACGGTTTAATTATATCTTGATTATATATATTCATTAGTTAAAGATTACATCGAATGTATGTCACTTAACAATTTTCTCCCCAACGATTAAGTATTTATATCCTTTATATCGTCCAGAATATCTCTAAGACTTTCCCACTAACAATAAAATATTTAAATATACGTTTAGGAACCCCTATTAGAAAACGTTACCAACGGTTTAATTATATCTTGATTCTAGATATTCATTAGTTAAAGATTACATCGAATTTATGTCACTTAACAAATTTCTACCCACCGATTAACCCTTTATATACTTCATACCCTCCAGAATATCTTTAAGACAATAGCATTAACAAAAAAATATTTAAATATACGATTAGGAACCCCTATTAGAAAACGTTACCAACGGTTTAATTATATTTTGATTCTAGATATTCATTAGTTAAAGATTACATCAAATTTATGTCACGTAACAATTTTCTACCCACCGATTAAGCCTTTATATCCTTAATACCCTCCAGAATATCTCTAAGACTCTACCATTAATAAAAAAAAAATTTTTAAATATACGTTTAGGAACCCCCATAAGAAAACTTTACCAACGGTTTAATTATATCTTGATTATATATATTCATTAGTTAAAGATTACATCGAATGTATGTCACTTAACAATTTTCTACCCACCGATTAAGCCTTTATATCCTTCATACCCTCCAGAATATCTCGAAGACTCTCCCATTAATAAAAAAAGTTTTTTTAAATATACGTTTAGGAACCCCCATAAGAAAACTTTACCAACGGTTTAATTATAACTTGATTATATATATTCATTAGTTAAAGATTACATAGAATTTATGTCACTTAGCAATTTTCTGCACACGGATTAAGTATTTATATCCTTTATACCGTTCAGAATATCTCTAAGACTCTCGCATTAACAAAAAAATAGTTAAATATACCATTAGGAACCCCTATTAGAAAACATTACCAACGGTTTAATTATATCTTGATTCTAGATATTCTTTAGTTACAGATTACATCGAATTTATGTCACTCAACAATTTTCTGCCAACCGATTAAGTATTAATATCCTTTATAACGTCCACAATATCGCTAAGACTCTCCCACTGACAATAAAATATTTAAATATACGTTTAGAATCCCCTATTAGAAAACGTTACCAACGGTTTAATTATATCTTGATTCTAGATATTCATTAGTTAAAGATTACATCGAATTTATGTCACTTAACAATTTTCTACCCACCGATTAAGCCTTTATATCCTTCATACCCTCCAAAATATATCTAAGAATCTCGCATTAAAATGAAAATATTTAAATATATGATTAGGAACCCCTATTAGAAAACGTTACCAACGGTTTAATTATATCTTGATTCTAGATATTCATTAGTTAAAGATTACATCGAATTTATTTCAATTAACAATTTTCTACCCACCGATTAAGCCTTTATATCATTCATACCCTCCAGAATATCTCTAAGACTCTCCCATTAATAAAAAAAATTTTTTTAAATATACGATTAGGAACCCCTATTAGAAATCGTTACCAACGGTTTAATTATATCTTGATTCTAGATATTCATTAGTTAAAGATTACATCGAATTTATGTCACTTAACAATTTTCTACCCACCGATTAAGCCTTTATATCCTTCATACCCTCCAGACTATCTCTAAGACTCTCCCATTAATAAAAAATTTTTTTTTAAATATACGTCTAGGAACCCCCATAAGAAAACTTTACCAACGGTTTAATTATAACTTGATTATATATATTCATTAGTTAAAGATTACATAGAATTTATGTCACTTAGCAATTTTCTGCACACGGATTAAGTATTTATATCCTTTATACCGTTCAGAATATCTCTGAGACTCTCGCATTAACAAAAAAATATTTAAATATACCATTAGGAACCCCTATTAGAATACATTACCAACGGTTTAATTATATCTTGATTCTAGATATTCATTAGTTAACGATTACATCGAATTTATGTCACTCAACATTTTACTGCCCACCGATTAAGTATTAATATCCTTTATACCGTCCACAATATCGCTAAGACTCTCCCACTGACAATAAAATATTTAAATATACGTTTAGAAACCCCTATTAGAAAACGTTACCAACGGTTTAATTATATCTTGATTCTAGATATTCATTAGTTAAAGATTACATCGAATTTATGTCACTTAACAATTTTCGACCCACCGATTAAGCCTTTATATCCTTCATACCCTCCAAAATATATCTAAGAATCTCGCATTAAAATGAAAATATTTAAATATATGATTAGGAACCCCTATTAGAAAACGTTACCAACGGTTTAATTATATCTTGATTCTAGATATTCATTAGTTAAAGATTACATCGAATTTATGTCACTTAACAAATTTCTACCCACCGATTAACCCTTTATATACTTCATACCCTCCAGAATATCTTTAAGACAATAGCATTAACAAAAAAATATTTAAATATACGATTAGGAACCCCTATTAGAAAACGTTACCAACGGTTTAATTATATTTTGATTCTAGATATTCATTAGTTAAAGATTACATCGAATTTATGTCACTTAACAATTTTCTACCCACCGATTAAGCCTTTATATCCTTCATACCCTCCAGACTATCTCTAAGACTCTCCCATTAATAAAAAAAATTTTTTTAAATATACGTTTAGGAACCCCCATAAGAAAACTTTACCAACGGTTTAATTATATCTTGATTATATATATTCATTAGTTAAAGATTACATCGAATGTATGTCACTTAACAATTTTCTCCCCAACGATTAAGTATTTATATCCTTTATATCGTCCAGAATATCTCTAAGACTTTCCCACTAACAATAAAATATTTAAATATACGTTTAGGAACCCCTATTAGAAAACGTTACCAACGGTTTAATTATATCTTGATTCTAGATATTCATTAGTTAAAGATTACATCGAATTTATGTCACTTAACAAATTTCTACCCACCGATTAACCCTTTATATACTTCATACCCTCCAGAATATCTTTAATACAATAGCATTAACAAAAAAATATTTAAATATACGATTAGGAACCCCTATTAGAAAACGTTACCAACGGTTTAATTATATTTTGATTCTAGATATTCATTAGTTAAAGATTACATCAAATTTATGTCACGTAACAATTTTCTACCCACCGATTAAGCCTTTATATCCTTCATACCCTCCAGAATATCTCTAAGACTCTACCATTAATAAAAAAAAAATTTTTAAATATACGTTTAGGAACCCCCATAAGAAAACTTTACCAACGGTTTAATTATATCTTGATTATATATATTCATTAGTTAAAGATTACATCGAATGTATGTCACTTAACAATTTTCTACCCACCGATTAAGCATTTATATCCTTCATACCCTCCAGAATATCTCTAAGACTCTCCGATTAATAAAATAAAATTTTTTTAAATATACGTTTAGGAACCCCCATAAGAAAACTTTACCAACGGTTTAATTATAACTTGATTATATATATTCATTAGTTAAAGATTACATCAAATTTATGTCACTTAACAATTTTCTACCCACCGATTAAGCCTATATATCCTTCATACCCTCCAGAATATCTCAAGGACTCTACCATTAATAAAAAAAAAATTATTAAATATACGTTTAGGAACCCCCATAAGAAAACTTTACCAACGGTTTAATTATATCTTGATTATATATACTCATTAGTTAAAGATTACATAGAATTTATGTCACTTAACAATTTTCTGACCACCGATTAAGCCTTTATATCCTTCATACCCTCCAGAATATCTCTAACACTCTCCCGAAATAAAATTTTTTTTTTTAAATATACGATTAGGAACCCGTATTAGAAATCGTTACCAACGGTTTAATTATATCTTGATGCTAGATATTCATTAGTTAAAGATTACATCGAATTTATGTCACTTAACAATTTTCTACCCACCGATTAAGCCTTTATATCCTTCATACCCTCCAGAATATCTCTAAGACTCTCCGATTAATAAAATAAATTTTTTTTAAATATACGTTTAGGAACCCCCATAAGAAAACTTTACCAACGGTTTAATTATAACTTGATTATATATATTCATTAGTTAAAGATTACATAGAATTTATGTCACTTAGCAATTTTCTGCACACGGATGAAGTATTTATATCCTTTATACCGTTCAGAATATCTCTAAGACTCTCGCATTAACAAAAAAATAGTTAAATATACCATTAGGAACCCCTATTAGAAAACATTACCAACGGTTTAATTATATCTTGATTCTAGATATTCATTAGTTAAAGATTACATCGAATTTATGTCACTCAACAATTTTCTGCCAACCGATTAAGTATTAATATCCTTTATAACGTCCACAATATCGCTAAGACTCTCCCACTGACAATAAAATATTTAAATATACGTTTAGAATCCCCTATTAGAAAACGTTACCAACGGTTTAATTATATCTTGATTCTAGATATTCATTAGTTAAAGATTACATCGAATTTATGTCACTTAACAATTTTCTACCCACCGATTAAGCCTTTATATCCTTCATACCCTCCAAAATATATCTAAGAATCTCGCATTAAAATGAAAATATTTAAATATATGATTAGGAACCCCTATTAGAAAACGTTACCAACGGTTTAATTATATCTTGATTCTAGATATTCATTAGTTAAAGATTACATCGAATTTATTTCAATTAACAATTTTCTACCCACCGATTAAGCCTTTATATCATTCATACCCTCCAGAATATCTCTAAGACTCTCCCATTAATAAAAAAAATTTTTTTAAATATACGATTAGGAACCCCTATTAGAAATCGTTACCAACGGTTTAATTATATCTTGATTCTAGATATTCATTAGTTAAAGATTACATCGAATTTATGTCACTTAACAATTTTCTACCCACCGATTAAGCCTTTATATCCTTCATACCCTCCAGACTATCTCTAAGACTCTCCCATTAATAAAAATTTTTTTTTTAAATATACGTCTAGGAACCCCCATAAGAAAACTTTACCAACGGTTTAATTATAACTTGATTATATATATTCATTAGTTAACGATTACATCGAATTTATGTCACTCAACATTTTACTGCCCACCGATTAAGTATTAATATCCTTTATACCGTCCACAATATCGCTAAGACTCTCCCACTGACAATAAAATATTTAAATATACGTTTAGAAACCCCTATTAGAAAACGTTACCAACGGTTTAATTATATCTTGATTCTAGATATTCATTAGTTAAAGATTACATCGAATTTATGTCACTTAACAATTTTCGACCCACCGATTAAGCCTTTATATCCTTCATACCCTCCAAAATATATCTAAGAATCTCGCATTAAAATGAAAATATTTAAATATATGATTAGGAACCCCTATTAGAAAACGTTACCAACGGTTTAATTATATCTTGATTCTAGATATTCATTAGTTAAAGATTACATCGAATTTATGTCACTTAACAAATTTCTACCCACCGATTAACCCTTTATATACTTCATACCCTCCAGAATATCTTTAAGACAATAGCATTAACAAAAAAATATTTAAATATACGATTAGGAACCCCTATTAGAAAACGTTACCAACGGTTTAATTATATTTTGATTCTAGATATTCATTAGTTAAAGATTACATCGAATTTATGTCACTTAACAATTTTCTACCCACCGATTAAGCCTTTATATCCTTCATACCCTCCAGACTATCTCTAAGACTCTCCCATTAATAAAAAAAATTTTTTTAAATATACGTTTAGGAACCCCCATAAGAAAACTTTACCAACGGTTTAATTATATCTTGATTATATATATTCATTAGTTAAAGATTACATCGAATGTATGTCACTTAACAATTTTCTCCCCAACGATTAAGTATTTATATCCTTTATATCGTCCAGAATATCTCTAAGACTTTCCCACTAACAATAAAATATTTAAATATACGTTTAGGAACCCCTATTAGAAAACGTTACCAACGGTTTAATTATATCTTGATTCTAGATATTCATTAGTTAAAGATTACATCGAATTTATGTCACTTAACAAATTTCTACCCACCGATTAACCCTTTATATACTTCATACCCTCCAGAATATCTTTAAGACAATAGCATTAACAAAAAAATATTTAAATATACGATTAGGAACCCCTATTAGAAAACGTTACCAACGGTTTAATTATATTTTGATTCTAGATATTCATTAGTTAAAGTTTACATCAAATTTATGTCACGTAACAATTTTCTACCCACCGATTAAGCCTTTATATCCTTCATACCCTCCAGAATATCTCTAAGACTCTACCATTAATAAAAAAAAAATTTTTAAATATACGTTTAGGAACCCCCATAAGAAAACTTTACCAACGGTTTAATTATATCTTGATTATATATATTCATTAGTTAAAGATTACATCGAATGTATGTCACTTAACAATTTTCTACCCACCGATTAAGCATTTATATCCTTCATACCCTCCAGAATATCTCTAAGACTCTCCGATTAATAAAATAAAATTTTTTTAAATATACGTTTAGGAACCCCTATTAGAAAACGTTACCAACGGTTTAATTATATCTTGATTCTAGATAATCATTAGTTAAAGATTACATCGAATTTATGTCACTTAACAATTTTCTACCCACCGATTAACCCTTTATATACTTCATACCCTCCAGAATATCTTTAAGACTATAGCTTTAACAAAAAAATATTTAAATATACGATTAGGAACCCCTATTAGAAAACGTTACCAACTGTTTAATTATATCTTGATTCTAGATATTCATTAGTTAAAGATTACATCGAATTTATGTCACACAACAATTTTCTGCCCACCGATTAAGTATTAATATTTTTTATACCGTCTACAATATCGCTAAGACTCTCCCACTGACAATAAAATATTTAAATATACGTTTAGGAACCCCTATTAGAAAACGTTACCAACGGTTTAATTATATCTTGATTCTAGATATTCATTAGTTAAAGATTACATCGAATTTATGTCACTCAACAATTTTCTGCCCACCGATTAAGTATTAATATCATTTATACCGTCTACAATATCGCTAAGACTCTCCCACTGACAATAAAATATTTAAATATACGTTTAGGAACCCCTATTAGAAAACGTTACCAACGGTTTAATTATATCTTGATTCTAGATATTCATGAGTTAAAAAGTACATCGAATTTATGTCACTTAACAATTTTCTACCCACCGATTAAGCCTTTATATCCTTCATACCGTCCAGAATATCGCTAAGACTCTCCCACTAACAATAAAATATTTAAATAGACCATTAGGAACCCCTATTAGAAAACATTACCAACGGTTTAATTATATCTTGATTCTAGATATTCATTAGTTAAAGATTACATCGAATTTATGTCACTTAACAATTTTCTGCCCAGCGATTAAGTATTTATGTCCTTTATACCGTCCAGAATATCTCTAAGACTCTCCCGCTAACAATAAAATATTTAAATATACGTTTAGGAACCCCTATTAGAAAACGTTACCAACGGTTTAATTATATCTTGATTCTAGATATTCATTAGTTAAAGATTACATCGAATTTATGTCACTCAACAATTTTCTGCCCACCGATTAAGTATTAATATCCTTTATACTGTCTACAATATCGCTAAGACTCTCCCACTGACAATAAAATATTTAAATATACGTTTAGGAACCCCTATTAGAAAACGTTACCAACGGTTTAATTATATCTTGATTCTAGATATTCATTAGTTAAAGATTACATCGAATTTATGTCACATAACAATTTTCTCCCCAGCGATTAAGTATTTATATCCTTTATATCGTCCAGAATATCTCTAAGACTTTCCCACAACAATAAAATATTTAAATATACGTTTAGGAACCCCTATTAGAAAACGTTACCAACGGTTTAATTATATCTTGATTCTAGATATTCATTAGTTAAAGATTACATCGAATTTATGTCACTTAACAATTTTCTCCCCAGCGATTAAGTATTTATATCCTTTATATCGTCCAGAATATCTCGAAGACTTTCCCACTAACAATAAAATATTTAAATATACGTTTAGGAACCCCTATTAGAAAACGTTACCAACGGTTTAATTATATCTTGATTCTAGATATTCATTAGTTAAAGATTACATCGAATTTATGTCACTTAACAATTTTCTCCCCAGCGATTAAGTATTTATATCCTTTATATCGTCCAGAATATCTCGGAGACTTTCCCACTAACAATAAAATATTTAAATATACGTTTAGGAACCCCTATTAGAAAACGTTACCAACGGTTTAATTATATCTTGATTCTAGATAATCATTAGTTAAAGATTACATCGAATTTATGTCACTTAACAATTTTCTACCCACCGATTAACCCTTTATATACTTCATACCCTCCAGAATATCTTTAAGACTATAGCTTTAACAAAAAAATATTTAAATATACGATTAGGAACCCCTATTAGAAAACGTTACCAACTGTTTAATTATATCTTGATTCTAGATATTCATTAGTTAAAGATTACATCGAATTTATGTCACACAACAATTTTCTGCCCACCGATTAAGTATTAATATTTTTTATACCGTCTACAATATCGCTAAGACTCTCCCACTGACAATAAAATATTTAAATATACGTTTAGGAACCCCTATTAGAAAACGTTACCAACGGTTTAATTATATCTTGATTCTAGATATTCATTAGTTAAAGATTACATCGAATTTATGTCACTCAACAATTTTCTGCCCACCGATTAAGTATTAATATCATTTATACCGTCTACAATATCGCTAAGACTCTCCCACTGACAATAAAATATTTAAATATACGTTTAGGAACCCCTATTAGAAAACGTTACCAACGGTTTAATTATATCTTGATTCTAGATATTCATTAGTTAAAAAGTACATCGAATTTATGTCACTTAACAATTTTCTACCCACCGATTAAGCCTTTATATCCTTCATACCGTCCAGAATATCGCTAAGACTCTCCCACTAACAATAAAATATTTAAATAGACCATTAGGAACCCCTATTAGAAAACATTACCAACGGTTTAATTATATCTTGATTCTAGATATTCATTAGTTAAAGATTACATCGAATTTATGTCACTTAACAATTTTCTGCCCAGCGATTAAGTATTTATGTCCTTTATACCGTCCAGAATATCTCTAAGACTCTCCCGCTAACAATAAAATATTTAAATATACGTTTAGGAACCCCTATTAGAAAACGTTACCAACGGTTTAATTATATCTTGATTCTAGATATTCATTAGTTAAAGATTACATCGAATTTATGTCACTCAACAATTTTCTGCCCACCGATTAAGTATTAATATCCTTTATACTGTCTACAATATCGCTAAGACTCTCCCACTGACAATAAAATATTTAAATATACGTTTAGGAACCCCTATTAGAAAACGTTACCAACGGTTTAATTATATCTTGATTCTAGATATTCATTAGTTAAAGATTACATCGAATTTATGTCACTTAACAATTTTCTACCCACCGATTAAGCCTTTATATCCTTCATAACCTCCAGAATATCTCGAAGACTCTCCCATTAATAAAAAAAGTTTTTTTAAATATACGTTTAGGAACCCCCATAAGAAAACTTTACCAACGGTTTAATTATATCTTGATTATATACATTCATTAGTTAAAGATTACATAGAATTTATGTCACTTAGCAATTTTCCTCCCACGGATTAAGTATTTATATCTTTTATACCGTTCAGAATTTCTCTAAGACTCTCGCATTAATAAAAAAAAATTTAAATATACCATTAGGAACCCCTATTGGAAAACATTACAAACGGATTAATTATATCTTGATTCTAGATATTCATTAGTTAAAGATTACATCGAATTTATGTCACTCAACAATTTTCTGCCCACCGATTAAGTATTAATATCCTTTATACGGTCCACAATATCGCTAAGACTCTCCTACTGACAATAAAATATTTAAATATACGTTTAGGAACCCCTATTAGAAAACGTTACCAACGGTTTAATTATATCTTGATTCTAGATATTCATTAGTTAAAGATTACATCGAATTTATGTCACTTAACAATTTTCTACCCACCGATTAAGCCTTTATATCCTTCATACCCTCCAGAATATCTCTAAGACTCTCGCATTAAAATGAAAATATTTAAATATATGATTAGGAACCCCTATTAGAAAACGTTACCAACGGTTTAATTATATCTTGATTCTAGATATTCATTAGTTAACGATTACATCGAATTTATGTCACTTAACAATTTTCTCCCCAGCGATTAAGTATTGATATCCTCTATATCGTCCAGAATATCTCTAAGACTTTCCCACTAACAATAAAATATTTAAATATACGATTAGGAACCCCTATTAGAAAACGTTACCAACGGTTTAATTATATTTTGATTCTAGATATTCATTAGTTAAAGATTACATCGAATTTATGTCACTTAACAATTTTCTACCCACCGATTAAGCCTTTATATCCTTCATACCCTCCAGACTATCTCTAAGACTCTCCCATTAATAAAAAATTTTTTTTTAAATATACGTTTAGGAACCCCCATAAGAAAACTTTACCAACGGTTTAATTATATCTTGATTATATATATTCATTAGTTAAGGATTACATCGAATGTATGTCACTTAACAATTTTCTACCCACCGATTAAGCATTTATATCCTTCATACCCTCCAGAATATCTCTAAGACTCTCCGATTAATAAAATAAAATTTTTTTAAATATACGTTTAGGAACCCCCATAAGAAAACTTTACCAACGGTTTAATTATAACTTGATTATATATATTCATTAGTTAAAGATTACATAGAATTTATGTCACTTAGCAATTTTCTGCACACGGATTAAGTATTTATATCCTTTATACCGTTCAGAATATCTCTAAGACTCTCGCATTAACAAACAAATATTTAAATATACCATTAGAAACCCCTATTAGAAAACATTACCAACGGTTTAATTATATCTTGATTCTAGATATTCATTAGTTAAAGATTACATCGAATTTATGTCACTCAACATTTTTCTGCCCACCGATTAAGTATTAATATCCTTTATACCGTCCACAATATCGCTAAGACTCTCCCACTGACAATAAAATATTTAAATATACGTTTAGAAACCCCTATTAGAAAACGTTACCAACGGTTTAATTATATCTTGATTCTAGATATTCATTAGTTAAAGATTACATCGAATTTATGTCACTTAACAATTTTCTACCCACCGATTAAGCCTTTATATCCTTCATACCCTCCAAAATATATCTAAGAATCTCGCATTAAAATGAAAATATTTAAATATATGATTAGGAACCCCTATTAGAAAACGTTACCAACGGTTTAATTATATCTTGATTCTAGATATTCATTAGTTAAAGATTACATCGAATTTATGTCACTTAACAATTTTCTCCCCAGCGATTAAGTATTTATATCCTTTATATCGTCCAGAATATCTCTAAGACTTTCCCACTAACAATAAAATATTTAAATATACGTTTAGGAACCCCTATTAGAAAACGTTACCAACGGTTTAATTATGTCTTGATTCTAGATATTCATTAGTTAAAGATTACATCGAATTTATGTCACTTAACAAATTTCTACCCACCGATTAACCCTTTATATACTTCATACCCTCCAGAATATCTTTAAGACAATAGCATTAACAAAAAAATATTTAAATATACGATTAGGAACCCCTATTAGAAAACGTTACCAACGGTTTAATTATATTTTGATTCTAGATATTCATTAGTTAAAGATTACATCGAATTTATGTCACTTAACAATTTTCTACCCACCGATTAAGCCTTTATATCCTTCATACCCTCCAGACTATCTCTAAGACTCTCGCATTAACAAAAAAATATTTAAATATACCATTAGGAACCCCTATTAGAAAACATTACCAACGGTTTAATTATATCTTTATTCTAGATATTCATTAGTTAAAGATTACATCGAATTTATGTCACTCAACATTTTTCTGCCCACCGATTAAGTATTAATATCCTTTATACCGTCCACAATATCGCTAAGACTCTCCCACTGACAATAAAATATTTAAATATACGTTTAGAAACCCCTATTAGAAAACGTTACCAACGGTTTAATTATATCTTGATTCTAGATATTCATTAGTTAAAGATTACATCGAATTTATGTCACTTAATAATTTTCTACCCACCGATTAAGCCTTTATATCCTTCATACCCTCCAAAAAATATCTAAGAATCTCGCATTAAAATGAAAATATTTAAATATATGATTAGGAACCCCTATTAGAAAACGTTACCAACGGTTTAATTATATCTTGATTCTAGACATTCATTAGTTACAGATTACATCGAATTTATGTCACTTAACAATTTTCTGCCCAGCGATTAAGTATTTATATCCTTTATACCGTCCAGACTATCTCTAAGACTCTCCCATTAATAAAAAAAATTTTTTTAAATATACGATTAGGAACCCCTATTAGAAAACGTTACCAACGGTTTAATTATATCTTGATTCTAGATATTCATTAGTTAAAGATTACATCGAATTTATTTCACTTAACAATTTTCTGCCCACCGATTAAGTATTTATATCCTTTATACCGTCCAGACTATCTCTAAGACTCTCCCATTAATAAAAAAATTTTTTTTAAATATACGATTAGGAACCCCTATTAGAAATAGTTATCAACGGTTTAATTATATCTTGATTCTATATATTCATTAGTTAAAGATTACATGGAATTTATTTCACTTAACAATTTTCTGCCCACCGATTAAGTATTTATATCCTTTATACCGTCCAGAATATCTCTAAGACTCTCCCATTTACAGAAAAATATTTAAACTTACGATTGGGAACCCCCATAAGAAAACTTTACCAACGGTTTAATTATATCTTGATTATATATATTCATTAGTTAAAGATTACATCGAATGTATGTCACTTAACAATTTTCTACCCACCGATTAAGCCTTTATATCCTTCATACCCTCCAGACTATCTCTAAGACTCTCCCATTAATAAAAAAATTTTTTTTAAATATACGTTTAGGAACCCCCATAAGAAAACTTTACCAACGGTTTAATTATATCTTGATTATATATATTCATTAGCTAAAGATTACATCGAATTTATGTCACTTAACAAATTTCTACCCACCGATTAACCCTTTATATACTTCATACCCTCCAGAATATCTTTAAGACAATAGCATTAACAAAAAAATATTTAAATATACGATTAGGATCCCCTATTAGAAAACGTTACCAACGGTTTAATTATATCTTGATTCTAGATATTCATTAGTTAAAGATTACATCGAATTTATGTCACTCAACATTTTACTGCCCACCGATTAAGTATTAATATCCTTTATACCGTCCACAATATCGCTAAGACTCTCCCACTGACAATAAAATATTTAAATATACGTTTAGAAACCCCTATTAGAAAACGTTACCAACGGTTTAATTATATCTTGATTCTAGATATTCATTAGTTAAAGATTACATCGAATTTATGTCACTTAACAATTTTCTACCCACCGATTAAGCCTTTATATCCTTCATACCCTCCAAAATATATCTAAGAATCTCGCATTAAAATGAAAATATTTAAATATATGATTAGGACCCCTATTAGAAAACGTTACCAACGGTTTAATTATATCTTGATTCTAGATATTCATTAGTTAAAGATTACATCGAATTTATGTCACTTAACAATTTTCTCCCCAGCGATTAAGTATTTATATCCTTTATATCGTCCAGAATATCTCTAAGACTTTCCCACTAACAATAAAATATTTAAATATACGTTTAGGAACCCCTATTAGAAAACGTTACCAACGGTTTAATTATGTCTTGATTCTAGATATTCATTAGTTAAAGATTACATCGAATTTATGTCACTTAACAAATTTCTACCCACCGATTAACCCTTTATATACTTCATACCCTCCAGAATATCTTTAAGACAATAGCATTAACAAAAAAATATTTAAATATACGATTAGGAACCCCTATTAGAAAACGTTACCAACGGTTTAATTATATTTTGATTCTAGATATTCATTAGTTAAAGATTACATCGAATTTATGTCACTTAACAATTTTCTACCCACCGATTAAGCCTTTATATCCTTCATACCCTCCAGACTATCTCTAAGACTCTCGCATTAACAAAAAAATATTTAAATATACCATTAGGAACCCCTATTAGAAAACATTACCAACGGTTTAATTATATCTTTATTCTAGATATTCATTAGTTAAAGATTACATCGAATTTATGTCACTCAACATTTTTCTGCCCACCGATTAAGTATTAATATCCTTTATACCGTCCACAATATCGCTAAGACTCTCCCACTGACAATAAAATATTTAAATATACGTTTAGAAACCCCTATTAGAAAACGTTACCAACGGTTTAATTATATCTTGATTCTAGATATTCATTAGTTAAAGATTACATCGAATTTATGTCACTTAATAATTTTCTACCCACCGATTAAGCCTTTATATCCTTCATACCCTCCAAAAAATATCTAAGAATCTCGCATTAAAATGAAAATATTTAAATATATGATTAGGAACCCCTATTAGAAAACGTTACCAACGATTTAATTATATCTTGATTCTAGACATTCATTAGTTACAGATTACATCGAATTTATGTCACTTAACAATTTTCTGCCCAGCGATTAAGTATTTATATCCTTTATACCGTCCAGACTATCTCTAAGACTCTCCCATTAATAAAAAAAATTTTTTTAAATATACGATTAGGAACCCCTATTAGAAAACGTTACCAACGGTTTAATTATATCTTGATTCTAGATATTCATTAGTTAAAGATTACATCGAATTTATTTCACTTAACAATTTTCTGCCCACCGATTAAGTATTTATATCCTTTATACCGTCCAGAATATCTCTAAGACTCTCCCATTTACAGAAAAATATTTAAACTTACGATTGGGAACCCCTATTAGAAATCGTTACCAACGGTTTAATTATATCTTGATTCTAAATATTCATTAGTTAAAGATTACATCGAATTTATGTCATTTAACAATTTTGTACCCACCGATTAAGCCTTTATATCCTTCATACCCTCCAGAATATCTCTAAGACTCTCCCATTAATAAAAAAAATTTTTTTAAATATACGATTAGGAACCCCTATTAGAAAACGTTACCAACGGTTTAATTATATCTTGATTCTAGATATTCATTAGTTAAAGATTACATCGAATTTATTTCACTTAACAATTTTCTGCCCACCGATTAAGTATTTATATCCTTTATACCGTCCAGAATATCTCTAAGACTCTCCAATTAATAAAAAAAAAATTTTTAAATATACGAATAGGAACCCCTATTAGAAAACATTACCAACGGTTTAATTATATCTTGATTCTAAATATTCATTAGTTAAAGATTACATCGAATTTATGTCACTTAACAACTTTCTACCCACCGATTAAGCCTTTATATCCTTCATACCCTCCAGAATATCTCTAAGACTCTCCCATTAATAAAATTTTTTTTTTTAAATATACGATTAGGAACCCCTATTAGAAATCGTTACCAACGGTTTAATTATATCTTGATTCTATATATTCATTAGTTAAAGATTATTCGAATTTATTTCACTTAACAATTTTCTGCCCACCGATTAAGTATTTATATCCTTTATACCGTCCAGACTATCTCTAAGACTCTCCCATTAATAAAAAAATTTTTTTTAAATATACGTTTAGGAACCCCCATAAGAAAACTTTACCGACGGTTTAATTATATCTTGATTCAAGATATTCATTAGTTAAAGATTACATCGAATTTATGTCACTTAACAATTTTCTACCCACCGATTAAGCCTTTATATCCTTCATACCCTCCAGACTATCTCTAAGACTCTCCCATTAATAAAAAAAAGTTTTTTAAATATACGATTAGGAACCCCTATTAGAAAACGTTACCAACGGTTTAATTATATCTTGATTCTAGATATTCATTAGTTAAAGATTACATCGAATTTATTTAACTTAACAATTTTCTGCCCACCGATTAAGTATTTATATCCTTTATACCGTCCAGACTATCTCTAAGACTCTCCCATTAATAAAAAAATTTTTTTTAAATATACGTTTAGGAACCCCCATAAGAAAACTTTACCAACGGTTTAATTATATCTTGATTATATATATTCATTAGTTAAAGATTACATCGAATTTATGTCACTTAACAATTTTGTACCCACCGATTAAGCCTTTATATCCTTCATACCCTCCAGAATATCTCTAAGACTCTCCCATTAATAAAAAAATTTTTTTTAAATATACGATTAGGAACCCCTATTAGAAAACGTTACCAACGGTTTAATTATATCTTGATTCTACATATTCATTAGTTAAAGATTACATCGAATTTATTTCACTTAACAATTTTCTACCCACCGATTAAGCCTTTATATCCTTCATACCCTCCAGAATATCTCTAAGACTCTCCCATTAATAAAAAAAATTTTTTTAAATATACGATTAGGAACCCCTATTAGAAATCGTTACCAACGGTTTAATTATATCTTGATTCTATATATTCATTAGTTAAAGATTACATCGAATTTATTTCACTTAACAATTTTCTGCCCACCGATTAAGTATTTATATCCTTTATACCGTCCAGAATATCTCTAAGACTCTCCCATTTACAGAAAAATATTTAAACTTACGATTGGGAACCCTTATTAGAAATCGTTTCCAACGGTTTAATTATATCTTGATTCTAGATATTCATTAGTTAAAGATTACATCGAATTTATGTCACTTAACAATTTTCTACCCACCGATTAAGCCTTTATATCCTTCATACCCTCCAGAATATCTCTAAGACTCTCCCATTAATAAAATTTTTTTTTTAAATATACGTTTAGTAACCCGCATAAGAAAACTTTACCAACGGTTTAATTACATCTTGATTATATATATTCATTAGTTAAAGATTACATAGAATTTATGTCACTTAGCAATTTTCTGCCCACCGATTAAGCATTTATATCCTTTATACCGTCTAGAATATCTCTAAGGCTCTCCCACTAACAATAAAATATTTAAATATACGTTTAGGAACCCCTATTAGAAAACGTTACCGATGGTTTAATTATACTTTGATTCTAGATATTCAGTAGTTAAAGATTACATCGAATTTATGTCACTTAACAATTTTCTACCCACCGATTAACTCTTTATATATTTCATACCCTCCAGAATATCTTTAAGACTCTAGCATTAACAAAAAAATATTTAAATATACGATTAAGTATATATATAATGACTTAAGCCACGTCAAAGTGGCGTTGTGCCTTTTCTTTTTTCTTTTGTTCCTCGCGGGACCTGAACGGGTGCATCGGACCTCGCTGTCCCTTTGTGCTGATGGATGTTTCGCTGCACTGGGGGCACGTTGCTAGTGTATGCCCCGTGAAGCCACATCCCCTGCAGAAGGGCCTGTTTCTTTCTGGACATGTTGGATACTCGTAAGAGTAGCTCCAGCAGTTCCAACAGACTCCCTGCATGGGAGGCCGCATATTTGGCAGTGGCGTGGGAAAGCGACGCTGTGGCGGGTCCACGCGGCGTGTTGTTTTGCGGCTTGCGCGGGCGGAGCCGGGCTCGCCAGTCCTCGGGGATAACGCTATTATCGTCCGCGGCGTGCTAGGGCCCTCGCCTCCGAGCTTGTCTTCGGGGTTGTCGGCGCCGCTTTCGCTGTCCATGGAACCAAGAGCTCTTTCCATGGCATCAGCCATTTCACCAAGCGGGGATAACGTCGCATCGGCTCCTGGGGTACTTGATGTCGGCACCCCGTTGATGGGGCTCGAGGACGTGTCGGAGTCGTACTCCGACACCGGTATCGGCGAGAGTACCGTGCGGCCCGCCGTCGCGATCATGATTAGGCACTGTGGGACGAATATAAGGCTTTAGGTCCTGCGCACTCGTTCGTCACGATTTTCCCGGAGGCATTCGCTAGGAAATAAACATTTGTTGATAGGCTTTCCGCGATCCAGTAATTTGGGGTGAATTTAACGCTTATACTAGCACTAATGCCCTTAGCTGCGGCGGACAAAATGTGTTTTTTTGTCCTTTCGTTATAATATTTTGCCTGCCTTTTCGACGCCGCTTTAATATTTTCTATTACTTTGTTTCGCTGCGCGGATACACCTAACATGCAATCTGCCCAATCTTTCGGCGAATTTGGGATTATTTCGCCCGTACTCGATTGCGTCAGCGTGTTTTCCGGCATGCGTGGCTCTCGTCCGAAATTGAGGAATGTGGGAGTTACTTTTGTCGAACTATGCACGGCCGAGTTTGCTGCTAATCGGAACATTGGCAGATGTTCGTCCCAATTCGTTTGGTGTTCGTGCGCAAATGACGTTATCATTGTTTTAATAACTCGATTCACCCTTTCCACCGGATTTGCCTGTGGATGGTAAGCTGGTGTAGTCGAGTGCTTAATTCCGTATTTATTTAGCGCCTCTGTCAAAGTGCGATTTGCGAACTCGGTCCCATTATCCGTGTGTAATACTTGAGGGGCTCCGAAGCGAAAAATGATATACTCTTCGAACGCTTGCGTTATTGTCTTCGCATTTGCGCGTCGTAGAGGCACAACTTCAACCCAGCGGGTATATAGATCTTGGAATACAAGCACGTATGAAAATCTAGCTTTTGATATGGGTAACGGACCTACTACGTCTGCTGCTACTATTTGCCACGGTTGCTCGACTACTCGATGTCCCATCAACCCTACTGGTCGTGCTTGCTCGACTTTGCACGCTTGTCAAGTGATGCAGCTTCTAACAAATTTTACCATATCCTCATAATAACCGGGCCAAAAGAAGCTAGCCGCAAGTCGACGGAACGTTTTTTCTTGGCCGAGGTGGCCTGCCGTAGGTACTGAATGTGCCTCATGTAGTGCATTTTGGTGTAAACCTTTTGGCAGTACTAACTTCCATGCCTCTAGGTCACCGACGAGCTCGTCTATAATAAGGTCTTGCCGATGTTTGTATAATTTCCCGTCAACTATTTTCCAGGCCGGGAATTTATTCGGCTTTGTTTCGACTAATTAAAATTGCTTTTCGTACGCCGGGTCTTCGTCGTCAGAAAACATGCGTGACAGCGCGTCAGACATATGGTGAAGATCTCCACGGCAATGTACGACCTTGGCGTCGTATTCGGCCAATTTCATAGCCCACCGGGCTAGTCTACCCGTGGGATCTCGCAAATTTTGTAACCACGTTAGATAGCTGTGGTCCGTAATAATGGTAAATCTTGTGCTCTCTAGGTATTGGCGGTATTTCTCGACCGACCAAAGAACAGCAAGGCACTCTCGCTCAGTTACCGTATAGTTGCGCTATGCCTTAGATAGGGCGCGCGAAGCATAAGCTATAACTCTTTCCGCCCCCTCTATTTCCTGTGTTAATACTGAACCGATACCAGTGGCGCTGGCGTCGCACTGTATTGAGAACGGCAATTTTACATGAGGGTAAGCGAGGGTTGGTGCCGTTGTTAGCGCTTTTTTTATTGTCTTTAGGGCACGTTTTTGGTCTTCTCCCCAATTGAAATGGGTGTTTTTGCGGAGTAAGCGAGTGAAGGGCTCTACCGTCTCGGAAAATTTGTCTATAAAACGACGATACCAAGATGTCATACCTAATAAACGGCGTAGTTGTTTAATATTTTTCGGAGCCGGGTAATTTAAAATTGGTTCAATTTTTTCCGAGTCTGGTTTAAGACCTTCCTCGTCTACTCTGTAACCTAGATATCTCACCGACGAGCGACAAAATTCGCATTTTTCCCTGTTTATAGTTAGGCCTGCCTCTGTAAGTTTTTTCAAGATTTTTTCGAGTATTACGAGATGTTCTTCGAATGATTCCGTGACAATTATTAAATCATCGAGATAGGCAAAGACATATGGCTCCATCTCCGGACCAATCAAATTATCGATTAATCTTTGAAATGATGCGGGGGCGTTAGATAAACCGTATGGTAGAACATTAAAGTGGAATAAGCCCTTGTTAGGCACTGTAAAGGCCGTAATTTCTTTACTGTTGGTCGCTAACCGTATTTGGTGATACGCGTTTTTCAGATCTATCGTAGAAATATATCGAGCTTTTCTTAACTTTTCCAGTATAGAATTCATATAAGGTAGAGGGTACGCGTCTTTACGAGCAATTTTGTTGATCTTCTGAAAATCAATACAAAATCTAAATGTGCCGTTAGGTTTCCGTACCATCACTACCGGACTCGACCATGGACTTCTCGACAGTTCAATTTTTCCCTATTCAAGCATCTCGTCTACCTCCTTATGCATAGCTTGTCGAACGGGCTCCGATACTAGATAGTATCGTTGCTTGATCGGGGGATGACCTTGTACGTCAATCGCGTGTTCCGTGAGATTAGTTACCCTGGGTTTCTCGGAGGGTGGCGGCAAGGATCTAGCAAGCAGGTGATCAATCTGCTGCATTTGATCTGTGGAAATTTCCGCAATCGCCGTACAGTCCGAGGCCGCTTGGGAAGAAGAAATAATAGAAAAGTTCCCCGAGGAGCCAGTAGGCAAAGTCCAACATTTTTTTCCCAAGTCTACGATAAATTGAAAATCTGATAGAAAATCCATCCCTAGAATGCAATCATACGCCAAACACGGCAATAACCGGGCGTATATGCGACGTGATTCGAAACCTAGAGCGAGGTCGAAGGCAATCTTTCCTTTAATAGAAGATAAAGAACCGTCAGCAAGTTGCACTACTGGGTATGGGATTTTTGCTTTTCTTCGGGCAATACCGAGAAAGTTTGTTCACCAAAATACGTATGAATTGATCCACTGTCAACCAACGCTGAAAAAGTTAAATTTTTATTTTTATAGGCAAATAGAATCGTATATCATTAGTGCGGTCTTTTATTGATACACAGTATTCGCAAACACAGCTTATTGTTGCTGTTTGTGTTGGTCGAAATTCGTTGGGGACGACTTCGACCCATAGTGCCGTCTCCCCCGTCCGTTTCCCTTTAATTTCTGACGTTCAACTCCGGGAGAAGATATATTTTGAGGTCGGGTATTTAATGACGGCTGGAAAGCTATTTCGACCGCAGGTATTGTCGTGTTTAGCCCGAAGGACTGGGCTTGAAACTTACCCGAAGTAATATTTTGTACCGGTGCCGTCGCTGAAGATTGCGAATTTGGCCCTTTATTCTTCTTCCCATCGCCTTTTCTCTCATTTTCCGGCATTGCCACTTTTACGTGGTTTTCGATGGCTGCAACGACGGCTGATTTCGCCTGTTTGCCTCTGTAGACATGCTCTGGGAACATGGATTCTTCGGGATGGAGTCGGGGGGTGCCTCCACACGTGGCTTACATTCTTTGCAGCTTCAAGGCGTTCCCCTTTTCTTTCTAAGTCTTTGAGCGACTGTATTTGATCCCTTTCTATTTTATCATGATATTTTGCGCAGAGGTGCATATAGGCAATGTCGATTTGCTCGCTTAACGAGTATGGGGGAACCACATAACTCATAATTTGTCTGAGTCCGACTAAAAAGTCTGCTATGGGTTCTTCAGGCCCTTGAAATCGACTACGCACCTCTTCGCGTGGTCGAAGTTGAAAGTTAACCCCTCCGAATTGACGGCGAAAGGTTGTTAAAAATTGATTCCAACTTTCCTATCGCGGCCGCTCTAATCTAAATCATTGTAAGGCAACTCCCGCTAACAAATTCGGCATAGCATCTAACAGTTCGATTTCCGAGAATCTTGTCCCTTTTCTTCATTCGTTTACCCGCAGTAAAAATTCTTCCGCGCTATGATCGCGTTTCCCATGAAATTTTAATTGCCATTTTCGTACTATTTCCCCCGCGTGTAAATTGGATTTATTTCCCGCGTGAGGTTCTGCTTGTCCTATCAGTGGAGGCCGTACGGGTGGGTAAGGGTTTATCGAATAATTATTTGCCGGTATAAAACTCTGTTGTGCGGGATGTGGCAGAGGAGGTGCTGGTTGGTAATTAGTAGGCGATTGCGTGTTGGTGGAGGCCGGGGGTGCGGGATTGTGGTTAGGCACTATTAGAAAAGGTGGAAATTGTGTAGGATTTTCTTGCCTCGAGTTTGGAGGTATATTTTGGAAGTTGGATATTGGAGGCACATTCGTGGTGTGGGGAGCTACTATGGTAGAGTGTCGCCTGCCTCCGTCTGCGACGGTATCGACAAACGATGGATGGCCAAAGAAAGACATATTGGCTTCTGAGGCTGCCCTGCAAGTTGGGGTGGCTGTAGCAAAATTCACGTTTCTCACCTGTGGTGGTGCTTCAAAATTGAAGTGCGAGATTTCATTTTGCTCTGCTCCCGCCCGCGTGTAAATCCCTTGTGGTACCGCTCTCCAAGGTAAGGGCACCGAGTGGATATTGCCCCAAAATCGTCCTGTAAATGTGCTAATCGTTACGGTAGACAGCGAGCATAGGGGTTCTAACTCTGCAGGCCAGTGAGGCACAGGCATGGTAAGCGGCCGATCTGTTCTAGGAGGAACGTATTGGGTATTATTGCGCGGTATACGGACATTATTTCGCTGCCAGGCGTCAGTAACTATGCTGTCGGCTTCTAGGTTACCTACATCTTCTTGATACCATGAGACTGTTATGTTTCCCTCCGCGCGTAACTGATAGCGTATCAGCCGATACCTGCGCTCCGGTTCACTCCCGCTGTCGTTCAATCCTAAAGCGCGTAAGGTCGCATCTAAATCAGGCACTGCCAAGTTTTCCACCCACTCAAACACCGAATCTCGACCGCCGATGGCCATCCTACTCCAAAGATTGACTTAGTTTTTAAACCACCGCGAAATGTCTAAATATCTGTGCCAAACGAGGCACGTTCGCGCTGTATGCTCCAGGTATGCTGGAAAAAAAACTACCTAATTCTAAAGTATTTGAATTATTTTTACTTAGTGTTAACCTATTTAGTTAATCCCCCGTGCGTCTTGGCTACCACCGGAAAAAAACAACAACAATGTTTTGCCTGCTTAAACAAGGCACTTTAACGTTGTGTATTACCCCAAATAATATTAAAAAAATTCAGGAGCGAAAAAGATATTCGTATTTTTTGGAGTCTAATGATCAAATGTAAAAAAAGAATTTTTATTATTAGTTATTTTTAAATAAACCGACCAGTAAAATCTGTATTTATATAGCAAATAAACTTTGTTGCTATTGTTTTTATAACGATTTTTAGAGACAGTACTGTTTTGTTAGAAAGTAAAAAGATTTTGAATTTGTATTAAAAAAATTTTAACTAAAAGTTTCATAAAATTAATATTTTACCCAGTTGAAAGAAAAGTTTTATTTGTAATTTATTGTGTACCGAAAACTATCTTATATACTATTTTACCTCGGACTCTTACACTCCATAAAATCATACGGAAAAAAAAATTTTTTAGACGTAGTTACTCTACTGTATAGGCAATCAAGTCAAAAAGAAATTTTAATTTTTGAGCACCAAGTTAAGGAATTTAGTTATTTTTTAGAGAGAAAGTATGCAAAAAACTAAAACAATCTTTGACTAAACTGCCACGTTTGTAAGTATATAAAGAAGAACAGAGGAAAGTTTAATTTTCTATTGGGAAACATTGCAAGATATATTTACTCCTAAACCAACAAAAAAAATCTGCTAATGTTATTTACCATTAGACACTGTTATTTACTAAGTGTTCTCTTCCTTTAACTTTTATTGCTATAGTACTAGTTATACTAAGCTTATTATTTATTATGCCTATTATTATTATTATTATTTAATAAGCCTATGATTAATATTAATATTAATATTTAATATTATTATTATTATTATTTATTATTTAATAAGCCTATGTTATTTATTATGCATTTTAAATATTTCTACATCGTTCAAATAACGGAACTATATTTACCGTAAATAACTACTTGGCTTTCGTTAATACAACGTTATACTTATTTATGGCCAATATAAATAACGGTTTTGTATACTAAGAATTCTGTATATTATTCGTTTCAACGATACTCCGTATTTAATATCAATATTATAACCACTAACTAGCACATCTCGTCTTTCTTATTACTCAAGATAATATTCATTTGCCTCCTTGCCGCGGGGATATATGTGCTTGATGCTAGTCCGACGGGCGGCTTCGGGAGCTCAACTAAAGAGCTATGCGCAGTCGTATTGTTAACTGTCTTTTCTCTAGTGAGCAGCTGCTCGCGCCCTATACACACCGTCCGACGGGCGGCGACGATGCCTTCTGCCTCACCTGCTTGGGTTTTGCGACTCGCGCGCGCGACGCAGCGTTGCTATTCTCTCCTGATGCCTATTCTCAATAGCTCGTGGTTTGGCCGGAGGCAGTTACCACCCTTTCCCCTTGTCGCCGCGGCTAACGGAGTATGCCTTTATTGTGTGAGCACCTTGTTGCTTCTTTACTTTAAAACTCCGTGAGTCGCTGCGACCGAGAAGAAAAAGGTGTATTGTACGCGATCCAGCCGCCGCGCTGGGCATCGCAAGATGGCGTCGCCTCGTGGCGACGCAAGCCGCTCGCTTGCGCCGACGCCTCTGCTTGCGAATGCCTCTGAGAGAATCGCGCGGTGCGAGAAAAAAAACGCAAAGATATGACGAGAAATGAAAAAAACCTACGTAGCTCCTCGTGCTATTAGGTGCGCCCTACTCAGGATCGCCCAGCCGATGTCTCGCTGCCAGCTTCCTACGGCAACGGGAAAAAAATTAGCTCTGTTTCTCGCACGCCAGCTGGTGAAAGGAAGAAGGTGTGGTACGAGTTCTTCGTGCCGCGCATTTTACACTCACTCCTCGCACTTGGGATCACCGATGACACTGTCACTCGCCTGCTGCGTTGTCCGGGTCGACCGTATTTACGTGGCGTCTACGGCGCGCTCGAGAAGGCACTACCTCTTTACTGTCGCGGGACTGACGGCGCTCTCCTCACGCTCGGGCGATGCCTATAGTGTGCGTCGGGATACTTCGGCGTCGTTCGTTTTCGTCGTCCGCTTTACCATCGCTCGGTCGGCGTGATTTCGCTTAAGCGCGGCCACGTTTGCCGCTGCTGCACTTTATTTAAACTTGTACTTGGGTCGACGTTAGCGTACCCTTGTACAATATATATTTGCGTATGTCTTAATTATTATTTTTATATTTTGTCTTTGTTGCGCGAATTGCACCAAAAAAAAATTTTCCAATAAAAATTTTATTAATGTACTTTCGGCCTCCCGGGCGACCAACACCTTCCTGGCTACATGACTTCATCCAACATCCGCGCCGCGAGACCCTTCTGGACTTTGATTTTTTTTCTTGTATTCAGTCGTACAATTTTTTATTTTTTTATACGAATTATATTTATTTGTAACTTTGATTTAGTTTTTTTGTATAACTTCTCGCTGAACCTCTTCGTGTGACTACGCTACTCGCTTCAGCCTCCACGCCATCGACGAGAAGGACACTAAGTTAAGTCACCACGTTTTTGTGCCTAATATGGGCCAATAATTCGACGCCGGGTTGCCTTTCCTGCCCCGGGCGTATACTATTTTTTTTTCATACAATTTTATTGATACAATTTTTTTACACAATTAATTAAATTTAAATTAAGACTAATTTTAAGGAAAAGTTAAAGTAGAAAAATTAGATACGTTAAATTTAGTACGGTTTAGAGATAAAAAGTAAGATTCAGAATTAAGGTGGATGTAGCGATAATTTCGTTGGCGAATTTTTGTAAGATTGTACCTTGGTTCAAAATTGGAATTTTGTTAACTCACGGAAAAAACTTTGTTACTTTCAACGAGGTGCCTCGTGGGATACCCAATAAAAACGTTATTGTATAAAACCTACAGCGTGTTCTCCCACTCGCATAAGTTCTCCGGGAAATAAAAGGCACTGCATTCATTTTAAATCTAAATATAGAGATCATACTATTTTATTCTTTTTGTGTTGCCTCACTCCTGTGTGTGTGTCTATTTGAACAAGCTTCGCCTATATTTTCGCGTGTAAAGGTCAAAGAAAGGTAAGGAAGTCGTAACCGACGAGATCCTACGACGTATCTAAGTGTGAACACTAAAAGTAGTTAATATGAATTAAAACTCCTTTTCGGGGAAGAAGCAAATATTAAATTCGAGCTGGAAGGTCTTATGGAAGTTTCAGGCATGCCTGGGCTCGTTGCCTTTGAGAGGCAGCGGGACACAGCTCTTGATGGGCTGTTGATGATGACTGGCGCCAGATTTCCGCCGTAGAAAAAGATGCTTTTTGTTTCCTAAAAAATTAATTCGAATCTACGCAGTATTTTTTTTTAAGCTACTATGATTCAGAATGCAAGGTGGAGAGACTCCTCTCGCGGTCATGGCAGGATTTCGTCTCGAAATCGGCCTTTGATGTATTAGTCGCGCGTGAGTAACGCGGAGAAAATTAAAAATCTTCTCACCGTGTTACAGAGCAGAGAGTCGAGAATCTGCTCTAAGCTACAGCGCGAATTAGGTCCGCAGACGTACTGTTCTTCTGTGAGCAGTATAAGCATCTATGTCCAATAAACTGGCTGGAAGACACACCAAGACGGGCCAGAATCGAAATCCGCAACAGCAAATTGCGGATAACAAGGTCCCACTCGATTAATAAGGGGTACGTTTGAGGTGGCAGTCGTAAGAATTTACAGCTACTGCTACTCACCCAACGACCCGATATGCAAGTTCGAGGATGAGATCCGAGACCTCGGGGAAAGCATAAGACAGGCCACAAAAGAAGTGATCATAGGTGGAGATTTTAACAACCAGTCACCAGAGTGGGGAGACCCACGAGTAGACCGATGAGACATAATTGTCAGCGAAATGATTGCCAGGAATAATCTCATAGTAGCAAGCAGGGAGCAGGAATAAACGTTTTAGAGGGGAGACTTGACGTCAATTATATTATCGACCTGACGATCTCCTCTACAAAAATAGCCGAAAGAGTATATAACTGGAAAGTACTGGAAGAAGAATCACTTAGTGCTCACCAATACATCGAATCTGAGATCACTAAAGAGCTGAAAACAAGAAGATGTAACAGGAAAGCCACATAAACCGGATGAAACACCACGAAATTAGACAGAAAGAAGCTCTTGAGCTTCCTACAGGACCGCAAGCTACAAGATGAACTTCCATGGAAGAAAAGTCCAGAAACCGCTGACGAATCCGCTGCATCGGCAACCGAGATGCTAACGGAGGCCTGCAAGAAGTCAATGCCTAAGAGGAACTTAAACTATAGCAAAGAAAAAAAGCTGCACTGGTGGTACGTAGAACTATTTAACCTTCAGAAAGTCTGCACAGCCGTCCAGAGGAGGTACACATGATCGAAGGGCAGTGCACCCATCTGTCGAGCCTACAAAGTCATTAAAAAGAACTTCAGCGAGCGATAAAGAAGAGCCAACGAAAAGCATGGGATAACCTTCAGTGGGATGTAGATAACGATCCGTGGGGATTAGCTTACAAGATTGTGACCAAGAAGCTGACACCGAATCGCATAGTCCCAGGTCTCGACGCCACGGTTTGAGTGAACGAGATCGTGAAGGCACTCATCCCGGTAGATGTACCGAGGACTCAGGGAGAGATGAACAACGAAGATGTGAGACAGAAGGACATGTTCACGATGGATGAGCTTATCAGTGAAGCCAAGAGGCTGAAAACCGGTAAAGTGCCAATATTAGATGGGATTTCCAGCGAAATAATCTAAAAAATCCTCAAAGTGTATCCGCGATTTGGATGAGCGGGGTGACCCTGGACAGAAGGGCCGAAGACGACTTCTCGTTGAAATCTCGCCAGAAATACTTGGCTGCGACACAGCGGAAATGTTCGTGGAACGAATGACCTCACTCATAACAAGAGCTTGCAATGCCGCTATTCCACGCACAAACTCGCGAGACAGCCGACATCCGGTGTACTGGTGGACGCATAGAATAGCAGCTCTCTGGAAAGAGTGTCACGCATGTAAAGGAGCGGCAGAGCGCGCACGACACCGAGAAGGTTTCCATGACCTAATGCGGCAATATAGGGCATCTCGGAAACGACTCCGAACAGCAATCAAGTAGAGTAAACTTCGCTGCTAGAGACAACTCTGTGATGACATTAACGGGGACCCATGAGGAATGGGATAATAGATCGTCACCAGAACATTTCGAAGACCCGCAGCTAACGGGGCAATGAGCACGGAGAAAATGTAATGGGTGATTGACATACCGGACTACTCGAACATACCGACGGACGAGATCCCGCTCTTCATGGAGAGGGAAGTCAGGACGGCTGTATCCGCCATGAAAAGCGGGAAATCAACCGGACCAGACGGAATCCCGACAGAGGTGATCTAGCCTATGAATGACAGTGGAGAACGTCGCGGTGCGGACGAGCCCGGCCGCTAAGTACGCAGAGGTGACCCTGGATACAAAGTTGACCTTCGCTCTTCACCTCCGAAACGCAGCGGTCAGGGCCGCGAAGAGAGTCGCTGAACTGAGCAGACTCACGCCAACGTGCGCGGGCCAAGACATATAACGCACCGGGTGCTAATGGCGACCACGAACTCCATCCAGCCTTCCAGATCGGAGGTCTGGGCCGACGCTATGAGCAAAGAATAGTATAGAAAGTAGATAGCGGCGGTACAACACAAGGGTGCGCTGCAGATAGCGGGCTCGTATGAAACCGTGTCAGGGGCGGCGGTCTTCGTGATCGCTGGGGGTCATCCCCACAAATTCTGTCGATTAACAGTATCTCACATCCAACATATGAGTTTAATGAAACTCATAAAAACCTTTCAACGCCTACAATTCCTCACACCCCTGCCAGAAATAGTGGTAAACCACGGAGCAAAAACTCTCAGCCTACTAATTCTCAAATTGAAGGACAAAAGAGCTTTCAATTAAATTCTAATTCTAATCAAATTGAAAATCCACAGAATTCTCAATCCAATTCTACTTCTTCTAATCAAATTGGAAATCCAAAGATTTTACGGATGAATTCTAAATTCCAATCAAATTCTTATAAAATTGAAAATCCACAGAATTTTCAATCAAATTCTAATCAAATAGAAAATCAAAAGAATTTTCTATTCAATTAACAAATTGAAAATCCAAAGAATTTTCAATTCAAGGCTGACCCAGAGAGTGTTCAAACGACTACCCCCAAAAAAATAAATCCTATATATACTTCTTTTACTTATAGAATTAAAGTAAATATAAACAGGAGTGAGATCAACCTGTATCTACCAAAAAGGCAAAATAAAATTTTCAATAAAATAATTAGACAAAAAAATCAATTTCGCGTTTTTTGATCTCCCATGTACATTAAAACAATAAAACAACTACATTAATATTTAAATTCACAGCAATGCATGCACAATTTGATTCAATAAAAACAGAGTTGAGAAAAACTTTAAATGACTTTTGCTTTTATTTAGAGAGGCAACGAATAAACGATGCACATTATCGGAGAGCTTTTGACAATGTAATAACAATATAAAAGCATGTAAAAAGTATTTTGCAGGGAAAGAAATTAGAAAGCCCGGCAGCAGAGACGAGTGTATTGCAGGTGAGGCAGAGAGTCCCCCAAGGGCGCGCAATGGCAGTAAAAAGTACACTTCGCCTCGACGATTTATTACAGGAAGAGAAAGCTGAGATCGAAAGGCTTATAGAGAGTTTTAACGACATATTTTACCTAGAGGGTGAAAAATTTTCCAATACCTCTATTCTTAAACATATAATACCTTCCACTGACTAAATCCCAGTCACCACGAAATAATACAGATTGTCAACCGTGCAGAAGGAGGAAAACCAAAGGCAGGTAACCGTTCTCCTCAAGAACGGAATAATTGAGCCTTCAACCTCTTCCTGTCCTAGCCCATGTTTTATAGTACCAAAAAAGGACGACTTACAGGGGAATGAGCAATATCGTATGGTAATAGATTATCGTAAAATTAATAGCAAAACGTTAGATGACCAATATCCGCTGCCGAATATTACAGAAATTTTATACCAATTGGGCGGAGCTCAATATTTTTCAGTATTCGATCTTAAATCGGGCTACCATCAAATTGAGACACGAGGGTAGTTCAATAAGTCTTTAGAATGACCAACAGATGGCGCGCGAATCGCTCCAAATCATCTGTTTTCAGTCAGCACCACTCCCGACTAGATATATGGTGCAGTCACAGTCCACATCTTCTGAGTTTACGTGTTTTTATAACCAATTGAAAAAAAAATTGCTTGTTAAGAAAAATGGAAAAAAACGAGTTCAGAGCGGTAATTAAACATTTTCATTTAAAGGGTTTAACTCCATATGAGATAAAAAATGAATTGGACTCAGTTCATGGCACATCTGCCCCTGCCTTAGCAACGGTTTATAACTGGGTAAATGAATTTAAGCGTGGTCGTACATCAATAAGTGACGAACCACGTTCAGGAAGGCCCGTAGAAGCAACTACTCCCGAAATCATCAATAAAATCCACGATATGGTATTGAAGGATAGAAGATTAAAAGTGCGTGAGTTAGCTGAGGCCACAAGGATATCTATAGGTGCAGTTGTTTCAATTCTACATGAAAAATTAGGCATGAAAAAGCTATCGGCAAGATGGGTGCCGCGTTTGCTCTCAGCTGAGAATAAACGCAATAGAGTGGTCGCCTCTGAGGCTCTTTTGGCGCGCATAAGTCGGAATCCTGAGGAATTTTTTCGTCGATTTGTGACTGTGGATGAAACATGGATACACCACTACACTCCTGAGACAAAGGAACAATCCAAACAGTGGATTTCCACAGGCGAACCAGCTCCAAAGAAGGCAAAGATCGTAAATTCAGCTGGTAAGGTTATGGCTACAGTTTTTTGGGATGCACGTGGAATTATACTTATTGACTACTTGGAAAAGGGTAAAACAATTACTGGTGAGTATTATGCATCATTATTAGAGCAGCTGAAAGAAGAAATTAAAAAAAAACGACCACATTTGGCGAGAAAAAAAATTCTCTTTCATCACGACAACGCCCGAGTTCACACATGCTTCGTTTCAATGGCTAAAATTGAAGAACTAAAATTCGAATTGGTCAAACACCCACCGTATTCACCAGATTTAGCCCCCAGTGACTTTTTCTTATTTCCAAACTTGAAAAAATGGCTCGGTGGACAGAGATTTACGGACAACGAAGACGTCATTGCCTCTGTAAGTGCTTATTTTGAGGAACTTCCGAAAACGCACTTTTCTGAAGGATTAAAAAAACTTAAAAAGCGATAGACCAAGTATATAGAGCTCCAAGGAGATTATGTTGAAAAATAAAAAAAAAATTTACCCAAAAAAAATTGTTTTTATACTTTATTCTAAAGACTTATTGAACTACCTCGTAGATTAACAATATCGTCACAAGACGGCATTCGCAATATGCGGCGGTCTTTATCACTTTAATAGGGGAAGCTCTGTTGGTTTGCGCATATTTTACAACATTAATGGAGCATGTTCATAGATTGACTAATTTGTTTGTGCAATTGGGAAATGCAAATTTAAAATTACATCCAAAAAAGTGCGAATTTTTTAAGCCAGAAGTAACGTATTTTGGACATTTGATTACCGCGAAAATTAGTAGCAGTTAAAGAATTTCCAGTTCCGCGAATAAAAAAGAATATTAAGCAATTTTTGGGATTAGCGGGATATTACAGGCGTTTCATTCATAATTTCGCGAAGGGTGCACAGCCGATGACGCATTTGTTGAAAGACGATGGCCAATTTACCTGAATAAAAGAGATTCAGGACGCTTTTCAATTTCTGCGCGATAAATTATGCGAACATCCGATTCTCGTGTTTCCAGATATCACAAAAAACCTTAATTTGATAACCGATGCTAGCGGCGACGCAGTGGCTGGTGCGCTTATGGTGGGACACGTTTTACAAAGATGGCTTAGCCGAAGTATATGTATAGCATAAACCATTTCCGACCGTATCTCTTTAGAGAAAGAATTACGTTAGTAACGGACCACAAACCCCTAGTGTGATTACAAACACACAAAGATCCAAAATCTAGAATCACACGCTGACGATTGACGCTCGCAGAATATGACTTCGAGGTAGTATACAGGCCAGGTAAGATGAACGTAGTCGATGCGCTTTCTCGAAATCCCGTAGAAACGATTTTGTCTATGGAGGCGGTGGCAGCAGAAAGCGTCGCTGTATGTCAAACTGACCGAACGCGAACCCCCGCGGAAAAAAAACACGAACCCCGCATCGCGGCAGGGGATGGCAACTCTCGCGTGAATGGAACGGAATACAGGACAAAAATATTAAGGGGCCAAAAGACGCTGGTTCCTAGAGAAGGTAAGAAAATAGAAACACAACAGCAGGGAAATACAAAGACATTTACATCAACATTAGCATCCGTCGAAGAAAGTACTATGGATGCGGAGGAGCAACCGCCGCCATTTACCACTAGTAACAATAGACCGCAGGAGAAGGCGACTAACTCAACCCACGCTGTGCCGGAACCCTTACATGAGCGAAAGGGGGAGGAGAGAAAGAATGCGCGCGAGGGCAGCTCCGAGCCGACACTTTATGAGGTGCGTCAGATCCCTGTATTTTGTTATAACTCAGGGCGAGCCGTGCGACGAAGGGGCTATGCAATTAAAAATGCAGGGAATACTTCCACGATTAAGGACATAGAGATAGGGGTACCCAATATAGTAAAAGTTAACACTAAAACACATGTAGCTATGCCTTTGCGTGACTATGAAATTGTCGGACAAACTATAATAAGTCAGAACATTGATATTTTATGTAGCAATTTGAATAATTTATTAGTAAATATATATATACAGTCAGTAAGTATAGCAAAAACAGACCGAATCAAGAACTTAGAATGGTAATTTATTATTAATAAACTGCGAAGCCTATTTACTAATAATAATCTCAAATAAAAAGTGTATTTATGCTTAATTAAGTATCCTTTACAGGAAGCTCGGAATAGAATAATTCAGGAAGTGCATTGCTCAATAATAGGAGGACACAGGGAGGTAACAAGAATCACTTTTATTAGGAGAATCTTAAAGATGATGTGTAGGATGTTATTCGCATATGTTTAGATTGTCAGTTAAAAAAATTAGTTAGAGTCAGAACGCGATTACCTATGGTAATTACCGACTCCCCGGCAACTTGCATGGACAAATTAGCTATGGATATAGTTGGGCCAATAACATCGCGTCACTGCCAATAACATCGCGCGGAAATGAGTATATGCTAACTTTTCAAGACTTGCTATCAAAGCTCGCAATTGCTGAACCACTAGTAACCACAACTGCAATGTCAGTAGCAATCGCGCTAATAAAAAAGGTAATATGCGTGTTCGGGGCGCCGAAAGTGATACTCACTGATCAAGGTATCAATTTTCTAAGTAAATTAATGAAAAGAGTAGCAAGACGATTTCGCATTAAGCAGGTAAAAACAACGGCTTTTCACCCGTAGTCGAACGGCTCTCTAGAACGATCTCACGCGAGTCTTATGGACTGTATAAAGTTATTTGTACAGAATAGTAAAATAGATTGGGATGATTATATTGATTTAGCAATCTTTAACTTCAATTTCTCGGTGTTTGAAACTATGCTTCACACTCCGTACGAGACAGTGTTCGAAAGGATAACCCACACACCGATAAGCGGCGACTTTCGAGGGTTATATGTCGGAACTAGTGACGCATTTGAATATCATTCAATTGGCTGGAAGGGAAAATACAATTAAGGCGGAGTAGCGCTCGAAGCAATATTATGATCGCAGAGTGAATAAAAAAACAATAAAAATAGGAGACTCAGTATAGTTAGAAAAGGGACCGGAACCTCATAAATTCGGGGATGATTATACGGGGCCTCACACCGTTCTTGATATCAAGAAAAATGGGAATGTAAAACTCCAGCTTAGCAGAAACACGTCTAAAGTAGTACACGCTACTCGCTTACGCATGTCATATATTGATCCCGACAACACGCTGAATAATTAAATGTCGCACGCACTTATTTCTTTACATGAAGCATAATGCTCCACAATTTTTTTAACAATAATAAAGATGAAAGGAGCACAGTCAAAGAAAATGTTTCCTTTTTTATATACACATACGTAATTTACCGAATTGTCAGTCACACACAATTACATAATAAATTTTTAACAATTCTATTTTACTTATTATGCTTTTAGGACAGTGAATTACTTACTTTATCACTATTTTTTGTAGCACGCTAAAAATTAAGCTAGCAACATGACGCGAGTAATAATTGCCATTTCTATACATATATGTGTGAATTTTGTTACGCAATCATTTAAAGCACTGCAATTCCGCAAACTATCTACCTTTGTATTAACACATTTTTTTGTAATAACCTTACATTCTTACTAATAATTTCTGTTGCACGACTAAATGGATAAACAAATTTGTCTCTTTTTTAAATAATAACATAAATTTATATTTACAGATGAAACAGGAATTCTTCTACAGCATACCATTCACCAGAATTACTTATTCAATAAATATTTGTCTGTTCACAGCAAAATTCTGAATTTACATAATTCAGAAGCACAATCTTACCACAATCTGACAATCCTTACATCCAATTGCATCCTAAATCTTGAGCTATCCGAACATCATATCAGTATACTCCATATAAGAGTGTTAATGAAAAACAATTTTTTTAGATCATTTTAATTATCCAATAAAAGCAAATTCACTAAACATTTATTCTTTCATAACAAATGAACGATATATTCTACATTTTATTCGAAAATAAATTATTGATATATCCTTAATTTAAAAAAAATTCACAAATAGAAATATAATTTAGTAATAATAATAATAATAATAATAATAATCATAATAATGATTTTTTTTCCGAGGGTATGTCGGAAATGCCACCGAAGGCACACCCGACTGTGTCCGCATAGCCGGATAGCGTGGGACTGGTTGGGGATGCATCCGCCGTGTGCGTAATATAGGACGAAAAATAAAATAAACAATAACGCGAAAATCTACACAGCCGTTGCATCACATACAGACCCACTAAAACCTACCACCCTTTCCTCTTCTGGCGGAACTCATCCTGGTACCATTTATCATATTACCTCAGGGTGGTGCCATTCTTGTATCGTCTCGACAACCGCTGCTGCCTTGACCTGAACAAAATTTAAAAATTCATAATTTTAAATCCCCCGAGGGGACGTCAGATCTAACTCGTCTCATTTATACGCGTATTCAAACCGGCGCATTTATCTCCGTACCGAAAGGAGAAGTATCCCTGTCCCTTCCCGCGACATTCATAAAATGAGAAAAAATGAGCGTCCCCCGGTTAAAAAAGGGTTCCATTTTCTCCCTCCTCGTCCATTTCCATAGAGTCGTCCGATGTCCCTGGGTTATGTTGCGGCGTCGGAGCGTCTCCCAGCGCTTCATTCATACCTTCGTCGTTTGCCATGTATAGGTACCGTTTCTTTTGTCATAGGATCATCTCGGTTAATTTTGCCGTGGTGGCCCACTTATTCTCACCGGACAGCATATCGCCCACGATGTTCTCAGGCGTGAATTGTCCGACCTAGCCGAGAAGAGCTGTTCTTTTTTCGTTCCACTTTTCGCAGACGAACAACATGTGAAACGCATCGTCGCAATCATCGGAACAGAAGATGCAACGCGGGTTCTGAACCTTCCCCATACGATTGAGGTAGGAGCAGCAGTACCCATGGTCACTCAGGAATTGGGTCAGGTAGTCACTTCCTCCCCATGATCTCTGTTAATCCAAGGGGTCAGCTGGTCTATCAGTCTTGCTGTCCATTTACCCTTGGTTGTGGTTGTCCAGGATCGTTGCTACGTTTCCATGGTACATTCCCGTTCCTCTCTATAGAATGTTGTTATGGCCTCTCCTGTTTTCTTCCGTTCGTAGATTCGCTTGCGCTCCGTCGCGTGTAGGTCGATCCGGATGATTCCTGCAATGACGAGCACTACGGGTCCCGGGACCGTGCGATAAGCGTTGGTGACTCTGAGAGCTCCTCTACGCTGAATGGAAGTGAGTCGAATCGGGTATGAGTCCTTCTCCATTGCATCGGCCCATATTTCAGAACCGTACAATAAGATGGATGTAATGACTGACATGAGGAGTCGACGCTTGCTCGCCTTCGGTCCACTTGTGTTCGCCATCAAACGGTACAACTGTGCCGTCTTTTTCGCTGCTTTATCCGCTGCATACACTAGGTGACGAAAGAAAGTTAGCTTAGTGTCTAGTTTGAGTAACAGATACATAGCCTTCCTCCTTGTCGAAACCTCCGCATCTCCCACATACATGGGGAAGATGGTCTCAATCCGTTTGCCAGTGAAGGGCACGATCTCTTTTTTAGCGGCTGCTAAGTCGAAACCGTGTTCCCCCATGCAGCGCGAGATCCTGCGAATCGCCTGTTTGAAGGTATTTCGTCCGATTACCAGAAAGCAGCGCGTTTTCCATGTCGCGATACCTTGCGCGGCATGGATGCGTTGCAGGCTCGGTGAATGAGACCCATAGTTTCACTCACGAGGGCCTCCGCTCCGTCCCTGTCTTCGGTGGCGTTCGTCATCTGTAAATTCCCCTGTACTTCGAGGAGTACCGTGACTAGTTTATAGGTGTTCAGCCTGGCCAGATTCCATCGGGGTGGCTTGGTCGCGACTATTTGCGATTGGGATTTATCACGCAGCTGAAACGTGATGTATTGATGGTCGCTCTGGTTGAAGTCCTCCATTAAATCATAATAATGATAATGATAATGATAATGATAATTATAACGATAACGATAATGACAACGACAACGACAATGACAACGACAACAATAATAATAATAATAATAACAATAATTAAAATAAAGATACTACGAATAAAACATAAAAAGTAGGAGGGATTCTAAATGTCAAAAGATGTGGCAGTGTAAGTGATATTTAGGAACAGAAAGCCATGTGCTAAAGTCAAACGTAAAAGCGAGGACCGTCATTGTTATCAAATACGATCTGTACAAACAGACGATGAAATATAAAATATAAGTACATTCTTGAACGAATCATTTAAGTAATGAAGCAATATACAAAAATATAAAATAAATACTGTAAACCACGTGAAACTTTAATTGAAATTGTAAAAAATTTCAGAATACTGAAACTCACGAAATAATCGAATTCCAGGTTTTCTAAAAAACTTATAAAACCCATATAGGCACTAACATGTTAATTTACAAAAAATTCATATTTTTAACTTAAGGAAGGGGGTGAGAGGGGGTAATGTTAATTCGGTGAAAAAGCATATTTTTAAGAATTTAAATTGTCCGCAAAGATTTGCTGCCAATGGCTTATTTATTCATATTTTGCATTGAAAATTTCAGAAAATATAGTTCAAATGTTGTTTTATTATATTAAAATTAATTAAATAAATTTGCATAAACGGTAGCGTAGAGAAAAATTCTTAAATATATGCTTTTTCACCGAATTAACATACCCCTCCCCCCGCCCCCCCCCCTTACTCAGAAACCGCAGATTCTCTTATTGAAATTTTTTCAATATTTCCAATAAATAGAATTTTACGCACGTTAGGACAGTTTATTACCAGAATCATTGATAATTTTGAAATCATAATAGTGTAGACAGAAAACTATTGGACTGCACACCTTATCAAAAGTTACAAATACAGCTTCATTGCAAAGTTAGTAACGAATAAAGTTAGTCAATACATCCTCTACTTAACGTGACATAATGTTACTCATATGTTATTAATACAATACTTCAGGATCTTTTTTCGCACTGAGAAGGTGCAAGTATGCAGAATTAGTAAATCAGTTCTTATGCTTTTAGTTGTGAGAAGCACAGTTGTATCAATAGCTATCCTGTACCATGAACTTCGCAAAAGATGGATAGATAGATAGATAGATATACTTTTTATTCATCAGAAGACAAAATCTTACAATTTCATGTACATGTAGTTATAATTATAATTAAAAATATCAGTCGATTTAATATAATTGTTATCTTAACTTTCACTTATTGCATATTTCTTATTAAAATAATAATTCACTTTATCAGTTCGTCAGTTTATAAAATTTAAATGTAATGAACTAGTCACAGTCAAATATCACAGAAAACGCTTCGTCAAAATAAATAATAATACATAGAATAAAAAATAAATACAATAGAGATAACATATAAATATAAAAGAATACATACACATACTTTGCTAAATCTTTGCGTATACTATCACGTCTAAATTTAAAACACACTCATTCATAACACTTTAACAATCACGCTAATAAATACACTCACACCTAATTAACACTAAACATATTTAATAAATAAATAAATAAATTAATAAATAAATACGTTGAATAAATAAATAAACAAGATAAATAATTAAATTAAATAAATAAATAAATAAATTAAATAAATAAATAAATAAATTAAATAAATAAATAAATAAGTTTTAATAAATAAATAAATTAAATAAATAAATAATTCAAATAAATAAAAAGCCTAAATAAATATTCGACTCATTTTTTATTTCTGAACATACTCTTCACCATGTAATTGCTTAAGGTGCCTGCTAAACGCCGTTTTAAATTTACAAAAAGATGGCAGGCACCTCACACTGCTCGGGAGCGAATTCCAGAGGTGCGCACCTTGCACTCTGAATGAGAAAAGGCCCTTATTGGTGCGCGACCCCGGAACCGAGAGCTCTTTCATACCACCCCTACTTGAAGTCCTGGCCTGGTCTTTTTCAAAGAGGGCAGTAAGATACGGTGGCTGCCGCATGACAACCGCTTTGTAAAGCAGCAGCCCCATAAAATACTCCCTCCTCACCTTCAAATCTAACCAGTCCAGTTTTTTCCTGTAGGCGGTGATATGCTCATCCCGCCTAACACCACATATGTATCTCACACATGCATTCTGTAGACGTTGTAGTCGTGTCTGGAGCTTCCCTCACACATCAAGAAGAACCACTGAGCAATAATCTAAGTGAGGTAGTACCAGTGCACATGCCAGCTGCTTCCTCAGTATCTCTGTGGTGCTTGAACGGAAAAGTTTTAAGCTATACAGAGCCCTATTTACCTTTCTACTGACCGCATTTAGTTGCGGCTTCCATGTCAACCCTCCGTCCATCACCACGCCGAGGTTGGTGACTGTATCGACAAAGGGAACGTGTACGCCGGTCTGTATCTCAATGCCTTGCAAGTCAAGGTTCTGAACCTGTTTGATGTTGTGATCAGATCTAAAAATGATCGCCTTTGTCTTGCCGACATTGAGGCGCAGGCCAGCTGACGTTGCCCAGTTCGACACTGCTTGTGCTACAGCCGACATGCGACCGATACCATCACGAAGACCTTTCAGGGTCACTTGTGTGTAGGTTTGCAAGTCGTCAGCGTAAAGTATGTGTTCGACACCATCTAAGTCGAGTGCGTCTTGTAAGTCGTTTATGTACAGGCTGAAAAGCAGGGGTCCCAGGACTGAGCCCTGTGGAACGCCGAGATTGGTGGTTAGCCAACCTGAATCCCCGTTTGTGATTGTGACGACTTTCTGTCGTCTCCCCATGATATATGACTTAAGCCACAGGAGAACACTCCTGGAGAATCCCATGCGCATCAGCTTACGCAGCAGTTTAGTGTGTGAGATGGTGTCGAATGCTTTGCTAAAATCAATCATTAACAAAATAGTCAATAGTTTTTTGTTGTTGTTAATGCCTGATCTTATGTCCTCCGTCAGTTTCAGTAGTGCTGTCTGTGTACTGTGATTCTGTCGAAAACCAGTCTGCATCGGGTCCAAAGTATTATTTTCTCGTAAGAAGTCAGTTATTTGGTCGTGTACGATTTTTTCAAGGACCTTAGAAAGGAAACTCAGTAGGGCAATTGGTCGGAAATCTGACACCGTAGATGGGACAGGCTTCTTCTTCAAAGGCACCAACTGAGCTCCCTTCCAAGCTCCCGGAAAAATGCCACTGGACAGAGAGGAGTTAAAGATCTTAACAATATGATCTCCCACAAACGGAAGAGCCTTAGCCACTATACTTTGGGGAATGTCGTCTTCCCCTCTGGCTTGTGATGAGAAGTGGGCAACAACCAGAACCACGTCCGAGAAGCTGACTTCTCGGAAAACAAAACCGTCATCACTGGCAGTGGTCAGGACGTTGTCAAGTTCTTCATCACCCTCATTTTGGGAGATCGACACCCCTGCAAAGTGGGCATTGAGCTCTTCCGGTGAGAAACCATGAAGCTCCTCTCTTGTCTTTGGCAGAAGGCCCAGAGCCTTGAGCTCTTTCCAGATATCTTTCTTATTATTAATCGGTGGAGTGAATTATAAGAAAAAAATCAGAAAACAGCACTCACTGACCTCTGACAATTCGTCCTCCAACCATATCATCGAAGATGACTGTCTACTGATAAAAGGACCATAAAATGGAGAAGAAATTAATTACTACACGATGAGAAGCAACAGCTGACATTCGATTCAGTTCCCTGCGCTGATCTTCTGCATAAAAACAATTGCAATAAAAATATTATAATAATAAAATTGTAACCCTTAACTCTAAACCCAAAGAACCCAAGCTGACCAATTTACAATAATAAACATTTAAATAAATTTAAGTATATAAATACATAGATAATAATAAATAATAATATGTAATATACAGGTATATTTAAAGCTTTTTAGTGAAGTGAAATGCACTGAATTAAGAGTTTATGGTTAACAATTTAATTATTTAAATTTGTTCACACCAAATTGCTCAGTTTGGGTTATTTGGGTTTAAAGTTTAGGGCTTACGACTTTATTATTATAACGTTTTTATTGCAAAATGCTCAGCTCGGCGTAGTTGGGTTTAGGGTTTACGATTTTATTATGAAAATTGTTGATTACTCGGCTTGGGTTAATTGGATTTAGGGTTTAGGGTTTAAGGTTAATAATTTTATTATTTAAATTTGTTTACTGCAAATTGCTCAACTTAGGTTATTTGGGTTTAGAGTTTAGGGCTTACGATTTTATTATTATAATGTTTTTATTGCAAAATTGTGTAATTGCAAATTTCTCGGCTTGGGTTAATTGGGTTTAGAATTTGAAATTAAACATTCTATTTTCTAAATCTATTTACTGCGCATTGCTCAGCTTGGGTTTAGAGTTCAGGGCTTACGATTTTCTTATTAAAATTATTTATTTGCAAAATGCTCAGCTTGGAGTAGTTGGGTTTAGGGTTTACGGCTTATGATTAAATTATTAAAATTTTAATTGTAAAATGCTCAGTTCGGGATAGTTGGGTTTAGGGTTTACGATTTCATAATGAAAATGGTTTAATTGCAAATTTCTCAGCTTGGGTTAATTGCATTTAGGGTTTAAGGTCAAGGTTAAACATTCTATTATTTAAATATGTTTACTGCACATTGGTCTGCTTGGGTTATTTGGGTTTAGAGTTTAGGGTTTACGCTTTTATTATTAAAATTATTTATTTGCAAAATGCCTGTCTCGGGGTAGTTAGGTTTAGGGTTTAGGATTTAGAATTTATGGTTTATATGTTTAATTATTAAATTTTTTTAATTGCAAAGTACTTAGCTTGAGGTAGTTGGGTTTAGGGTGTAAGGATAACGATTTTATTATGAAAATTGTTTAATTACAAATTTTACAGCTTGGGTTAATTGGGTTTGGGGTTTAAGGGGGTAGACCAGTTTCTCACTTTCGAAAAAACGATTTTTTTACATATTTCGATAATATATTGTCCTAAGAATAATTTTCTAAAGTTATACATCAGAATCATAAATAGTTTTGAAATTGGAGCATATAAAGCGCGGCTGATCCTCGACGCTCGGAGACGGGGTGGAGCGCCGAGCAGCTGTGTGCTCATTGTTGTGTTCTATCATCAATATACCGACTTTGGATTATAAAGGTGGGCCAGGCAGTTCCCCGAACAATAAATGCAAGCTATAAAATCGGCCGAAACCATTGTAAGAAGACGCAGGTAGAGAAAGACCTTTGAATGCCGGCGCGCGTGAAACAGTCGTTTCAGCTTACTTTGAGCACTGTTATAGAGCACATCTAACTTTGAAAAGTTGTAAAATGAGTGCTAGTACGTCGTATGAAGTCAAGAAAGGCACGAAAGAAAATCCGGTGCGCAGATTTACAAGCAAGAAAATTCTGTGGAAATCAGTACACCTAGGAGGAATCGACCGAGTATACCAGTACGACTGCCGAATAATTAGCACATAACAAAGACGACGAAATTATCGTGAAAAACACTCAAGGGTATAGGATCCTTGAATTTTTTTCCGGTTTTACTGCAATTAGCAATTTAGTAACTTGTAAGAATTGTAAAACGGGTATTAAATTTAATGGATCAAGTCCGGCAGGCTTAGGATTCAATATAGCTTTGACGTGTCGGTGTGGTATCTCGTATATCGCATCTGACCCTCAAATTGAAAAAGCCTACGAAATTAATTGACGTATAGTGCTTGTGTGACATCGTACGTTTATTTACATATATAGATATAGATAAAATCTAAAAACATAGAAAATAAAAAAAAAACTTTAAAGCATCGTTTTATACTGTAGCCAGTGTGAATATAGCTTCTTCTAAGCAGACGTACTGCACAGCAAGGGTACGGCTGGCAAGAGCCGTTAGACGCGCACATGTGCGTTTGTTCTCCCTCTACCCTATCTGAGAGATGACAGAAGCATCGACTATATGCAGCCTTTGTCGAGCGGAAAAATACAGGCGGAAATATTATTTTGAAAACAGATAGCGTAGCATATAAGATAATAACTTTTTACATTTTTAACATCGTAATATAGTTTTATAATTCAAATAAAAATGTTGTGCGAAAGAATCACGTCGATAGCTTAATTCTAAATGTAGTCTTAAATATTCTGTTGTAATAATAATATTTACATATAAGATGATAATTTGAAGTACTTAAATATGAATGTTTATTCACTAATTACAGTTAACATTATAGTCATTTTTATTGCAACCTTTTGTTATACACACTTTCAATTTAAGTAAACATAAATTAATATTAACTATACCTTCATTACGTATTCTCATTATTATTGCCGTTTAATCTTATACTATTTTAAACATATGTACACTTTAATTAATTACTATAATTATAATATTAGTTTTAACAAAAATAATAACTATATATATATATATAGAAAGTAAATTTTTGCACAATACTATCTTTAATGGTTTTTTATGAAATAACTACTATATTTTAAGATTATTTAGTAAATAAAAATATAATAAACATTAATATTTTAGGTTAAATATTAAGGAAATCAAATGTAAAATGCGAAAGATAGAGAAGGAGCAAGAGAGCAAGCGAGTGAGAAGATCTCCCTTATCTCTCTAAGAAAAAGCTCATCTCATCGAAAAAAGGCCCGAGCGCCAAAGTCTAGCTGCGCGCGCTTCTTTAGCGACGCCCTCTGAAGACCTATTCACCCATAACCCTTCTTCTTCTTTCTCTGTCTTAAGCATTAGCCTAATAAGAGGAAAAGCGCGTGGGAGGAGAAAAAGGAGGAAACGTTCTTCGCTATTCGTCCTCGCTCACCCTCACCCCGTTCGCTCGACCCTTTAGCATAGGCGAAATACGGCGGAAAACTGTTTAAAAGACACCGGTCCACGGGATCTCACCAGCATTAGCTCACCCGACCCCGGGCAAGCTACATGGCTCACGAGCATTCGCCACAAGCATCTCCGGAGCACTATCTGCTCTAGTACAGCTTTGCGTTTGACTCTCACTTGCTTAAGAAACTCTCGACCACTTACACTGGCTGAGTACAGCTAGGCTCGTGATACAGGACAATCTCTCAATTCGCCACAAGCACCTCCGGAACACTATATGTTCTAGTACAGCTTAAGCTTACGTCAGACTACTAGTAAAAAGACTTAGCTTGTCCGAGCAACTCTCGATCACTTACACTGACTGAGTACAGCAAGGCCGGCTACAAATCTTTGTAGAAAAGTTGTAGACAAATCTTCCAAATACGTATTTCAATATCAGGGTAGAGAGTTTTAGTCGAAGAACCACGCATATTATATATTCATTCAAATATTTCGGGTAAAATAGCTTAAAGCTAAACGCCAAAGATTAAAAAATCGAATCATTCAAAAAACGATTTGTCTTACAATAAAGAAATCATCAAATAACCAAAAAGTAATTATATTTAATTCATATTGTATCGTTTAGTTAAAGGCTATTTCATGTATACAATTAAAAAAACAAATTATTTGAATAAACAAAAAATTATAAAATAAAATATTCTCAATTATTATAAACCTAAATAAAACGCATACATACACATATATACATACATATATATAATAAACACACCTCGTCCCTACTATCTAGGAGTGCACAGCATTAGTTAAATATATAAAAACATACATACATATATATAATAAACACACCTCGTCCCTACTATCTAGGAGCGTACAGTGTTTATTATAATATTAACGTATTAACAAATGCACCTCGTCCCTACTATCAAGGAGCGTACAGCATTAGTTAAATACATACATAAAAATATAATAAATACACCTCGTCCCTACTATCTAGGAGCGTACAGTGGTTATTATATTAAAATATTAACAAATGCACCTCATTCCTACTATCTAGGAGTGTACAACATTAGTTAAACATATAAACACATGCATATACACAAAATACTTTCTAATAACATTTGAACTTCATTTACTAATCTGTTCCCATTAAAATATAATAGTCCAGAACCCTTGTAAGCTCAACTATATGACACATGTATACTAAGACTGGGAGGAGTTCAAGACAATACGGGCTTATATACGTACGATCACCTTAAGAACCTTGGCTAGTGTGCGAAAGCATAGGCCTAAAAATAAAGGCGCGTTATAAAGCTTAATAGCTTTGTTCTAATGTAGTGATTTGGACGTTACGCTTGTATTGCGACTTCTAGGAATTGGAAGATTAAATCTGTTTTGTGGCCTGATGGATTTGGCAAAAGCATTTTATCCGGATACTTTTGAAGGATGCTACAAAAATGTTTGGACAGTTGCCGAAGCGATGTATCAGAATTCCGTAAAAATGGCTGCAGCGCAAGAAAAAGAAAAAACGCTTGAAAAAGAAGGACCGGATACGAATATAACAGTTTCGGGAGAAGGTACGTGGAAGAAACGAGGACATACTTCGAAATTTGGCGTGATGACTCTCGCCAGAAAATACAGTAAGAAGATACTCGATACGGCAGTGAAATCATGTTATTGTAAAGCGTATAAGACCTGGACAAAAAAACCAAGAAAAAGATCCAGAAGGTTATGAAGAATGGCTCTCAAATAATAATGATTGCCAAGATAATCACGATGGATCAGCTGCAAAATTGAAAGTCAACGACGAAAAAGAAATCTTTGCTCGCTCGCTCGAAAAATACTCAACATAACAACGAAAGCTATAATGGCTTGCTGTGGAATTTTGCTTCAAAACACCTCCAAAGTGGTCTAAAAACTATTGAATAGGCCAATTTCTATGGGTGTAATTATTGGCTCAGCTGCATGGGAACCTGCCCAGATGCGCGACATGAAGCGTATAGAGCTAGCTGAGAAACAGCACGACGAAACTACAAAGGAGTCTCGGACAGCTAGTAGGAAAGCTAAAGCTGAGCAACAATCATTTTATGAGCAAGAGGAAGGCGAATTGTATGGCCCTGGAATAGCAGAATAACTGTAAGCATTGAAAATTTAATTTTATAAAGTAAAAATCAGTAGTCAAAGCTTTAAACGCGTTTTTCTCAAAACTGCATTTTTAATAACGGCTGCAGTTCTAGCTCGAAAGTTAATTAACTGATCAACTTGCAATTTTGGGACAGTGTTGGAGACATATTTTGCATCGAATGAACCACTATCTTTTTGATATTTAAAAAAATGCAAATTTGCCATGCAAAAAACGCGCGTTTTTTTAAGCGAAAAAGATTTTTTTTTTCAAAACGCTACCATTTTGCCAATTTTCAATATTTTCATAAGAAGGTGGTTCATTCGATGGAGAATCTTATCTAGTTTAATAGAGAATTACGGTTTTTTTTATTTCAGGCATCCTGACGTGACCTACAGCTGCAGCTGGTTTACAACTTTTTTCTGAAGACCTCCATGGCGCAGCCTGTAACTCGGCTGCAGATCAATATTTTTACTTGAAATTGTGTACACAGTTAGTTCAAAAGGTGTTAAATATATTCACAACACGTCAAACCATTTCACTTAGAAGTTTTTTTTTTAATTTCGAAAAAATGCTCGATTTTAGACCCGAGAAACTGGTCTAGCCCCTTAAGGTTTAAGATTAACTATTCTATTATTTATAAATTTGTCTACTGCACATTGCTCAGCATGGGTTATTTGGGATTAAATTTAAGGGCTTATGATTTTATTATTAAAATTATTTATTTGCAAAAGGCTCAGCTCGGGGTAGCTGGGTTTGGAGATTTGAGTTTAGAACGTATGGTTTAATTATAAAAAAATTTTAATTGCAATATACTCCGCTTGGGGTTTTTGGATTAGGGTTTAGGTTTATGATTTTATTATGAGAATTTTGATTGTAAATTACTCAGCTTCGGTTTATAGTTTACGGTTAACAATTCTATATTTGGGTTAGGGTTTACGATTTTATTATGAAAACTTTTTAATACAAAATGCTCTGGTCGGGGTAGTTGAGTTTAAGGTTTTGGGCTTAATATTTTATAATTATATTTACAGTTATAGTGCACTCTAAACCTAAAAGAATAAAAATTGACGTTAGGAAGAATAAAAGTAGCATTTTATTATTTTAGAAAAGTATAAAAGTGTGATTTTATTCTTTAGAGAATTTGACAATGACTTTAAAAAATTAAATTAAACAATTTATTCTTTTATGAAGAATAAAGTCAATAAATTATTCTTTATAAAAGAATAAAATACCGCCCCGCTTTTTTTAAAGAATAAATAACGGATTTTATTCTTTACGAAAAGAATAAACAGAAGATATTATTCTTTATTTAAGATATATATATATATATATATATATATATATATATATATATATATATATATATATATATATATATATATATATATATATATATATATATATATATATATATATATATATACAGGAATACCAATTATGTAGTTCTACTGCTGTACTAACCATCAAATCCTTAGAGATTATTTTTAACCTAAAACAATATGACACTCGCTGATCACCTCGGTCGGCGTAATTCCACCATAAAGTCGTATCTAAAACACTAAGAGACCCAGATACTTAAAATTTAGTGTCATAATTTATTAGGCCTAAAGAAGAAGAAAAAAATACTTCCAAAGTCTTAGATAATCTTTTTTCCATTTTGTAAAAAAAAAACTTATTCACAAAACGACACATAGGTATCTATATGTGAAATTATACTATTACTTTACTTATACTATTACTATTACTTTTTTACTCACTATTTTACAGCGAGAAAAAAATGCTGACCTACTCATCCTCAGTGAACAATACCCAAAAGCGGACCGATTAAACTATTATTCGTGCAACACGAAAACTGCAGTAATTTGGGTGGCGAGCCCTGCGAAAACTCCAGTAGAAGTCCAAAGCACCGAAGACGGTTACGTATGGATGATAACTGGTGGGATTACTTATTTCAGCTGCTATCTTACTCCAAACGAACGACGGACTTTCTTTAGAAATAAGCTCACACAACTGGAAGATATGTTACGGGGCACACTAGGTCCCATTATAGTAGCCGGAGATCAGAACGCCAAGGCTATCGAATAGGGTATGCCAGAAAAGGATAACAAAGGTAGGCAAATAATGGCAATGGCCCTCAGTTTCGGGCTCACAGTGCTGAACAGGGGTTCCACGTCCATTTTCAGGAGACCGGAATACTCCGAGACCATTGTCGATGGCATCCTGGCGACAGATGACTTAGCATCCAGAATAAGAGAGTGGAAGTATTGGAGGATTATACGGTGAGCGACCACCAGTATATATCCTTCGAGGTGCACGATAGAAGGAGACAGACGCCAAGACCCACATAGGATGAACAGCTACGGTGGAACATATCGAAATTCAATAAGAATGCATTCACTTTGATTGTATGCACTGGAAACGAAAGCGTAGCTCTGTATCATTCGGACTAGATATTCGGGAACCTTAAATCGTTCTTTTAGTGTGTCATATACTTCCACTCTCTTATTCTGGATGCTAAGTCATCTGTCGCCAGGATGCCATCGACAATGGTCTCGGAGTATTCCGGTCTCCTGAAAATGGACGTGGAACCCCTGTTCAGCACTGTGAGCCCGAAACTGAGGGCCATTGCCATTATTTGCCTACCTTTGCTATCCTTTTCTGGCATACCCTATTCGATAGCCTTGGCGTTCTGATCTCCGGCTACTATAATGGGACCTAGTGTGCCCCGTAACATATCTTCCAGTTGTGTGAGCTTATTTCTAAAGAAAGTCCGTCGTTCGTTTGGAGTAAGATAGCAGCTGAAATAAGTAATCCCACCAGTTATCATCCATACGTAACCGTCTTCGGTGCTTTGGACTTCTACTGGAGTTTTCCCAGGGTTCGCCACCCAAATTACTGCAGTTTTCGTGGTGCTCGAATAATAGTTTAATCTGTCCGCTTTTGGGTATTGTTCACTGAGGATGAGTAGGTCAGCATTTTTGTTTCGCTGTAGTTGTGTCAGTACTCCATTTGCCAACTGGCTCCTGTGCATGTTGCCCTGCAGTATCTTAGTCATTTTGGGGCTGCCGTTTCTTCTTTTCTAGTGCCTGCCGAAACACAACGCATTTTGAGAATACATTAGGAATACATTCTATATATATAAAACTATTAATTTCTGTAAGAAAAATAAAAATAAAATAAAAAGTTATTTTAAAATAAATACAATTTTAGTGCTAGGTTACTAGCTCTGATATGCTTGACGTGCACGTACAAATTCTACTGTAAACTCTTTTAGAAATAAAATTACAATCTAAAACCTTGGAAATATATTGTCTACATAAAAAAACATTATTTCTGTGAAAAAAGAAAAAACGATTTTTACAAGGAGTGCTCTTCTTAATAAAATTTTAGCGTTTCTACCTCTTTTTGACATTGTAAAAAATAAAAAAATCGTTTATATAAATAGTTTTATTAATTCTGGCTTTTACAGTGATACACAATGTAATATAAAATGTGACAATTTATGTACCATATATAGTACATGTACCAATCAATCTGTTGATATTTGGTTTAACTCTATCTCCAGAAATTTCTTTTTATGGAATTATAACAAATTATGACGTTAGACAAAAGTGTAATATATTGTCACGAAATGACGCGATAGCGCAAATGAAGATGATAAGGAGATGGAATTCGCGGTGGTAGCAACGGCTGAGTGCCGAGAGCGTATGCTTCCGGATATAGAGGTTCACAATTTGCGACCAAGTCTATTCAGTTTTTCTTTTTTGTAACAAAATATTAACAATTATTATTTTACCGAGGTAAACGATAATTTTGTACTTAATGAAAGAAATTTCCCGGAGGGCATAGAAGTATTTAAAAAAGTACTTAGAAATGACATTTTTCTGATTTATTTTAAATCAGCCAATCGAAAGGTTTCAAATTTTATGGTAAGATGCTCCAAATATATCTAGAAATCAGTAGGAACAACAAAATTGAAGGTGGAAATACTTTTTATTTAAAGTTTTTTCTTGAACACCATGAGTTATTTCATTCGGTAATCGATGCCTGGAATAAGATAACAATTATTTATGAAACCCTTTATGAGACAAAAATAGATTAAAGATATCCATGGTGTTTACAATTCGAATCTGTATCTGAAGAGCGTTAATCTCCGTATACATTTTTTCAGATATATGCTGCTGCCCAAAGTTAAAAAAGGTATTCATGTTCGAATAAACATACTCTAACTACGTACTAGAGATTACAAAAGAATTTATAGCATAAATACACAAATTTACGTTTTTGTAAAGAATCACCCATATATATGTACATATCATGTGCATACAGCTCTATTCTCACACTGTCTTTCTTCGTGTACTTATCTTAAGTTTATTCAAACTTTACAAAGAGCTTTTGTCTTTACAATACTAAAAAGGGAGTTTACATTTAATACAAAATCTAAGTCTTTAAAGCTTTGCTTCAAATATATAAGTGTGCATATCATATGAGTGTAAGTGTAGAACAATACTTTTGTCATTTTAATTATGCTACATCATCTAATCTTCTTATTTTACTTCTAGAGCCTCTGGGTTTTCCTTCAATTTATGATCTGTAAAATAGTAAGATGACAAAATTAATTAGTACATATTTATAAATTTTATTGTGTATATATATATATAACCATCTTTGTAAATAATTCTTAAGGTTAATTCTATTTAAAAGCTAATAATTTAATTTCTTAAGGCTATGTGTACATCTAAAGAAAGTGATTTAGTCAAACTATCAGCTATCGTTGTATTTAAGGCGAGTCTATAGTCAGAACCTACAAGAACGGCATTTTTGATCTAAAATCACATATTCAAAAAAGTGAATGCTCCAAATTTCTGGTTTTTGTCTTAGAAATATGAACAGAAATGTTTCAGAAGTCTACAAAAAAACGGTATGCACATGGAACAACAATTTAGAAAAAAAATTAAAATTTTGATAAAGCAAATTTCATTCCATACACATACAGTTTTATGTAGACTTCTAGAACATTTTTCTCATTTTTTTAAGATAAAAACAAGAAATTTGGAGCTTTAACTTATAATGAAAACACCACCGTGGGTATTCGTAATTTAAATACTCGGCATTACCGCGCCAAGGCAGCAGCAGGACTGCAGGCGAGAGGAGTCGAGCCTTAACGAGCCAAGCCGAGGGTAGCCGCGGCGCGGGTGTAGCTGGGAAAAAAGGACAGATTATTCGAGGCTGTCCTCCCGTACGCCAGGCTTTCGCGAGCATACCGCAACCATGTGTACGAGTGTGTGTAGCGTGTGCAGAGTGCTGGAGCGCAGGTGGGTGTGTTTCCGCGCTCTAAACGTAGCCTCAGCGACGTCATCTCCGTGCGCACAGCGAGCCTGCCTATCGAGTTCGTGAAAGAGTGTGTGTGTATGTGAAAGAGAGAGAGAGAGAGAGAGAGAGAGAGAGAGAGAGAGAGAGAGAGAGAGAGAGAGAGAGAGAGAGAGAGAGAGGGAGAGCTAAATAGCCAGCATGCCGAGATGGCAACAGCATCGGTCTCGCAGGAGTGCATCTCGATTTGTTCAGTGGCTTCCGATTGAGTAAAAGGCGAAGCCCAGGTAATTATATAGCTGCGTTGACGAGAAGCCCCGGCCAGGCTGACGTTCTTTTGCACTCGCGCTTCCACTTTATCTCGGTACGTGCGCGGTCCGGGGGAATCGCGCCCCCACTTATCTATAATTATCTTACATTAAAATATATGTTTTAATATTGTATATCTTCGTGTGATTATTTGTTTGGGACATCGTTTTCCTCCCCGCTCACCGCCGCTATCGCGGTTTTTCACGTGCTTCAGCAGTCGGTACTAAAGCAAGTAGAAAACCTACATTAATCGGTGAGTGAGAATCGTGCTGTACGTTCTCTTGGTGCGAGTACGCGCGCTGAAGCAGCCGCTGAAGAAAGGGGAATATATTATAAGACGAATTAATATATTCCATCACCTCCTCTCCCAACTTCACAGTTATAAACTGTTTTGAATTTCAGTCAAAAGGATTTTTTAGATGTGATTTATGTTTCAACTGTAGACCCATCTTAAGGGGATAGATACACCTTTAAATCTAAAATTTACCGTTAATACATTTCAATATAAATATAAGTCACTCATATCTTATTACCTATTTCTTTGGTATATTTGAATATTTCTTTAAACATAACTGTTGTGACCGAATCGCTTTTATTTAACACGAGAGCGAGCCCGAATTATTAATAATCATGGTTGTAGCGATATTCGATTCGCTGCGCACTTAGAACGTGCGATATTTAAGCGCGGCCACGTAGGAAGGGTAACTGAGAATAGGAGACTTAATAACTTATTGTAGACTTGGTTAACAATAACAATTTGAGCTTTTATTGCTCCGTCTCTTCTTACATTAAAATCTTTCTTCCACTTTCGCTGTAACTTCGTGAGGATGTGTATGTGTGTGTGTGTAACTGGTCGGTTTGTAACACGCGGTCGCGTAGTGCTGTAAAGTCGCGACGAGCGTGCTGGTGTAATCAACTGGGAGTCAAGGCTGGAACAGAGGCCGAGTAGCCCGCGATAATCGCTTTTGTTCTGAGCGGTCCTCGCGGGTCAAAAGGTGGAAGAAAGCATACGCACCCGCGCCCCCGCGCGCTCTCCTTAAGTCAATAGCTTGCACGGGGAGGCGGGGAGCAATGCTTTCTCTGTATAGAGGGTGAGGGGCATGCAGGGGCTTACCGCGTCCCGAACAATAACTGAATTTTCTTTTTCTTTTAAGGTTGTTAGGTTCCTTTGATCGGCCGTAATGAAAACCTGAATATTTCTTGATTTATCGCAAGGTTTTGAAAGCCAATAAGATCGAATTGGATTTTTTAATGTTTTACTGTACTTATAATATATATAAATTATGTAACTAATGTGGGGATTTGAAAATAAAAACCATTGACCGAAGTAATAGTTTACTTAAGCCAAATTTCTTCGAATGTTTAAAATTTTATTATGAAATATGGATTAAATAGAACTTTGGCCGTTAAATTTTTTTTTTAATTAAAAATAAAATTTTGTTACTCGTATTTTCTTATAAAATATTCAAATATATCGAAAAAATTAGGTAATATAAGATGATGTCACTCATTGTTACATTAAAATGTATTAACAATCAATTTAAAATTTAAATGTGTATCTATCCCGTTAATGGAAATCAATTAAACTCTTTAGGGATATAAGGGTGTAGTTCACTAAACGTGCAAAGTTTAATTCTAACCTCAGATTGGACAACCGTTACCCAAACATCCGAAGGTATCTTAAGAAGTATCGAAAACCCTGTTTTTTCAATTTTAACGTTGTGGTACGGAAGATAGTTATAATACCTTTTCGTTTTAATGCATTATATATCGTAAAAATGTCTATTCTAACCCCAGATTTAAAGTCAGATACCTTAAAAACTTAAAAGTACCTCAAGAAGTATCGAAAACTCCGATTTTCCAATTTTAATGTTCCTCATATAGTTATAAAATATTATAAGTTTGTTGCATTACATGTCGTAAAATTGTCAATTCTAACCTCAGATTTGACAACCACTAACCAATCACTCGAATGTACATTAAACAGAATCAAAAAAAAATTTTCTCTACGTTAAGGATATGTAATGCAAGATAATTATAATATGTTTTGGTTATAATGCATTATTTATCGTGAAATGTCTATTCTGACCCCAGATTCAAAATTAGTGAACCCAAATACTTAAAAGTACCTCAAGAAGTATCGAAAACCCTTCATTTCTAATTTTAAGGTTGTGTTCCGCTAGTTATAAAATATTATGGATTTGTTGCATTACATATAGTAAAATTGTCAATTCTAACCTCAGATTTGATAACCACTACCCAATCACCGGAAGGTACCTTAAACAGAACCGAAAACCTGTTTTTCTACATTAAGGTTTGGGGATGTAAAATGCTACAAGAATATAGTTAAGCAGCACCTATAAATAAAAGCAGGACATGTAAATTAAGGCAGGTTTGCGGTGGATTTGCCCTATTTATTCAATAATTTTTATTTCATACAAAAAATAATCTTTCTTGTTCAAACTTTTTACATATTAAAATACACATTTTGAAGATATAAAAAATTTCTTTTTTTTTTGACGGATTTTTCTTCACAAAATGGCCGCCTCAAAATTGTTCTTTTGTTTGACTGTCGACACGATATCTCACCAACGGATCATCTGAAATCAAAAAACTAAAAAGATTCTTAAAACTTATAGATTTGACTATTGCATAGTCTAGAATATTTCATTTTTACGGGAAAAAAACAAAATGGCGGACTTTTGAATTTTTTGGCTCTTTTTTTGCAACATAAATTGTTTATAACTTTTTGAAAAATTTATTGATCGTTATAATCCTAGATCATACAAAAAGAACATATGTCTGGAGTAAGCTGTTCAAATTTCAACTGAATCGGTGCAATAGTTTTTTTTAAATCGTGTCGATAGAGTTGAAAAGCGTTGTTTCGAGAAAAACGCGTTCAAAGTTTTTTTTTATGAAAATTTGAGAAAAAAAGGGTCTTACACTCAATCAGCGATGCCAGCTCCATATATAACTCCTTCAACATCCTCGTAAGCATCATTTTCTCGTATTCTAGCGTTTCTGCGGGCCACCCTGCTTTCTTTTGAAGCCTGAGAAGCAACCCGTTTGGCTTTCCGCACGCGCGTTGCATTGACTTTCTCAGCGTATTTTTGAGCCTCACTGCCTATTGTTACGCCCATAACACTCATTATTTTTAATACTGTACTGAAGCCTTCATTAAAAGTGCATACTGCTGTATAAGCTGCTATTTCAACGATTTTTTTCCCACAAAAAGTATGTTTTGGAGCCATGGCCCAAACACAAGAATTAAAACTTTCATTATTGTTCTGAGTGTTTGCGCCAGTGCATCTTTCTAATAAATCTTCACTAGTGAGGTCTTCATAAATTGGTTTAAGTACTGCTTGAGTATCGTTGTCAAAAGCGGGGGGATGCTTAAAAGTACTCAGTTTATTCTGTGCTGCTGCTAAACGGTACTTACACCAAGAATCGTCTGGGCAGTATTGCTGCTGTGGATTGTCGTCGGTCGAGCTTCTATGGTAGAATGTGGCCCAAATAGCTGTTTTCATTTCTTCGGGTGAGTCAGGATGATTCAGAACAGCAATGCCATAAAAAGCGGATAATTCGGACATAACTTTACCAGTTAAAGCCAAAGTTTTCGGAGTATCGGCTTTTTTTTGGATGTCGATATTTTCGCGCCTGATTTTTTCGCGCCTGATTTTTTCAAGGCAGCTTCTTCTATAGCTTTTTTAGCTTTTTTTAACTGAGTTAACTGCTTCTTAGCCTCTTTGGCTCTCCGAAACATCCTTTTTTTCACGTGTAAAACGCATTCTTTCTTCTTTACAATTACTTCGTCTCCATAAGGTTTTTCATCGATTACATTTTTTAAGGTTTTGGTGTCACTGTCACCTATATAATATTCATAAATAGCTTTATAAAGTTGAATGGATCTTTTGAACATGTCCAGAATTACATTCGATTCCATCATTCCAGAACTACCTTCATGATTAGCTGTGCAATCTTGTTCATAATCTTCAAACCAAGCTTCAAATTCAGGAGTATTATGGTCACTATCGTAGGTTTCACGCGCTCTGCAAAACTTTGACTTCACTTCGAGATTTAAAACTTTATTTGTATATTTGCCTATCAAACTGACTAAGCCAAGTAACGACGAAAAACCTCTTTTTGGCCATGAACCATCTCCGGAGACTGCGAGCCAATTTTCAATCTTGCCAGTTGCCGCGTTTGCTGTTTTCTCCTCATTTACAGCTTTTTTAAAAGCTAATAATGCTACTGATTTGGCTGCTATGTGAATGTGATTAACAATATCATAATATCCATTTTCACTAAATCCATCAATCCACAAAAATGATTCAGACCCTGAATACCTATGCCAAGAAGCCTCATTACGAAAGCAAATATTCTGTTTATTTCGTAACCAGAGCTAATTTTTTGACTCGATGGAATGCGAACATCATTTTCACATTTACACGCCACATTTAAATCAAAGCCTAAACTTTTCTGATTCAATTTCGAAAAACGCACTTCACTTTAGCAAGTTTTACAAATCACAATGTTCTGTAAGGCCAAGAATACACTATAAGAGACTATACAGTATAGCATAGTTGGATCGACTGCAACTTGAAAATCAGGATCACCCTTATGAATTTTTTTGCAGAAGTTCTAGTTAAACTTGAATCAGCATCAGAAGTATGCCGATTCCCGTGAAACGAGCGTTTTCTTGATCGGCCTGGCTTATTTTCGTTCTCTCTGCTGCCCTTTCGATCACTTATAGTAAAAATACTACTTTTTCACAACGGTTCAATTTCACAACGACGCGACGTTTGGGATGACTGAGCGGGCACTGAATTAGGTAAATGGCCGCCAAAACTGCTATTTACGAAGGGGGATAAGAGCAGGACTAGGATTAAAGATGGAGAGGGGGGCAGCGGCAGCGCAACGCCGGCCGCTGCAGGAGCAGCCGAGCGCGCGCGCTCAAACGAGGTAGGTGCTGCCTATTTTCTGTCTGTTCCCGGCCGTAGGAACTAATTGTATGAGTTTTAAAATATTTCTAGATAGTATTGCTATCGAATAATGAAATAAAAAAAAATGATTTTTCCATAAAAATCCACCGCAAACCTGCCTTAAGTTCCTGTAATAGAGAAGTACCCTGAAAATAACATATGCTGATATGAAGCATTGCTGAAAAGAGAGAGATATGTAGCATCGGAGTATATTAGGTTAGGTGAGGTCGGGTCTAGATAGGGAAAACTATTATTTGACTGCCATGAGTCGTTTGTTGGTATAAAGGATGATTTAGATAATTGTACACTTGCTCGGGCGTATATTTTAATTAAAATTCATAATCCGGACAATCCCGGTAGGGTCCTGGTTTCTGCCATAGGCAATCCTTCCTATGCTTTCGATAAGGGTCTTTCAATTTTTCTGAATAAATACATTCCAAAACCAAATTCAAATCTTAAAAATAGTTGCGAATTAAAAAAGGCACTTGAGGAAATTTGTATTCCTGAAGACTTGTAACTTACTTCCCTAGATATTGTGTCACTTTTCTGAATTTTCCCGCACGATCTTATACTACAAGCATTGGAAAAAAGTGGAAATATATAAAAAACATTTTTGCCTTTATCGAAATAGGAATTTTTTGAACGGATAAGGTTTGTATTAGACTCAACGTATTTACAGTTTAATAGCAAATTTTATAAATAAATGGTTGGTACTCCGACATCACTCTTGAAGTGTTAGAAAACCATTGTCTAAACCAATTAAAAAGTAGTATCTTATTGTTTAAAAGATATGCTGATGACTGTTTTGTTATTAATAAAAAAATAGACTCTGATAAGATTTTAAATACATTCAATAGCTTTAACAACTATTTACAATTTACAGTTGAGATAGAAAATAGCAATAAAATAAGCTTTCTTGACATATGAATCATCAGAAGGGATAATGACCATGCGATAACAAATTGGTATAGGAAGCCAACAGCTTCGGGTGGTTGTCTCAATTTTCTATCACAGAAAGTAGCAATTGTCTATAATTTAGTTGACAAATGTATAAATCTTACGGATTTTATAGTCCATGATGAAAATTTAGAGATAGCTAAGACATATCTGTTAAGCAATAGTTATCTGAGTAAATTCATTGAAAAACGCATCAAAAAGAGATTAAGTTACATAAAAAATGGTAATAAAAATAGTATAAATATTGTTAATACCAAAAAACGCTCTCTTTTGAGGAAACCTAAGATGGTTCTCCCATTTGTAAAAAATATTACTTTCCAGATTAACCAAAAACTCAGAAAATACATCATTCCTATAAATAAGATGATTCACAAATATAATATGATTAAGCTAGGCAAGGTCAAAATGGATCAGCTAGATTAACAGCTGAGTCATATATAAAATTGATTGTAAAGATTGTGCGGCAACTTATATGGGAAAAACTATAAGACGTTTAAAAAAACGAAAAGATGAACATAAAAATGATGTAAAAAATAAAAAAGATAACTCGGCATTAGCGAACCATGTAAAAAGTACTAATAATAGCATAAATTTTTCAGACATTAAAATTTTGGACCGTGAAAACAATTTAAATAAATTGTATTTTTCGGAAATAATTAATATATATTCCTACAACAATACATTAAATAAAATTGTAGACACACAATTTCTAAAAAATATTTACAAAAACTCTTTAAATTTAGTAAAAAAACACTTGAACTACTTAATAAACCTTAATAATAATATATTTATTGTTAATTAATGTTTGCAAAACTTCTAATATCAATATACAATGCAAAATACGGTCTTACAACATGCTCTCCAATTTACCACCTGAGAATTTCCATAATATTAAAACGAACATAACTTTTGATCCAAACGTGTTATCAGCTTTTAACTAAAATTATGTACAGGTCTCCATGACGTAAACTACCGGAAGTAAATTACATCAAACTATGATATAAACCATTTAAAATGCTGATGAAATTGCAGAATATTGGGACTGGTTTCTATATTTAGATTTATTTACCTTTGCCAATTTTTATGTAAATTCTATTCGGAACAAAAATTAAAAAAAATTTTGGGTTTGAAAAAATCATCGAAAATTAGAGTCTTGAAAAATATTAGAAGATAGCCTGTTTTTTGTTAAAATTTGACGCATATGTCTCTTCACATAGAAGAAAAAAAAATTTTGAGGAAGCGGTGTGGTTATCTTTTCATTTTATTGATACGGTAAGTTACTAAATTTGTTTTGTCTTGATTTATACAGTTTTAATCATTTTTACCAAATTTATTTAAAAAAGTGCATAAATGCACTTTAAAAGCTTCGAAATCAAGGTAGGAACCTTTAAATGTCAACGTCCAGCACCTGCCTTGCAGAAGAGTTATTTTTTTCACATCTATCAACTTTTGAAAAGTTTACAAGAAGAAAAATCGAAACTTCGAAAATTTTGAACCACCCTAATGATCATCTTTGAGTCCAATACATGTATACAAAATATATATATATATATATATATATATAGATTACTGCCTATATGATACAATGTAAAGATATACATATATAATAATAAGTTTATGATTATTTATTATTGGCACAGAAGTTGAGGTTAAGTTGTAATAAATACCTTTAAATATCTTTGTCGTCTTTGATTTAAAATTTATAATGATAAAATAATAAATTAAGAATATTAAATTTACATAACAACCAACAAGGTCCATGGTTAAAAATATAAATAATATAAGAACAAAATATTACAAGAGACTTAATACTGTTGGTAGGTACGACAAGACTTTTCATCTATCACATACGGTTACCAGACGCTATTTTAAATATCTGCAAACACTCAGAAGAGCCTTCTATTGGTGCTAATATGACTAATGATAAATTGACTAGAGAAAGAAAAAATATTTTTTAAGAGCATAACACACTAAAATCGTTATCTAATATTAACCAATTAATCACGATTTTATTTATTAAAAACTTAGTTACTAATATATATATATAAAAAACACTATTTAATATCCCAAAAGTATATCACATAAAGTTAAATAATTTAATTATTGCACCAGTTTTTATATTTTTTTATACAAAACATATTATAATTATTTTGCATAACATAACCTTATAGTAGAAAAAAGGGTTCTCGATTCTTCTTAATGTACCTTCGGGTTATTGGGTAGCTTTTGTCGAACTAAGGTTGAAATTGGAATTTTTACAACATGTAATGCAATGACACCATAATATTTTATAATTATCTATCGTAACATATCCTTAAATTTGGATAAACAGGATTTTCGATACTATTTAAGGTACTTTAAAGACCTTGGGGTTACTGATTTTGATACTTGGGACAGAAGAGACTTTTGTACGATATATAATGCAATAAATCCAAAACGTATTATAATTATCTTGCATAACATAGCCTTAAAATTAAAAAGAAGGATTTTGATTCTTCTTGAGATATCTTACTGTTACTGGGGTCGATGTGTTTGATTCCGGGGTAGACATTTTTACGATACTTCATGTAATACAACCTAAACATATTGTAATTATCTTGTATTACATAACCCTTAAAATAAAAATACAGGGTTTTCGATTTTTCTTAAGGTACCTTTAAGTTTTTCGGGTAACTATTGTTGATTCTGAGGTTAAAATTGACATTTTTACAACACATAATGCAATTGTCACATAATGTTTTATAAGTATCTATCTGAACATAACCTTAAAATTTGAAAAACAGGGATTTTGATTCTTTTTGATGTATGTGACACGTATTTCGCGTCAAATGTAATAGTAAAATTAAAATTATTAATGTACGGGGCAGTCAATCGCGACCGAACAACTGCCGTCGCCAGTGCTGCCGTCACTAATTGCTTAATTAAATTGTTTATTAACGGGAAGGATTTGTTATTTAAATTGTTTAACGAACCGGGGAAAGGAGAGATCGCGATCGAGGAAAATCGGAGGGACACTCACACATACACCGATATCACCAATATCCACAGCTGACTCGGAAAATTAAATTATTTATGCTAAAAAAAGTTGGCAATCAATTATACTACAAGAATTGAAAATCAGTTGCATTATAACTGGCAAAAAAATGTTGTCTTCGAGATAACAGTCGAATAAGTCAACATTTTCACTTAAAACCGGCTATTTTTGGACATTTTTAATAACCTCAATCTTCAATGATTATTCAGAAACCAAAATTATATAGGATATCAAATTATGGAAGTTATAGCAGTCTCTGTAATGCATCGCTTTACTTACATTTTAAATGGGATCTCTTAAAGTTTGATGTAATTTACTTCAAGTAATATACGTTATAGGTACTTCTATCCAATTTTGTGTGAAAGCTGACATGTAGACCTTTAATTTGCGTTGTCTCATCACTTCTAAGGACATTCTTGTCAAAAGTTATGCTAAATTGAAATTTATAGAAAAAATTAGGTGGTAAATGGGAGTTTGCTAATACGAGTCGAACTTTCTTCAATATTTTCCAATCTCCCATTTACCACCAAATTTCTTCTATAAATTTCAGTTGAGCATAACTTCTGATCAGAATGTCCTTAGAAGTACTGCGACAACGTATATTACTTGAAGTAAATTACATCAAACTTTATAAAATCCCATAACATCTATGCTATAACTTCCATATTTTGATATCCTATGGTGTACCAATTTTTCTGTTGATACTATTTGGAACAAAGATTCAAAATAATTTTGGCTTTTGAACAATCATCAAAGATTGAGGTTATTAAAAATGTTCAAAAATAGTCGGTATTAAGTCTAAATTTTTACTTATACGACTGTTATCTCGAAAAAATTGTTTTGTCGGTTAGGATGCAACTGCTTATTAATTCTAGTAGTATAATTAATTGTCAAAACCTTTTTTAGTATGAATAATTATATTTTAGTTATTTCATTCGCGAGTTTATGTAAAAATTGCATAAGTGATCTTTAAAAAGCCTTAAATTCAGGCCTTAAAATAGCCGCCTTTAAATGTTAAAGTTAAGCGCCCAGCTCGTAGGGAACTTTTTTAACTAATGTCAACTTTTTAGAGGCTTACTTTTGATATCTACAAACCTTTGAGGATTTTGAATGACCCTAATGGAGCGCGCACCAATCACATATAGCGGCTCTATTAATACTGGACCTAGCCTTGATTTCCAAAATTTAGGGAAATCAAGGCCAATAAATGTGGAGATAAGAAGAGGAGCAAGAAGTATGTGCAGGGTGAAGATAATTAACAGAAAGCTGAAATTTTGGAAGAGATTTCCGGCAAGCCGGATGTTTGTTTTGACTGACCGCAGGTCGTAGCATCTAGTCTTGTAAAGTAGCGTTTTGAGATATTGTACATTTCGGAATAGAGTTGGATTGTTGTTAGGTATTATAGTTGTTGAGTGGGTTGTTTTTGATTGTTCAGTTATATTGTTAGTTAAAGCGGGGGTTGTTAAAGTTTGTGCAGTGACGGATGAGCGGATTTAACGAAATCGATAGCAACCACGAGACGCCAGCAATCGACATTTTTGGAGCGGCACCGAGATATTACATTGCGGTTAGTGGACTGCAAATTTGCCGAACGACTTTCGGCATCTCGGAAAAGTACTGGTAACGTACTGTATTTATTATATATATTATCGGAAAGTACGTAGTGTGACACTTAAGCGGAGTTTATTAGAGTCAGTGCGCGATCGGAACAAAATTTTGACCTTGCAAGTCGCATTTAGCACGTGACAACAATAAAAAAAATTTAATAGGTTAGCTGAGGGGAAGTAATATATTCGAGAAAATTAGTATTTAGTCCAGTGATTGGGGACGCGCGGTAATCTCGGCCGTTGAAAAGCGACGCGCACGTGCTTGCGTAGCCATGTTGAAGTTCAATCTCAGGGAAATTCGAACAAGTCTAAACATTGTTGAGATTGTTGATTATTGATTTTAAATAAAGCATAGGAATTTAAATCGTTGAAATTCTAGAGTCATTATTTACAATATATGTTTTACCCAGATATTATTTCCTATGCTTCACGGAACCTCTTTGAGACAAGACTCATGCTAAGCTAGTCGTACTTTACCTGGCGCCCTTAATTAAATAGATAAATATAAATTTGGTAAGGTAAATGAGGAGTCACCTGAGTGAAGCAATAATCACTTAATTGTTTAAAAATATATGTAACAAAATTCCATGTTATAGGTACCTTAGGGTTTTCGGGGTCGCTGTATTTAATTCTGGGGTCAGAATAGACATTTTTACAATGTGACAGAGAAATTAGTCTGCACAAAAGTACGACACATGCGGAGTGTAAGTGTGATAAAACAGTTGTAAACCTGAACATATGACGAGCTGGCAGGAGCCAGAATTCGACAAGCATGCGAGAGAAAGAGAAAACTAAAACCAACTTTTCACATATTATTTGTTATAAATGCCCAATCTTACGAGCAAAGGCAACCTGAGCTGACCATCACTGTGAGAACATGAAGAAAAGACGGGAAAAAACATGTGTACCAACGCAGCGAGCAAAAAGCTCGTTAATTTTTTTTTTCTAAAGCCAGCAGAGCTTATGGTTTCTTATTACCCAACACTCATCCGCCAGTCTGCGGAATGCTGCCGAGCAAAAATGTCGCGCGATAAACATTTAGACTCTTGACTCTTCCAATGAGGACGCGAAACGATTCAATACTTTGTATAGAGAGTGTATGTGTAGATATTGTGAAGGCATCAAATCGTGAGGCCGCGAACCGCGAGTTACCCAAGGTCTACGCGCAGAATCTGCAGCCACAAAACTTGAGTACCCCTTTATTACCGCTTGTCTTTAATAAACATTACTAGGCAGGTTAAAACATTGAACCGACGCCACTCGCTTCGTGAGTGCCCGATAAAAAAAAAAAGGAATTAAGAAGAAAAGCGGGTCGTAGGAGTGATGGATCTACACCGGATCGGTCGCCGGACACAACGCGGAGTCTCATCTACAAATGTTACGCATGTCACGGACTGCCGGAGTAGGCGTGATGAACCTTTACCGCATTTACCATTTATTTATCTATTTTCTCCGGGAAAATACAAGTCCGAAGATAAAAATGTGCCCCATTCGGATGTCTGGGAAGGTACTATCGGAGAAGAAGTATGCAAAAGAACTATAACGGAGTTGAGGGTGCGCAGATGGAACGTTCGTAGCGTAGCTCAGGATTGGCAATTAGAGGTGCTAACAAGGGAGGCAGACAGGTATAAATTAAATGTAGTAGCTCCGCAGGAGGTCAGGCGATCAAGAATGATAATTTCATTATTAAGTTTTACAAATCTTATTTTTAGATAAAAAATGTCGCCTAATACTGAAAACCTCTGTAGCTACTGCTTTTTACTTATTGCAAGAGGATTATCTCATAAATGCAACTTGAGTTCTCGGTTGAAAAATCTAACTCAGAGCATAGTGCAGTCAGGCTCAAAGGTTACCGAGCAAGTAGTTTCATCTTTATTGAAAAGGAAAATGATCGATGTACAAGAAAGTGAAGAGAAAGAATGCTATATCATTGACTCAATCTACCGGAGGTAAATCTCTTCAAGTTTCTGTTGGTAAAAGCATAAATAATAGCCCAGTAAAGAAGCAGCTTTTTTCTGCGGACGATGTCTTAAAATTACGACAAAGTTTTTATTTGAGTCAGAATGAGATTCTTGAAATCGCTGCGTCTTTGCGTGTAGCTTCAAATAATTCTAAAGTTTTAGAATCTAATTTGAAAAAAAACTCAGCAACAAAATGCACTGCGTAGATGCCTTTTTGGAATAAAAGATTTCGACTTCATTAATGTCAAAGTGAACAACAAGTCTTTTGCAGCAAATGAAACAGTTGCTTATTGCTCGAACCTTAAGGGTCTGATAGAATATATCAACGAAAAAAGAAAATTAAGTAATCTTCACTTAAAATTTGGAATTGACGGAAGAGGGGGATTTTTAAAAGTTTGTTTATCAATTCAATCCACCACAGATTCCCAGGTATCATTTCATCGGCAACAAAAGTATAAAGACGAGATATCAGTTAAAACATTCAAGGATTAGGGAGCTAATAAATTATTTATTCTAGCTGTAGCACAAAATTCTCAAACAAATTATGAAAATGGATTGCAATTATGGGCAACACTGAATATTTATAATTTTGAAGGAATAATAGTTACTGACTTAAAACTAACTAATATTCTCGTAGGCATCATGTCCCATAGCTATATGAACACTTCCACGTGGTGCTCTGCACTAACAAATGAGCTTCATGAGTGCGGAGAGCATAAAACAATTCGCAATACTTTACAAAATCATATGAAATGGGTTAAAGCTGGAGCTAAGGAAGAATATGCTACAAAGTTCAAAAACTGTATACATCTCCCTGTTTTTAATACTCAAGGAAAGAAAACTTTTCTGTAAATTATTCCTGCTCCTGAATTACATCTAATGCTTGGAACTGTCAATGCTCTATATACTCATTTATTAATGTGAACAATATGCGCTTCAATAGGCTAAATTATGCTGTGTAATGCGTGACACACGACATGAGAGTACAAGTTTCAATGGAAATTTATGTAAAATCTTACTTGACAAACTTGATTTACTGCACTCAAGATGTGAAAATGTTTGCTCCTTGAAGTATGTCAAAGCTTTTGAGAAATTTAGAGCTGTTGTGTAAGCCTGATTTGGTAAAGATCTCGACCCTTCTTTTGAAAATATGATTGGAGATTTCAAAAATAGCTACTTGGAGCTTGGTATACCGGTAATTCCAAAATTTCATGCTATTTTCATCACGTACCAGAATTTTGCGAAGACATGGGCACTGGACTTGGATTCTTTAGCGAACAAGCAATGGAATCGTTACACGTATTTGGAAAAAAAATAAAGTATCAAGACCAAGAAGGAATCAAGACAAGAGACTTCGGAGAATACAATGGCCTCAATGCATTTTAAATAAAACAATCGTTCTTCTCCATGTGCTTTTTTCTGAAAATGTAAAGTAAATAAATAAATGACATAACTAAAAAATTGAGGTCATTTACAATTTTTTTCATACAGTTATATGGATGATATCAATATAAGAGGTACGAAACTATTTACAATTGTTTTTACCACTAAAAAGTAGACAATCAGCTGAAAAACTAATAGTTTAAAGATTTTTGAACAAGAATATCGCGGATCACCTCTAAAAAATATTGAAAAATCGAGTTTATTCTGGATTCCTCCACCCGATGATTTTTATTTTTGTCGCAAAATACTCGTAAGAGTTCATAGAAATAATACACGCAAAGATCTGAGACGGGCCGACACTTTTGGGTTCAAGTTCATCCAAGACCACTGTATCCTTCTACACAAACCTAGAGCAGGTATTAATAGATTTTCAACCCATGACGCAAAAATATTATTAGGACATTTTAACGAGAAAATTGGAAAGAAGTAAAATTTTAGACCGACCATGGGAAAAGAAAGATTAGGGATCGTTTACTGATAAACAAAAATAAGAATAAAACATGTCAAACAGAAGAATTTAATGTCGAAAAGTTAAATGATCCGCTAATTCAAACTAGATATAGGGAGGAGCATTCACGCAAACTATGTATCGGATAGAAATCGGGTAGGAATCCCGGAGGAAGAGTTTAATAACATAACATCGAAAGTACCTGGGAAAATATAAAAAATTCTATAAGACAAGCTGTTAGGATCGTATTAGGTCAGCGGAAAATAAACAAACAAAAACCGTGGTTTGACGAGGAATGCGAGGAGTGAAATAAAGAACGAGAAAAATCAAGAATGCTTAGCCTTAATAACGCGAATGAGATCACCACCGCGCATTACCGTAATATAAGGGAACACGCCAAACGAATTTTTCGGAATAAAAAGCGAAAGTGGGAAAATAATAAAGTCGCAGCAATACAAGAAAACAGTGATAGAAATAATATTTGGGAAATTTATACAGGTATAAACTTAATAAAGAAAGGATCCCGAAGTAAAACTAACTTCCTAAGAGACGAACATGGGAATCTTATAACGGACATAGATGGGTTAATAAATAGGTAGAAAAACTGTTTCGACGAGCTCCTAAACGTACACAAAGAACAACTCGCTTTAGACAATAACGATATCCACACTGCTGAACGACACATTGAACAGCCTAGCTTACATGAAGTCTGCAAGGCAATCAATAAGTTAAAAAAATAATAGAGTCCCAGGAGTAGACTATCTGTGGGCCGAACTATTTAAACGGGGGGGGGGGGGGGGGGGGCACTTAAGAAAATAATTCATAATTTTAGTTGCACCATATTGAGGAAAGAAACAATATAATGCTCAAAGAATGAAGAGACCTAACCATAGTCCAAATACACAGTAGTGGAGATAAAACGAACTGTAATAACTATAGAGGCAGTTCTCTTATCTGTACATGCTACATAATGCTCTCTAATGTACTGCTAGATAGGTTCACACCTCTCGTGGAGGAAATCCTCGGTGACTATCAGTGTTGATTTCGGAGAAACAGGTCAACAAGCGACTAGATGTTCACAGTTAGGCAGCTTCTCGAAAGAAAATGGGAATACGGGGAAATGGTACACCAATTATTCATTGATTTTAAGAAAGCGTATGAATCAATAATAAGATATAAAATGTTCCACATCTTAGTGCTGCTAGAGGTATCAAAGAAGTTAGTAAATTTAATCAGAATATGCCTTGATAACAGACGGGGTATAGTCAGGTCAGGTAAAAGCCTATCGCAGACATTTGACATTCAAACCAGGCTAAAACATGGAGATTCACTATACGTGGCCGGGGCGGTGCAGAAAGCAATGAGGGAATGGCAATAAATGACTCCTTAACGCAATTGTTAGCATACGCACATGACATAGACGTTACAGGAATAAACATAGAAATCGTAATAAACTAGCGCGTCACACGCGGCCTTCGGCCGCATGTGACTTGCCTGCTGCAGAGCTTCAGAGCGACCGCTTAGCGGACGCTCTGAAGCTCCTCGCGCCTTGCATCGCTTCGCGTTTTGCATTAGAGGCACGACCGAACTCAGCTCGCGCTTTGCGCCAAGCGCTAAACTAAAGCTTACATTTAACGCTGACACTATTATCTGCTTATTTTTACAAAAATCAGTAAAAGAATATTGTTTTTTTATATCTCTATCGTTTGAAGATATAAGTATTAAATTATTGAATACTTGTTTAATTTTCAATGGTATATGATGTATTTAACATTTAGAAATACAAGAATGCAATTTAAACTGATAAATGTTTCACTTTTAATAAAAAAACTAGGGAAAAAATGGCAAGATGTTTAATATTTTCAAGAGGAAGAAGGAAGAGGAAGGAATTTCGGTAGTAAGATTGAAATTAGAAAATGGATTGTTTAGGAATATATAGCCTATTTTAGAGAGATGTAGTAGGCGTCTCCAGAGCCTTTCTTCAATCTGAGTTATTTCCATTTTTATTGAATTTAGGTATTTCTAGTTCAGTGTAATATACTTCAATTTTGAAAGTAAATTGTACTGATCCATTTCGGAAAATATTCACAATTTGTGCGTATATTTTATTTACACCTTTGTGTGATGTCGAGTCGCTTGGGCTGGCTTAGCCGACTTGGCAATCATGCTCTTTCTAAAATTTGATGTATTTAGTAAAAAAAATACTATCGTGTTTAAGTGGTCGTACTTTGGATATAAAACTTTTATTGAAAAGGGGACATATTTAAAAAAATTTAAGATCGATTGAGCGTGCTGCACCGCAATTGTTATTAAATGATGTGTATGAAAAATCGTTTTTTAGGCTGCTTCTTGTATAAAAGCATTTTTTTTTAAATATTTGCTACCATAAAAGGTTGTGTTTTTTTGAGATCTACAACTTTTTCAGTAATTTTTTTAAGTAAAATGCATATCTACAAAGTTTTATAGTAAAGAACTGCATTTTTCGATGTTAAAATTCGTTTTTGGTCTGTTAACTCGAGTAAAAGTATTTTCATACATAGATGCCAATGGAAAGAAATTGTATTTTTCAAAGATCTACAACTTTTCTATGTAACTTTTTTTCGTAGAATGCTTAGTTTTCAAGTTATAGCCCAAAAACCGTTTTTAGCGATTTTTTCAGCGCATATTTGCAGGATCAATCCCAAATTTTGAACCTGATCCGCTAAGATTTTGCGAAGATAATCGTGTAACATGAATTTAAAACAAAAACACATAAAAACACGTAAAAACACGTAAAAATACGTAAAAACACGTAAAAATAAGCAAAAAGTGCTCGCAATTTAAAAACTACGTACAGGATCGAGATACAAAAAGAATAAAATTTCATATTCTGCTGGAGGAGATCTCTCCTAAAATTTCAGTCCGATTGGTCAAAAATTGCGTGAGATATCCTATCTCACACATTTGCTTCATTCAATGTTCATCACAATGCTCAAGGATGGTGCCATTCTTGCGTCGAATAGACGACCGCTTCTTTCTTGATCTTAAACAAATTGATGTTCGTTTGATCTATCCCACCATATTTTCGGAAAGAAGAAGTTTCCTCGTCCGTCCCCGGGACAGTCGTAAAAGCGGGAGACGTACGTCATCCGGTTAGGAAGACGTTTCATCATCTCCCACCTCAGCTATTTCTACGAGATCGTCCGCCATCCCTGGATTATGATCGGGTATCGGACTGATTCCCGACGCTACATTCATACCTTCTTCGATTGCTCTATTCAGGTATCTCTTCTTTTCTCGTAAAACCGACTCGGCGAATCTTGCCGTGGCGGCCCACTTATCCTTGGCGGACAACATTTCGCCAACGATGGTTTCGGGCGTGAATTGTCCGACCAAGTCGAGAAGAGCTGTACTTTTTTCGTTCCACTGCTTGCAGACAAAAAATATCTGAAACGCACCGTCTCAATCAGCGGAACAAAAAATACACTTCGGGCTGTGAACTTTCCCCATACGTTTGAGGTAAGCGCAGAAGTAAGCGTGATCACTCAGAAATTGGGTAAGGTAGTATCCTACGTCCCCGTGGTCTTTGTTTATCCAAGGGGCCAGTTGGTCCATCAGCCTGGCTGTCCATTTACCATTGGTTTCGTTCGTCCAGGATAGTTGCCACGTTACCATGGTACGCTCCCGTTCCTCCCTGTGGATGGTTGTTCTGTCCTCTGCTGGTTCTTCCTTCTTCCGTAAGTAGATTCTCTTGCACTCCTTCGCATGTAGGTCGATCGGGATGATTCCAGCAATAATTAGCACTGCCGGTCCCGAGACCGTGCGGTAGGCGCTAGAGACTCGGAGAGCTCCTCTGCGTTGAACGGAAGCGATTCTAATCCGGTATGACTCCTTATCCATTGCATCAGCCCATATTTCAGAGTCGTACAATAGGATGGATGGGATGACTGACATGAGCAGCCGTCCCTTGCTCGCTTTGGGGCCACTCGTGTTCACCATGAGACGGCTCAGTAGTGTCGTCTTTGTCGACGCTTTGTCCGCTGCATAGGCCAGGTGACGAAAGAAGGTAAGCTTGGTATATAGCTTGAGTCCCAGATACATAGATTCCCTTCTCGTCAAAACCTCCGTCTTTCCCACTTTCATGTTAAAGATGGGGTTTATCCGCTTACCGGTGAAGGGCACGATCTCTGTCTTAGCGCCTGTCAAGTCGAGTCCGTGTTCCCGCATCCAGTGCGAGATCCTGCGCATCGCCTGGTTGAGCAGATATTGTGCTCTTTCAAAGTCCCGCGCTATGATGACTAGAGCGTCATCATCGGCGTACGCTATCATGTACACTCTTTCTGGCAGCACAAGCCTGAGCAGGCTGTCGTATAGGATGTTCCAAAAATCTGGGCCAAAGATCGATCCCTGTGCCACGCCGGCGCTGAGATATTTCTCGCGTTTGCCTTCTGCTGCATCATAGCGGAGAATACGGTCCTTCAAGTAGTCTCGTATCACCCGCATGATGTACGCCGGGACTCTGAAAACGTTCAACGATTCCAAGATGTCAGACCACCTGGCCGAGTTGAAGGCGTTCTTTACGTCCAGCGTGACAAGGAGTATGATATTCCTGGAAAAATGATTTCCAGTCCACAAAAAAGAAAAAATGACTTCCTGCCCTACAATCTCTCGTATAGCATCCACCGTGGATCGGCATTTTCTGTAGTCGTACTGGTTGCCAGCTAAATCGCCAGCAGCCCGCACAGCTCCATGTAGCCGTGGCTTGAGCAAGCTCTCGTAGAACTTTCCTGCGTGGTCCAATATGCAAAGTGGCCTGGTGGACGACGGAAGCCGGAGATTACCTCCCTTTCCTTTGCCGATCAACACGAGGCGCGCAACTTTCCAGGGGGTTCCAAAGACACCCGCCTTCAGGCACGCGTTGTACATGTTTAGCAAGAGAGATGGTGCTCTCACCGCTATGATCTTCAATATCTCAGCTGGTATCCCGTCGGGCCCAGGGACCTTTCCGTTTCGCATCATTATGGCGGCGATCTGCAGCTCCCCGCTGAAGAATAAGGGAATTTCATCACTTCAGCGGTTTCCTCCTGGTCTTGCCTTGCCGGATGAGATGGGAACAGAGTGTTCAAGATTCGTGACATGGTGTTTTCGTTAAAAGGGTGATTCGGGACCGCGCAGAGTTGCTTGGTCACGATCTTATAGACCAAGTCCCACACGTCCCGATTGACTTCCAACGTCAGGTTCTTCCAGCACTCTGCCTTGCTCCGGTTGATCTCGTGTCGGAGCTGTCGTCGCGCTACTTTATGTTGTGCTGAAAACAATGCTGCCTCCGGTTTGTTTCGCTTTCTTTGCGGTCTTCTTCTGAGACGTTTCGCTTCCACCCTCAGTTGCGCGATTTCGTCAGACCACCAATAAGCTTGACGTTTTCCATGTCGCGGCATGTATGCGTCGCAGGCTCGGTTAATGAGACCGACGGTCTCCCTCACGAGAGTCTCCGCTTCGTCCCTATCGGTGGTGCTCGTCGTAATAATGTTCTGTTGTCCTTTTAGTACCTCGACTAATTTGTCGTTGTTCAATTTGGTCAGGTTCCATCGAGGTGGCTTTACCGGGACTCTTGCCTGCAATTGGGAAACATCCTCTATACTGCCTTCCTGCGGGTGACTTGGTTATTATTGGTCGCCCAGCAATGTGTCTGGAGAATATCGCTTCACTACCATCATTGCTTCAATGCAGGTTTGGGAAGTTCCTGCTGTCTCGTTCATCTCATTTGTTATTTGGGACATGATTCTTCTTTGTTGTTTAACCGGCACATCGTGCGTAGAAGGTCGGGCCGAAATAGCTGGGAGCGTATGTACCCACGAACACTTTGATCATACCCCAGTTCCCTGAGGCCCAGCCTTCGTTTTCTCGGTCCCGGAAACGAGGACGGGCCAGGGCTCGCCAGGAGCAACAGGGGTTCCGATCCCCCTGACCAATACTCACTTCCTGATCAGGGTACGAAGCGGCCGGCTTCTGATCCCGCGCTGAAACTAATCACCTCGGCAGAGCTAGGCTCACATCAGCCCTTCGCCCTTGCCGATAGGAACAACCGACAGGGGTCTGGACACTCCCAGCGTATCCCGGCGCAAGAACAATTGGGTCGAGTGGTTTTCTGTGCATCTGCCTCACGACCTGCATACCGCCCGAGAGAAGATGTTTGAGTATTTTGTTGAGTGTAGTATGTGTGATAAGTGTAGGGAAATGATTGTAAGAATAAATGTGTATAGAGTGTCTTCGGATATCATTTAGTCACCTTCTGACTTCCGCGCAAACTGGTAAGTCATCTGGCTTATAGCCCTACCGAGAGGACCGCTGCGCTTCCTCATACCAGGAAGTCTATGCCCCGGCCACGAGTCAATCCAGGCATCTACGGAGGGAATAATTATAATAATAATAATAACAACAACAACAACAACAGCAACAACAACAACAACAACAACAACGACAACGACAACGACAACGACAACGACAACGACAATGACAACGACAACGACAACGACAACAACAACATAATTACAAAAGAAGAAAATTTAATTCTGGTCTTAGTGTCTTACATTAATTTATTTATTAATTATAATCATCACAACAACAACAACAACAACGACAACGACAATGACAACGACAACGACAACGACAACGACAACGACAACAACAACGACAACGACAACGACAACGACAACCACAATGACAACGAGAACGACAACAACAACATAATTACAAAAGAAGAAAATTTAATTCTGTTCTTAGTGTCTTACATTAATTTATTTATTAATTATAAAAAACTGATATTAATTTGTTAGATTTTATATTTTAGCATGCTCTTCTAGATCCAATAATGTATTTGCTACTCTCTGGAGGGTTAGCAAATTGTTCATCAGTGGATCGCCACGGGTTATCGCTAGGATGCGAATAAAATGTGTTTTCCAATATCGGTCAATAATATAAGGTGGCGTTACTTATCGATTCGAGTTTTCTCCATTATTATCTGTGCAGTTTGGAGTTCTTTTTTGCCGCGTATTAGGGTATATTTTTAATTTCCTTTGAATTGCATTTTCGTTTATGTTATATATTCCGTAGTGGAAATAATGAAGATTATTACGATAATAATTTTGGCTATTAAACCCAAGATTATTGCGCCATACATGCAGGCTTTAACATTGTACTTATTCGAAGGCTTTAAATAAAGTAAGAACTGGTAAGTCATCCGGCTTATAGCCCTACCGGGAGGACCGCTGCGCTTCCTCATACCAGGAATTCTATGCCTCGGCCACGAGTCAATCCAGGCATCTACGGAGGGAATAATTATAATAATAATAATAACAACAACAACAACAGCAACAACAACAACAACAACAACAACAACGACAACGACAACGACAACGACAACGACAACGACAACGACAACGACAACGACAACAACAACGACAACAACAACATAATTACAAAAGAAGAAAATTTAATTCTGTTCTTACTGTCTTACATTAATTTATTTATTAATTATAATAGTAACCAGAACAACAACAACAACAACAACAACAACAACAACAACGACAACAACAACAACAACGACATCGACAACGACAACGACAACGACAACGACAACGACAACGACAACAACAACGACAACAACAACATAATTACAAAAGAAGAAAATTGAATTCTGTTCTTAGTGTCTTACATTAATTTATTTATTAATTATAATAATCACAACAACACCAACACCAACAACCACAACAACAACAACAACAACATCATCAACAACAACAACAACAACAACAACAATAATAATAATAATAATTATAATTATAATAATAATATTTAATACTGTAATAAATGAATTTAGAGCCATAATTACAATAGAAGAAAATTTTATTCTGTTCTTAGTGTCTTACATTAATTTATTTATTAATTATAAAAAGCTGAAATTAATTTGTTAGATTTTACATTTTAGCATGCTCTTCTAGATCCCGTAATGTATTTACTACTCTCTGGAGGGTTAGAAAATTGTTCATCAGTGGATCGCCACGGGTTATCGCTAGGATGCGAATAAATTGTGTTTTCCAATATCGGTCAATAATATAAGGTGGCGTTACTTATCGATTCGAGTTTTCTCCATTATTATCTGTGCAGTTTGTTGTTATTTTCTGCCGCGTATTCGGGTAAAACTTTAATTTTCTTTGAATTGCATTTTCGTTTATGTTATATATTCCGTAGTGGAAATAATGAAGATTACTATGATAATAATTTTGGCTATTAAAACCAAGATTATTGCGCCACACATGCAGGCTTTAACATTGTACTTATTCGAGGGCTTTAAATAAAGTACGACACATGAAATTAGGATGAAAACATGAACACATGAGTTTTATTCAATTACAAAGGTGTTGAGCGCCACCTGCGCGAACTCGCAGTACAATGTTGCAAGTGTTCTATCGACACACAGAGTTATTTACAAAAACTAAAACTAACTACGGTGAGCAAAGCGGTACTGCGGGGAATGGTATGTATTTGAGAGGGGGAGAATATATATATATATATATATATATATATATATACACTTATTAAGTCCAATAATATTCTGTGCAACTTACTCTTCTCTTAAAATCCAGTGTGGCCTCCTTCGAAAACGTAGAGTGCAAGTTGGTTGGCATACACGGAACAAGAAGATCGATGGGAATTTCGCCATACGCAAGGTAATGTAAAAAAGCTTGGCAAAAGGGGAGCAAGCTAAGCACGAGGTACACATGAGCGCTACTCAGTACGAAGTGAGCGTGTCTCTCGCTCTCGTTCTGGCGGCGCTGCACGAGTATCTCGGTTATCGGCGGCCGAGATCGGTCGAAGTCGCAACGCATGTGGCTGGTGAAGTTGGAAAGAGAAGTATCTGCTCGCGGTGTTGTTACGCTATGCGGTACATAGACGGCTCGCAGATGGTGTTTTGGAAGCCAGGACAAGAAAGTACGACGAGGGATCCAGAAGCAGGTGTACCTGGGCAACTGTGACGACGAAGTGAAGTGGAGACAAGATCTGCAAGTCCCAGGACTGCATACTTGCAGCAAAGCAGTGGGACGCGGTTAACCTCGAAGAAGTTATATTTGCCTAGCGGCTTGCTATGTTGCTCTCTACAACTGCCACCACCGCTATCAGGTGAGATCAGTCTTTTTATATTTCACTGTCTCTTTACTCTTCTTAATGCTATATTGCCTCTAGATGACTGTTTAGTGCTTCTGTGACTGCTGCTGCTGTTTTGGGGAAGGGGACCAGGAGCTGGGTTGCGATGCTACGTTTGGGAGGCCAAACTGCCTCTACAAACTCTCCAAACCAGGTAGGAGAGTTTCAATTTGTTTTTCTTATCTTCTGTAGGCTAACCCCTCTTTATGTTTTTCAGAGTGTATGCTGTAGGCCTCTGGAGTATCGTGAGAAGCAGCCGCTCCGTCCAAGGTGATTCCATATATGACTTTTTAGACATCAGACCAGATGGGTACTATTCCAATACCATTCTGCTTACATTCTAGGATAGTAATATAATTTGTATGCGCTTTCAGGTTGGTTCGAAACGAGGGAAGCAAGGAATGGGGACACCAGCACACGCTCAGCGCACCTCACCCAGGACAATCCGACTCCGGTCTATTTGATGTTTTATGGGATGGCAGCCTATGCGTCTTATTCAGCTGCATCAGGGTGTCGGGGAGCTCGCTTGTTCTGTGTGTCATCGAGGGGTTCTGTTATGATAAGAATTGATATTGTAAAAATTTAGTAAACAAAACTTGGGTGTATTCGAGATCTAAAACTTTACCAATGTAAATTTTTGCGCACAATCTGTTTTAACCCTTAGCTGTCACACTTCTGGCTCCAGCCGTAGCTGCCACACTGGGACGTTTTTGACCCCAGCCTCATATTCATCTATTTTGAGTAAACTAATTTCTTTTTTGCAATGAAAAAAATGATATTTGATCTTTAACTATTGTTTTCTAAGATAGTATATGGGGCTTGAAAAATTTTTTCAATTTAATATGTTAAAAAAATATAATTTGCAAAAAACTTCGAAAAATGACTTGTTCTACTTCAAAATTCATATCTTTATCAATTTTGACAATTGGACGCTAAAAATTTAATCACATATTGCCAAAACATAGTACTTTAATAAATAAAATTAGAGGACAAGTGGCCGCCGAAAAAAAGATATTTATTTTGAGAAATGAAAGTCAGAATTTTAACCGTTTTTCAAAACCGCATTTTTTGAATATAAACGTCATTTTTTACGAAATATAAATAAAAATAGTTCAATAAATGAATAAAAATAGTTCAGTCCATCCAAAAATGTACTTTGTTAAAAGTTATTTCAAAAACAATATTGTAATTACTTTCCTACACATGTTTTACGAAACATCAAACGGTGTTCTTCGCAAATTGGCCGTATGCAACTTGAGCATGCATTGTTAGTTTTTCTGTCACTTTTTCGAGAACATTCAGCACATCTCATTCTTTTCAGTAACTTTACTCGTTCGTACGACTCGTAGCGTTTGCTCAAATAAGGCTTGATAAGGTTCAACGAAAGTTTTTCAAAGCACGAAATCGACGAAATCTTTTCGTTGCTTTTGACAGCTTTAAGTTTACACTTGAGCAGAATTCTCGCATTTACTATAGCTTGATCGAGTATGCCAAAGAAGACCCGCACTGGCCACCTATTTGTCCTTCGCGTGACCGTATACGAATGACACAGCTGGTAAAAGCTATCAGTACCTCCTTTTGTTTCGTTGTAGTGGTGAGTAATATTTGGGCTCACTGTCTGCTAATTCTGTTCAATGCGTGAATGAGGAAATAAGAAGCACAATTTTATTTTTTTTCGGCGTGTAAGAGACAAACGTCAGATCCTCAGTATGAAAAAACTTGGACGCCGGTGGTTCCTTTAAAGCAACTTTCATTTCAGCTGGAATTTCTCTCTTATTTTTTCTTATCGTTCTTGTAGTTGTCATATTGTACGGTGCAGCTAGCATGCGCTTCAGTAATGGTACCGACATAAACCAACTATCGCATGTTACTGAACGTTGAGTTCGATGAATAGGAGTAGTAACAACACGAAAAAAAGATTCATGTATCTCTTCGTTTCCAACTACAACGGAACCTTTGCCTAGATATGGTACTCCATGTATCTGAAAATAAATGATACTTATGTAAAAAAATGTTAAAATACAAATCAAAAATCTAGTCAAAAAATAAATGCATATTTACCAAATACGAAGTTTCTGCATCATTCAGCATAACGATTCTCAATCCGTATTTATCAGGCTTATCTTTCATGTACATGCGGAATACACATCTTCCTCGAAAACTCAATAACTACTCGTCGACTGTACACTTGCTGCTCGGCATATAATAGCGTTGGCAATTTCCAAAAAAAATTTTCCAAAGATTTCGAATTGGTGCAAATCGATCATTTCCATTTCTTGAGTGCTTGTTATCGAAGCGCAGGCATGATGCTAAGAATGAAAATGTTTGCCCCGAAGAAACACATCTGTACATAGTTATATCATTTTTCTTGTCTCAAAGTCTATTATTATCAACATCAGACGATTTCGTCTGACATCGTCAACATCGATGATTACGTTCAGATCGATGGTTATTCCATCATTAGACAAGACAGGAATAGGAAAGGTGGTGCGGTTCTCCTGTATGTCCACAATTCATGCAAAGCTACATTATTATGTCCCTCTTCAACAGTGCAGGACGAGAGTAAGTCGCTCGCTCCTGAATACTTGATGTGTAGTGTGCAACAGGGATCCTTGCCACCCGCCTTTGTTGCGGTTATATATAGAGCACCTGATGCTGAATTTAGAAACTCCGACCTTGCCGATGTTCTTGAACGTCATTCGGCAGTTTTTAAACATCGCATTATTATGGGTGATCTGAACGCAAACATGCTATCAACATCAGAGGAATCAGATTTTATTAGACAGCTAGCATGTAGCCTTAACATAAAACTAGTTAATCACAGCGCGACTTATCATGCCAAAGAGACTCGCACATGGATAGATGTAATTTTTATTGACAATGACGACGTCATACTTGACTCGAACACTTTGGTGGCGACCTTTCCAAATCGACATAACATCATTGACGTGACTATTGACCTCCCAACAACTAAGACTCCGATCATAAGTAACTTCTCGTACCGTAATTTTAAGGCAATAAAGCAGGAAGAGCTTCTGTCTCTCCTGCAAGAGTGCGATTGGTCGTCCATCAATTGTTCGGATGCGGGCGTGGACACTCGTTTAGAATATCTGGGTGTAAATACCACGAAGGCGTTAGATAAAGTAGCTCCAGTTAAAGAATTTCGGCCGAAAACAAGTGTACAACCACCGTGGGTTGATTCGGAACTTAAGGAGCTATATAACAAGCGTGATGCCTTGCGCCGTCAGTTTCTCCGCACGAGGAATCAAGAAATTTGGCAGGAATGTCAGGCTCTGGTGACTCTAGCAGAGGATCGGACGATGAAAGCACGAGATAACTTCATTCAAAGTAAGATTTTTGAGGCCCTTGAAAGCGGGAAGGACATCTGGAGAGAGTATAGGAGTCTTGGACTCTTATGAAGAGCTCGGGAAGAACTCCATGTTTTCTCTCCGGGTGAACTTAATTCACATTTTGCGGGAGTATCCATTTCTGATAGAGAGCGCGAGTACGATTTAAATAATATAATGTCATCAGCTAGTGATGAAGGTTTTACTTTTAGTAAGATAACTTATTCGGATGTGGTCCTAACTGTCGCGCATTTTTCTTCTCAGCCAAAGGGTGAAGATGAAATTCCCCAAAGTGTTATTGCTAAAGCACTTCCGGTCATCGGTCCTTTTCTTGATGACATTTTTAATGCCTCCCTCTCGAGTGGGATCTTTCCCGGTACCTGGAAGAAAGCTCATTTGGTACCGTTAAAAAAGAAGGCCATTGCATCTACAGTAACGGACTTTCGTCCTATTGCCCTTCTTAGCTTTCTCTCCAAGGTTCTGGAAAAGATCGTGCATGAACAAATGTCAGCTTATTTGTTTTCGAAAGAAATCCTCGATCCCCTTCAGACAGGTTTCCGTCCGCATCATAGTACGCAGACAGCACTACTGAAATTGACTGAAGACATACGATCCGGTATAGATAATAACTAGCGGCTAATTACCATCCTTTTACTATTTGATATTAGTAAGGCGTTCGACACTATTTCGCCATCCAAGTTGTTACGCAAGCTGATCAGAATGGGGTTCTCCAGGGGAGTAGTCATGTGGATAAAATCATATATTCCAGGTTGTAACCAAAAAGTTGTTACGGCATCTAATGGTAGTTCAGATTGGCTCACAACCAATCTCGGCATACCACAGGGCTCTGTCTTGGGGCCCCTTCTGTTCAGTCTTTATATTAATGACCTTCAGGAAGTTTTATCGGGCTTTAAAAGTACGAGGGATATTCTTACGGATAGTGTATCGCATTTATTATACGCGGACGATTTGCAAACCTACACTCAAGCTACTTGCGATAACCTTCTTTAGGGGATAAGACGCTTGTCGGCTGTGGCCAAAGCAGTGTCGGTGTAGGCTTCTGAGAACGCTCTGTGTCTCAATGTCAGGAAAGCGAAGGCAATTATTTTTGGGTCAGAATCTAACATTAAGAAAGTACAGAGTATGGATTTGCCTGGCATAGAGATTCATGGTAACGTCTTTGTTCTCTTTGTTGACACAGTTACTAACATCGGTGTAGTCATGGATTCGAAGTTAACATGGAAACCGCAAGTGGATGCAGTTAGCCGAAAGGTTAATAAGGCCCTACATGGGCTTAAATCATTTTAATCCAGCACCACCGAGGCGTTACGCAAACGGCTTGCAAGTGCTCTTGTTCTATCTCATTTAGATTATTGCTCTTTAGTGTATCTTGATGTGTCAGGTGAGCTCCGGATGAGACTGCAAAGATTGCAGAATTCATGTGTGAGGTACGTATGTGCTGTTAGAAGGTATGAGCATATCAGTCCCTATAGGAGTAAACTTGGCTGGCTTGATCTTGAGGAAAGAAGGGCGTATTTTGCGGCGGTACAACTATACAAAGTTATTCACATGGGTTAACCCACGTATCTTGCAGCCCTTTTTAAAAAAAAACCAGGCTCGGACCTCTAGTAGGACTGATTCTAGGGAGCTCTCGATTCTATCATCGCGTACCGATACAGAGTTAAAATCTTTTCAATCTCAAGGTGCGCGCCTATGGAATACGATTCCTCGACGTATTAAGTACTTGCCATCACTACGAAGATTTAAAGCGACAATTCGCGACTATTTGCTATGTAAGTCCAGGGACATGGACCATGTATATCTAATGTAGAATGACGCTAATCATACGAATATTGACTATAATAGAAATTGAAGTTTGATAGTCACAAAAAATGTATTATTCGTAATGATAAAAATATGTGATAACTGTAATGACGTGATTGATGTACGACAGATATAATATTGTGCAATATATGTAAGTTAATGACGAATATGTCGAGCTGTGATATTATTGACTATACTAATGATCTCTGTAAATATGTATTATTATTGAATGTAGTTTTATTGTTTTTGTCCTGCACAAAATAAATATCTAATCTAATCTAATTTCCAAAGCCCTTGGTAATATAAAATGCCAATGTACGCTCTAATCTCCTCGGCGTCAGTCAGATGATTATAACTTTCGGCTACATCTTCGAGTGTTAAAGGCAGGCAAACTTCTTCGATCTTGGTGTTTGTAGATTCCACAATAATATTAATCATTTCTTCGTTAAAAAGAATCTCCCAAAACTGTTCAATTGTCTCTAAAGTTTCAGTATCACCAGTCGGGCCACGAACGTACACAGGAGGAACGTCGCTCATTCGATCTGCGAAAATAAAATAACATTTTCAAAATGCGCTCTATTTCCCCTTGCCTTTCACTTCCTTTTTCTTTCTTATCCCTTTTTTATCTCTTTTCTTTTCGCTTTCTCTTTTTGTCTCTTTTGCGCCCCCCCCCCCCCCCCTTCTCTCTCCATCCCGCCGTCCGTCTCATTCTCTCTCTCTCTCTGTCTTCCCTTCAGGTGCTTGGATCTACGCTTGCTACCTCTCTCTCTCTCTCTCTCTCTCTCTCTCCCCCCTCTCTCTCTCTCTCTCTCTCTCTCTCTCTCCTTCATCATCTAACCTCTCTCTGGCTCCGTAAGTACACACCACGCACTCCATACACTCCGCAGTGTAACGCTGCATACTGCCGCATTCTGCCTTCGGGCACCTTGCTTCTAGATACATTGCATGCCCAAAGTTGCAAGCTGCGTAGACACCTATTCTGCAACATGTGCGTGCTCTGCTTGCAACATCCTTGCATCTTTACGTTGTTGCTGCTTTGCTTTGGAGGTAGCTCGTCATTTGGATTTGGGCGTATTTCCACACTCATCTCGTCGCGCATGCGCCAACACCTGCGGCTATTTTGGAAACGAGGCCAGGTATCAAGTCAAGGCATACACAGCAAGCAGTCACGTGCCATCTAAAGCTGAGTGAGTGAGAACATTATAAGCGACTATCACGGGAGTGTAGTATGTAGTGAGCCTAGTATCCGATTGGTGGCGAACCGTAAGTCGCGCCCGCGACTAAAATTTTCGCGTAAAGTTGTTATTTTCTGATCTTTACCAGGGCGCCGATAATCTAATTGTTAATTTATATGAAACGTTCCCTCCAGTTGTTCACAATCTTTTGTATTTAAATAAAGAGAAAGTGAAACAGTGCAAATATAACTATGTTTCGACACGTGAAGGCAATATTTATGTTCGCATATATGATAAGTCTGACAGAATTTGCATAGTAACCGAAAATGACCTTGAGAAATTATTGTGACTGCCATCAAATTCTAACTCGCTAGCACAATACTTTTGTAGATATTCATTTTTACATGTCGCTCAAATTAATGCCAATTCAATAAAAGATCATTTAAACGAAATAGAAATATTTCTTATTAATAAAAATATCGATATACTGTCCATATTCGAGTCCTGGCTTACGTCGAATAAAGAAGATTCTCACTTTACCATATTGAATTTTAATCTAGTTCGCAACGATCAAGGCCTTTTAGCGACTAGTGGTGAACGTACTTATTTTCAAGCTGGGGGAGTCGCAGGTTATATTCGGAATGGAATTTCATTCAGAATACTTAGTGCTCCACAGATAAATGATTTGAATGACACCGAATATCTAGTTGTTGATATTATGTACATCTTTACTCGAATGTTATTATTGAAAACTGTTTGTTCCTTGTACCATCTGGAGCAACACATCATAAAGATAATTCGGATACATGGCTCGATGTTATACTTACTGACTCTTCAAGCAAGGTTCATTCGCTCGAAACATCTGAGGCATCATTTATTAATTGCTACGATTATATAATAATTGATTATAAATTAGATGATCCCATTAATAAAAACATTGCAGTGACGTCGAGAGATTTTAGGAAATTTTCTTCGAATTTATTTTCCAACGATATATGTGCTTGTTTGGAGGATATGTATGAGCGATTCAGTAATGCTAATGACGTAAACATTCTATTAGATGAGTTTAAATCAAAGGCCGTCGATACGCTAAATATACATGCACCATTTACAACCCGTCATATTCGTAAAAATACTGCCCCGTGGTTAACTAAAGAACTTAAGGATAAATGTAAATACCGAAATCGACTATATAAAGAGGCTAAACGCACGAAGAATTCATCCCTTCTGTTAGAGTATAAAATAATACGCAAACGGCTTAAAAACGAGATAACTTTAGCTAGAGATACCTATATAACTCAATCATTAGCATCCATTTCTGATAAATCTAAATGTTGGAATCTACTAAGTAAATTTGGCCTTGTGAAGAGTAAATTATCATCACCTCTGAATATTTTTACTGCCGATGAAGTTATTCGCTACTATTCTTCAGTCACATATTGTCACTCACCTTGCTCAATTACAAAACTTCAGAAAATACTCGCGATGCCGTTACGTGACAACGGGGTTAGCTTTTCCTTCAGACCAGTGAACAGAATACAAGTGCAGCAAACAATGTTGTTGTGCCTTCCTATAGCTAAAGGACGTAGATGTGATGGACTTTCTGTTTCTTACTTCCAAGAAATGCTACTATTATTAGTCCCTTCTTTACTGATCTTTTTAATATGTGCATATCATCTTGTACATATCCTACAGAGTGGAAAAAATCACTCATAGTTTCCCTTAGGAAAGTTCCTACGCCTGGCTCTTCAGCAAATACAAGACCACTTGCTATCTTATCTCATTTTGTTAAAGTATTTGACTCTCTCATGACGTAACAGCTAACTGAGTATCTTGAAGTAAATTCACTTCTTTCTCCATTCCCATCAGGGTTTAGAAGTAATTTTAGTACGCAAACGGCGCTATTGGAACTTACCGAAGATATACGTCGCGGAATCGAGAAGGGTTTGGTTACAGTTCTGCTACTTTTCGATCTCAAAAGCACTTTTGATTCCATTAATCACGAATTACTTTTGAAGAAGCTTAGAGAACTTAATTTCTCCAAAGAAGCTATTACTTAGTTTCACTCGTATTTAACAGGTCGGTCCCAAGCTGTGATTAATCTTGATGGTAGTTTATCCGATTTTATAGAAAAGTCTTCAGGAGTACCACAGGGCTCAATTCCGGTCCCAATTATTTTTTTAATATTTATCAACGTGCTAGCACTAGTTTTAGTTCATTGTAAACATAATTGCTTACTTTTTTCGGATGATTTCCAATTCCACATACAGTGTGAACCACCTGAATTGCCAGCTGCGATCTCTAAATTAAATCAAGATGCTGCTGCTGTAGTAAATTGGGTTAAATCAAACGGGCTAATTATAAATGTTGATAAAACGCAAGCCTTCATTATTGTATCCGTGCAATATCACATGCAAATTGATAAAAACAATCTTCGACCCATAGTAGTCGATGGTTCAATCATAACACTTGTAAGCACAGTAAGAAATTTGGGTGTTATTCTCAGCGAAGACTTATCGTAGAATGCCCATGTATCCCAAATTTGCTCTAGGGTCCATAATGTCCTTTATCGTCTAAGATTTAGAGGTAGATGTCTATCAAGTCGGATTAAAACTCAACTAGTCAATGTACTAATATTTCCATACTTTGACTACGCTTGTATAGTATTCAGTGATCTTGTGTAATAGCTTGCTGTTAAACTCCAGCGACTATGTAACACGGTCATACGCTTCGTATTTAGTCTCCAACGTGATGCAGCGTTGAAACCGTATTATAAACAGCTAAATTGGCTACCCTTGCTGAGCGTCGAAAATTCTTTTTAGCAGTTACTATTTATAAAATATTAACGGTGTCGAGATCGGAATATCTTCATAAGATATTCCCGGAAATCAAAGATGACACACGTCGTTCTAAAAGACTGATATCGTCAAATTTTGTAACCCTCCTAGCTACAACGAGAGCTTATCGATACACATTTTCTATCCAAGCTATGAAAGTTTGGGATACTTTGCATATCGCGATTAGACTTAAAAAGATGGTTGAATCGTTTAAAATTGCATTATATGGATATCTTATATGATTAGAGCACCCCTAGGTATGAATAGAATTTAATTTAATTAATTAAAATTGCCATTTTCAGGAAATGCGCTGCAATGTAATAATTGTTATTAGTATTAATTTGTAATAATTGCTATTTTATATATATATATATATATATATATATATATATATATAAATTGCAATTATTACAAATTAATAATATATATATATATATATATATATATATATATATATATATATATTTATACATGTTACAATAATTAAAATGTATTATATTGTTTGTTTGCCATACGGTTATGATAACCTTGGCATAAATAAATTTGTTATCAATCAATCAATCACCCGTACTGTGCATTTCAGTACTAACCTGACTGACGCGCAGGAGATCTTGTTTTTCACTTGAAGCCATCTTTTCCTTTGAGATTTGAAGAAGGTCGACCACGGGCACGAGATTCCAAAAGACGCTGCTTCAAGTTGGCATCTTCCATGTCAGCATCCGATTGCGATTAGCCGGAACTCTCAGATTGATAATAGCTCTGTTCAGCAGTGTCACTATTGCCATTTTCATCACTATCTTAAGAACTATTGTCTTCGGGAGAAATTTTTCGAGTCTCATTGACTAGCTCCTGGCCCATTGTCCGACGCCGAAAATTGTAGGGCATCTAACATGATAAAAATCAACATTACTTTTCGGAAAAAAATCACACTTTTATAATACAATGTACTCACCTTATTTGATGATTTGAAGTACAAAAAACAGAAGAAAAAAAATTCAGGAAAAAATTCAGCTACAACTGTAACTGACACACTGGGATCACTCACGGCACCACTCCGATTCAGTAGACTGCCACAGGTAGACTGACACGCTTGACATATCGGTAGGTGTATTAGGCGAAAGAGCAACTCTTCAGCTATAACTAGATGGCGCCACAAACTCGATTTTCGGGCATTAAGAGGTGGGAAATTTGAAAAGTTTGAGGCCTTTCCACGAACGACCCCAGTGTAGTAGCTAAGGGTTAATCTAATTGTGGCCTAAAAATCTATTCTTTTTATGCCTTTTTTAGGGTGTGTTTTTCCAAGGTATACAACTTGACCGAGAAAATTTTTTGCGTACGTAACAAATCGGATTGAAATTATTATACTATTTTCTAAAGAAGAAAAAACATCCCCCGTAAAACCTATTTGATTTATTAGCATTCTAACAGTTGCTTGATAAGCTTATTGGAGCAAAAGAGGGGCGAAATTAAAATTTTGAATGCATATACTGCACATATCTATTATCTAAAAGATCTTAAGAGAAAAAGATATGAAAACATTACTTGAAACCACATGAAATAGTGTATGATAAGAATAAAATACGTATTACCATAATTTGCGATATTTCTAGTTTTATACTAAAATTATCAAATTTTCAAACTCAATGTGCGAGAGTCAAATGAAGACCAATTAGAATTTCTTTTGCGTTGATCTTGTTATAAAGAGAGTCCACTTTTGCCCACTATTGTGTTTCGAATGTCAAAAAAAGAATTTTCGGCCCACCCTATCATGCATTCGTCCATCCACCCACGCATTAATCCCTCTACCAATGCATTTATTTCTCCGCCCATGTATTTATACATCCACCCACGAAGGCACCCCTTCACCCACGCATTTATCCCACTAGCCATGTATTCACTCTTCTGCCGACGCATTCATTCATCCACCCATGTATTAACCACTCCACCCACATATTTATCCCTTCACCATACACCCACTCATTTGGTTACTCACCACACATTTATTCCTCCACCATTATTTATCATTTCATCCACGCATCTACTTATCCACCCATGTACGTTCATCCAACCGTGCGTTTGACGTCCACGCTCAAATCCATCTATCCACCCACGCATTCATCCCTCCACCCACGTATGTATCGGTCCACCCACGCATTTATAGGTCCACCCACGCATTTATGGATCCATCCACGCATCCGTTTATCCATCTAGGTATCTTTTCATTCACCCACGTACACCTATCCACCCACATATACCATCGACATAAGCCCTTTGATTCATATACCGATCCACATATCGATTCACCATTGCACCCACTTACCAACAAAAAAACACTTAAAACAAAAAATGCGGACAGTCGAACGCAGTTTGAATCTTAATATAATGGAGATTTATTGAAGGAACTTTGAGGCTTCCGCGTTTCATTTATTACACGTCATACAATAAATGAAACTTTTCGTCCGATGGTTATATGGCACCTTTGATATGTATTAATATTTTACCCCTGCACTGTTTCGTAAAAATTCTTTGAAAATTTTTTGCTCGTACTAGGATTCAATTGTTTTTTAATTTGTTAATAAAAGTTTTTAACAAATTAGATCGTTGTCCAAAAAATTAAGAATTAAGCGAAAAATTTTTACGAACAAGTGCACTATTAAAATTTAGTACATATCAAAAGGCATCATTTAACCGTCGAAACTTTATTTTTATTTATCGTATGACGTGTAATAGTGCACGCCTAAAAGTATTTTCAATAAATAAGTAAAAGTAAAGATATTTTTATATACTTATATTGAAAAAGTTCTGAGAATGTTTTCTCTTAATCAAAAGAATTTTAAGAAAGCAAACAAAAATTTCTATCCGTAAATCAATGTATTCAGAATAATTAATAAAATAATGAAATAAAATAAAATAAAATTATGAACTTTGAATTCTACATTTTTTATATTTATTCATAAAATAAATTGCACTTGAGTAGATCCTGATTATTCATCATAGACTGTTTATAAATTATGAGTAAACAAAAACGATCGGAATAATTATACAATCATTTTAACATCAATTCATTTTTTTAAATTATTTCTTGTCCTTATTCTTTAATTATTTTACAGGATTTTACTTCTTACGTTTGCTTAATTACCATGACTATATTTATTAACCCTAGAATTACTGTAAAGTGGGGTGTCTTGGGTCACTATATTAATTAATTAAAATAAATTTATATGAGCCTAGTGAACATTTAAGGATAAGATAGACCGTTTAAATAATTCAAAGTAAAATTTATTCCAATAAAAACTAATTAGCTTATCCTCAGTGGCTTGCTAAGGTCATTGAAATTTATTTTCATGACATCGCCCAAGACACCCCATCGGCCCAAGAGACCTCACTTTACGGTACCAAGGAAGAACCCCAAGCATGAGATAAACTTATAGTTTATACTTGTAAACAGGTGTAAGCCGGATAATAAATGAAAGCCAACTTAAATAATAATGTTAACAATGAGTTTGAAAATCACATTAATTGAATCTTAGCTAATAGAAATTTATATTAAAAAACTAGAATATATTATAATCTCAATATCGTACTTTTACTATAAAACATGCTTTTTACAAAGAGGAACATTTCGTCGATGGTGCTTAAGAAGATATAAACTACTCATAAATTACTCTCATTTTTAAACTTTTAAGTGACAGGGAAGATAAATAAAGTTAAGTTTGATATGTTCCTACATAAATTGTAACATACAATTGTCAGACATTTAGCACATTCTATCGCTACTTAAATTAGTAAAAATGACAGTCTTTTTGGTAAATAAATAAGTCTAGTGTTTATAATAACTGCAAACGAATCTTTGAATGAACCTTATACGACATTGCTGTTATTAAATAATTTTATACTTTCTTGAAAATTTAATTACACGTTTCATGTGCAATGTTGATCGACAATTGATTATTTTACGCATATTGACAACTGATCTCGAGCGTCAAATAGTGATCGAGAAATTGCTTTATGGAGATTTTATAATTCAACTCAAATTTTAAATAAATACATTAAAAAATATGTTCAAAATCTTCGTTATTATTATAATTAAATAGTAAATTAACTGATAAAACCACATTCCAACCATATTTATCTTTATAAACACGTTTTTTGAGAAAGGAATCTCGGTCTTACATTAAGTGATCGAATATTGGGACGACTACCTTATTATAACTCATTTGAATATTGACACATATTTAAATTTTACAGAGCTAATGTTAATAATAGTATTTATAATATATGTTCGTTTCATATGAAATGTTGCGTAAGAGGACCCATTTTTAAACGATACTATTTAAATTGTCACGGATGAGCTTATGGCTCTCCGTGGTAGCTCCTTATCGCAGAGCAGATGCGCGCCAGACGCGCACTCAGCTCTGACCGACTCTGCTCCAGCGTTCTCACGCGCAAAAGTGCAGTACTTGCACCTTTTGCGCGCGGGACCGCTCGACACGGTCGCGATGCAACCGCGAGTGGGCCAACAGATACCCGGCGATATTCACGGCGAGAGGTGCTCGCCACAAATAAAACTAGACTTGAGTAAAAGCCCTGTGTCCTTGATTCGTGCGCGCCTCTCTCTGGCGGCACAGGAGAGTCTACACCAACCATCCGTCACATTTGGCATCCCTTGTTAGCCTGTGTGTAATCGAGGACCTATTCTCCCCCGACGTTTAAATTTAAAATAAAAGAAAAATCGGGTGAGCGCGTATGCGGTGCAGAGCAACAGTGCAACTCTCCAACAGCCAAGGACCACGCTTTAAGGCCTTACATACCTGTGGTCGAAATTGGAAGCTGCTGCATCTTTAGCAGACCCCAACACGTCGCAGAAGCAGCCATCGCAGAGCATCAGAAGAAAATAAAGAAGAAACTCGCCACCCGTCATCGAGAGCGCAGTGGTTCCGGAGAGCGAACCGGCCGCCGAGACACAACCAAGCAGCGATCAGCGCGGAACACTGGCAATAAGCCGCAAGTCTACACTAGGCCAACTAAGCCCATCGGGGCCACCGAAGCCCATCAGGGTCACCTAAGCCCACCTGGGCCAACGAGACTAGTCCAGCAGACACCACGCGCAGTTCAGTCGTCGGTACGGAACAGCCGCCGATGCGCGCGAGACAGCCGACAACCACAGAGCAGTCGCAGCAGCAGATAGCAGTCGTCTTCACACGTCATCATCAGCAACACCGACGATGCGCAGCCACATCGTATTCTTCGCAGCAATTCTGTAAGTCGACTTTTTGTCCTAGTGCAGCTTCGCGAAAATTTTAAATTAATAAATTTAATTTATTTGAGCGAACGATTTGAAAATGCACTCCGGTACATTCGATTTATTATCCGACGCGACGGATCCTGCCGTACAATCCGAGAGAGGAGCGATGAACCGAGCTTCACGTGACTCCGAAAGCGTCGCGCGCGAAGACCGCTTAATAGAAAATATTTTAAAACAACTAAGTAAATTCGACCTTGCATCGCGTAGCCTGCTAATTCAAGGCAAATGGTCACGCGCGTTGCATACATAGGGAGACCCAGCGAGCAATAGGAAGATATTTAAGCGCGCCGAAATGTGCTAAAACAGTTAGGCAAGCTCAGTCCCGAGGCACGCAGGGCGCTATTGCGCAGCGAGATCGAGCTTACATCTCGTACTTCGGGTGGTTCAAGCCAAAGCGAGAATGCGCGAGCAAAATTGTACGGAAGCATGGAGAAAGCTGTGAGGGCGGACCAGCATCCACCAGCAATCGATGCATTGATAGATTTAAATTCAGCAGGTGCTATCGGGAACAATGTCGAGAAGGAACCGTCGGAAATTAGTCGCCAGCTAGAGCGGCTTCGCGATATTGCGAGATCTCTGTCGGAAAGCGGCTCCGCCGACTCGAGATCGTCCGAAAGCGAGCGCGGCAGCGATGTGGAAAATTCGGTTTATGGTGACCTAGAGGTCCCAGAACGCTGAGCCATAACCGATAAGTGCAACGACGGAGTAATCAATTAACTCGGAATAAAAAATATAGTTTGGAAAAACGGAGATTCCGAATTAACACACGCAGACCCCACAAAAATAAGATCACGGAAAAATCGCTACAAACACACTACGACACGGGCGATAAAAGGAAACTTTGGCGAAAACGGAGACAGCAATCGTAAAAATCGAAGCGCAGCGCGAGCTTAGTTCAGGTGAGCGGAGCGTGCAGAGCACACGAAGTGCAAGCGGTGCACGCAGCGGGAAAAATACAGAGCGGTCCAGGAAAACAGATGGCTCGAAAATTCTCTGCGAGGAGGAGCACGTAAGTGCCGCATTGCTCGCGTCTGTCAAGGCGGCAGTCAAGCAAGCGTTGGACAGCCATCAAAGTCGCCACAAGTACCGACAACCACATAGTAGCAACGGCTCTGCAAGTGACAGCGAGCCCGAATCACTCGCGGAAGAGCGCAAAATAGTTCAGGAAGTTCGCGCAAAACTAGGGCATAAGCAGCATCCGATTTCGCGTCCCCGATCCATAAAAGCATTCATGGACGCAGCGGTTCGGATAGCGAGGACGATCGCACTTCGGTTCCTACCCGGAAGTCGCTAAAAAATCGAGAGGCATCGAGAGCGCACGAGTGAACGAATCGCACAGATTTAAGAGAAATGCGTGCGCGAATACAGGATCAACGAGCGGGCGTTAAACCCTCGTCAGTGATAACTGTGATGGTAGAAGCAACCGGTACGTTAAACGATAAAGAGAAATTCCGTCCCAATCGCGACCCGCCGCACGGCAGCGTTAGCGAACGCAGCAGTTATCGGGATCACAAGCGCAGCAAGCGACAGCGCGGATCCGATCGAAAATCATCCTCGTGTCGTGTCGATTCAAGCAACGACAACGAAAGCGACTCGGCGCGTAGCGACCGGAGTAGCGACAGGCACCGCCGGCGACAAGGATTCGGCGGAAAAGTCTCGTTCACTTAAGCGGTAAATCTTTTGCCAACGTTCGACAGCAACCCGGATAAATTAAATTTATTTTGCCAGTCCGTCCAACAGCTGCGGGACTCGTTCGGCCCCGAATTATAGAAGTTGTTAATAATAACAAATTAACCGGAAAAGCAGGTGACGGCCATCAAGCGAGACTAACCAGTTATAAGTCGGTAAGGCAGCTTTTGACCGTCCTCACAATGCAGTACGGCAATATAGGAATTGTCGATGAGGTGCAGGCCCAGATAAAGATGCTGCAGCAGGAACATAGTGAGCCAGTCGGCGACTATGGCTTAAGAATGCAGAAGCTCCACAACCGACTGCTGACGATAGTCGAATCTGCTCCGGACCTGTCGAAGCATGACAAGGTAACACGAAAGCGTTACGCCGGTGAGGACGCCCTGCAGCAATTCATGTTCGGGCTAAAAGCATCGATTGACCATCAAGTGCGTCATCAAGGGCCAAGGTGACAATCCTAGAGCTGGCAGATTTAGCAGGATGCAACGAAGAAGAGATAAGCTACATCACGGAAATCGTCGACGAGTACGCAGGAGTTCCTACGACTCACTTGCTCCAGCACAAAATCAAGCTTAAATCGAACAAGGTAATTCGATCAAATAGATTCCGTTTTCCACCAGCCCTAAGGTATAATATGATTAGAGAGTTAAACAAATTACGGGAGCAAAATATAGTTGTACCATCAAGGTCAAACCATTGTTTAGCGCTCTGGATCGTGCCAAAAAAGTCAGATGCGCAAGGCAATATGAAGTTTAGATTGGTCACGGATTTCAGAGCCTAAAACGAGGAAGCAGAAGGCAGCTGCCGCCCCTTACCATGCACAAGCGACATATTGGAACACCTTGCCTCAGCCAATTATATAACAGTAATGGACCTGAAGCGGGCTATCACCAGATCGAGATGCATCCTGATTCAGCTCATCTTACGGCTTTCCATGCTCCCGACGGTTAGCACGGAGAACAGCTGCTCGAATTCAGAAGCGAATTTGAACCTTCGTCAAGGTCATGTCCTTAGCTATGGCAGGCCTGCAAGGAGAAGAGGTTGAAATCAATCTCGACAATTTCATGGTTTTCGGCGACATGCTAGAACAGTATAACACCAGATTGTGCCGAATGCTGAAAAGATTATTGGAGGCCAACTTGACAGTGGAGCCAAATGAGTGTCAGTTTTTAAAGAAAGAAGCGCTTGTGCTGGGTCATATAGTGGGCGGCGGGGTGATAAAAACTGACCCCAATAAAATAGCCGCTATGGACCAATACATGGTACCAACTGACGCAAAGAAAGTAAAACAAGCGCTTGGTCTCTTCAGCTACTACAGGCGCTTTATTAAAAATTTTGCTAAAATAGCTCGACGAGTCTTTAAACTTCTGCAGAAAGGAGTGGAGTTTGAGTGAGGTCCAGAACAGCAAGAGGCGTTCGATACAGTGAAGGCCATGATGTGCAGCGAGCCAGTGCTGAGAACAGAGATTTATCGAAACCATTTATAGTATCTACCGATAGTAGCGACTGGGCCCTTAGAGCCGTACTTTCGCAGAGCGAGCTGCGCCAGCACCAGCCCTGTGTTTATGCATTGCGATGTTTAAAAGGCAGCGAGATCCGCTATCCCACTTACAACAAGGAGTTATTGGCCGTAGTCTTTGCCAAAGAACAGTTCCGCTACTATCTATTCGGTCGAAAATTCACTATTGTAACAGACCACGTACCGTTAAAGCATTTTCACACAACCAAGCAGCCCGACCTGGCTTTAATAGGCTGAAGGTGACCCTCATTGGCTACGACTTTGAAGTAATTTATCGGCCAGGCGAGAAAAACGCCACCGCTGACGCTCTTTCGCGGAACCCAGTCATCAAAGAAAGGGAAGTGAATCCCGAACTTCCGCGCGTAGAGCTTTACAAGTTCGCAAACGAGCAGAATGCAGCCGAGCCCGATGAGGAAGCAGCTATTCTGACTAGAAGAATTTTTAGAACGCGAGCAGTCAAGAAAAAAGGAATTGACCGCAATAAAAAGGCTAAGCACTACAAGACTAGCTCGGAAGACTCCGAAGGACAAGAAACCCCTAGGAAAAACCGTAAAGAAAAGCACATCATATATATAGAAGGCGAGGTGCTGGCCGTAAGAAACGAGTTCGACGATTTTTATCTATGTCGCGCGACTCGAGACATATACTGCGAAGATGAAGACACCCACATACATTGGTTCACAGAAGAGACCAACCGCTAAACCACGTTCTCCCCAGATTATCGCAGTACGATAAAATTAGCAGGCATCAAGACAACAACTGAGTTAAAAAGAATAGAGAAAAAGAAATACGTACTCAGTAAGAAAGAACGCGAACGAATCATGAAAATCCTGCAAGCTTCTATCGAGTTCAGTGCTATCCTAGAGCAGAAGGCGCCGCCAGCAGTATTGGAAGGGCAAGACGAGCTCTTCCGAGACAGAAATCGACATGTCAGACCCCACGACGCCAACTTCTCGTAAGTCCATCTCCGCATCGAGAACAGAACGAGGCTACGCCACAAGAGCGAGACAAAAACGTAAGAGTCGCACGGAATCCAATCTATTCGAGTCCAGCGACTCGAGCAGCGACTCGAGCGGCAACTCCGTCACTCTCCAGCAGCGGCTCAAGACACCAACGCTGTCGATCGTCGAGCCGCTGAAAACTATGGTAATTCCCGAAAAAGCAAAGTCGTGAAGGAGCAATAGTCCTGGCGGTCACAGAGCCTATGTGCGTGGAACATCCCCGCTCGCTGATCCGTCATGTAGCTCGCCTCCCGTCGAGGAGCAGCTGCTTTCCGTTGAACCGGACGCCTCGACCAGTATTATCAAATCACCGCTAAGAGCAGTTTTGCCTCAGGTAGGCAGCAAACTTCACACGAAACTGACAGTAGATATATAAGAAAAAAATATAGCAGGAAAGGACGGCGTCCAGATAAACATTTGGGAAGCGAAGTCGTCGACAGATTCCACGAAAGAGAGTCTCATCGATCCCGTAAGTAGTCAGACCTCGAGACCGAGTACAATAAAGAAAATAGTCAAAATCCAATATCCGATCTGGTCGCCGACCTAAACATATCACCGCAAATCAACGGAACACTAGCTCCAGCTAACACCACCGAATCCACGGACGAACATTTGTCCGAGGTTCCCCTTCGTCCTCGTTCTCCATCAGGATCGTCAGTCACGAGTGGCGATGGACCGGTTGAGGATTTCGACGACATCCCGCGGAATTATGACCGCTAAGTCGATTCTTCAGATCGGAATTAGTCAGGCAGCTCAGGCAATGTTTTAACACATACCTACATTCGCAACAAGCAATGCGCGCAGCCGCTAGTCAGCCTGCTCCATTCAGACGATATTTCTCAGTCACCTCCAGGCAACTGCTTATTTGATTCACTAATTAAATTGGCAAAAGTAAATATGACAGCCCTCGAGCACAAAAGGCAACTGCGCGCGTCTCCCTCGCTGCCGTACTGCGGCGAGCCGACAGAATGTACTTGAAGTTTCAAACGTCAGAATCAGACGAAAAAAATGAAATTTTTTTTTTTGATTTAGTATTTTATGCTGATAGATACATGGAAAATATGGACTAAATCAGCTTCAAAAAATTTTCTAACCCCTAATTCAACCCGAAATTCCTTGAAACAGGGGTTGGAAGGTGGTAAATATAGGTAAAAAAATTCTAACTTGGCCTAATAAAAGTCTTACGGTTTTCTACTTTACACATATCCTCATTATGATAGAATACACCTACAAAAAAAAATTGCAACCTCTAAGTCGACCCGGAAGCCCTTCAAATAGCTCGTCGGAAGGGGGTAAATATAGGTAAAGAAATTCTAACTTAGCCTAATAAAAGTCTTAAGGTTTTGTACTTTAACCATATCCTCAATATGATAGAATACACCTACAAAAAAATATCAACCCCTATCTCGTCCCGGAAGCCCTTCAAATAGTGGTCGGAAGGGGGTGAATATAGGTAAAAAAATTGTAACTTGGCCTAATAAAAGTCTTACAGTTTTCTACTTTACATATATCCTCATGATGATAGAATACAGTAACAAAAAAAAATAATAACCCCTAACTCGTCCCAGAAGCCGTTCAAATAGGGGTTGGAAGTGGGTCAATATAGGTAAAAAAATTGGAACTTGGCTTAGTAAAAGTCTTACGGTTTTCTACTTTACATATATCCTCACTGTAACAGAATACACTTACAAAAAAAATTACAACCCCTAAGTCATCCCGGAAGCCCTTCAAATAGGCGTTGGAAATGGGTGAAAATAGGTAATAAAATTCTTAATTGGCCTAATCAAAATCTTACCCTTTTCTACTTTACGCATATCCTCATTATGATAGAAAAAACTAACAAAAAAAATTACAACCCCTATCTCGTCCAGGAAGCCTTTCAAATAGGGGTTGGAATGGGGTGAATATAGGTAAAAAAATTGTAACTTGGCCTAATAAAAGTCTTACGGTTTTTTACGTTACACGTATCCTTATTATGATAGAATACACTTATAAAAAAAATATCAGCCCATAACTCGTCCCGGAAGCCCTTCAAACAGGGGTTGGAATGGGGTGAATATAGGTAAAAAAATTGTACCTTGGCCTAATAAAAGTCTTACGGTTTTTTACGTTACACGTATCCTTATTATGATAGAATACACTTATAAAACAAAAATATCAACCCATAACTCGTCCCGGAAGCCTTTCAAATAAGGGTTGGAAGTGGGTCAATATAGGTAAAGACATTCTAACTTGGCTTAATAAAGGTCTTACGGTTTTTTACTTTACATATATCCTCATTGTAACATAATACAATTACAAAAAAAATTACAACCCCTAAGTCATCCCGGAAGCCCTTCAAATAGGCGTTGGAAATGGGTGAAAATAGGTAATAAAATTCTTAATTGGCCTAATCAAAATCTTACCCTTTTCTACTTTACGCATATCCTCATTATGATAGAAAAAACTAACAAAAAAATTACAACCCCTATCTCGTCCAGGAAGCCTTTCAAATAGGGGTTGGAATGGGGTGAATATAGGTAAAAAAATTGTAACTTGGCCTAATAAAAGTCTTACGGTTTTTTACGTTACACGTATCCTTATTATGATAGAATACACTTATAAAACAAAAATATCAACCCATAACTCGTCCCGGAAGCCTTTCAAATAAGGGTTGGAAGTGGGTCAATATAGGTAAAGACATTCTAACTTGGCTTAATAAAGGTCTTACGGTTTTTTACTTTACATATATCCTCATTATGATAGAATACACCTACAAAAAAATATCAACCCCTATCTCGTCCCAGAAGCCCTTCAAATAGTGGTCGGAAGGGGGTGAATATAGGTAAAAAAATTCTAACTTGTCCTAATCAAAATCTTACCCTTTTCTACTTTACGCATATCCTCATTATGATAGAAAAAACTAACAAAAAAAATTACAACCACTATCTCGTCCCGGAAGCCTTTCAAATAGGGGCCGGAAAGGGGTAAATGTAGGTAAAAAAATTCTTACTTGGCCTAATAAAAGTCTTACGGTTTTTTACGTTACACGTATCCTTATTATGATAGAATACAGTAACAAAAAAAAAAAATAACCCCTAATTCGTCCCAGAAGCCGTTCAAATAGGGGTTGGAAGTGGGTGAATATAGGTAAAAAAATTGTAACTTGGCCTAATAAAAGTCTTACGGTTTTTTACATTACACGTATCATTATTATGATAGAATACACTTATAAAAAAAATATCAACCCATAACTCGTCCCGGAAGCCCTTCAAACAGGGGTTGGAATGGGGTGAATATAGGTAAAAAAATTTTAACTTGGCCTAATAAAAGTCTTACGGTATTTTACGTTACACGTATCCTTATTATGATAGAATACACTTATAAAACAAAAATATCAACCCATAACTCGTCCCGGAAGCCTTTCAAATAAGGGTTGGAAGTGGGTCAATATAGGTAAAGACATTCTAACTTGGCTTAATAAAGGTCTTACCGTTTTTTACTTTACATATATCCTCATTGTAACATAATACACTTATAAAAAAAATATCAACCCATAACTCGTCCCGGAAGCCCTTCAAACAGGGGTCGGAAGGGGGTGATTATAGGTAAAAAATTCTTACTTGGTCTAATAAAAGTCTTACTGTTTTTTACGTTACACTATCCTTATTATGATAGAATACACCTACAAAAAAATATCAAACCCTATCTCGTCCCGGAAGCCCTTCAAATAGTGGTCGGAAGGGGGTGAATATAGGTAAAAAATTCTAACTTGGCCTAATCAAAATCTTACCCTTTTCTACCTTACGCATATCCTCATTATGATAGAAAAAACTAACAAAAAAAATTACAACCCCTATCTCGTCCCGGAAGCCTTTCAAATAGGGGCCGGAAAGGGGTAAATGTAGATAAAAAAATTCTTACTTGGCCTAATAAAAGTCTTACGGTTTTTTACGTTACCCGTATCCTTATTATGATAGAATACACTTATAAAAAAAATATCAACCCATAACTCGTCCCGGAAGTCTTTCATATAAGGGTTGGAAGTGGGTCAATATAGGTAAAGACATTCTAACTTGGCTTAATAAAAGTCTTACGGTTTTTTACTTTACATATATCCTCATTATGATAGAATACACCTACAAAAAAATATCAACCCCTATCTCGTCCCGGAAGCCCTTCAAATAGTGGTCGGAAGGGGGTGAATATAGGTAAAAAAATTCTAACTTGGCCTAATCAAAATCTTACCCTTTTCTACTTTACGCATATCCTCATTATGATAGAATAAACTAACAAAAAAATTACAACCCATAACTCGTCCCGGAAGCCTTTCAAATAAGGGTTGGAAGGGGGTGAATATAGGTAAAAAAATTGTAACTTGTCGGAATAAAAGTCTTACGATTTTCTACTACATACATACCCTCATTATAATAGAATAACCCTACAACAAAAATTACAACCCTTAACTCGTCCCGGAAGCCTTTCAAATAAGGGTTGGAAGTGGGTCAATATAGGTAAAGACATTCTAACTTGGCTTAATGAAAGTCTTACGGTTTTATACTTACATATATCCTGATTATGATAGAATACACCTACAAAAAAATGTCAACCTCTAATTCGTCGCGGAAGCCCTTCAAACAGGGGTTGGAGTGGGGGAATATAGGTAAAAAAATTGTAACTTGGCCTAATAAAAGTCTTACGGTTTTCTACTTTACACATATCCTCATTATGATAGAATAAAGTAACAAAAAAAATTACAACCCCTGTATTATCCCGGAAGCACTTCAAATAGGGGTTGGAATGGGGTGAATATAGGTAAAAAAATTGTAACTTGGCCTAATAAAAGTCTTACGGTTTTTTACGTTACACGTATCCTTATTATGATAGAATACACTTATAAAAAAAATATCAACCCATAACTCGTCCCGGAAGCCCTTCAAACAGGGGTTGGAATGGGGTGAATATAGGTAAAAAAATTGTAACTTGGCCTAATAAAAGTCTTACGGTTTTTTACGTTACACGTATCCTTATTATGATAGAATACACTTATGAAACAAAAATATCAACCCATAACTCGTCCCGGAAGCTTTTCAAATAAGGGTTGGAAGTGGGTCAATATAGGTAAAAAAATTGTAACTTGGCCTAATAAAAGTCTTACGGTTTTTTACGTTACACGTATCATTATTATGATAGAATACACTTATAAAAAAAATATCAACCCATAACTCGTCCCGGAAGCCCTTCAAACAGGGGTTGGAATGGGGTGAATATAGGTAAAAAAATTGTAACTTGGCCTAATAAAAGTCTTACGGTTTTTTACGTTACACGTATCCTTATTATGATAGAATACACCTACAAAAAAATATCAACCCCTATCTCGTCCCGGAAGCCCTTCAAATAGTGGTCGGAAGGGGGTGAATATAGGTAAAAAAATTCTAACTTGGCCTAATCAAAATCTTACCCTTTTCTACTTTACGCATATCCTCATTATGATAGAATAAACTAACAAAAAAATTACAACCCATAACTCGTCCCGGAAGCCTTTCAAATAAGGGTTGGAAGGGGGTGAATATAGGTAAAAAAATTGTAACTTGTCGGAATAAAAGTCTTACGATTTTCTACTACATACATACCCTCATTATAATAGAATAACCCTACAACAAAAATTACAACCCTTAACTCGTCCCGGAAGCCTTTCAAATAAGGGTTGGAAGTGGGTCAATATAGGTAAAGACATTCTAACTTGGCTTAATGAAAGTCTTACGGTTTTATACTTACATATATCCTGATTATGATAGAATACACCTACAAAAAAATGTCAACCTCTAATTCGTCGCGGAAGCCCTTCAAACAGGGGTTGGAGTGGGGGAATATAGGTAAAAAAATTGTAACTTGGCCTAATAAAAGTCTTACGGTTTTCTACTTTACACATATCCTCATTATGATAGAATAAAGTAACAAAAAAAATTACAACCCCTGTATTATCCCGGAAGCACTTCAAATAGGGGTTGGAATGGGGTGAATATAGGTAAAAAAATTGTAACTTGGCCTAATAAAAGTCTTACGGTTTTTTACGTTACACGTATCCTTATTATGATAGAATACACTTATAAAAAAAATATCAACCCATAACTCGTCCCGGAAGCCCTTCAAACAGGGGTTGGAATGGGGTGAATATAGGTAAAAAAATTGTAACTTGGCCTAATAAAAGTCTTACGGTTTTTTACGTTACACGTATCCTTATTATGATAGAATACACTTATGAAACAAAAATATCAACCCATAACTCGTCCCGGAAGCTTTTCAAATAAGGGTTGGAAGTGGGTCAATATAGGTAAAAAAATTGTAACTTGGCCTAATAAAAGTCTTACGGTTTTTTACGTTACACGTATCATTATTATGATAGAATACACTTATAAAAAAAATATCAACCCATAACTCGTCCCGGAAGCCCTTCAAACAGGGGTTGGAATGGGGTGAATATAGGTAAAAAAATTGTAACTTGGCCTAATAAAAGTCTTACGGTTTTTTACGTTACACGTATCCTTATTATGATAGAATACAGTAACAAAAAAAAAATAACCCCTAACTCGTCCCAGAAGCCGTTCAAATAGAGGTTGGAAGTTGGTGAATATAGGTAAAAAAATTGTAACTTGGCCTAACAAAAGTCTTACGGTTTTTTACGTTACACGTATCATTATTATGATAGAATACACTTATAAAAAAAATATCAACCCATAACTCGTCCCGGAAGCCCTTCAAACAGGGGTTGGAATGGGGTGAATATAGGTAAAAAAATTGTAACTTGGCCTAATAAAAGTCTTACGGTTTTTTACGTTACACGTATCTTTATTATGATAGAATACACTTATAAAACAAAAATATCAACCCATAACTCGTCCCGGAAGCCTTTCAAATAAGGGTTGGAAGTGGGTCAATATAGGTAAAGACATTCTAACTTGGCTTAATAAAGGTCTTACGGTTTTTTACTTTACACGTATCCTTATTATGATAGAATACAGTAACAAAAAAAAAAAAAATAACCCCTAACTCGTCCCAGAAGCCGTTCAAATAGGGGTTGGAAGTGGGTCGATATAGGTAAAAAAATTCTTACTTGGCCTAATAAAAGTCTTACGGTTTTTTACGTTACACGTATCCTTATTATGATAGAATACACTTACAAAAAAAATGTCAACCTCTAATTCGTCGCGGAAGCCCTTCAAACAGGGGTTGGAATGTGGGAATATAGGTCAAAAAATTGTAACTTGGCCTAATAATAGTTTTACGCTTTTCTACTTCATACATACCCTGATTTTAATAGAAGACACTTATAATAAAAAATTACAACCCTTAACTCGTCCCGGAAGCCTTTCAAATAAGAGTTGGAAGTGGGTCAATATAGGTAAAGACATTCTAACTTGGCTTAATGAAAGTCTTACGGTTTTATACTTACATATATTCTGATTATGATAGAATACACCTACAAAAAAAATGTCAACCTCTAATTCGTCGCGGAAGCCCTTCAAATAGTGGTCGGAAGGGGGTGAATATAGGTAAAAAAATTCTAACTGGGCCTAATCAAAATCTTACCCTTTTCTACTTTACGCATATCCTCATTATGATAGAAAAAACTAACAAAAAAAATTACAACCCCTATCTCGTCCTGGAAGCCTTTCAAATAGGGGCCGGAAAGGGGTAAATGTAGGTAAAAAAATTCTTACTTGGCCTAATAAAACTCTTACGGTTTTTTACGTTACCCGTATCCTTATTATGATAGAATACACCTACAAAAAAATATCAACCCCTATCTCGTCCCGGAAGCCCTTTAAATAGTGGTCGGAAGCGGGTGAATATAGGTAAAAAAATTCTAACTTGGCCTAATCAAAATCTTACCCTTTTCTACTTTACGCATATCCTCATTATGATAGAATAAATTAACAAAAAAAATTACAACCCCTATCTCGTCCCGGAAGCCTTTCAAATAGGGGCCGGAAAGGGGTAAATATAGGTAAAAAAATTCTTACTTGGCCTAATAAAAGTCTTACGGTTTTTTACGTTCCACGTATCCTTATTATGATAGAATACACTTACAAAAAAAATTACAACCCATAACTCGTCCCGGAAGCCTTTCAAATAAGGGTTGGAAGTGGGTCAATATAGGTAAAGACATTCTAACTTGGCTTAATGAAAGTCTTACGGTTTTATACTTACATATATCCTGATTATGATAGAATACACCTACAAAAAAAATGTCGAGGGGTTGGAATGGGGTGAATATAGGTAAAAAAATTGTAACTTGGCCTAATAAAAGTCTTTCGGTTTTCTACTTCATACATGCCCTCATTGTAATAGAATAGAATTGTAAAAAAATTTTCAACCCTAACTCGTCCCGAGTTAGGGTTTGACACAAGTTATAATTTTTTTACCTTATTGACCCACGTCCAACCCCTATTTGAAGGATTTCCGGGACGAGTTAGGGTTTGACATTTTTTTTGAAATGTTATTCTATCATAATGAGGGTATGTATGAAGTAGAAAACCGTAAGACTTTTATTAGGCCAAGTTAGACTTTTTTACCTATATTCACCCCCTTCCAACCCCTATTTGATGGGTTTCCGGGACGAGTTAAGGGTTATAATTTTTTTTGTGAGTTTATTCTATCATAATGAGGGTATGTAGGAAGTAGAAAACCGTAAGACTTTTATTAGGCCAAATTAGAATTTTTTACAAGTATTCACGCACTTCCATCCCCTATTTGAAGGGTTTCCGGGACGAGTTAGGGTTTGACATTTTTTTTGTAAGGTTATTCTAACATAATGAAGGTATGTATGCAGTAGAAAACCGTAAGACTTGAATTAAGTCATGTTAGAATTTTTTACGTCTATTCACCCCCTTCCAACCACTATTTGATGGGTTTCCGGTTCGAGTTAGGGGTTGACATTTTTTTTGTAAGGTTATTCTATCTTAATGAAGGTATGTATGAAGTAGAAAACCGTAAGACTTTTATTAGGCCAAGTTAGACTTTTTTACCTATATTCACCCACTTCGATCCCCTATTTGAAGGTTTTCCGGGACGAGTTGGGGGTTAACATTTTTTTGTAGATGTATTCTATCATAAGGAGGATATATGTAAAGTAGAAAATCGTAACACTTTTATTAGGCGAAGTTAGAATTTTTTTACCTTATTGACCCACTTCCAACCCCTATTTGAAGGGCTTCCGGGACGAGTTAAAGTTTGTAATTTTTTTTCTAATTGTATTCTGTCATAATGAGGGTATGTATGAAGTAGAAAACCATAAGACTTGAATTAAGTCATGTTAGAATTTTTTACCTATATTCACCCCCTTCCAACCCCTATTTGAAGGGCTTCCGGGACGAGTTGGGGGTTAACATTTTTTTGTTGGTGTATTCTATCATAAGGAGGATATATGTAAAGTAGAAAATCGTAACACTTTTATTAGGCTAAGTTACAATGTTTTACCTGTATTCACCCACTTCCATCCCCTATTTGAAGGGTTTCCGGGACGAGTTAAGGGTTGCAATTTTTTTTGTACGGTTATTCTATCATAATGAGGATATGTAAGAAGTAGAAAACCGTAAGACTTGAATTAAGTAATGTTAGAATTTTTTACCTATATTCACCCCCTTCAAACCCCTATTTGATGCGTTTCCGGGACGAGTTAAGGGTTGTAATTTTTTTTGTAAGGTTATTCTATTATAATGAGGGTAAGTATGAAGTAGATAATCGTAAGACTTTTATTAGGCCAGGTTAGACTTTTTTACGTCTATTCACCACCTTCCAATCCCTATTTGATGGGTTTCCGGGACTAGTTAAGGGTTGCAATTTTTTTTATACGGTTATTCTATCATAATGAGGGTATGTAAGAAGTAGAAAACCGTAAGACTTGAATTAAGTCATGTTAGAATTTTTTACCTATATTCACCCCCTTCAAACCCCTATTTGATGGTTTTCCGGGACGAGTTAAGGGTTGTAATTTGTTTTGTAAAGTTATTCTATCATAATGAGGGTATGTATTAAGTAGAAAACCGTAAGACTTTTATTAGGCCAAGTTAGACTTTTTTACCTTTATTCACACACTTCCATCCCCTATTTGAAGGGCTTCCGGGACGAGTTAAGGGTTGTAATTTTTTTTGTAAGGTTATTCTATTATAATGAGGGTATGTATGAAGTAGATAATCGTAAGACTTTTATAAGGCCAGGTTAGACTTTTTTACCTATATTCACCCACTTCCATCCCCTATTTGAAGGGTTTCCGGAACGAGTTAGGAGTTAACATTTTTTTGTAGGTGTATTCTATCATAAGGAGGATATATGTAAAGTAGAAAACCGTAAGACTTTTATTAGGCCAAGTTAGAATTTTTTTACCTTATTGACCCACTTCCAACCCCTATTTGAAGGGCTTCAGGGACGAGTTAAAGTTTGTAAGTTTTTTTGTAAGGTTATTCTATTATAATGAGGGTATATATGAAGTAGATAATCGTAATACTTTTATTAGGCCAGGTTAGACTTTTTTACCTGTATTCACAAACTTCCATCCCCTATTGGAAGGGCTTCCGGGACGAGTTAATGGTAGTAATTTTTTTTGTAGGGTTATTCTATTATAATGAGAGTATGTAGGAAGTAGATAATCGTAAGAATTTTATTAGGCCAGGTTAGACTTTTTTACCTATATTCACCCACTTCCAATACCTATTTGAAGGGCTTCCGGGACGAGTTGGGGGTTAACATTTTTTTTGTTGGTGTATTCTATCATAAGGAGGATATATGTAAAGTAGAAAATCGTAACACTTTTATTAGGCTCAGTTAGAATTTTTTACCTGTATTCACCCACTTCCATCCCCTATTTGAAGGGTTTCCGGGACGAGTTAGGGTTTGACATTTTTTTTGTAAGGTTATTCTATCATAATGAAGGTATGTATGAAGTAGAAAACCGTAAGACTTTTATTAGGCCAAGTTAGACTTTTTTACCTATATTCACCCACTTCGAACCCCTATTTGAAGGTTTTCCGGGACGAGTTGGGGGTTAACATTTTTTTGTAGGTGTATTCTATCGTAAGGAGGATATATGTAAAGTAGAAAATCGTAACACTTTTATTAGGCAAAGTTAGAATTTTTTTACCTTATTGACCCACTTCCAACCCCTATTTGAAGGGCTTCCGGGACGAGTTAAAGTTTGTAATTTTTTTTCTAATTGTATTCTGTCATAATGAGGGTATGTCTGAAGTAGAAAACCATAAGACTTGAATTAAGTCATGTTAGAATTATTTACCTATATTCACCCCCTTCCAACCCCTAATTGATGGGTTTCCGGGACGAATTAAAAGTTGTAATTTTTTTTGTAAAGTTATTCTATCATAATGAGGGTATGTATGAAGTAGAAAACCGTAAGACTTTTATTAGGACAAGTTACACTTTTTTACCTGTATTCACACACTTCCATCCCCTATTTGAAGGGCTTCCGGGACGAGTTAAGGGTTGTAATTTTGTTTGTAAGGTTATTCTATTATAATGAGGGTATGTATGAAGTAGATAATCGTAAGACTTTCATTAGGCCAGGTTAGACTTTTTTACCTGTATTCACAAACTTCCATCCCCTATTGGAAGGGCTTCCGGGACGAGTTAATGGTTGTAATTTTTTTTTGTATGGTTATTCTATTATAATGAGGGTATGTAGGAAGTAGATAATCGTAACACTTTTATTAGGCAAAGTTAGAATTTTTTTACCTTATTGACCCACTTCCAAACCCTATTTGAAGGGCTTCCGGGACGAGTTAAAGTTTGTAATTTTTTTTGTAAAGTTATTCTATCATAATGAGGGTATGTATGAAGTAGAAAACCGTAAGACTTTTATTAGGCCATGTTAGAATTTTTTACCTATATTCACCCCCTTCCAACCCCTAATTGATGGGTTTCCGGGACGAATTAGGAGTTGTAATTTTTTTTGTAAAGTTATTCTATCATAATGAGGGTATGTATGAAGTAGAAAACCGTAAGACTTTTATTAGGCCATGTTAGACTTTTTTACCTGTATTCACACACTTCCATCCCCTATTTGAAGGGCTTCCGGGACGAGTTAAGGGTTGTAATTTTGTTTGTAAGGTTATTCTATTATAATGAGGGTATGTATGAAGTAGATAATCGTAAGACTTTTATTAGGCCAGGTTAGACTTTTTTACCTGTATTCACAAACTTCCATCCCCTATTGGAAGGGCTTCCGGGACGAGTTAATGGTTGTAATTATTTTTTGTAGGGTTATTCTATTATAATGAGGGTATGTAGGAAGTAGATAATCGTAAGACTTTTATTAGGCCAGGTTAGACTTTTTTACCTATATTCACCCACTTCCAACACCTAATTCAAGGGCTTCCGGGTCGAGTTGATGGTTAACATTTTTTTGTAGGGTTATTCTATTATAATGAGGGTATGTATGAAGTAGATAATCGTAAGACTTTTATTAGGCCAGGTTAGACTTTTTTACCTATATTCACCTACTTCCAACACCTATTTGAAGGGCTTCCGGGACGAGTTGGGGGTTAACATTTTTTTTGTTGGTGTATTCTATCATAAGGAGGATATATGTAAAGTAGAAAATCGTAACTCTTTTATTAGGCTCAGTTAGAATTTTTTACCTTATTGACCCACTTCCAACACCTATTTGAAGGGCTTCCGGGACGAGTTAGGGTTTGACATTTTTTTTGTAAGGTTATTCTATCATAATGAAGGTATGTCTGAAGTAGAAAACCATAAGACTTGAATTAAGTCATGTTAGAATTTTTTACCTATATTCACCCCCTTCCAACCCCTAATTGATGGGTTTCCGGGACGAATTAAGAGTTGTAATTTTTTTTGTAAAGTTATTCTATCATAATGAGGGTATGTATGAAGAAGAAAACCATAAGACTTTTATTAGGCCAAGTTAGACTTTTTTACCTGTATTCACACACTTCCATCCCCTATTTGAACGGCTTCCGGGACGAGTTAAGGGTTGTAATTTTGTATGTAAGGTTATTCTATTATAATGAGGGTATGTATGAAGTAGATAATCGTAAGACTTTTATTAGGCCAGGTTAGACTTTTTTACCTGTATTCACAAACTTCCAAACCCTATTTGAAGGGCTTCCGGGACGAGTTAAAGTTTGTAATTTTTTTTGTAAAGTTATTCTATCATAATGAGGGTATGTATGAAGTAGAAAACCGTAAGACTTTTATTAGGCCATGTTAGAATTTTTTACCTATATTCACCCCCTTCCAACCCCTAATTGATGGGTTTCCGGGACGAATTAGGAGTTGTAATTTTTTTTGTAAAGTTATTCTATCATAATGAGGGTATGTATGAAGTAGAAAACCGTAAGACTTTTATTAGGCCAAGTTAGACTTTTTTACCTGTATTCACACACTTCCATCCCCTATTTGAAGGGCTTCCGGGACGAGTTAAGGGTTGTAATTTTGTTTGTAAGGTTATTCTATTATAATGAGGGTATGTATGAAGTAGATAATCGTAAGACTTTTATTAGGCCAGGTTAGACTTTTTTACCTGTATTCACAAACTTCCATCCCCTATTGGAAGGGCTTCCGGGACGAGTTAATGGTTGTAATTATTTTTTGTAGGGTTATTCTATTATAATGAGGGTATGTAGGAAGTAGATAATCGTAAGACTTTTATTAGGCCAGGTTAGACTTTTTTACCTATATTCACCCACTTCCAACACCTAATTCAAGGGCTTCCGGGTCGAGTTGATGGTTAACATTTTTTTGTAGGGTTATTCTATTATAATGAGGGTATGTATGAAGTAGATAATCGTAAGACTTTTATTAGGCCAGGTTAGACTTTTTTACCTATATTCACCTACTTCCAACCCCTATTTGAAGGGCTTCCGGGACGAGTTGGGGGTTAACATTTTTTTTCTTGGTGTAATCTATCACAAGGAGGATATACTTAAAGTAGATAATCGTAAGACTTTTATTAGGCCAAGTTAGACTTTTTTACCTTATTGACCCACTTCCAACACCTATTTGAAGGGCTTCCGGGACGAGTTAAAATTTGTAATTTTTTTTCTAATTGTATTCTATCATAATGAGGGTATGTATGAAGTAGAAAACCATAAGACTTGAATTAAGTCATGTTAGAATTTTGTACCTTTATTCACCCCCTTCCAACCCCTAATTGATGGGTTTCCGGGACGAATTAAGAGTTGTAATTTTTTTTTTGTAAAGTTATTCTATCATAATGAGGGTATGTATGAAGTAGATAATCGTAAGACTTTTATTAGGCCAGGTTAGACTTTTTTACCTGTATTCACAAACTTCCATCCCCTATTGGAAGGGCTTCCGGGACGAGTTAAGGGTTGTAATTTTTTTTGTAGGGTTATTCTATCATAATGAGGGTATGTATGAAGTAGAAAACCGTAAGACTTTTATTAGGCCAAGTTAGACTTTTTTACCTGTATTCACACACTTCCATCCCCTATTTGAAGGGCTACCGGGACGAGTTAAGGGTTGTAATTTTTTTTGTAAGGTTATTCTATTATAATGCGGGTATGTATGAAGTAGATAATCGTAAGACTTTTATTAGGCCAGGTTAGACTTTTTTACCTGTATTCACAAACTTCCATCCCCTATTGGAAGGGCTTCCGGGACGAGTTGAGGATTGTAATTTTTTTTAGGGTTATTCTATTATAATGAGGGTATGTAGGAAGTAGATAATCGTAAGAATTTTATTAGGCCAGGTTAGACTTTTTTACCTATATTCACCCACTTCCAACACCTATTTGAAGGGCTTCCGGGACGAGTTGGGGGTTAACATTTTTTTTGTTGGTGTATTCTATCATAAGGAGGATATATGTAAAGTAGAAAATCGTAACACTTTTATTAGGCTAAGTTAGAATTTTTTACCTGTATTCACCCACTTCCATCCCCTATTTGAAGGGTTTCCGGGACGAGTTAGGGTTTGACATTTTTTTTGTAAGGTTATTCTATCATAATGAAGGTATGTCTGAAGTAGAAAACCATAAGACTTGAATTAAGTCATGTTAGAATTTTTTACCTATATTCACCCCCTTCCAACCCCTAATTGATGGGTTTCCGGGACGAATTAAGAGTTGTAATTTTTTTTTTGTAAAGTTATTCTATCATAATGAGGGTATGTATGAAGTAGAAAACCGTAAGACTTTTATTAGGCCAAGTTAGACTTTTTTACCTGTATTCACACACTTCCATCCCCTATTTGAACGGCTTCCGGGACGAGTTAAGGGTTGTAATTTTGTATGTAAGGTTATTCTATTATAATGAGGGTATGTATGAAGTAGATAATCGTAAGACTTTTATTAGGCCAGGTTAGACTTTTTTACCTGTATTCACAAACTTCCAACCCCTAATTGATGGGTTTCCGGGACGAATTAAGAGTTATAATTTTTTTTGTAAAGTTATTCTATCATAATGAGGGTATGTATGAAGTAGAAAACCGTAAGACTTTTATTAGGCCATGTTAGAATTTTTTACCTATATTCACCCCCTTCCAACCCCTAATTGATGGGTTTCCGGGACGAATTAAGAGTTGTAATTTTTTTTGTAAAGTTATTCTATCATAATGAGGGTATGTATGAAGTAGAAAACCGTAAGACTTTTATTAGGCCAAGTTAGACTTTTTTACCTGTATTCACACACTTCCATCCCCTATTTGAAGGGCTTCCGGGACGAGTTAAGGGTTGTAATTTTGTTTGTAAGGTTATTCTATTATAATGAGGGTATGTATGAAGTAGATAATCGTAAGACTTTTATTAGGCCAGGTTAGACTGTTTTATCTGTATTCACAAACTTCCATCCCCTATTGGAAGGGCTTCCGGGACGAGTTAATGGTTGCAATTTTTTTTTGTAGGGTTATTCTATTATAATGAGGGTATGTAGGAAGTAGATAATCGTAAGACTTTTATTAGGCCAGGTTAGACTTTTTTACCTATATTCACCCACTTCCAACACCTATTTGAAGGGCTTCCGGGACGAGTTGGGGGTTAACATTTTTTTGTAAGGTTATTCTATTATAATGAGGGTATGTATGAAGTAGATAATCGTAAGACTTTTATTAGGCCAGGTTAGACTTTTTTACCTATATTCACCTACTTCCAACCCCTATTTGAAGGGCTTCCGGGACGAGTTGGGGGTTAACATTTTTTTTCTTGGTGTAATCTATCATAAGGAGGATATACTTAAAGTAGATAATCGTAAGACTTTTATTAGGCCAAGTTAGGCTTTTTTACCTTATTGACCCACTTCCAACACCTATTTGAAGGGCTTCCGGGACGAGTTAAAGTTTGTAATTTTTTTTCTAATTGTATTCTATCATAATGAGGGTATGTATGAAGTAGAAAACCATAAGACTTGAATTAAGTCATGTTAGAATTTTTTACCTTTATTCACCCCCTTCCAACCCCTAATTGTTGGGTTTCCGGGACGAATTAAGAGTTGTAATTTTTTTTTTGTAAAGTTATTCTATCATAATGAGGGTATGTATGAAGTAGATAATCGTAAGACTTTTATTAGGCCAGGTTAGACTTTTTTACCTGTATTCACAAACTTCCATCCCCTATTGGAAGGGCTTCCGGGACGAGTTAAGGGTTGTAATTTTTTTGTAGGGTTATTCTATCATAATGAGGGTATGTATGAAGTAGAAAACCGTAAGATTTTTATTAGGCCAAGTTAGACTTTTTTACCTGTATTCACACACTTCCATCCTCTATTTGAAGGGCTACCGGGACGAGTTAAGGGTTGTAATTTTTTTTGTAAGGTTATTCTATTATAATGAGGGTATGTATGAAGTAGATAATCGTAAGACTTTTATTAGGCCAGGTTAGACTTTTTTACCTGTATTCACAAACTTCCATCCCCTATTGGAAGGGCTTCCGGGACGAGTTGAGGATTGTAATTTTTTTTGTAGGGTTATTCTATTATAATGAGGGTATGTATGAAGTAGATAATCGTAAGACTTTTATTAGGCCAGGTTAGACTTTTTTACCTATATTCACCCACTTCCAACACCTATTTGAAGGGCTTTCGGGACGAGTTGGGGGTTAACATTTTTTTTGTTGGTGTATTCTATCATAAGGAGGATATATTTAAAGTAGAAAATCGTAACACTTTTATTAGGCAAAGTTAGAATTTTTTTACCTTATTGACCCACTTCCAACCCCTATTTGAAGGACTTCCTGGACGAGTTAAAGTTTGTAATTTTTTTTGTAAGGTTATTCTATTATAATGAGGGTATGTATGAAGTAGATAATCGTAAGACTTTTATTAGGCCAGGTTAGACTTTTTTACGTCTATTCACCACCTTCCAATCCCTATTTGATGGGTTTCCGGGACTAGTTAAGGGTTGCAATTTTTTTTATACGGTTATTCTACCATAATGAGGGTATGTAAGAAGTAGAAAACTGTAAGACTTGAATTAAGTCATGTTAGAATTTTTTACCTATATTCACCCCCTTCAAACCCCTATTTGATGGTTTTCCGGGACGAGTTAAGGGTTGTAATTTTTTTTGTAAAGTTATTCTATCATAATGAGGGTATGTATTAAGTAGAAAACCGTAAGACTTTTATTAGGCCAAGTTAGACTTTTTTACCTTTATTCACACACTTCCATCCCCTATTTGAAGGGCTTCCGGGACGAGTTAAGGGTTGTAATTTTTTTTGTAAGGTTATTCTATTATAATGAGGGTATGTATGAAGTAGATAATCGTAAGACTTTTATTAGGCCAGGTTAGACTTTTTTACCTATATTCACCCACTTCCAACCCCTATTTGAAGGGCTTCCGGGACGAGTTGTGGGTTAACATTTTTTTTGTTGGTGTATTCTATCATAATGAAGGTATGTATGAAGTAGAAAATCGTAACACTTTTATTAGGCAAAGTTAGAATTTTTTACCTGTATTCACCCACTTCCATCCCCTATTTGAAGGGTTTCCGGGACGAGTTAGGAGTTAACATTTTTTTGTAGGTGTATTCTATCATAAGGAGGATATATGTAAAGTAGAAAATCGTAACACTTTTATTAGGCAAAGTTAGAATTTTTTTACCTTATTGACCCACTTCCATCCCTTATTTGAAGGGCTTCCGGGACGAGTTAAAGTTTGTAATTTTTTTTGTAAGTGTATTCTATCATAATGAGGGTATGTATGAAGTAGAAAACCAGAAGACTTGAATTAAGTCATGTTAGAATTTTTTACCTATATTCACCCCCTTCAAACCCCTATTTGATGGGTTTGCGGGACGAGTTAAGGGTTGTAATTTTTTTTCTAAGTGTATTCTATCATAGTGAGGGTATGTATGAAGTAGAAAACCATAAGAGTTGAATTAAGTCATGTTAGAATGTTTTACCTATATTCACCCCCTTCAAACCCCTATTTGATGGGTTTCCGGGACGAGTTAAGGGTTGTAATTTTTTTTGTAAAGTTATTCTATCTTATGAAGGATATGTGTAAAGTAGAAGACCGTAAGACTTTTATTAGGCCAAGCTACAATTTTTTTACCTATATTTACCATCTTCCAACCCCTGTTACAAGGGACTTCGCGTCGAATTAGGGGTTAGAAATTTTTTTGAAGCCCTTTTAGTTCATATTTTGTATGTATCTATCAGAATAAATTACTAAATCAAAACAAAATTTTTCATTATTTTCGTCTCATTCTGTCGTTTGAAACTTCAAGTACATCCGACAGAAACACTGAGGATACTAGATTCCGATTTAGAATACGGCACAGTATACTGCGCCTACCTATTTTTCCAGGAATACAAAACAAATATCTGCATTCACTAGGATATAAGCAGCAACAAGCGTATACATTGCCATTTAACAGCCAACAAGGCTGGGATATATATGAATTTGAATCTTACAGGCCGCCACTTCACGCCATATCTACGCACCACAGCGCCACACGAAAAACCCCGGGAGGCAGTCGATGCTCGCCCATCAAGCGGCGACGAGTATGACCAGCCAAAGTCACCCGAATTGGGCAGAAGGATGCACAGAAAGCGCAAACCAGCGGTCCCCTCAGCACCGGCTGAACAAGGGGAAATAGCTCCGACGGCACGGTCAGGCATAGCCTATGCAACGACGAGCTGATGCCACAGCCGATACTGTCCAAGCTCGTAACAAGCGACCCAGAACCTGCTAATGTAGGGGCCCAGGACAGGCTTATGGATGAAACACCGCCAGGCTCGCCGCCAGGAAGCAGCTCCAACAGCAAGGGGTCTGCAGCTGGGAGGGTCGGGCCTCCTGCAGAAAATCTTGCAGTAGCCCCGTAGATGAATGGTCACGTCAGCGACTTCGATATGCCCAACGGCATCGATTGTCGCCTGACGGCCGCAGCAGACGACGGCAACCTGAAGCGTTACGGCCAGTTACCACCCCCGTTCGTTCACTTAAGGGGGTGTAAGGTTAATTTGTGCAAAAAAAGGCACATTTTTGTGATTTTTTTCTCACGATTCAGTTAAAATTTATTTATTAAAACCAATGTTACATTATTTTAGTCTATTTAAATAATATTGTGGAATATTTTCATGAAAAAATATTGAAAAATACGGCAATGGCATCAATTATTCGGAAGCGTCTCAGAAAAAAGTTGAATTGCGGTGCCCCTCATAACTCGGTGCTGGATCATCTGAAATCAAAAAACTAAAGTTCGTTCGTCAGATAATTGCTTTTGCCAGGTAACGCTGCGTGGGATTTTCGAAATTTCTATTTTTCACTTTGTGGGAATACTTTACATGAAAAAACGCGATTTTTGCCAAAAAACGGCTAATTTGTTATTGTAAAATGAAAAATATAAACGAATTTGGAAGAAAAGCTTCAGCGTTACCTCATAAATTATGTAAAGAAATAGTGTTTAAAATTTCGAAAGGATCAGTTTAATAGTTTTGAAGTTATGATGGGCACCGACTATGAAAACTTGAGTTTTGGGAAAAACGCTTTAAAGTTTTGAACACTAAATAATTTGGAATAAAACGTTCATAAGCGAGATTTATCGGCTTACCTCACACTGAATCATCGATACCAGGTCCGTAGAGGATGTTGCTCTCATCTATGATGTCTAAAGCATCTTTTTGCTCCTGTCTACGACGAATCCTGCCATCTCTAGTTTAATTTTCAGCTTCCTGTTCTGCTCGGTTTATACGAATGTGATCAGTTGATCGCGCCCATTCATGAGCGCTTGATCCACTACTGATTCCTATGTCTTGCATGAAGGATAGTAGAGCAAAAGAACCTTCATTGAAGACGCTGGCTGCCACTTAAGCCGCAATCTCAACTATCACAGAGGTTCCGCTCAAGTGCTTTGGTGAGATTTGCCATATAAGTTGGTTCAAACTCTCATTGTTGTTTTGCGTGAAGCCTCCGACACATCGCTCCAGGAGAGCATCTTTGCTTAGATCTTCATAGATAGGCTTGATGGTATCCAAAACATCATTTGGAAGAGCACTGTACGTGTGTTTGAACGAATCCAATCCATTATCAGCTGCAGCTTTTTGCCATTCGCACCAGGAGTCCGTGCCGCTCGGACATTTATCATGCTGTGGATTCTCGTCATATTTTCCACGGAATCAGAGTAACGTCTAATAGCCAAACCGTAGTATACCGTCAGTTTATCAATCATCTTAGCCGTAAACCTCCCTTTACCAGACAGACTTTTTTTATCTTCTTTCCAGCCTTAGTTTCAGTATCTACAACGGTCTTCTTGACTATTTCACGGAGACGAATGCCCATTCTTTTTTGAAAATGTCCTACACATTCTTTCTTCACTATTGAAAAATCATCACCATAAGGTTTAGAATTCACTAACCCGGAGTAAGCTTTAGAGTCACCGTCGCCGATATAGTTGCGATATCGCACACCATTCTGTACCGAGCGTTGAAACATGGTTTTGATTGCTTCGACCTCCATATTTCAAGCTGCACCAGTATGATTTGACTTACATTTTCCAGCATTTACATGGTTTTCATGCCATTCTTCGTATTCGGCAGAATTTAATTTACTTTCCAAAGTTTTACATTCGTGACAGTATGAACTTTTGACAAGAATGTCAAGAACTTTCCCTAAGAAGTAACCGATCAACGATATGACGCCGAATAAAGATGAGTAGCCTCTTTTTTAAGAAAATTCTAACTCGGCCTAATAAAAGTCTTACGGTTTTCTACTTTACACATATCCTCATTAACCCTTTCGTGTACATAACAGTTACAGCTATGGTGCGGGGAAACTGTTTACATTTCATAAGGTCCCGAGCCGCGCTGAATCCGAATCCGAGGTCAGATTTTGAAAATTCAAGATGGCGGATCTAATATGGCGGACGAGAAAGTCAAAAAATCGAGATTTTGAAAAACAAAAAAAATTTTCGTATTCTACGTGAAAACGCAAATAGAAACTGTTCTTGTTATTTTTTCGATATCTCTCTTAGTTCTTGAGTACAAAATTCATTTTCAAAATCTGACCTCGGATTCGGGTTCATCGCGGCTCGAAGTTTATGAATTTTTTACCCAAAGACTAAGAGAGATATCGAAAAAACACCAAAAACAGTATCTATTTGTGTTTTCACGTAGAATACGAAAAAATTTTTTGTTTTTCAACATCTTGATTTTTTGACTTTCCCGTCCGCCATATTGGATCCGCCATCTTGAATTTTCAAAATCTGACCTCGGATTCGGATTCATCGCGGCTCGGGACCCTATGAAATGTAAACACTTTCCCCGCATCATAGCTGTAACTCTTATGTGCACGAAAGGGTTAATGTAGAATACACTTATAAAAAAATGTCAACCCCTATCTCGTCCCAGAAGCCCTTCAAATAGGGTTTGGATGTGGGTCAATATAGGTAAAAAAATTCTAACTTGGCTTAATAAAAGTCTTACGGTTTTCTACTTTACACATATCCTCATTATGATAGAATACACTTACAAAAAAATGTCAACCCATAACTCGTCGGGGTGAAATAAATAAATATAAAATGAATGTCAAGAACTTTCCCTGAAAAGTAACCGATCAACGATGTGACGCCGAATAAAGATGAGTAGCCTCTTTTTTTCCATGTTCCGTCACCTGATACCGTGAGTTCGTCAGTATCTTGAGTATTCTTCTCGTCCTCTGTAGCAGATTTTTCTTCTTTTGTAGCAGATAAAAAAAAATCGATTCGCTACTTCTCTTACAGTCGAACACATATTTTTCATGTAATGATTGTACGTCGGTCTTGATAAAAGCTATTACACAAATCCATCAAGCCGCAAAACTTATCACAGCCAGATAATCCAAGGCCTAATATCCTCATCACGAAAGCAAACCGATGATTAACTTCGTAAGCACCGGAGTTTATTCTTTCACTAGACGGAACATTTGTAATCACGGAACACCTTTCGCACGACACATTGATATTAAATCCAAGGCCTTCTTGCTTAGTCGAATGCAAATTTACTTTTCCATCACATCTTTCTAGATCGATATAACCTCTATCCACTTGATTTTCTATCACACCTTTTAACTTTTTTTGGTATTGTAGCAATAATTTTCCACAAAACTTCACGAAAATGATGCGAAAAATTGTTTACTGCTAAACTAAATTATATTATCTATACTGACTAAATATACGGTACAGGTATGAGCATGTTTATACTTGTCTTCAAATTTCTATAAAAGAAAGTAGGAGGAACGGTTCGGTATAATATAGGGAGCGTAGCAGCTGCCAGGTAACAATAGCGCGCTCGAACCGAGCAGGTATGAAAATCCAACAGGTAGGAAAATATTTATAACACCTTGCAATTTTGACTTGAAATTTACACAATATTCTTGAGATACAACGCATTCAGTTTCAAAAATAAAAAAAAATACGAAAAAAAAAATTTAAATACTTTACCCCCTCCCCCCCCCCTTAATCTCACTGAACGAACATCCATTCCGTTTCCGTGAAAACCTAGTGTATTTAATGTCAGCGGATAACTTTATAACTACGGAGATACAAGAGGCTTTAATAGAAAGAGAATACCTAAATCCCGATGAACTGACAAACAGAGAGTTCAAGGTCAGCGAGATAAATATCTCCGAGTTTAAAGGCATCAAACTCATAGGGGTTTATGTAAAGAAACATATAGACGATCGACCGATGCGTGCTAACATCGGAAAATGCCTACGAACTCTGAGAAACGTAGTAATAGATTAATTCGATAAAATTTTTACAAACACAGAGTTAAGCGCAGTCTTAATAAAAAATAACCTCTCTGTGTCCCCTGTCATGGAAAGGTACAAGCTGATTAGGGAGTACCACGAGGCAGCTAGAGGCAGTCAGAGAGGCATGAATAAGACCTATAACAAAATCGTAGGCGACTTTTACTGGCGAAACATGCGCCCAGACGTGCGTCAATTCGTCGCGAGATGCACTGTTTGCCAGAGCAATAAACTGATTCGAGTTAAAACCCGTCTGCCGATGTTAGTCAGCAATACGCCGGCAGCCCCTTTCGAGCAGCTCGCCCTCGACTTATACGGCCCGCTTGGAAAACCCAAGAAAGTCTACAAGTATATTTTGTCAGCGCAAGACGCGCTCACAAAATATATAATTTTAACACCAACAAAACACGCAACGGCGGAGGAGGTAGCACGAGCCTTGACAGAAAAAATAATCTGACTTACGGACCAGAGGACCCATTTTCAGAACCGCTTGTTAGAAGAATTTGTTAAGATATTCGGCATCGAAAAATTTTGCATGACAGTCTACCACCCCCAATCAAATGGCTCAATAGAAAGGATGCATCATACGCTGACAGAATATCTCAGAAAATATATAGAAGACGTAACTGACTGGGACAATTGGACAGCAATATGTCAGCAATATTACAACTGCACTGAACACGAAAGCACGGGCTATACCCGCATGAGCTCGTGTTCGGATTAAAACCAAGAACACCATCAAGCTACCCAACAAAAGAGTTAGCGCTGTCCTATAACGGTTACACAGCGGACATGCTGTCCCACCTTACAGTCCTACAGACGACAGCAGCCATGAACTTAGTGCAAGCGAAATATCGCACGAAGTATTATTACGATAGGAATTTGAATACGAAGCACTTCCGAGAAGAAGAACTGGTCTACGTCCTGAAGGAGCCGAAAAAGGAAAAATTCGCAAAAGAATACACTGGCCCGTTTGAAATAATAAAAATAAACCGCAAGACAAACAACGTCACGGTACGTAACGCCGACGTGTCTAACAGGCAAGTTAGCCAGACAATCGGATAAACAAGCATAGAACAGTTTTTTTTTTTAATTTTTTGTCTACGCGGCCCCGGACGAACCGCGCCGCAAAATAAAAACAAGCCTAAGCGAGTAATTATACGGTTCGGTAGGTTAACTAGCCAAGCTTCGCGCGATAGTTAAAGATCCATATCCAGCAGCTAACAGAAACTTCTGTTTGTTTTAGGGGAAGTGTCGCCGTGGCGCGAGTCGCGAGCCGCGGAGAGATAATGGGGATGCCCCATCGATTCCTCAAACAGCTCGACGGCAATCCCGGCTTGATTACTGAAAAAATAGCGCCCTTGACTACCTCCAGCACAGACTGGAAGATAGTCCAAAAAGTTAATTTAAAACCATACTTTGACGCATGTAAAATCCTCGTAAGTCAGGGCGAGCCCTTAAGGCTCGAGGGTGGAGCAAGGCCCGAAATTATTTACCTACGATCCTGAATTGATGAAGAAATATTACAGGCTGAAAGAGTTGCAAGCCTGTTTTTAACACACACGGTAGGTAGCAATGCGAACCGAGAGCAACGTTCGGTTCTCCCGTTCGTCGGCCAAATCAGTAAAATTCTGTTCGACACGATGGATGAGGAAAGCGAGGCTGAGTTACGAGCTATGGTATCAGCCGTCGAGAAAGATACGCGTGTAACAGCCGCACTGCTCGCCAATTAAACAGAGATAGTCGATCAAGAGTTATCGAGCTTGCAAAGGAAAATCGAGACACTCTGGAATGCAGTAGGTACCATAGAGAATAATACACAAGCGGAATTATACGAATTAAAAGTCAGCGTAGCCATCGAAGCCTTAACCGAGAATGTGCTCCAATATCAATTGGACACGGAGGTTTTAACGGACGCGGTCCTATTCGCAGCCAGGGGAATGGTCCATCCCCGGATAATGTCACAGGAGGTAATAAAATCCTCAGCAGAAACGGTAGCCAACACCGTAGCAAACGCGCGTTTTCTGTCGCTCGACGGCGAGATTACAACCATAGCGATTATGGAAGTATCGAAACTTGAAGCGCTATGATGTACGCTTCAAGATGCTGACTGACACGTTTTGGTTGAGGCTTCATGAAGTTAACTCATGGATATACTCAACAGCGACGAAAGAAAATCTATACATACAGTGTATAAGGTCAGAACAGACAACAGATTAAATTTTTGGCGCAGGCGTACTCCAACTACGCCCAGGGTGCTCAGCGCACATGGCAAATGCTCGTCTAACAGCATACGGAATGTTCACGGCCCTGCCACAAGAGACAATTTTCCAAACAATACCGCTGAATATTTCGAATTTATTAGCAAACGTGAAAAAATTAAATTTCAGCTCGGTGGAGCTAAAGCTAGCCATCAAGTCTGAAACCATATCGCAGGCAGAGAACCTGCATGGTATCGGACTTGAGACCTTGCGAGCAGGGACTGGGTTCAAGGATATCGCCAAGAAAGCGAGAGAGTTGGCCGTAAATAAGTCATTAGCGACGGAGTTTCAAACTCTACGCCATTCGTCCGCGATATTTGGATATTCTTTATCGAGCGTAATGGTCCTCCTATTGGTGCTTATAGCCGGGCTATATTTTTTGAGCCGTCGCTGCACCAAACGCATGGTCGACAGACACATGGAGGATGTATTAGTCCACAACAGGCACAAAAGATTCGACAAGACTCGCAGCGAGGAGGCCCTAGCGACCTCCCGGTCTAGGCGCTTAAAATTCGCTTCCCTGAGCACCACCAAGGAGCATGCCGCGCTAGAATGCATTCCCGTCTTCCATAACATATCATCAGGAGATGACAGGTACATGCGAAGGCACTGGCAGGACAGGTGAAGCGACGGCGAGAGAAAGTACGAGCACACAGCTACACCCCCGCGAAAAGCATTTCACGCGACGACGCAAGTCTAAGCCCGTTTAGAATTTTCGCAAAAATTAAAGTCAGTATTAAAATAAAATACAATCGTAAAACGAGAATCCTTTTTCAATTAAGGGCGAACGAGAAAATAAAGCTGTGCGCTTATAGGATGTAAAGCGAACTTAAGCGCAAATGTCTAATTATATATTTTTATGTTCACTAAGTTTAAGATTTATTAGTATAATTTTTTACTGTATAAATCATAACGTTTCGTCATCCGTAAAACACATCAGGCGTGTTATAAATAATTATAATTATTACAGTTATGCAGAACTTTACGACATCCGCAGTAAAGAAACAAGAAAACGTAAAAGAAAACTTGTGTAAATATTAATGATATTTATAAAGAAAGGTTTTATAGGAAAAGTACAAAACTTATTAGAGAGTCGCAAACACAAACAAGAGTACCAATTTATAAAAATACAAAAATTTATTGAAATTTTAAAAGTATAAAAATTTTAAAAGTTTAAAAATGGAAAAGTTTTTAAAAACTTTAAAAATGCAAAAGTTTTTGAAAGTTTAAAAATCTAAAAATTTAGAAAATTTTAAAATTCAGAAAATTATGAAATTTATAAACTTTTAAAATCTATAAAATTCAGAACATTTTAAAATTCAGAAAAGTTTAAAATTGGAAAATTTTGAAATTTACAAAATTTTAGAATATTTAGAAAATTTTAGAAAATTTAGAAAATTTTAGATAATTTAGAAAATTTTAAAATATTTAGACAATTTTAGAAAATTTTGGAAAATTTTGGAAAATTTTGGAAAATTTTCCAAAATTTTCCAAAATTTTGAAAAATATAAAAAAATTTAAATTTGGAAAATTTAAGAAATTTTAAAATACGGAAAATTTTACAAATTTGGAAAATTTTAAAAACAAATTAAAATTTAGAAATTTTTATAATTCAGAAAATTTTAAAATTCAGAAAATTTTAAAATTCAGAAAATTTTAAAATTTAGAAATTTTTAAAATTCAGAAAATTTTAAAATTTAGAATATTTTAATATCTAGGAAATTTTAAAATTCAAGAAATTTTAAAATTCAAAAATTTTAAAATTCCAAAATTTTAAAATTTATGGTAAATTTAAAATTTAGAATATTTAAAGTTTAGAAAAATTTAAAATCTAGTAAATTTTGAAATTCAGAAAAGTTTAAAATTCAGAAAGTTTTAAAATTAGAAAATTTAAAAATTTGGATATTTTTAAAAAATTTCTTTTGAGAAAAGAATTTTTACATTTAACTTATAAAATTGGTGAAGAGTTTAGGTACAATCTTAAAGGTTAATAGCGCAGAAACTCGCGCAAGAACATCTAGCCACTAGGGAATACACCTATCGCCGTGGTAAAATTCGGTTTCAAACACATTTTTAAAAAAAAAGAAAATAATAACAAATTTTTTAGGAAATAAGCTGGATATATTCTATAAAATTTTACAATTATACAAAAAACTAGTATTAGTACGTATCGTGAATCGGTCACTCCATCACGCGGCATATGATCAGCACAAATACACCGTGACACGGACACGCCATCCCCCGCATCATGGTGTCTCCGACCTCCGCCAGGTCGAAGCGCAGGAACGTAACGAAGGGTACGCCCTGGGGCAACGATCGCAGCAGCGGCCGAGGTACGCACGGCGCCCGAGAGCGACCACGATAGGTGATGAGGTTTACGGGCTGAAATAAGCATTAGTAAAGAATGCAAGATAAGTAACGAGAAAGCAAAAAAAAAAGAGAAATAGAAGATACTTAATAAAACTAACCAAGCCGCCGGGGTAATCATAAGCATGAACCTTGAATGCCCGATCCTTCCAGTGCAGCACATAGCTGGTCACGTCTTGGCCAGGCAGCGGCCGGAGCAATATTTTTGACTACACGGAAGCCCAGCTGAAAAGGAAAATGGGAAACGCGTACATTGGGGTATCACGCGAAGCAAACGCATGTATAAAACAAGCGCGCGCGACAGTCGCGATCCGACGGACAACAAAATTCGAACGAACACACACTCACACACGAAACAATCGACACCAGGTGCAAGTAATATCATTAAGACGTTAATAAAGCATGTAAAATCTTAAAACTGCTAAATTTTGTACAAATTACTAATTTTCGAAATCGGTTAAAAGTATACGCAAAACATAATAAGCATTAAGCAATTGATAATAAAATTTCGCTTGAAAAATGTTATAATTTTATACATATAATAATAAATAGAAAACATGTATCGACCGGGCATCGCCTACCTATCACCACACAAATACACTTACGCACCACACCGCGTTTAGAATCACACTCACATCATAGCGCGATCAAAATCGCGCTTACGCAGTTAAAAGTACACAAGGAAAATTATCACGCGACAGCAAGTAAGCAGTCGAACGAGAAACCGTCCGCACTCGCGTTAGCCCTACTTTGCACCTTATCGCCAACAGACATAACATCCTGCAGGCAATGAGGCGACAGGATCGAGCTGCATCAAGCGCACCACAGTGCGATCATAATTGCGCTTACGCAGTTGAAAACATATAAAAGGTACATATCGCGCATAAAAGTTGCTCGAGAACTTATGGATTAATATGAATCCAAGCAACTAGTGAGCAATAAGATAATTTTTTGTTAGCAAGGCGCGAAAAGCCGCATCAAGCAGGTTACAAAACAAAGTAGATAATAAGGTATAGAAATTAAGTACATGATGTAGAGCATCTCTCAAATCACATTTTGTAAAGCAGCAGCGGCTGCTCACCAGTTATACATTTTTAGGAAGTAATCGCTTACAAAACGAAAAAGATTATTATTGCATGTGCAGGTGCTAGTGCGCGCTCGCATATGCACACGCATATACACGCACGTTAGAGCAGTACATCCGTTATCGATGTTCATTGTTTTTTTTTGTCCGAGCGTCGCGGACGTCGCCCAACGCTGCCCAGCACGTGTCACGGACGAGCTTATGGCTCTCCGTGGTAGCTCCTTATCGCAGAGCGAATGCGCGCTAGACGCGCACTCAGCTCTGCCCGACTCTGCTCCAGCGTTCTCACGCGCAAAAGTGCAGTACTTGCATCCGTCATAAAATACATTTTAATATTTACATTACACGATCAAAAGGCAAATGCTGTACATGAAACAAGTATTCAGTAAAAATTTCACTAACTTTTATCGTACAGTTTTGAAGTAATAAATGTTGAAAAAAAAAAATTGTTGTCACACAGTATAACAACTGAAAAACGACTTATATAAAATCATTTACTATCCTAAAATAAAGGATTTTATGAGTACTTTATTGTAAAAAAATTTCGCTTCCCAACAACCATTTCTGCATTGAAATAAATTCAAAAAAAACGAAATTTGAAAATTTTTAAATTTTGAAAAATGGCCATAAAAAATATTTGACAATTTTTGCTGAAACTTTCAAGCGCACACCGGGTATTGATAGTAAACACCTGTGCAAAGTTTGGGAATGTTTACCGCAGACTGAATGAAGGGTGATATGCTACATACTAATACGCACACACACGCACACGTACATACATACAGACATTTTTTAAGACTGGTCTAGTCGGACTCCCAAAGGCATAAAACATGTTTATACGTTAAAAAACACAAACAAAAATTTTCTTCATCGCAAAGCTTTCTCTTTGAGACAGCAAAATTCATAGTCATGCTATAAGTTTAATAGACTAAACCGGACTACATGCATGGCTTTTTAAGCTGTATGAACTATTGTTCGTAAAAGATAGAGCTTATAAGGTATTGCTAGAAAAAAGTTTCAGAGGTGTCAACAGAAGTATTTTTTTTTCGATTTATGGAAATATTAAACATTAAATATTAAATATTAAATATGATATTAAAGGTCTTCTCAAGACAAAAATTTTAAGATGTCGAAGACCTCCAATCGTGTCGATTGCGTAAAACGGCAAGCGATCAATCATAACCTAAACACTATAACCTATATATATATATATATGCGCGTGCGTGTGCGTGTGCGTGTGCGTGTGCGTGTGCGTGTGCGTGTGCGCGCGCGTGTGTGTGTGTGTGTGTGTATGTGTGTGCAGTGTGTGAATATGGGTTAAAATAATACCTTTTATTAAAAGTGCTGGCACGAGGTCGCCGAAATGAGCCAACGATCTTGTATATAAAAGTACGTATTAAAAGAAGCTCTTATAAAAGCCTTTGAGGTCCCCTGTGCGACCTAGTAGAATTTTTTAATCGTCTAAAATGGCCAAAAAACAACTATTGTCGACCAAATTCAAAAAATTCTATAAAGCTCCCATTTTTACTAATTTTTCCGTACCAAAAAAGGATTTCTTCGTTTATTTAAGAGCTCTAAGGAAAATGAATATAAGACCCTGTAGAGGCCTCTTCAATGGGTCTCCCATTTACAGAAGGTTGTGATGTGAATTATATATATATATATATATATATATATATATATATATATATATATATATATATATATATATATATATATATATATATATATATATATATATATATATATATATATATATATGTATATATATAAGTATTATTTTGACCCATATATATATTAAAAAGACACACACACACACACACACACACACACACACACACACACACACACACACACACACACACACACACACACACACACACACACACACACACACACATAAGGTTGTGATGTGAATTTTATATATTCGTTTATATCACTATGTATAAAAAAATCATTTTAGTTGTATTTTTATAAATAATATCAAGTTACGGAAACTATCAATAAAAGCGCGAGGGGGCGAGCCAATCGAGGTGACCGCAGCAGGGTCATTCAACAGTTATGCGAGACATTTGTCATTTCTTTTATAAAATGTGATTTCATTACGTTTGTACATTTTCACGATAGAAAAAAATATTTGCGAACTCCTAAAAGTATTCATACACGAAAGTAACGTTTCCCAAACTATTTACGCCGTTTTAAGTATGCGCCGGGCTCGTGAGGGCTCCTGTCATTGTGCTATGTAAATTCAGCTTGGCTATCAGGTCACGTGACTACTCGACAATTGTATATAGATTTTAGAGCAACGATTATGAATAAAGCACATAATGTCATGTAGAAAAAAGCACATATTTAGAATCTGCAAAATTTAATACACCTAAATCATATGCTTTTTGACACAATGTTCTATCTTTATGTTATAATTAATGGAATCAAAATTGTTTATACCGATTACGTAATATCGCGAACGCGAGCATATGGGGGAAGCCTGCGTCAGGCAGATTTAGCATTTTTCATACACACATACACACACATACACATCCATACGATCATTTTCTAAAAATAGTGTATTTTTATCCCAAATGATCCAAAACATTTTTGTAACATATCAGCTCATACATCATCGCACGTGTCTTATTCGCAGCACATGTAAAGTAACTCTTGGCTTCAAATTTATTTCCTAATGATGGACGAAGTTGAAAGTAATTTAAATTAGTAAAATTCATGAATTGTTGCCTATAACTTAAATGAAAATCAAATAAGCATATATTCTTTATAGAACATTTAGAATACGAACAATATTTTATGATATATGAGAAGCTGAGAACCTGAAAACGTTGAAGATTTAACATAAAAGTTTCACAAATTAAATATACAATCCAGGAATATAAAAAACATATAAAGAAGGATGTACAAATTCAATATACTAAAAAGAAAGAAGACAAAACCATCAGATTCTGAAACTTTGCCCAAAAAAATTAAATTATTCTGATTTTATAGACATGAATTATATATGCCCTTATTGTTCCGCAACGTTTTGGTCCATAGAATTTTCAAAAAAAAGTTGTCATATTGGAAAAATAAGAATCCTTCCTTAAGAATCTTATAACAATGAGTTGAAAACTCTTTTATATAATAGAAAATTTAGAGAAACAATTCGATATTATAACATTAAATTTTTATTTGCAAGTTTTAACGCAAATGTCATAAATGAATAGGCAAAAGGTGTTATTAATTTAAAAACTCAAGGTCAAGTATGCCATAGCACACCAAACACTATTTTTACAAAAGGTGAATATAGTCCTAAACTTCGTCAGATTTATATTTATGATGATTATGCTTCAACTCAAGAAAGATTAAGAAACAACAAAAATTTAACTGAAAAACGTATTGAAATTAATACAAATGTATTAAATAGTAATACTTATTTATTTATTTATTTATTTATTTATTTATTTATTTATTTATTTATTTATTTATTTATTTATTTATTTATTTATTTATTTATTTATTTATTTATTTATTTATTTATTTATTTATTTATTTATTTATTTATTTATTTATTTATTTATTTATTTATTTATTTATTTATTTATTTATTTATTTATTTATTTATTTATTTATTTATTTATTTATTTATTTATTTATTTATTTATTTATTTATTTATTTATTTATTTATTTATTTATTTATTTATTTACTTATTTGTTTGTTCGTTCGTTCGTTCGTTCGTTCGTTCGTTCGTTCGTTCGTTCGTTCGTTCGTTCGTTCGATCGTTCGTTCGTTCGTTCGTTCGTTCGTTCGTTCGTTCGTTCGTTCGTTCGATCGTTCGTTCGTTCGTTCGTTCGTTCGTTTGTTCGTTCGTTCGTTCATTGATTTATTTATTTATTTATTGACTCACTCACTCACTCACTCACTCACTCACTCACTCACTCACTCACTCACTCACTCACTCACTCACTCACTCACTCACTCACTCACTCACTCACTCACTCACTCACTCACTCACTCACTCACTCACTCACTCACTCACTCACTCACTCACTCACTCATTCACTCACTCACTCACTCACTCATTCACTCACTCATTTATTTATTTATTTATCTATAATTTTTGGTATGGTACACTAAAATTGTTATCAAAATTAAATATTTTAACGGAAGTATATCAGCCAATACATCAACAAAATAAAGTTTATTCGGCAATTTATGACTTTTTAATGCTTTTCTCTAACTTTTTTTTAACTTAATTTTCTCTATTAAAAGAGAAAGAAATCATTTTTCGACACGTTCAAAATGACAGAGATCGAAGCCCTGTTGGATCTATTTTTAACATGCTCTTTCATACAAACAGCCACTGCTAACCCATTAGCAGACTGCTATTTCAAAAAGTTTCAAATGTTACGTGAAAAAAAAAATTGTTAAGGTGGTTCGTTCCCTGTCTTTGAATTTAAAATTGGAATTTTATATTTTATGCTTTTTTAAATTTTGAAGTATTTATATATCATAAAAGTAAATTTTATTTATAACTTCGCTTATTTTCTAGAAAAATTGTTGTAAAACATAAATGAATCGTCGAATCTTTACTTTTGAATTTTGAATCTGTACCAAATAACTGAAAAAAATAAGCCTTATTTGGTTAGACCAAGCCCAAGTAAGAGTACGTAAAGAGTCCATAATATCACGTATGGCTTCCGTAAAGAGTCCGTACGAGCTCGTATGGGTTCCGTAACTAGTCCGTAAAAGTCCGTGAGGCATCGGTAAGAGTTCGTATGGATTCCGTAAAGAGTTCGGAATAGTCCATAAGGCTTCCGTAAGAGTTCGTATCACATATGTAAGAGTCCGTAAAACTTCCGTAAGAGACCGCAAAGAGTTCATAAGATCACGTATGGCTTCCGTAAGAGTCAGTAGGAGACGTTAAGGCTTCCGTAAGGAACCGTAAAGAATCCACCAGAGTCCGTGAGCCTTCCGTAAGAGTTCGTATGACTTCCGTAAGCTTTCGGAAAGCTTCCGTAAGAGTTCTTATGGCATCCGCAAGAGTACGTGAAGAGTGCGTAAGCTTACTTAAGAATTGGTTAAGAGTCCGTAAACTTACGTAAGAATTGGTTAAGAGTCTGTAAGGTCTACGTAATAGTCACTAAAGAGCCTGTTTGGCTTCTGTAAGAGTCTGTAATAGTTCGTACGAGTTCCGTAAAAGTCCTTAAAACTTCCTTTATAGTCCGTAAAGCTTCCGTAAGAGTCCGTAAAGAGTCCGAAGGAGCTCGTATGCCATTCATAAGAGTCCGTAAAGAGTCCGTAAGAATCCGTAAGGCTTCCGTGGGCGTCCATAAAGAGTCCGTAAGTGTCTGTAACGCTTCCGTAAGAGTCCGTAAGGCATACACTAGAGTCCGTAAAGCTTCCGTAGGAGTTCGTAAATAGTCCGTAAGAGTCCGTTAGGCTTCTGTAAGAGTGCGTATGGTTTCCGTAAGAGTACGAAAAGCTTCCGTAGGAGTTCGTAAATAGTTCGTAAAAGTCCATGAGGCTTCCGTAAGAGTTCGTTAGGTATCAGTAAGAGTCCGTAAAGAGTTCGGAAGACTTCGTAAAGCTTCAGTAAGATTCCGTAAAGATTCCGTAAGAGCTCGTATGACTTCCGTAAGAGTCCGTAGGAGTCCGTAAGGCTTTCGCAAGAGTCCACAAAGAGTCAGTAAGAGTCCGTGAGGCTTCCGCAAGAGTTCGTATGGCTTCCGTAAGAGTGCGGAAAGCTTCCGTACGAGTTCGTAAATAGTCCGTAAGAGTCCGTGAGGCTTCGGTAAGAGTTCGTGAGGCATCAGTACGAGTCCGTAAAGAGTCCATAAGAGCTCGTACGACTTCCGTAAGAGTCCGTAGGAGTCCGTAAGGCTTCTGTAAGAGTCCGCAAAGTGTCCGTAAGAGTCCGTAAGCCTTCCGTAGGAGTTCGTATGGCTTCCATAAGAGTCCGTAGGAGTCCGTAAGGCTTCTGTAAGTGTCCGAAAAGTGTCCGTAAGAGTCCGTGAGCCTTCCGTAGGAGTTCGTATGGCTCCCATGAATGTCCGTAAAGTTTCCGTAATAGGTCGTATGGCTTCCGTAAGAGTCCGTAAGGCATCCGCAAGAGTCCAAAAAGTGTCCGTAAGAGCCCGTGAGGCTTTCGTAAGAGTTTATTTGGTTCCGTAAGAGTCCGTAAGGTTTCCGTAAGATTCTATAAAAAGTCCCTAAGAGTCTGTAAGAGCTCGTATGGATTCCGTAAGATTACGAAAGCTATACGAGCTCATACGGAGTCCTTATGGATTCGTACGGAGTCCTTATGGATTCGTACGGAGTCCTTATGGATTCGTACGGAGTCTTTATGGGCTCGTTCGGTTGCCTCAAAAAAGAATTAAAGTACTTCTCAAAACAATAAATTTGAAACGTGGTTGACCTAAGAACAATTAAAAAGTGTTAAAATGACAATCAGTCAAAATAACCTAATAAACTCAAATTTTTTAGTTTAGAGTTAGCTTTGTAGAGATAAATTGGTCAATTCGTAAGTTTTGTGGAAGATTTTGAGAATAGCAGTTTCTTAGACATTTTCTATAGTTTATTGCGATATTAGAGAAGCAACAGAGCACCTCAGATGCTGATAATTTTTTAGTGACTTCTTGTGGTATGTACGTTCGTGTACAAAATCGGTAGAAAAAACTGAGAGATGGGTGCGTACCGGTGGGTCGAATTTGATTGGTCTGTTACACACACACACACACACACACACACACACACACATACACACACACATACACACACACACACACACACACACATACACACACACACACACACACACACACACACACACACATATGTATGGGATATTCCAAGTCAAGTCAGCCGATCAAAAATTTTTTATCAGTGATCGAACGGTGAAATTGTCAGTAAATTGTTAGAGGAACAGAAATACATTTTCAGACCTTATGCTTGAAAGTGTAAAACGTTATGTGGATACATAAAAATTGAATTTTTTAATTTCTTTTAATAATTTTAAACTTTTATCTAGTTTTAAATTGAAGTCCTTGGGGTTTAGAAAAAAATGTGTAAAGAAGTTTTTTTTACAAATTCCATTAAGACCATGTCTGAATTTTCTTAATACTTAAAATGACGAATTCTGATTAATGTGAAGAAATAGAACATATTTATGCAAATCTAATCAAGTATTACCAGGTGAAGTTTTCTTTTTCAAGTCTCAAAAGTTTCATTCTTTGATGAAGTTTAATATGTATCACGCAGAAAGATGGGACAAAGTCTATAACAAAAGTTGTTTACAAAAAGTTAAGTTTAAGACACTTTTAAGACTTTTTGAAACAAGATTTATTGTTTCAAAAAAGTATCAAGTTATAGTGTTTAAGTGTGTTTATTTTTATTGTTCTTGTTCTACGGTGATTTTGCATTGAAAAAGATCAGTAGTATAACTCTGTCATATGACCGGAATATTAGTCAAGAAAGCATATATTGATCGTGAACCCATTATTTGTTCCATTTCAAAGTTACTTTAATGCTTTAGTTCATATAGGAAAGACCCAAATATCTATTTAGATATTTTGCGAACTTTTCCGATGGAATATGTAAATACGTAATTCGTAAGCAATAAGCAAGTTTAGGTAAAAAATTAAAATAATTTATCACACTTTAGCCGTACGACCACAAGGAATCGATTTACATGCCCCGCAGATATTTGTGATCTTACACGCGCTTAAATATACCGTATGGCATTATGAACATGCTTTTATGTTTAAAAAAGGCCGCGCTAAAAATAACATTAAAAGTTCGATACAAGTGAAATACCATGCGGCAGTTAATGCCAAATATCTTTGCAAAGAAAGGTGCCACATCAGCGAATAAACAGTAGAATAACAATTCAACTCACATGTCTATTACTCCTCGAACTGTTACAGCATATATTCCATAAACAGGTTTATGATCAGACGAACAGATACTTCTTACAGAATCGTAAAGTATACATTTGATATCTTTTTGTTGTGGAGGCTTTTTTATCTTAATATTGGTACTTCTTATACTATTTCGACTTTTATAAAGAATTCGATCTGTATAAGCAGGAATGCGCAGTTTACGGCTGGAATCTAGAACTTGGCTTCCATGATCATATTTATAAGTTGGAGGAAACGTTATTGGACCCTCATTTAAATTTTCAAATGCATCACTATTATCTAACAACAATTTTAACTGATCATCTTGTAACATGATTGGAAATTTTTTGGAAAAATTAGTTTTATTTATCCATTTCATTACTTCCTGTCTAGACCTATCAAGTCGAAAATTTAAATCACCGAATAGAAATACATTATCAAAATTGTTGATCACATCTGAAAATATATCAATCATTAATAACACTGGATACACAAAATAAATAGTTATTATATTTATAGAGTAATATCTCAAAATAATGCTGTCAACTGCTTTGTCTGTATCTTTCCTTAAATTAGATCATCAATTAGGACTTTCTATCTTTTTTATATTAATTTATAATTTTGGTTATTTGTGTAAAAAAATGAGGTCATATTTATTCTTTTCTGAATTAATAAAAGAATAAAGTTTTGCTCAAGTTCAACAACATTTCACTTTTTTGTCTACTTCGTAGGATCAGCCACATTGAATTTAAATTTTTTACTATGGATTAATAATTAGTGACCCAACATTTCAAGAAAATATATGTATTTTTTATTTTTATCCTAATTGGTAATATTTCTAGTAGTCTAACGAGGTAATTAGCTCGTTACAACAATGCTCCCGCGGCGAGCAAATAGCCCAGCAGCGCGCAAGCAGAATGCGCTCAGACACAACGAGGCAGCGTATCTGAAGACACGGAAAACACGCACACACATTAGACACACGCACCGCTCCACGACGCGAGAATTCGGGAGTATCACGCAGCGGCGGGCCTCACGCGACAGCAAGGTGCGAAGGAGAAAGAGATGGAACGATAGGTAAGGTGTGAAGAGAGATGAACGAGGGTGGAGCATGAAACAGTTCGAGAGACGCAAGCCGGAGCGTTGAACCGAGGCCCGGCCTGTTGCGCGCCGCCCGCCTTCAATTTCGGTAGCCTACCTATGCGACGAATGATTGTCGCGTCATAATATCAGAGCGAACGCGAACCTAGCCCAGCGACTCCGAGCAAGAACGGAGCACCACCGACCTGCGCCTGCGTTGGACGAATATGTGATGTACCGAGACGCCCGCGACTGGAACTGCGACAATAGTGAGCGACATAATGGAAGGATGGAAGGTAGGTAGAGTGAGTACATTTGCGTTGAAGTTATTTGGAATGAATAAGTACGGGCTACGTTTGAGGCTTCAGTACTAAGCGCGCCATTTGATATTCTTTCTCTCTCTCGATTAGCGTGGAAATACACTGCGGCAATAATGTGTCACGCGAGCGTTTGAATAAATGATCCGAGATAATAGCCGTTAAAAAGGAACATTCAAATAGAGTTTAAATTGTCACTATAAAAACACTACTATCATTATTTCGAGTCCTAAAAGTTCTTGCATGACTTCCCCATTTCGCCCATACAAATTTGCAGAAGTCGTGGGCCCCGCCACTACCGAAAGTAGAAATGAGAGCAGCCGGAGCCTCGATATTCTATATACGGGACACCCCAGCTATCAGCAATAGCTAATAAAATAAATAATAAAATCGAAAACATTTCCTCTGAATTATTTGAAGAGGTTTTGACTGACTTGAATGATCGACGAAGAAGATAAAATAATCTGATTTTCTATAACATTCCAGAAAGTGGAAATGTAATTGATGACAAAAATAAAATCCTGATACTGTTACAAGGTACTCCTATTGAGTTGCATAGCATACGAGTTTCTCGACTTGGTCAGTTTGTCCCAAATACAATTCATCATATTAACCCCTGTGCGCAGAGAGCTGAGTATACTCTTCCGAACCGCACGTCATTTTTGTATACATTTTGTATCACAAATTTAAATCTTTACTTTGTTGGGACATCTACAACCTCTCAAATTGAAGCTAAATAGTATAGCTATTATTTAGAAAATGTTACGAATTTGCAGAAAATATTGTTGCAGACTTACATTCGATCTAGTCCATATACACGAAAATAAACTTCTGCGCAGGAGGGTTAAAGTTTGCTTTTCCACAACTAAAAAGGTTCACTGGATTTTCAGTAACAAAAACACATTACTAACAAGTTACGTAAAGTGTTCTGTTGATACAACAGTAAAACAACGCACACAGCTTCATCCTGAGCTATCACAATTTGATCAAAGAGAGCAAAATGGTGAAAAAAATCTCAAAATAAAATATATCAGAGGTATACTAAAAATTATCTCTACTGGAAATAATGCTTCAAAAACTCAGCTGTTCTACAGGAGACTCTGGGCAACTAAATATCTATTATCAGATTGCCCATAGCTTAAAAAATAGGATCCATTATATTAAAAGTGCTGTTATTTCATCAATAATAGATTATGATATAATTAATTTGACGGAATCTTGGTTTAATGCTACAGTATTGGACTCAGAACTAACATTAAATGGATATAAAAGTTTTCGTGTTGATAGAAGTGCTGATTTATCCGGCAAGAGCCGTGGTAGTAGATTACTACTGTTAGTGAAAAATACGCTAAAATGTCAAATTGGCCCTTGTAGTGAATATAAACTAGAATTTCTATTCGTTTCAATAAGTTTATTGGAATTTAATCTAATTGTCCAGTTAGTGTACTTCCCTCCACTCTCATCTTTTGGATCTGAGGATTTTATTGGCGGATTGAATCATGTTATAATAACTCTTGAGGATTTGTACAAACAGCACCCAAAGAGTAAATTTGTTATTTTTGGGGAATTCAATATAAATGGATATTCATGGCTAAACCAAGAGAATATCGTAACTGCTATAGGACATCACCCAAGCTGTGTTATTAGAGATGCTGTGCAAAAACTTGAAAAATGTATAAATAGACTTTGTCTAAAGAAAAATGTAAATATTCCAAATAAAATAAATAATTTTTTAGATTGTTAAACCACTACATGATGCTCTACTACTCCACGAAGATTTAAATTCTATTGATAAATGCTGTGCAAAAATGAACTTAATCTACATTTGAGCAAGTGTAATTGTATTTCCTTTTATAAGTTAAATTACTTAAACTTTGATTATAAGATCAGAGGACAGGATCTGGCACGCTTAATAGAGGTTAAGGATTTGGGTATCATTTTTTATTCTAGTTTATCTTTAAGCTTCTATATTCGTTATATTGAAAATAAAGCATCCAGATCTTTGTCTTTTGTTCTATGATCAAGTAAAAATTTCGCGAAACCAGAAACGTTAATTTTACTATATGAATCTCTAGTCGATCTTCTCTAAACTATGATTAATCCATCTGGTCACCATTGTTTGAAGTATATTTTGATAAAATTAAATCTATACAATATCGATTTATTAGAGCTCCAGCTTTTAAATCTGGTCATTAAATGGATGGATTCAATCACAATTACTCGGAAATTGCGAGAATCTCTAATTATGCACTCTAAAGTCTTTTAAAGAATACGAAGATGCTTTATTATGTTTTAAATTATTGAGAAATCATATAGATGCACCGGGTTTAGTCTCAAAAGTAAACTTTTGTGTCCCTGGTAGAATTCTCGGATCAAAGAATACTACTTTTCAAATAAATACTAATAAAAGTAGTTTAAGCTCTAAATCAATGATAAATAGATTAAGTAACATTGCAAATAGTTGAAATGATTGGGTTGATTGACTTAACATGTTATGACATGTAAAATACCACAAGTATATGTAGTAACTGTAAATAAACATATGCTGAAAGAAACATGTGCTGAATTAAAGAGAAAGATAGGTAGAGTAGGAGTAGGAAAGGTTAGGTTATGTGAGGTTGGGTTAGGATGGGGAAACTATTGTTAGTTAAATAAATAAAGGAGAGAATAGAGGAACCGAAGTAGAATCACGCATGCACTACGACACCTAGTATGCTTAGTATTAATAATGAGTATTCATACTAATCGCGCAGATATAATTTATATGTTTCATGAGGGAGATCGACGGCGCGATACACACATATACCAACAGCAAGCACGCCACACACACCAATTACAGCAGCTCAGTAGCCCACTCAGCAGACAGAGAGAGAGAGGAGCCTAGCCAAAGCTAGACAACACCAGGAGATCCCGGCGATGCTACAGGGACGCCAGCTGGTTTCTCTTCTTTTATGTTTCAGCAGCAGTACGAGAGTGACACAGAACGAGAGGATATACAGGCGGCCGAGCAGACGTCGGCCCGCAACTATCCAGCAAACGACCACCCATACACATACACGTACACACTCGCATCGCCGTTGACCGGGGGAGCAATCGTCGTGCTAGAGTACGCCCGCACGTCGTACTCTAGAATACAGCGAGTATACGAAAGAGTAGCGACGGCCATGAGGCCGAAGTTCAGCTCTTGAACGAGAGGCGGTCGAACAGAGAGCTGCAAGGCAAGCATGCGCGGCGGGAGAGGGGGACCGGGCGCGTCTAAATTAGTGACGCCTCGCGCAGTCGAGCGCGCGTTAAGATCTACCTGCATGAATGGCCTGGAAAGAGCGGAACGATAAGTGCACAATTGGCTACGATGGGAGCGGGCAAATATACGTGAGGAGCGTATTGCTGGGTGTTCCACCATAGTCAAGCGGTCATTATCGTTCGGTATTATTGAGTTATGGGTAGATAGGCTAATCGAAAAAGCGACATCAAATAGAGGGCGCTCTTTTATATTCAAATTAAGCGCGTCTAGTGGAAGCAATGCATGATGGGAAAAACTCCAGTAGTACTTAACCTCCGGTTACTAGTTGAGTGGAAATCGAGATTGGGCCTATAGCAACAGGTGGGTGAGAAGGAGACAGAAAATCGAGTTATGGAAAATAGAGGGTGCTGAAGCGTAGGGACGCCACGACATCATAAATCGCGTCCATCGTGGGGCAATGCTGATCAATTTAATCCACTTCGATTGCTAGGAGGAAAAGGAGAATTTTTTTTTACATAACCCCTGTCGGACATATTCGTAGGAGTGAGGTCAGGGACTTAGCCGCAACCACGAACGCCAGACTTAACCGTACACGCAAATTTCGAACTTAGAAAATTTTTCAGGAGTAGAGACTTAGAAGAATTTTTGAATCTCGAACTTTGAATTTTTACACTATCTGAACTTAGTTTCTTTTTCAGAGAGTAGTTCTTAGCCGTTAGCGCGTGTGAAGGGACTTAGTTTTTTTGGCTTCGAGCACTAGAACCTTAAGGTTTTGCGTTTTTATTCTGGTAGAGATAATAAGTAGCCCTGAAATTTTTCTTTTTAGCGTGCAGACGAACAACACACCACACTTCTCCAGCATATTGGGAAAAGCTAACCACGTTTCTTTTATGTACGTGAAGAGTGTATAACATTGTAATTTTTTGTTGTCCCAATATTACATGACGATTGTATTTTTTGTTATTATTTATGGGAATAATCTGTATACTCGTAGAAATAGTATAGAATTAGTCCCGAAGGTCAGCAAGACCGTGAAGCAGGTATAAAAGAGTGGGGAGCAGTGCGCGCCAAGCGGTAAATCCGGCCGCTCGAACGCCTTCGGTAGCACGAATAAAAACTTTAAACTGATTTTTCTCCGAACCACATTTTTTCGCATGGATGACACTCTCATTTCAAAACTATTGCACTTATCGACATGAACCAAACGGCATTTTACTCTTTAGATGTCTGGCTATATCCTCAAGCAGAAATATTCATTATTATTTAAAAAAGTTATAAACAATTAAAAGTGAAAAAAAAGGGTAAAAAAATTCAAAAGTCCGCCATTTTGTTTTTTTTTATTGAAAATGTTTCATTCTGCTTGAGGCCATAGCCAATTCGATACAGAACATGAAACCGTTTTGTTTTTTGCTTGCAGATAATTCGTTTCCAAGAAATGATGTCATCCATCTACTAATCAGACGAGTTTCAGCAGCCATTTTCAAAACCGCCATTTTAAAGAAAAAAAAAAATTTCAAGTAATTTAATATGTGCTTTCATATGTAAAAAAAATTGATTACTCAACATGTTTTGTACTATGAATAAAATTTATTGAAAAAAATCACGTTTTTTGGAGTAACCTGGCCTTAATAGTGATTAATTTACAATCTGCGTATAGACCCTGTCCAAATTGAGTCTCGGCCCTGTCCCAACTGTGTGTAGGCAGTTATCAAATTTTTCTTTTTGCTAGACCTTCAAATTTGTGCTCGTTGACGATTCGAACAGTCCCATTACCCTATTCGTGTTTTGGCGAAAATTAATCGAGACAGAAGCAAAGATGGAAGGGTATGCGGCAAAAATAAGAGAAATTATGCACAGGTCGAGGAAGTTTAGAGGTAGACTACGAGATATACGAAGAATGTCGAGCAAGAAATAACGACCAGACTAGAAGACTTACACCTTAACATAAGGGGCAGCATATACGTGAGACAGGAGAGATTATTTATGGCAGGTCTAATACGAACGGGGAAGCTGGACGATGTTCCGTGGTATTCAGAGGTGGATGAAGATACCGCAGCGGACAATAGAACAGGAATGACACCTCCGGAGTTGGAAGTGTCTGAAGAAGAAAATTAACAACAAAATGGAAATACGGAGGTACCGGTGCGAGTTCCGGTGCCTCAAGTGACCATTGACAACACGCAATCGGAAAGGGCGATAAGGATAACATCAACAGCGCCTCGGATAATAACGGATAATACTGTAGGGCCAAGAACTAATGCAGACGTAATCCAACACAACTTGACGGACGCTAGGAAAAAGGATATGTGGATATCCGACAACATAGAATTTATTGGAGCAATTAGAGACGGTATATGGAAATTTGATTTTACAGGAAGAATTTAAAAGATGCTAAACAATGGACCAAATACAGAAGAGGAGAGAAATAATCAATGGAATAATCGGATGGAAGTAGAATCGAGAAGAGGAGCGAATACGATGCAGAGGTATCCCGTTCCGAGTCAACGGCAGAGAAGTAGAAGTCCACACAGGGACAGAAATTCATTTCGAGAGCGCGGAGATCGAGAGAGCTCAAGAGAGTTATTTCGCGACGGTAGGAACCGACGATTATCCAGAGGAGACAGATATGATAGTGTAAAGGATGTTGTTAGACAAAGACGGCACAGAAACCGGAGAAGTAGCTCGAGAGATAGCTGAAGAAGCAGAAATAATATGCGAGCCATTACATGAGACAACAGCAGTACTTCCGAAGAACACTATGGCAGTCGATGTAATCAATACAACCGTCGTCGGAACCATTGTCGAGACAGAAGTTATAGATAGCAGTTTCGATCGAGACAGGAGAGGTGGTCGGGGACAATATGGAGGTCAACGTCATGGGGCAGGACCAGCGAATGCTTAACTCATCAAAACACTGCAGAGTTGGTGCACGAAATTTCCCGAAGACATCGAGAAGGAGCGGAAGAATTTATAGAGCAGGTCAATGATTAGTCTGATAGACAATTGATCGCCGCATTACCATGTGTACTGACGGAAGCAGCAGGTATGTGGTTTAGAGCGATTCGTCGAGACATCAAAGAGGTGGCGTACGTACCAGCAACAAAGGAGGCTAAAACAAGTAATGTGACGGCGGCAGAAGAAGAGATCTCGAGAAAGGTTAAACTGAAGGCGAAAGAGCAGACACGAAGCTCAGAAGTGGCAGCAATAAAAGCGACTTCCGTTCATGCAGTAGTGCAAATGGCACAGCAAGCACAAAAATCTGCACCTATAAATGATATGTATACATCGACGAGGCAGCGAAATAGCGGTCAGCAGAACTGGCAAAACCAGGTGAACACACGAGGTAAGAATCAAAATTGGCAGAGAAATAACTCGAATTGGAACTAGCAAAGAGGTCAAGCCGGAGGGCAGAACAACTAGTTCGAATTAACGGCAGCAACTGGAGGAAGAGAAAACCAAGCAGAGGGACCGTCTCCAATCAGAAACCAAGGAAAACCAACCCCATTATGGGTCCCGTTTCGAGTGTAGGTGAATAGGCCGTAGAGTAGTGTAATAACCACAAAGTGTTATGGGTGTAAACAATTAGGTCACCGCAGAAGGGAGTATTCAGTCCAGACAAATGGACAAAACCAACCTTTTCGTTTTACGAGCGGAAGAGCGGGGGTCACGCTTTCAGAATGTAAAAATGCACGTTGCATAACACACCGCAACAGTTTGGGAAATGGCAGAGCCTAGGTGCAGACCAATTCCCTGTCACCTGCACAACGCTAGGAACTCCGTTAAAACCGAGGATCGAGAGTACTGATGGTCGAAACGAAGGTGCAGAGGAAGTGGAGCGAGTGACCGAGAAGAGAGAGAAGCAGTCTTCGATCGAGACCATCGGAGGTGCCAACGAGAAGAATAGGTCCTGGAAGAAGAAGCGATCGAGTGAGGGTAAAGTTAGATCATTGGAGGGTAGCTACGAGGTAGATGACGCAGAACGACAGGAGGGGTGGTGTTGCAATCCCAGTTACAGCAATCCCAGGTCAAATCGTTCGAGAGTGAGGTAACAGAAGAGCAAGTGAGAACAGATCAACCCAGATTAAATGTAGGTCAACCCCAGTTGGAGTTATTAAAAATTGTGAAGTTCGCGGAACTAAAAGAGAGTAAAGAAGTCGAATGAATCATCGAGAGAACAGAGCGATTCCAGTCGCAGACACTTAAGTCGATGAGGTTCGTGGATGTGGAAGAAAGAGTGGATATGGAACAATCTGTGGGGAGTGCGATACGACCACTCCAGGCCATAGTGTTTCGTAATCCAATAGCGACAGAAAGAGTACAAATAGGACAGACTATACGAAAGGAAGAGCATCTCCAGTCGCAACCATTTCAGGTGCAGATGTCTGGCAAGGTAGAGAGTCGAGTGAGTATGGAATAACCTGTCGGGAGTGCGAAGCGACTACTCCAGGCCTTGGTGTTTCAAGGAGCAATTTCGAAGGTAAGGACTTAGATTCAGCAACCTAGTGAGCGGGCAAAGCAAACCCAATTACAAGCAGACCAGACTAGGGCGGGTGAAAGTCAGCCAGGAACGAGAGAAATTATTGTACAGACGATGGGGAGTGAAAGGCGATCCCAATTGCCACCACTACAAGCCAATGTATTCGTCGGCATAAGAGAGAGAGAAATATAGAACAGCCGAAGCAGAGTGAAAGGCGATCCTAATTGCAACCACTACAAACTGAGGTTTTTGGGCGGCGTGAGAGAGGGTATAAGAATTGGGCAATCTGTAGGGAGTGAGTTGAAATCATATTAGGCCACGGTGTCCGAAAGGAGTTCGGATAGCAGTACTGAATGGTTGACAGAAGAGAAAAAGTGATCCCTGTCGCATACACTTCGAGTCAAGGACGATCATCGGAGAATGAGAGGAGATCATTCTACTCTCTGTTGTCACAGAGAGATTCGGAAGAAGATAAGCAAGCTCAGTTGCAATCATTTCGAATATCGGTCCCTGAGACTACAGCGAGGGAAAGAAAGTGGAGTGAAGAACCTGAGGAATCGAGAACTACTTCTACAGTGGAGAATGTCCCATCACCCATCCGTGAAGAGTTTTCGAGGCAAGGAGTGGAGGCACTGAAAACGAGAGCAGAAGAGCGAAAAGCAGCAACCACGCTTAATATCGAGAGATCAGTTATCTAAAGTAAAGACTTTCCCATGCTGGCAGAAATCGAGAAAGTTGTCGAGCTGATATTGCAGGATCTCGGCATACGGTCACCGTCAAGAGCACCACCTGTTTACGGCTCCTGAGCGGCGATCCATCACGTATAATCCAGGAGGGGTGTAAAGCCGTACTACATATGGTCGAAACTCCTGCTCCTATGCCACAGTCACCTGGAAGGGGCGCTATCGAGTCTAGCATGGAAGGGGTGACAGAAGAGGTGGTGGAAGCCTCCGCAGCGGATAATAGGATCTTCGTGAAGGTGGTGCTCGGAGGACGAAGCTATACAGCCCTATATGGCCCAAGATCAATGATATCGTTGATAGGGCTAAAAATAGCAGAAGCGTTGAAAGACAGGTGACAAGATAGTAATACGTACATCAGGAGTATTACGGAAGATTTGTCTAAGGTGGTGGGTTGTGTCAAGGTCAAGCTTGACGTGGATGGTAAAGTAGGACATCTAGCATTGAAAATCATCCAGAATCCAGATCATGAGATCGAATTAGGAACAGATTTCTGCATAGATTTTGACATCGAGTTGATGAAAAAGCAGACGCTATGTAGGATTCCAGATGGAGAGTGGCATCCGTTCCATAATGGTGATGGTGGAGAAGAAATTGAGTTGTACGCTGAATGCGCAGACATCTCTGAGCTGACGCTGAGCGAACAGCAAATACTCGAGATGGTGGTAAAAAGGTGGTTTCCTGAGCAGTCCCCAGAACCGTTCGGAAGCACCAACTTAACGGAGTATAGTATAGAGGTAGAAGGCACGTCACCAGTGAAGCACATCCCCATCAAGATGTTGTCGAAGATGTAGCACGCGGCCAAAGAAGAGAGGGATCTTATACAACAACGTGGATCGTATGAAACGCAATCCTAATTGCAAGTATGTTAAGCCATTGTGTGGGAGGATACGAAGAAGTGATAATACATAATAGGCACCTTGAGGGGAGTGAGATGCGATCCCAATTACAGCGATCACTTCAGGCCATGTTGGGCACCAGTACAGGAATAGAAGAAAGCAAACTAATACCAGTCAAAGTGACATCGAATGGAGGAGAGCGGCGTTAGATACAGTCAGTTCCAGCAGAACGTTCTCGAAGAGGGGAAACGTAATTGAAGAAATAGTAGAAGAGATGTACAATCACAGGACCATTGACAGGTTATGCGGTGAACGGAGTAGCATTCCAGAAGGAAGCAGTGATGTTATGGCATATAAGTTGAGGAGAGCAAAGCATCGCATACAAATATAGTTAAAGCAGACGAATGTTCGAGCTTGTAGGAGGAGATAAGGGAGAATAATTTCGTAATACAAAGAGCAAATCAAGATCTAATGAATCGGGAGTATGTACTCGAGACTACGGATGGGAGAAAAAACGCTAAGGCGCACGTGTCTGAGTTAAAGCGGTACATTCACTCGCCAAACTATCTCCCACTAACCTAAAGCTGTCCAGGTCTTGTCTACACGAGAATGGAATGTCAAGGGATGGTTAAGATGGAAATATAGTCATGCGACCACATACAACTTTTTCTTATTTATGATATCCCTTGTTGGTCTTTATGTAATATTGATGGCGGATCTACTTAATGATGTCTTTTGGTTACAGCGTAACATACAAGTGTTGGATGTCGAAGGTTTTGTGCGCGTCATTCTTTGTCTAAAATTTTATTTTACCTGTCTTGTCGTTTACAGTAGCTTTAAGCCGGAGATTTACTCCGTTGGAGCGATCCCCAGTTTAGGAGAGGGGTATTTGTGAAATGTAAAATGCCACAACTATATGTAGTATCTGCAAATATACATATGCTGAAAGAAACATGTGCTGAAATAAAGAGAGAGATAGGTAGAGTAGGAGTAGGAAAGGTTAGGTTCGGTGAGGTTGGATTAGGATCGGGAAACTATTGTTAGTTAAATAAATAGAGGAGAGACTAGAGGAACCGAAGCAGAAGCACGCATGCACCACAACACCGAACGCACGCTTATTATTAATAATGAGTATGAATACTAATCGCGCACATATAATTCATATGTTTCATTGTGGAGAATGATGACGCGATACACACACACATATATACACCAATAGTATACGCACCACACACACTAATTACAACAGCTCAACAGCCGACTCATCAGGTAGAGAGAGAGAGAGAGAGAGAGAGAGAGAGAGAGAGAGAGAAAGAGAGACAGAGCGGGAGGATACACAGGTGGCTGTGCGTATGTCGGTCCACAGCTATCCAGCAGACGACCACCCACACATACATATACGTACACACTCGAGTCGTAGTGGATCGGGTGAGCGAACATCGCGCCAGAGTACGCCCGCGCGTCGTACTTTTGAATACAGCAAGTACATGAGAGAGAATCGGCGGCCATGAGACCCAAGCTCAGCTGTTGATCGAGAGATGGCCGAACAGAGAGCTGCAAGGAAAGCATGCACGACGGGAGAGGGGGACTGGGCGCGTCTGCATAGGTGACGCCACGCGCAGTTGAAGGCGCGTTCAGGTCTACCTGTATGAGTAGCCTGGGTTTATTTAACGTGAGTGAATTAATATCGGCCGGCGAGTTAAAATTGTAATTATATAACTAAAACAAACTTAAACATAATTGTAAAATAGACCACTAGAAAGAAAATTACATAAATTTTATAAATATATGCATCTGTTTGACATATCAAACGAATAAAATATCAAAAATAATCTTTTCCAATTATCACAAATTTTAAAAATTTTAATCGTAATTCTTTAACAAACACAATCTTTAAAGATATTGTAATATACACCAATTGAATGTAAATTATGTCTACTTTACGAATTTATGCATATTTTTGACATCTCTAACGCATAAAATAACAAAATAATTTTGAACATCGAAATTCATCAAAATCTTTGTTTTTGACAAAATTATCGTTACAAAGCTTTCTCTTTGAGAAAGCAATAAATAAATATCTGAGAGTAGGATGTCTATACGTGAATACGGTTAAAATATAATAAAAAAATTGTTTATTTAAATAATTAACATAAATTTTGAAAGATTAGGCGACCATGCGTTATAGATGGCTCCCTAAAACATGTAAAAATAGAAAATTGTTTGGTTAAAATTCGATAGAAGCTTAGGCGACCATCTGTGATAGAGGGCGCACAAAACGTGAATAAAGACAAATCTTTTTAATAAGTGGACAAAAAATAAGACAATAGTAACAAAAGAATTAATGAATTTGTAGGATCCTTTCAATGAAATCTAAAAGCTGATTGAAGCTCTGCAACGAAAATAGAAGCAAAAATTTTGCAATCGGTAGAAGTAAGGAAAAACTAAAAAAGAATTTAAATTAAAATGAAATTGAGATAAAATAATCTAAATGAGAAAATTGGAATATTTTTGTTATTTTTAAAGGTAATCAGTCAGAAAATGCTTTAAAAATCACGCAATATTATACGTACAATTTAAATAATAGTACATAAAATGAAGTAAAATATTATTCCGGAAGTAAGCTGAAAATTTTATAGCATTTTTCGACGAGATAAATACTATAAGCTTCAGACAGGACGGGGCAAGCAAAGTCACGTGATATAAGCTCGCTGAGCCCAGCACAAAAATAAAAGCCCAAGAGCCGAGTATATGCCGAGTATATTGTACATGCCAAGTAACATAGAATTTCATCAAATATAACGGAAAAATAAAGCGACGAAATAATATAGCCGCAGCATTCTCGAACGCCAAATTAAGTCGTACAGTAAATAAAATAATACGCTAAGAGTAATCGATGAAATTTTTCTATAAGTGCGAGTGACCATTAAGTGTAACGTTAAAATACAAATTTACATATCTCTACCAAACGGTAATATTGCGAAAAATTAATTAGGTATAAAAGGTAAGATATATAGAAATAAATTAAGAATAATGATCTGTCGAGAAAATGGGACAGAAAAATTAGTTAAGCAGAATTAATATTTTCAATATTGCTTGACGTACCGTATGACCGTCATATTCTCTCTCTCTCTCTCTTTATCTCTCTCTCTATCTCTCTCTCTCTCTCTCTCTCTCGCTCCGTAAGGACACACCACGCACTCCATACACTTCGCATTGTAACACTGCATACTGCCGCATTCTGCCTTCGGGCGCCTTGCTTCTAGATGCATTGCATGCCCAAAGTCGCAAGCTGCGTAGATACCTATTCTGCATCCTGTGCGTGCTCTGCTTGCAACATCCTTGCATCTTTACGTTGCTACTGCTTTGCTTTGGAGGTTAGCTTGTCATTTCGATTTGGGCGTATTTCCACACTCATCTCGTCGCGCATGCGCCAACACCTGCGGCTATTTTGGAAACGAGGCCTGCTTCCTAGGTAGTGTGTAGTGAGCGTAGTACTCGTTTGGTGGCGAACCGCAAGTCGCGCCCGCAACTAAAATTTGCGCGTAGAGTTGTTAAATAGTGGCTCGACGAAACTGCTCGGTGTAGACTCCAATAATGCTCGCAGGCTTTTTATTGTAGTCACGGCATGAATTCATCGGTACTATTATTTTCAGAGTGACGCATGCTTGTAAAATCTAAGTCTCTTGCGCTTTACATAACTTGAATCGCCTCTATTGGCTGTCATACATACACGATCGTGCGTTCATTCTTTTCTTTGAGTCTCATTGTACATATAATAATTTTTACGATTAGAGCTGCGTCACAAATTTCAATAAGCTAGGTCTTGTTATTTGCGTTAATTTTTAGCTACTAAAAAGTCGATAACTTTAGCTGTATTACACATGTATAAATGCAAAAAGTGTAAAAGAAAGATTATTTTCAAACATCGTTAATGTTTCGAATACCGTAGTACATCTCATCCGGGTTGTATTTTCGGTTTTATTGTAATCAAGCCAACTGATCACTGCTGCGTCCGCTCTTTTAGCGATACACTTCGTCGATTTAGTCAACCTTCAGATCCGTATAATCTTTCTCCCTCTTTGCGAAGTGGTTTAAATAACAGCTCCACTGCACGGTCATTAGTTTATGATTCTATTAGGGGTATTATCGTTGGAAATCTTTACATATCAAACGTTAGTGAAGATATAGATAGTGTGGGTAAAAACCTAGCTCCGGAACCTATAGAAGTAAGCTCTTTCACTGCATCATTCCTCGCGCCGACAATAAAATGTCAGAAGGTTTACCGCAGGGTTGGGAGAATTTTACCACGACACAGCAATTTTCTACACATTTTAGCGCTATCAGTAGTAATAATACCAGTACGACCGAGCGTTTTAATGCATTATCAAACAAAATAGATACTTTTACTAAAACTTTGAGTGAACAAAATGTGCGCTTAAAATTTCTTGAAGACGAAAATGCTACTCTCCGTATCGAAGTAGAGGACGTAAAAGTCTTGCATGCTCGAGCTATCCCGAGCACGGAAAAGAAAATTACGGGTATCCCGACTACGTTTAATATACCATTACCTGAACTGACTAGTAAAATTTTACATTATATAGATTCAGGATCATTAAAAACTGATATTTTAGAAATACGTGAGTTTAAAATAAAAACAAAAATTCTTCAAATGAAATGGAAGTTCAAAATGGTTACTCAAGCGGGGATGATAACAATGCGAGAAATAAGGGAAAGGAAAAGGATAAAATACCAACTTTTTCTTATATCGTCAAATTTAAGTCATCTAGTTCACGCGATCAGGTCTTAAAAGTTAAGCGAGAATTCGGCGAATTGTTATTTTCTGATTTTTACCAGGGCGCCGATATCTAATTGTTAATTTATATGAAATGTTGCCTTCAGTTGTTCACTTTTGTATTTAACTAAAGAGAAAGCTAAACAGTGCAAATATAACTATGTTTGGATACATGAATGCAATATTTATGTTCGCAAATATGATAAGTCTAACAGAATTTGCATAGTAACGGAAAATGACCTTGAGAAATTATTGTGACTGCCATCAAATTCTAACTCACTAGCACAATACTTTTGTAGATATTCATTTTTACATGTCGCTCAAATTAATGCCAATTCAATAAAAGATCATTTAAACGAAATAGAAATATTTCTTATTAATAAAAATATCGATATACCATTCATATCCGAGTCCTGGCCTTAATTACGCCTAATAAAGAAGATTCTCACTTTACCATATTGAATTTTAATCTAGTTCGCAACGATCGAGGCCTTTTAGCGACTAGTGGCAAATGCACTTATATTCAAGCTGGCGGAGTCACATGTTATATTCGGAATGGAATTCCATACAGAATATTTAGTGCTCCACAGATAAATGATTTGAATGACACCGAATATCTACTTGTTGATATTAGTCTAGAAAATAACAAGCATGTTCTTTTTGCCTCAATTTATCGTCGACCTAAGGGTGATGTTCTCACGAGCTCTTTTGAGTCATTTCAAAGATATGTACATCTTTACTCGAATGTTATTCTAGCTGGGGACTTGAATTCGGATTTATTAACTAATAATTTTTATGGATTACAGTTGCAAAATCTTAATACTGAAATCTGTTTGTTTCTTATACCATCTGGTGCGACAAATCATAAAGATAATTCGGATACATGGCTCGATGTCATACTTACTGACTCTTCAAGTAAGGTTCATTCGTTCGAAACATCTGAGGCACCATTTATTAATTGACACGATTATATAATAATTGATTATAAATTAGATGGTCCCATTAATAAGAACATTGTAGTGACGTCGAGAAATTTTAGGAAATTTTCTTCGAATTTATTTTCCAACGATATATGTGCTTGTTTGGAGGATATGTATGAGCGATTAAGTAATATTAATGACGTATACATTGTGTTAGATGAGTTCAAATCAAAGGCCGTTGATGCGCTAAATATACATGAACCATTTACAACCCGTCATATTCGTAAAAATACTGCCCCGTGGTTAAATACCGAAATCGAGTATATAAAGAGGCTAAACGCACGAAGAATTCATCCGTTCTGTTAGAGTATCAAATAGTACGCAAACAGCTTAAAAACGAGATAACTTTAGCTTGAGATGCCTATATAACTCAATCATTAGCATCCATTTCAGATAAATCTAAATGTTGGAATCTACTAAGTAAATTTGTCCTTGTGAAGAGTAAATTATCATCACCTCTGAATACTCTTACTGCCGATAAACTTATTCGCTACTATTCTTCAGTCATATGTTGTCACCCACCTTTCTCAATTACAAAACTTCAGAAAATACTCGCGATACCGTTACGTGACAACGAGCGTAGCTTTTCATTCAGACCAGTGAACAGAATACAAGTCCAGACAACAATGATGTGGTGCCTTCCTACAGCTATAACGTAGTTGTGATGGACTTTCTCTGTCTTACTTCCAAGAAATGCTACTATTATTAGTCCCTTTTTTTACTGATCCTTTTAATATGTTCATATCATCTTGTACATATCCTACAGAGTGGAAAAAATCACTCATAGTTCCCCTCAGTAAAGTTCCTACGCCTGGTTCTCCAGCAAATACAATACCAGTTGCTAACTTATCTCATTTTGCTAAAGTGTTTGACTCTCTCGTGACGCAATAGCTAACTGAGTATCTTGAAGTAAATTCACGTCTTTCTCCATTCCAATCAGGGTTTACAAGTAATTTTAGTACACAAGCGGCGCTATTGAAACTTACCGAAAATATCCGTCGCGGAATCGAGAAGGAATTGGTTACAGTCCTGTTACTTTTCGATCTTAAAAGGGCTTTTGATTCCATTAATCACGAATTACTTTTGAGAAAGTTTAGAGAACTTAATTTCTCCTATGATGCTATTAGTTGGTTTCACTCATATTTAACAGGTCGGTCCCAAGCTCTGATTAATCTTGATGGTAGTTTATCCGATTTTATGGAAAACTATTCAGGAGTACCACAGGGCTCAACTCCGGACCCAATTATTTTTCTAATATTTATTAACATGCTAGAACTCTTAGTTCATTGTAAAGATAATTGCTTACTTTTTTCGGACGATTTCCAATTCTACATACAATGTGAACCAGCTGAATTGCCAGCTGCGATCTCTAAATTAAATGAAGATGCTGCTGCTGTAGTAAATTGGGTTAAATCAAACGGGCTAATTCTTAATGTTGGTAAAACGCAAGCCTTGCCTATTGCATCCGTGCAATATCACATGAGTATTGATAAAAACAATCTTCCACCCATAGTAGTCGATGGTTCAATCATACTACTTTTAAGCGCAGTAAAAAATTTGGGTGTTATTCTCAGCGAAGAATTATCGTGGAATGCCCATATATCACAAATTTTCTCTAGGGTCCATAATGTCCTTTATCATCTAAGATTTAGAGGTAGATGTCTATCAAGTCAGGTTAAAACTCAACTAGTGAATGCACTAATATTTCCATACTTTGACTACGCTTGTCTAGTATGCAGTGATCTTTCGCAATATCTTGCTGTTAAACTCCAGCGACTATGTAACACTGTCATACGCTTCGTATTTAGTCTAAAACATGATGCAGCGTTGAAACCGTATTATAAACAGCTAAATTGGCTACCCCTTGCTGAGCGTTGAAAATACGTTTTAGGAGTTACTATTTATAAAATATTAACGGTGTCGAGACCGAGATATCTTCATAAGTTTTTCCCGGAAATCGAAGATGACATACGTCGTTCTGAAAGACTGAAATCGTCAAATTTTGTAATCCCCCTAGCTACAACGAGAACTTATCGATACACATTTTCTATTCAAGCTATGGAGCTTTGGGATACTTTGCCTATCATGATTAGATTTAAAAAGACTGTTTAATCGTTTAAAATAGCATTATATGGATATCTTATAGGATTAGAACACCCCTAGGTATGAATAGAATTTAATTTAATTAATTAAAATTACTATTATTAGTTTTGTACTCATGCGATATACATTACGAATATTTTAACTGAGAGGCTGTTTCTAGGAAATGCGCTGCAATGTAATTATTGCTATTAGTATTAATTTGTAATAATTGCTATTATATATATAAAATTTTAATTAATTAAATTAAATTCTATTCATACCTAGGGGTGTTCTAATCCTATAAGATATCCATATAATGCCATTTTAAACGATTCAACAGTCTTTTTAAATCTAATCATGATAGGCAAAGTATCCCAAAGCTCCATAGCTTGAATAGAAAATGTGTATCGATAAGTTCTCGTTGTAGCTAGGGGGATTACAAAATTTGACGATTTCAGTCTTTCAGAACGACGTATGTCATCTTCGATTTCCGGGAAAAACTTGTGAAGATATCTCGGTCTCGACACCGTTAATATTTTATAAATAGTAACTCCTAAAAAGTATTTTCGACGCTCAGCAAGGGGTAGCCAATTTAGCTGTTTATAATAGGCTATTTCTAGGAAATGCGCTGCAATGTAATTATTGCTATTAGTATTAATTTGTAATAATTGCTATTTTATATATATAATAGCAATTATTACAAATTAATACTAATAGCAATAATTACATTGCAGCGCATTTCCTAGAAATAGCCTCTCAGTTAAAATATTCGTAATGTATATCGCATGAGTATAAAACTAATATTAGTAATTTTAATTAATTAAATTAAATTTATTATATATATTTATATATATATTTTTTATAAATGTTACAATAATTAAAATGTATTATACTGTTTGTTTGCCATACGGTTATGATAACCTTGGCATAAATAAATTTGTTATCAATCAATCTCTTTCTCTCTCTCTCTCTCGCTCTCTCTCGCTCTCCCGTATAAAGCATGTACTAATGTATTAGCTGTTACAGGCATCATCAGCGACAATAAGTGAGAGAGAAGAAGTCGGTGAAGGACGAGAGAGAAAGAGAGAGGAGAAAGCCTTGGAAACCGCGATTAGAGCACCATAGATTTTAGACGTGAGAGGACAGAGACAATTCCGCTACGGAGCGAATCAGACACCTGTAGCGCGAGCACATATTAGAGTCCCGTTGAGAAAGATTGAGCGACACCACGTGGAGATCGCGACGACTACGAGGAGCTGCGAGGACTGTGGAAACTGCGTGCGATGACTGCGAGCTTCGCCAGGGTCAGGACGACCCGACCGACCATCTTCCCGGAGTGTGAGGGTGACGGAGCCGTTAAGTACCTATGAGTGTCTTTTCGGCATCGAGTCTCATTCATTCTCTTTCTCTCTTTCTCACGCGGTATTATTTTCTCTCAGTTACATGCCCGAGTGCACATTCGTAGCGACAATGTGCGAGTGTACTTTATTTCGTATTAAAATATAGCTTATTTTTTGTGTTAAACATTGTGTCTTTCTTGACTCTACCTGCTTTCCACGTTATTCATGCTCTTCCTATATAATAATATATCGAGTTTTTAGTTGTAAAAATCTCGTTATACATTTGGCGCTCTCCGGAGAAATCCATTGAGTCGTGGGGATTAGTAAAAAAACTAGCGAAAATTGCAAGAGTACACAGCGAATATACATCGAAGAAGGTCTAGGCTAACGGGCTCGCTTGCAGTGTTTACGTTGTATGTACGAGAGAGCTCGCAACAGGTAGCGGCGTGAAGTAAACAAGCCTTTGCAGGCTTTGGAATATTTACAATATGGTCCAATGTTTAACACTCATAGTATCGATACTGAGCGTATATACAGGGGCTATATATACTGTATAGTTCACAGACGATTGAACGGCAAACATAAGCTGTCGTGGAGGTATGGCGCAATTGGGTAAAGCCACCTGCCATCGACAAGTGCTTGTTGCCGGAAGTAAACTGCAAAGGTCCGTGCGTGCCGCCGAATTATTATAAAACTTCTGGCTGCAATTGCAGAAAGTTTACCTACAGACTTGTCTCAGAAGGTTGACAAGCTAGTTAAGGAGAAATTGAGTGCGCAGCGCAACGCTCCAAGTCTGGCAACGATATTGAAGAACACGCCTCAAGATATTTCGGCACTCATCGAGAAGTTGCTTGATGAAATTTAAAGCAGCTGACTCTGACTGGACACGGAAAAGCTCCACCGTTAACTGCAGAGAAAGCAGCTCCTACAAGATTTAAAGAGTTGTATAATAAAAGAAGCAGCGGTCCTAAAACGAGAAGTCTCACACGCCACCCAGCCAATGACAAAAATAAAACACAAAAACCTGAGCCATGTCCCAGTATTGTCTGCTGGGCTTGCAGCTAGCCAAGTTACACTACGAAATCGTATCCAGATTGTGCGAGATAAGGACAAGGAGGTATGTAGATAAGATCCCTACTGCGCCTGAAACCAAATTAAGGACCTCACCGACTCACGCTAACGACTCCAATGAAGCACAACCGCAAGTTGAGCCAGTTCTGTCACCGATCGCGACAGAGGAAGAGACTATAGTAGATCCGGATCCGAATGGAGCTTTTGAGGAACCAGCTCGTTACATCGAGAAGGACTACTCTCGCTGGTGGATGCAAGTGGAAGTTGGTGGATTCCGAATGCGTGCACTGTACGATGGAGGTGCTGCACGAACATGTATTGAACAACCTGGTTTGCAGATTGCTGCAGCGTGTCATAAGAAGATTGCACTAAGTAAAGGACCAGGTGTACGAAAGGCAAACCGTTATATTTCGCCCATTATTGGTTATGTCGAATTACCATTCGATATACGTAACGTACGATGCCACTTAGAGGTCGTTATCCTACCCGAGCTACCAGAAGGATCTCTTCTCGGTCTAGATTTTGAAGGTATAGTGTGGAGATTTTGAACTTTCTACAAGGATATTTCAGGAATTTCTTTTTACAACCAAAAAAATCCAATCATTTCAAATTTTTTTTATGACATTATTGACATCTTTAACTTTACAAATAATTTTTTTAAGTTCATTTACGATATTTAGGTAGTGCTAATTACGGCCAAAGTGGCCACCAAAAAAACTGGTATGTGACTGGCCCAGACGGTAGCGTCAGTCCAGATAATCTGAATCATAAAATTCGAATAGATTATTATTCTGTAAGCTTGTCGTTATCGCAGATAGCAGATTTAGATTTTTTTATTAAAAATAAAAAAACAAAATGGTGGACTTGTGAAAATAAATTTTAAAATCGCGTTTCTTTTTCTTCGAAAATTGGGGTAAAAAGTAGGAAATTTTTATTGAAAATAAATAATTCTGCTACATGCGAGAGCCATTGATATGTTGAATAACATATCCAAATATCAGCCCAATCGTTTTAATAGATTTTTTTTGCCCCGAGCCGACTGAAAACATGTTGTTTCGAGAAAAACGCATTTAAAGTTTTAGTAATAGGTATTCTATAACAAATTTATACTTACATCAATCATCTATGCCTGGTGCATACAATAATCCTTCGATTTCTTCATAAGCATCATTTTCAGCAACTTTTTCTGCTCTACGGCTGATCCTGCCCGCTTTAGAAGCCTCAGAAGTTGCTTCTCTGCTCTTTCTATCCGGTGAGCATTGTACAGTTCGACGTAGCAATGGCGAGCGGTCCGATTTCGACACCCATGACCTCCATAATTTTCAACACTAGCATAAATCCTTCATTGAAAATGCATGCAGCTATCCATGTAGCTATTTCCAATGTCTTTTGTCCCACAAAAATATGCTTTGGAGCAAAATTCGGAGCAAACATCAGATGATAATTCTTCATATATAGGCATTAAAATAGTCGCAATGTTTTCGTCAAAAACAGATGGTTATACAAAAGGAGTGTCATTGTTTTCGAATTTGTTTTTTTGATAAGCTTACCATGAATCGGGACCCTCTGGACAGTAGGAGTGCTGCGGATTTTGATCGGTCGATGTTAAATGATAACATGTTGCCCACACAGCTTTCTTCATGTTTTCACGAGAGTTTGGATTTCTTAAAATTACCAATCCGTAGTATGTACTAGTTTTAAATTTTATTAGTTAATGAAAGACTTTTTCAGCTTTACTAGTCGATGAATCCCTTGCTAATCTACGTTTTTTCCCGTCGAACTCGCTTTGACTCCTTCGGCCTGTTCTTCGGCTTTCGATTGCTCTTCTGCTTCTTTTTTTCAGCATCTTCAACTTCTTTTCTAGCTTTCAACAACTGCGTAAGTGATTTTTTGGCTTCCTTTACGCGCCTAAACATTCATTTTTTTACGTGTAAAACATACTCTGAAATTGTCACCAGCTTTTCGAAATTTCGAATGCAACCCTGTACCTTCAAATACGTTACGGCAGCAAGAAGAACTCGCCGCAGCGTAAGAAGCAGAAACAACTGCGTTAAATAATTGGAATGAGCGCATGAATAAACTGCCTGAAGTACGAGATTTAGCAGCAGAAAATGCAGCAAAAGCGCAAGAAAGCCAAGCTAAGTATCATAATAGCAATAGGCGAGATATGCAATATGATGTTATCGAGAAAGTATTGCGGCGCAATCGCATTCTTTCATATTCACCAGAAGGAATTAATGCTAAATGGGCCCCTAAATGTACTAGGCCATACGTGATATCCGAAAAACAAGATTAATACACCTACCAATTGACCGACAAATTTGGAAACAAGATGGACCGAATCATTGTAAAAGATTTGAGACCATACTTTGACGATAACAACATGCCTTCTGACTCCGAATATGAGGCTGTAGTATAATCTTCGAATGACGACGAGGGGCCAAGTAACCTCAAGCTTCAGCCAGATAAGTCACGAGCGAATAATATCAAACGCGTGTAGTAGTCAAACGTAAAGCTAGAGTTGTCAGTAATCAAGTAGGAAAACGACCAACTATAGTAGGCAATATAAGCGTTGAGCGCGTTGAGTGCAACGGAGCGTCTACGGAAATAGTGAATGATAAACATAAAAGAGGTCGAGGAAGCCCAACTCATTGCAATGTGTCTCCCCAACGTACGGGGTCAAAAACCGTACAGACTTCGGTCTAAGATCGTGACTATTTCTTGCGTTAAGCAGTAAAGACAGAGAAAAGGTACTTTCTTTTTGTATTTCTTGTAAATCACATTTCTGGCATGATTATTTTTGAAAATGATTATTACTCTAAAAAATTTTATTATCTCCTTACTTTTACATTTTTATTTTCTTGAATTTTTGAATAATTTTGCATATAATTTTATCACATTCTTTGTTACCTATGGAGAGAGAGAAAGAGCAGTAGATGTCGAGCTGGCACACCTCCGGCCAGCAGCGTCTGAGGAAGGGGCGTGTGAGGGTAGTTACACCTCGTCACATATACTATCTTTATCCTCTCTTGTTACTCTACTCCCGTTCTCGTTCGGCGTGTCGCATTCTCCACGGCTCCTGCTTTGGAGCTAATTGACGGGTGCTTTCGCAATTACGCGTCCTTTGTGAAATTTATCATGTGTGCCTCAAGTCGAACTACGGCTGCAGATATTAATTTTGGTTTTCTGCAGTGCTCTGATTATTTGTGGATTGTTTTTCTGGACGTCATAATATCGTCTTCTTGAGGTTAGACTTTTTTTAAGTGCTGCTTTCACCATCTCAGCAGACACTTGATTGATTTTGTCCACGAGGCACATGGAAACAAGCCTTCAATAATACTAGATATAGTCATGAGCAGAAGGTACGTGTGTGATTTGTAATGCTACTGCCATTGTCGGCTGCTAGGCCTGTCTTGAAAAAGACACACTGAGCTGCGTCAGTTGTCACAAGGCTGTGCGCAATACCGATGCGCTAATTAAGTGCTCTACGTGCACACGCAAATACCAATCTGCATGCATGAAGCCAGTGCAGAAAACACGTAGTAGAGCAGCTATTAAATGTGTCTACTGTATAAACATCAGCAACGGAGCCAATACCAGCACCAAGCAGTCAAACAAGATTCACACCAACACGGACGAGAGATAGAATATGACAAGCAAGACGGGCGACAACAACAAGCCCATCAAGAAGCCTGCCGAGGATATACACACACGTGCACCGCCGAAGCCGCAGCAACAGCCGATGATCATCGCGAATAATTCTTCGTCTCAGCTGCCGCCTCCCGCTCCTCTACCACAGTCTCTATCCAGCAGAAACATTAGCATGGAGGAGAGACTCAGTACTTCTTCACTCAGCTACAGGGAGGTGAGGAATAGCACACTCAACACCGTGAATCGCAGCTGCACGCATGTACCACTGCAAGCCTCTACTTCGTCCACCACAGGCGCATGACGGGTTGCAGCCGAGCAGAGGCACTGATTTTCTGATAGCTCGAGTATTATGAGTAACTCAACCATTGGCGGGACCAACAACAGTACGACTAACAACGGTGATCTCACCATAAAAGAGAATAGATATAAGTTTAATAAAATTGAAGAATGTACGAATAATATCTCAGTTATCGCTACTAAAGTAGGAACTGTAATATCTGAGGTAAAAACCATAACTTCTAAGCTTGCTGAATATTTTGAGACGGAGAAAGCAATACCAGCATTGATAATAGGTTTTGGTGATCTCAAAAAAAGCTTACAAGATATGGAGAGAAAATTGACAGATCAGAACTCCTTTTTGGAGGAGTTTAGAATCAATCGAACATCCTTACAAAAAGAAAATGCGACACTAACTGAAAAATTGATGGTCCTACAAAATAAATTAGTCAATAAAATGAATTCACGTAATGCGCATGGCTCACTTGGATCGAACACTCTAGATCCCGAGGTACCTCTCGAGCCTTATACTGCGAGCGTACAAACGCAGGACTATCAGCTTAAGAATTCATTGCTAACTTAGTAGTTAATGATACTCGTGATAGTACTGGCATATCGAGTAATACTGCAGCCGCTAAATCACGTAAATCTAAGAGTGAAATACGTGAGCCTCGTCTGGGTTAGTAACGGACCGGGGTGAGTGCAGCAGTATTATTATATCTAGTATTTTTGATGGAGATAAAAGTCACTATGACAATGTTGCCTACGCTGTTCTCGTCGCGGTTCTTCCTTCCCTTAGACGCGAAGACATTGTGCGAACACGCCTACTTCGATCGTTATCCGTGGATAGTCAACCTTTCCAGCAGTGAACTAGTCATTCACATAATGCGCGCAAAAATAAATTTTAGCCGACTCTGTACACGGGAGGTCAACATGTCGCTTCCTGACCAGAACATTGCTGATTGCCTTACAAATGGCAAAATATTTATAAATGAATATCTAAATAATAGTACATTGTGCAACTAGGGGGGGAAATGGACTTTTTCTAAGCGAGGATGATGATCGAGCACGAGTAGAAGTCTCGGGCGCCGAAGGCTCAAATCATCATCCGAGTCTGAAAAAGCCCTCTCCACCCGTGTTACACACCGTATATTTTTAACAAGTGCGTAAATAGGGCCTTTTTCATGCATGCAAAGGGAATGGGGAAATGGGCATTTCGAGTCGTCCACCAGACCTACGAAATAAAAAGAACAAATTTTTTCAACATTTTGAATTTTTTTTCAAAATATTGCCTTTTTTTCAAAATATTGACTTTTTTTCAAAATATTGACTTTTTTTCAAAATATTGACTTTTTTTCAAAATATTGACTTTTTATCAAAATATTGACTTTTTTTTCAAAATATTGACTTTTATTTCAAAATATTGACTTTTTTCAAAATATTGACTTTTTTTTCAAAATATTGACTTTTTTCAAAATATTGACTTTTTTTCAAAATATTGACTTTTTTTCGAAAAATTGACTTTTTTTCAAAATTTTGAATTTTTGAAATTTTTTAATTGTTTTCAAATTTTTTGTTTAAATTTTTGATAATATATAATTTTTACATTATTTTCAGAGATTATCAGAAGCGGGAGGGAATGTACATGACCATTCCCTCCCGCTCCAACAAAGACGCTCGAAATGCCCAGTTTTCCATTCGTTTTGCCAGCCTGGAAAAGGGTTTTTTTGTCGCACGTGTTGAGAAATAGTATATTTTACAACTAGGGGGGTAAAAGGGCCATTTCTAGCTAGGGTATAGGTGATTTCAGTCACAAAATCAAAATTATTATGGGGGATCAATGCGAACCTATTATCAATGTCGGCAGATGCACAATTCGTAAGGCGGTTATTAAATAACGTCTCAATTAAAATAATTGAACATGGTCCGACTCATCATACTGCTGAGTGTCACACATGGGCTGACATTATACTCGTTGACGATGATGACGAGGTTCGGAGTGCTAGCAATCGTATGGCGACCTTTCTCAGTCGCCATAATATTATAGATGTATCTATATAAATACACACAATTACACCTCTTGCCGTTCTCCCCAGTATACAAAACACTACCCTTTTACCAACCAGTATAAACAAATGTAAAAATAGAAACAAGCGTATAACCAATAGTAATTTAAGTGTCAACTGTAGCAATATAGGCGATACCAATGACGATTGTAACAACAATAATGACGACTGCAACATAGTTGTACAGAACAAAAAATTATCTGGTCACATTAATAATAATATTGACAATGATGGTGCTGCAGCATCCCCTGCACGAAGCACGCGGGTGAAAACGATTGATGGAAGGACAATGCACAGTAACTACAGTAAAAACAGTAACACGGAGTTAATAATTTCTGATATATTTGTATACTGTACCGTGTCCTCCCATCAACACAGAAATCTGAAATAAGCGCACGCCTGCTTCGGTCAGAGGAACCGATTGCTATGGCATCAGCAGATGTAAACAGCGAACGCAGACGGTCACCGTGGGTTGTTACCCTGTCCAGCAGTGTCTTAGGTGACAAAATTATGCGAGCCAAAAAACTTATTACTGGCTTTCATGCTAGAGACGTCGACACTGCAGCTCTCACCAGGACACAAGGGATGGGATTATTAACAGGAAATTTTTTATAAATGAGCTATTAACAAAGGAGTCTTTTATTAAATATAGAAGTCTCAAGGCCCTTGCGATGAGACTTAATTTTAAATACGTTTGACATAGAGGGAGCCGTTTCCCGGTGAAGGGATGTGATGGCGACGTCTCTCATGAATTTTCGTCAGCGGCAGATCTCCAAGCAATAGTGGCATCATATGCCACTGCTCAACCTTCACCAACCATCGAACAGACCACAAAAAATCTTTAAAATGTGAGTGCAATTGACAAGACAGTTATTCCGTCAACAGTTCAAAAAGAGACTGTCGCAAAAAATTGACTATCCGTAGACACTGCTGGGGGGGTTCGCTGTTGGGGACTGAGAGCAGGTTTTGTCTCTCTTATGGGGCACCTTGGTATGATTAAACAACATCTTTCAGCTGGTCCTACCTACCATCTCTTTGGAGTTGCTGATTCGCACCTTGACCCTACTGTTGGGAGTGATCGCATTCAGATCGACGACTACTCACTAATTAGACTAGATCGCAACAAACTCGGGGGCGGGCTGGTCCTGTACATTCATAACTTATTCACGGCCAATTTAATATGCAGTTCTCCAACTACACAGGAGGGCAGGCCATACAAGACGCACTAGACTTAGATGGTGTAGAACACATACTATACGCTGACGACCTGCAAACCTACACTCAAGTGACCCTGGAAGGTCTTCGTGATGGTATATCGGTCGCATGTCGGCTGTAGCACGAGCAGTGTCGAATTGGGCATCGTCAGCTGGCCTGCGCCTCAATGTCAGCAAGACAAAGGCGATTATCTTTGGATCTGATCACAACATCAAACAGGTTCAGAGCCTTGACTTGCAAGGCATTAAGATACAGACCGGCGTACACGTTCCTTTTGTCGATACAGTTACTAACCTCGGCGTGGTTATGGACGGAAGGTTAACATGGAAGCCGCAATTGAATGCGGTCAGTAAGAAAGTAAATAGAGCTCTGTATAGTCTGAAATTATTCAGTTCTTGCACCACGGAGATACTACGGAAGCAGCTGGTATGTGCACCGGTACTACCTCACTTAGAGTACTGCTCAGTGGTTCTTCTTGACGTGTCAGGGGAGCTTCAGATACGACTACAGCGTTTAGAACATTCATGTATGAGATACATATGTGGTGTTAGGCGTGATGAGCATATCACCTCCTACACTATAGGCACATAGGGCTATTGATTTACAAAGCGATTGTCATGCGGCAGCGATCATATCTTACTGCCCTTTTTGAAAAAAACCAGGCCAGGACTTCAGGTAGGGGTGGTACGAAGGAGCTCTCGGTTCCGGGGTCGCGCACCGATAAGGGCCCTTTCTCGTTTAGAGTTCAAGGTGCGCACCTCTCGAATTCGCTCCCAAGTAGTGTGAGGTGCCTGTCATCTTTTCGTAAATTGAAAACGTCGTTAGGTAAGCACCTTAAACAATTACATGGTAACGGGAATACACAGAAGTAAACCTTTCGAATACTGATAAATAAATTGTTTTTGTTCATTTCTGTGTAGTCCTAATGTATTTTATGTATTTATTTAGGTTATTTATTTATTTAAATTATTTATTTATTTAATTTATTTATTTATTTATTTATTTATTTATTTATTTATTTATTTATTTATTTATTTATTTATTTATTTATTTATTTATTTATTTATTTATTTATTTATTTATTTATTTATTTATTTATTTATTTATTTATTTATTTATTTATTTATTTATTTATTTATTTATTTATTTATTTATTTATTTATTTATTTATTTATTTATTTATTTATTTATTTATTTATTTATTTATTTATTTATTTATTTATTTATTTATTTATTTATTTATTTATTTATTTATTTATTTATTTATTTATTTATTTATTTAATTTATTTATTTATTTAATTTATTTATTTATTTAATTTATTTAATTTATTTAATTTATTTATTTATTTATTTAATTTATTTAATTGATTTAATTTATTTATTTATTTATTTAATTAATTTATTTATTTGTAACGGGGTTTTAATCGGTAAAACCCGCGGTACATACCATTTGATAGTGAGAGCATGAACGAGTGGGGAAAAGGGAAAAAGCCAGAAACAACACAGAAGCTATAAAAAATATACATATATTCAAATAAGTGGAAGGGAAACAATCACGCACTTCACACGGAGTGTGCGTCCTCGCAGGCGTGTCGCGAAATAGAGAGAGAGAAAGAATATCCCGAGAAGAGAGAGAGATATAACTGCTGACTCACCTTAACCCTGGCACTCGACAGCGATCGCCGCACGATAAGTAATTATCCCCAGACAATCCCTGGGGACAGCGGTGGCCGGCTCGTAGGTATACTGGGCGGTCGTCGCAATTGCACCCGTCGCTTTCCGTTGTAATAATATCGCGTCCGTCTCTACTAGCTGCCTAAACGTCTCTACCTTCTCCCGAAAAACTATCGTGGCTCGCGCCCCTGCGCGCCCCCTACTTATACTCTCTCTCTCTTTCTCTCTATGCGGCTCGAAATCCTCTCTCTCCCTTTACAGCGTTGACACCTGTAACATCTAGAAACGGTTAGTACAGGTTCTAAGTGTGTGTGTATATGTGTGTGGGAGAGAGCATGTGACAGGGTATGTGAAATTACCCGTCACACATTTAATTTATTTATTTTGTTAATTTATTTATTTATTTAATTTATTTAATTTATTTATTTATTTATTTATTTAATTTATTTATTTATTTATTTATTTAATTTATTTATTTATTTAATTTATTTATTTATTTAATTTATTTATTTATTTAATTTATTTATTTATTTAATTTATTTATTTATTTAATTTATTTATTTATTTAATTTATTTATTTATTTAATTTATTTATTTATTTAATTTATTTATTTATTTAATTTATTTATTTATTTAATTTATTTATTTATTTAATTTATTTATTTATTTTATTTATTTTATTTATTTTATTTATTTTATTTATTTTATTTATTTTATTTATTTTATTTATTTTATTTATTTTATTTATTTTATTTATTTTATTTATTTTATTTATTTTATTTATTTTATTTATTTTATTTATTTTATTTATTTTATTTATTTTATTTATTTTATTTATTTTATTTATTTTATTTATTTTATTTATTTTATTTATTTTATTTATTTTATTTATTTTATTTATTTTATTTATTTTATTTATTTTATTTATTTTATTTATTTTATTTATTTTATTTATTTTATTTATTTTATTTATTTTATTTATTTTATTTATTTTATTTATTTTATTTATTTTATTTATTTTATTTATTTTATTTATTTTATTTATTTTATTTATTTTATTTATTTTATTTATTTTATTTATTTTATTTATTTTATTTATTTTATTTATTTTATTTATTTTATTTATTTTATTTATTTTATTTATTTTATTTATTTTATTTATTTTATTTATTTTATTTATTTTATTTATTTTATTTATTTTATTTATTTTATTTATTTTATTTATTTTATTTATTTTATTTATTTTATTTATTTTATTTATTTTATTTATTTTATTTATTTTATTTATTTTATTTATTTTATTTATTTTATTTATTTTATTTATTTTATTTATTTTATTTATTTTATTTATTTTATTTATTTTATTTATTTTATTTATTTTATTTATTTTATTTATTTTATTTATTTTATTTATTTTATTTATTTTATTTATTTTATTTATTTTATTTATTTTATTTATTTTATTTATTTTATTTATTTTATTTATTTTATTTATTTTATTTATTTTATTTATTTTATTTATTTTATTTATTTTATTTATTTTATTTATTTTATTTATTTTATTTATTTTATTTATTTTATTTATTTTATTTATTTTATTTATTTTATTTATTTTATTTATTTTATTTATTTTATTTATTTTATTTATTTTATTTATTTTATTTATTTTATTTATTTTATTTATTTTATTTATTTTATTTATTTTATTTATTTTATTTATTTTATTTATTTTATTTATTTTATTTATTTTATTTATTTTATTTATTTTATTTATTTTATTTATTTTATTTATTTTATTTATTTTATTTATTTTATTTATTTTATTTATTTTATTTATTTTATTTATTTTATTTATTTTATTTATTTTATTTATTTTATTTATTTTATTTATTTTATTTATTTTATTTATTTTATTTATTTTATTTATTTTATTTATTTTATTTATTTTATTTATTTTATTTATTTTATTTATTTTATTTATTTTATTTATTTTATTTATTTTATTTATTTTATTTATTTTATTTATTTTATTTATTTTATTTATTTTATTTATTTTATTTATTTTATTTATTTTATTTATTTTATTTATTTTATTTATTTTATTTATTTTATTTATTTTATTTATTTTATTTATTTTATTTATTTTATTTATTTTATTTATTTTATTTATTTTATTTATTTTATTTATTTTATTTATTTTATTTATTTTATTTATTTTATTTATTTTATTTATTTTATTTATTTTATTTATTTTATTTATTTTATTTATTTTATTTATTTTATTTATTTTATTTATTTTATTTATTTTATTTATTTTATTTATTTTATTTATTTTATTTATTTTATTTATTTTATTTATTTTATTTATTTTATTTATTTTATTTATTTTATTTATTTTATTTATTTTATTTATTTTATTTATTTTATTTATTTTATTTATTTTATTTATTTTATTTATTTTATTTATTTTATTTATTTTATTTATTTTATTTATTTTATTTATTTTATTTATTTTATTTATTTTATTTATTTTATTTATTTTATTTATTTCATTTATTTCATTTATTTTATTTATTTCATTTATTTCATTTATTTCATTTATTTTATTTATTTTATTTATTTTATTTATTTTATTTATTTTATTTATTTTATTTATTTTATTTATTTTATTTATTTTATTTATTTTATTTATTTTATTTATTTTATTTATTTTATTTATTTTATTTATTTTATTTATTTTATTTATTTTATTTATTTTATTTATTTTATTTATTTTATTTATTTTATTTATTTTATTTATTTTATTTATTTTATTTATTTTATTTATTTTATTTATTTTATTTATTTTATTTATTTTATTTATTTTATTTATTTTATTTATTTTATTTATTTTATTTATTTTATTTATTTTATTTATTTTATTTATTTTATTTATTTTATTTATTTTATTTATTTTATTTATTTTATTTATTTTATTTATTTTATTTATTTTATTTATTTTATTTATTTTATTTATTTTATTTATTTTATTTATTTTATTTATTTTATTTATTTTATTTATTTTATTTATTTTATTTATTTTATTTATTTTATTTATTTTATTTATTTTATTTATTTTATTTATTTTATTTATTTTATTTATTTTATTTATTTTATTTATTTTATTTATTTTATTTATTTTATTTATTTTATTTATTTTATTTATTTTATTTATTTTATTTATTTTATTTATTTTATTTATTTTATTTATTTTATTTATTTTATTTATTTTATTTATTTTATTTATTTTATTTATTTTATTTATTTTATTTATTTTATTTATTTTATTTATTTTATTTATTTTATTTATTTTATTTATTTTATTTATTTTATTTATTTTATTTATTTTATTTATTTTATTTATTTTATTTATTTTATTTATTTTATTTATTTTATTTATTTTATTTATTTTATTTATTTTATTTATTTTATTTATTTTATTTATTTTATTTATTTTATTTATTTTATTTATTTTATTTATTTTATTTATTTTATTTATTTTATTTATTTTATTTATTTTATTTATTTTATTTATTTTATTTATTTTATTTATTTTATTTATTTTATTTATTTTATTTATTTTATTTATTTTATTTATTTTATTTATTTTATTTATTTTATTTATTTTATTTATTTTATTTATTTTATTTATTTTATTTATTTTATTTATTTTATTTATTTTATTTATTTTATTTATTTTATTTATTTTATTTATTTTATTTATTTTATTTATTTTATTTATTTTATTTATTTTATTTATTTTATTTATTTTATTTATTTTATTTATTTTATTTATTTTATTTATTTTATTTATTTTATTTATTTTATTTATTTTATTTATTTTATTTATTTTATTTATTTTATTTATTTTATTTATTTTATTTATTTTATTTATTTTATTTATTTTATTTATTTTATTTATTTTATTTATTTTATTTATTTTATTTATTTTATTTATTTTATTTATTTTATTTATTTTATTTATTTTATTTATTTTATTTATTTTATTTATTTTATTTATTTTATTTATTTTATTTATTTTATTTATTTTATTTATTTTATTTATTTTATTTATTTTATTTATTTTATTTATTTTATTTATTTTATTTATTTTATTTATTTTATTTATTTTATTTATTTTATTTATTTTATTTATTTTATTTATTTTATTTATTTTATTTATTTTATTTATTTTATTTATTTTATTTATTTTATTTATTTTATTTATTTTATTTATTTTATTTATTTTATTTATTTTATTTATTTTATTTATTTTATTTATTTTATTTATTTTATTTATTTTATTTATTTTATTTATTTTATTTATTTTATTTATTTTATTTATTTTATTTATTTTATTTATTTTATTTATTTTATTTATTTTATTTATTTTATTTATTTTATTTATTTTATTTATTTTATTTATTTTATTTATTTTATTTATTTTATTTATTTTATTTATTTTATTTATTTTATTTATTTTATTTATTTTATTTATTTTATTTATTTTATTTATTTTATTTATTTTATTTATTTTATTTATTTTATTTATTTTATTTATTTTATTTATTTTATTTATTTTATTTATTTTATTTATTTTATTTATAATTTAAGTGTTAAGTGTTAAGTATGAGTGTATTTATTAGCGGGAATTGTAAGAATGTCTTATGAATGAGTGTGTTTTTATTTTTTGACGTGATAGATCTACGTGCAATTTTGGAGGAGTGTGTGTATGTATTCATTTTATTTTTATTGTATTTTGTTATCTTTATTATATATATTTTATTATGTATTGGCGACGCGTATTCTGTGATGTACCATTTGACTATGATTCCTTCATTATATTTAGATTTTATAAATTGACGAACTATTACTGCGAATAATGTTATTTCTTATATAAGAAACGCAATAATAAATGTTAAATGTGAGATAACAAATGTATAAACTGACTGATATTTTAATTATTTTAACTATATATGTATCTGCAATTGTAAGAATTTCGTCATTAATGAATAAATAGTATATCTATGTATCTATCTCTAAAACCATCTACTTATACTTATAGAGACTATAAATCCATAGATCAAACTCGATTACTCTCTGTCTTTCAAAACTGTGTTTGGTCACTGCACGATTGCTCGGACGTGGACGTTGACAGTGGACTCGCTTGCATCAGCTCCAATCTCATGGAGGCAATAGATAATTTAGCACCACTAAAGAGTTTTACACCTAAGAATAATGTAAAGCCTCCGTTGGTGGATGCTGATCTTACATATCTTTACAATAAACGGGACGCTGTACGACGACGGTACAAGAGCACCAGGGATAATACGTTCTGGCAAGACTATTTACGTCTTGCCTCCGAGACACAGAAAAAAGTAGAGAAGGTCCGCAACTCCTAGCTTCAAAATAGAATTGTTGATGCATTAAATGACAAAAAATATATTTGGAAGGAGTCGCGAGCCCTCTGGTTGCTGCCTGCTTAGAAAGATGATCTTGACGGCTTTACTCTGGAGGAGCTCAACTCTCAATTTGCTGGGGTTTCAATTTCTCAAAATGCAAGTGAGATAGATAGGTAGATATATAGATATACTTTTTATTTGTCACTATGACAAAAATTACAACTGTATGTACATTTAGTTGAAATTAGTTATCACATTATCAGTCACTGCATTTTGAAAAGTTTTGAATCGCTATAACAATTTATAATCTAACATAGCATGATGTAGTCAGTTCTATCACATATCGTTTCGTCAACTTAGTAATATAAAAATAAGTAGATAACAAGTAATATACACACACACATTTATATTGAACGTACATCTATCATGTCAAGTATAAAACAAACTTTCATTCTTACAATCATTCACGTTAATAATTACACTCACACTTCACACTTACAGTGAAAATAAATTAGGACTACACAGAAAAGAACAAAAGACAATCCCAAGCAGTTTTACGTAAGCCGCAGGCTTCTGACTATTCACTTCTGTGAAATCTTGTCGCCGTGTAATTGTTTGAGGTGCCCACCTAATGCCGGTTTAAACTTACGTAGTGTTGGCAGACACCTTACACTCACTGCAGGGGAACAAGTTCTAGGGGTGTGAACCCTGGGCCCTAAAAGAATATAGGCCCTTATCAGCGCGCAACCCCGGAACTGAGAGCTTTTTCATACCTCCCCTACGCAAAGGCCTGGCCTGATTTTTTTCTAAAAGAGCAGAAACATACGTTGGCTGCCGCATAACAACCGCTTTATAAAGCAGCAGCCCCATAAAATACTCTCTCCTTGCTTTCATATCCAACCAGCCCATGCTCATCTGACACATCAAGATTAACCACTGAGCAGTAATCTACGTGAGGTAATACCAATGCACATGCCAACTGCTTACGAAGTTCCTCAGTGGTGCATGATAGGAAGAGTTTCAGGCTATAGAGAGCCCTGTTTACCTTCCTGCTAACCGCATTTATTTGCGGCTTCCGCGTAAGTTCCCGTCCATTACCACACCTAGGTTAGTGACTGCGTTGACAAAGGGCACAAAATATGCCGTCCTGCAACTCAATGCGCTGCAAGTCAAGGATCTGGATCTACTTGAAGTTATGATCAGATCCAAAAATGATTGCCTGTGCATTGCTGACATTGACACGCAGATCAGCTGCCGAGGCCCATTTCGACACTGCCCACACTACGGTCGACATGTGACTGATACCCTCTCGATGATTCCGCAATGGCAACTGCGTGTAGGTTTTGCAGGTCGCCATCGTAGAGTATATGTTCGACGTTATGTAAATCAAGCGCATCTTTTAAGGGGGCAGGCATGGGTTAAACCCCGAAAAAGACTTTCTTTTTACGAGTCCAGAGAACTTTTATGCTATCAAAGCACAATATTGTCTTAAAGTTTACCCTTGTAAAGCCTCAGAATCTTGACCCAATACATCACAATAAATCCCTATTTTTAATACCATATTTATTAAAGGAATTTTGATCCTCATGCGATTCAGGGTAACGCGATGACTAAAAAAATTTTGTTTTGACGGTTATTCGACTCCTTTTGACATGTATTACAAAAAAAGCAGAGCACTTTTTCGTTAAAATTTTTTTTATTATTTTGTTTCTAAGATCCAATCAATTTAAAAAAAAATTTTATTTAATATTTTTTAAAAAATTGTTTAGATTTCCAAACAAAGTAGTAAAAAAATTTTAACTAAAAAGTGCTCCACCCCTTTTTGTAATACATGTCAAAAGGAATCGAATAACTGTCAAAAAAAGAAATTTCGTTCACTATGTCACCTTGAATTGTGTGAGGATCAAAGTTCCTTTAATAAATATGGTATTGAAAACAGTGATTTATTGTGACATGTTGGGTCAAGGTTGTGAAGTTTTACAGCGATAAATTTTAAGATATTATTGTGCTTTAGTAACATAAAAATTTTCAGAATGATTGCTTTTAAACATAAAAAGTTTTGTGGACTTGTAGAAAAAAAGGCTTTTTTGAGTTTAACCCAGGCCTGCTCTCTTAAGTCGTTATTGATTAAGATGAAAAGCAACGACCCCATGACCGAGCCCTGTGGCACGCCAAGATTGGTGGTTAGCCAATCTGATTTCCCATTTATATTAGTGGTGACTTTTTGTTTACGGCCTGTAATGTATGACTTAAGCCACAGGAAAATGCTCCTCGAGAAACTCATGCGCAACAGATTACAAAGTAGCTTTGAATGTGAAATAGTGTCGAATGCATTGCTGAAATCAAATAATAATAAAATAGTCAATAGTTTATTTTTGTTATTAATTCCTATTCGGATGTCTTCGGAGAATTTCCGTAGTACTGTCTGAGTGCTGTGGTGTTATCAAAAACCTGTTGGCATCGGGTCAAGAATATTTTTTGATGGAAGATGGAACCGGTTTCTTCTTCAAAGGCACAAGCTAAGCCCCTTTCCAAGTCCCCGAGAGAATACCATTTGATAAGGAGGAGTTAAATTTATTCGTGACATGGTGACCCACTAACGGAAGAATCTTGGCCACCACACTTTGTGGGACGCCGTCCTCACGTATAGGCTGTGACGAAAAGTGAGTTAGCGTCAACCCATGGGGGATTTGCTTTCTTTTTCAGTAAGAATTCCCGTAACGGTGCTACTTCATCTATCGCAGCCATGAGGTTGACGCTGAGGCATTCAAGTTGGTAGTCGATATCTGTATTCGAGCCATCAAGCGGCGACCAATCACAGTCGGTAAGGTGAGAGAGGAGGTCGTCTCGTTGAGTCGATTTAAAATCCCGATAGCTAATCGAGTTAGCTAAAGGGGGTACAGCAGTTTCAACCCCAATCTGAACTTCAATGATGGTCTGGTGACTGAGAAAAGGCGTCACCTGATTCCTACTGCTAAGCACTACGTCATTATCATTAGTCATTTTTACGTCTATCCATGTGTGAGAATCTTTGAGGTGATGAGTCGCACCATGGTCTACTATATGAAAATTAAGGTATTCAGCAAGTCGCCTAACAAATTTAGCGTCGTCTGACGTCTTGAGTAAATACGCATTCAGATCGCCCATGATTATTTTATGGCTGTAATCTTGGGTGTGTGTGGTGAGTTGGTCATTCACATCAGAGCTCTGTAGAATCGGGACATGAGGTGATCTATAAATAAGTGTAACAAGGACGGTCGGTAGACTTCCCTGCTGCACACTGCACATTATATATTGTGGGACAAGTGGCTTTCCCTCCTGAGTAGTCGATGAACTGCTCAGAAGGTTGGCTTTAAAGGTGTTGTGAATATATAGGACTAACCCGCCTTCGAATTTGTTACGATCGAGTCTAATGCTAGAATAGCCATTTATCTAAATACGATCACTCTTAACGTCAGGGCGGAGGTGCGACTCAGCAACTCCAAAGACATGGTAGGCGGAACGAGTGGAAATATGTTGTCTGAGTATCTCGACGTGTCCTAAAAGCGAGGTCACATTTACAAATCCTGTTCTCAATCCCTTGCCGTGCATCCCCCCCCCCCCCAATAGTGCCCCTGGCTATTCATTCCGCAGCTTCAGCCTCGGTTTGTTTAGAGGTTATATATATAGTATATATATATATATATATATATATATATATATATATAGTAACAGTCGCGGAACTTTTATTTACAGGATTACACGCTTGTATGACCACCATTTCGTTTGAATTTATCCCATAGGATGATAATATTCCTTGAAGATCAGCTGCTGAGGAAAATTTATGAGAGACATCGCCATCACGTCTTTTGAGTTTTTGTCTAGGAGTTCATTAATGAAGATTTTAGCATTTATTATTATGCCATTAGTATCCTGGTCAAGAGTCGAGGTGTGTACGTCTCTCGTATGGAAGCTAGTAATAAACTTCTTCGCACGCAAGATTTCCCCCGCTAATGCACTATTGGAACGAATAACAGCCCACTACTCCCATCTTTCGCTGATGTTGGTGACTTAGACTGTCGCTCATCCGATCGAAGCAGGGGGATGCTTATAATATCCTCTTTCTGAATCAGTGGGAGGACCCAGCGCACCACAGTGTGTGCAACATCTATTCTTTTGATTTCATTACCATCAAAAATACTCGAAATTATCAGTTCTTTACTTGTATTGATGCTGTTACCGCTCATGACAGGTAAAGAGGGCGATCTGTACGCACTGCTCAAGCTGCGTGGGACCTCTCTGTGTTCTCGATACCCCGTGCTCAACTTCTGCCACGCTGCCGCTCTTCCAGCTCCTAACCCTAAAACTTACAGCAATGATGTTGCCTTTTCGAGGAGAAAATACCATGTAAGTCCACCAGTACGACTGTAGATAATATCTGCAGGGGTGACTTGCATATAGTCGCTTGCAAGGAACTGAAACAAATAGGCCCGCAGGCACAAGGGCGGCAGAGATAGGTCTAAACAACAGGAGCTACTTAGTAAGAGCAGATGTACTTACGGAGCCGCAGAGCTGAGAGCTGAGAGGAAGATGGATGACATCATAGCCTCGGCTTCGGAGGAGAGCTTTAGTTTTAAAGAGATCTCCTCCGTGGACGTTGCTCTTACTGTCTCTCATTTCTCTTCACAACCTGTAGGAGAGGATGGAATCCCGCAAAGCATAAATGTATCCCTTTAACGTGGTATCTTCCTGGGGACATGGAAGAAGGCTCATTTAGTGTCACTACAGAAAACAGCAGTTCCTTAATCGGTCATGGACTTTCGTCCTATAGCTCTGTTGAGCGTTCTTTCCAAGGTCCTCGAGACAATTATGTACATTCAAATCACTGAGTATTCAACATCCAAAATAGTCCTCGATTCTCTCTGGACTGGTTTTTGATAGAATTGATGGCATTAAGGATAGCAGTAAAAAAGATTAAGAACCTAATAACCATTCTTTTATTATTTGATTTTAGCAAGACCTTTGATACCATCTCACCAACAAAACTGCTTCGTAAACTGATTAGAGTGGGTTTCTCTAGGAGTGTGAACCTGTGGATTAAATCATACATAACGGAACGGGAACAAAAAGTTATTACTGAATCGCTTGATCATTCAGATTGGCTCATAACCAATCTTGGAGTTCCACAGAGCTCGGTCTTGGGGTCCCTTATTTTCAGTGTCTACATTAATGACACATCAGACGTCCTAGTCTCTGGACACATCAAGCACATTCTTTACGCAGATAACCTGCAGATTTATACGCAAGTCGAACTGGCAGACTGGCATGAGGGCATCGTGCGTCTAACAGCTGCAACACCAGCAGTGTCGACGTGGGCAGTGTCTGCGGGTTTACGCCTCAGTGTCAATTAAACCAAGGCTATTATCTTCGGATCAGTGAATAACATTAACTTTCTAAGTGATTTGCAGCTAGCAGGCATTGAAGTAGAAGACGGATATTCGTTCCTTTTTTTGACGTGGTCACAAACCTCGGTATTATTATGGATTCGAAACTGACATGGAAATAACAAGTAGAACATGTCACTAAGCGTGTTAATCGCGCTCTTTACGACGTAACATTTTTTAGATCCTGCTCAACCGAGGCTAAGCAGCTCATAGGTGCACTGATTGTCCCTAATCTTTACTGTTTGGTCGTTTATCTTGATTTGTCCGAAGAACTGCCGACCAAACTACAGCGGCTGCAGAATTCATGTGTGAGATATATTTCTTGCGTCAGAAGGGACGAACACATCATCCCTTTCAGAATTAACCTGGACTGGAAAAATGTAGAAGAACGCACAAATTACTTTGCCGCATTAGTACTATATAGAGCCACAAGGATGGGGCATCCAACTTATCATAATCAACTTATGAAAAAAACCAGGCCAGATCATCCAGTAGCGGTGAAATAAAAGATATGTCAGTTCCACGGTCGTGCACTGACGTTGGCCTTTACTCCTTCAAAGCTCGTGGTGCGCGTGGGCAAACTTTGAACGAGATTTAAGAAATCATACACGATAAAGTTAGAAGACGAAGTAAGATTTTGAACACAGGGCGACGACGAGCCGGTGCAAAATTATTTGACCGCGATCAGTTTTATATACAGTAAAATGGTAGTACAACTATCAGAAAGAAATCAATTAGAACAAATGTATCTCAACATGCGGAAAGAATTTCACCCTTTCATCGTGGAATATTTAGAATCAAATTTAAATACGTTCCTTGGTCGAGCAATACAGCTTGGAAATCGCGTTCGAGGCAGGTAGAAATCGCAAGCCGTCACCAAAACTCGAGAAAAGTTTATTACCCGAAGCAGCGTGTAGCGGGCAGAGGGAGATAAAAAATTAAAACAGCACGAAATTCACAGTGATCCGATCCGAGAATATGAACGAAATCGCGGAATTAATACCAAAGGAAGTAAATAAATTTAGGGCCAAACTAATAAATTATTGTAAGAACCAAAATATAAATGATGCGCAAGGTAATCAACCAAATAGATATACGGGAAACGCAAATTCAAATAATGAAAGCAGACAGCAAAATAATACAAAAATAAATATACGAATGAGAAAAATTATCAAAATTACAACTCAAGCAATAACACATATACTAATAGAAATAACGGGAACAATAGTTATAACAACGGTCAGTACAGAAATAGCAATAAACATAATTATAATAAACAAAGTAGCAACAATAATTATAGTCAAAGTGGGAATTATATTGGTAATTATCGTCATCAAAATGATAATACTAACAGGTCGGATAATTATAATAAACCGAATTATCAAGGTAAGAATAATAAGAGTAACTATAGAAGTAATAATGAAAATTCTAACTCGTACAGAGGCTATAACGGTTCGTATAATTATAAATCAAAACAATTCGAGAATTCTAACTATAACCGAAACGCGAACACATAGTCGAATACATATAACGCGGGAAACACGCAGGACACGCGTGAAAACTTTCACCGGATAGCGTAAGAGAGACGATAGTGCCGCCAAATAACAATAATAAAGAACGATAGAATGTGAGAGTATGCGTGTCGAATACGTAAAGAGGGCCGAAGTACAAACAATAACCGATAAGGCTAGTAAAACAACAATACGATTAGCTGAAGTTAAAACAGGAGCTTATCAGGAATCAATAATAGTAGTGCCGGATGCGGAAAATCCGGTACCGTATCCTAGGTACTGGCTTAATCGTAAATGGGAAAAGTAAAAGTTAAACCGCCTTTAGGATCGGCCCGGACAATATTAGTTAGAGGTTATCGGGAGATTCTAGAGGCGTTAGGTACAGAGATAAAGCCACCAGCGGTGAAGCAAGCTCATATAGCCAATGGGAGTGTGGAGCCGGTGCTAGGAGAAATTCATGTGTCGATAGAAATTGCGGGAATTACTAAACAGGCGCCGATCCTCGTACTTCGGACGTTACCGATAGAATTTATTTTTGGGCGGGATGTAAGTCGATACTTTGGCATAAAAATAAACACAAAATGAGATACGTACGTGATCGCGGACGCGAAAAAATCAGTAGACTACGCATTCGACTTGTGAGAGTAAACGCATCCGATTATAAAGTTAATATCGGAAGTTGCGGAGTATATCAACGAACGATACAGAATGCGAGACAATTAATAATTTAATAGAAGAGACATTAGCGCAAGCAGTGGTCGATCGGAGACTGCCTGCGACAGATTTGATCGAGCATGAAATATCGCTCAAGTAGACTGCATATAAGAAGTACGTTGGTACACCGCTGGGTCACACAGACCTTATCCATTTTCAATCGCTTGTATCTTAGACAATATAGCATGAATTACGATGTTTCTTTTTTTAAATCGATATGCCAAAATCTAATGGATAACACTATATAGCTGAAACTTAACTTTAAGTTTTTGCAACGAAGATATTTGAAAAATGTGAAATAACGATTTTTTCATTTTTCAAAAAAAGTTCTTTTTTAAAAATTTATAACTTTCTTGCCAACACAGATAAAAATGTTTTGTACTAGCGATTCGAAAACTTTATGACTTAAGTTAGACGAAAAAAAAATATGTCAAAATGAGTAGTTGCAAAAAGTGTAATTATTTTCCAAAGTAAATTTAGCCAAATTTTCAAGTTTACTCAGTGATGTTTTAGTACGTCGTTTTTTAATAAAATTAATGTATTTTATAACAATAAAAACAGTTTCATATATACTAGGCTATAAATATACTATATTCATAATAGATATTTTATTATATAAACCTGGAAAATCCTGGAAAACATAAAATTTTAATATTTCTGCGAAATAATTGGGTAAGAAATATTCGCAATGTGAAAGTAAACAATACTGAATTGTTTTATTTTTACAATCATGCATTATATTATAGTAATTATTAGTAATTATAATGCGCTTTCATCGTTAGAACAAATTATGCCTACGGAACTTAAGACACAAAGGTTTTCCTGTCCAGCGGAAACGACAGAATGAACAATGTTTTCTTTTAGTTACTTTATTATTAGGAATATTTGACGCGAGGATCCTTATCTTTCTGAATTCCAATTATTTCAACGGAAACTTGCTGTGCTCTCAAATCTCACACTCCCAGTTATTTTCTGCTGTTGTAAATTATCATAGAAACATATATTATTTCGTATTTAACTTTCTACACGAACTTTCGCATAAAAAACCCTTGAATTAAATACTATCTACTGATATTCACTTTTCGCTGTCCTGTTATTTTCTAACATTCGAATACTGCTGGGTCACTGAGACCCTTTAGAAAACTTCCGACGCTGCTCACTTGACTAAATTGCACGAAGTGTCGTTTTTCCATCATTGGCTTAAACTCCCTTTCCACTACCTATAAAGAAGTGTCATATGATTTACGAATGTGCAGGGTCATACAGACCCTGTAGTACTTGATGCATATTATTACTGCGTACTGCATGACAAGTTAAACAAAGATATTCCTGGTTTCAGAAAAACTAGAAAAAATTATGCAAAAATGGATATAATAGAAAAATGACTTTATTGCAAAATTAGCACCGCCTTTTACAGGCCCTTGCATAGTTGCAGCTAAAATAGGGAAAAACATATACAGTGCGTCTCATAACTATAGAAACACCACAAATTTTCACGTTTAAATGTGTATATTATACCTTTTTTTAAAGAACCTGTAACTTTGGAAGCAAAAATCCGAGGATAATTTTGCAAAAAGCCAATGAATGGAAAATATATTCTCTTTAAAACATTACTAGAATATTTCTTTCGCATGAACATTAAAGAAGTTATCGTTGTTTCATAACTATAGAAACACTTTAAATTTTTAGACCCATTTAAATCAATGTAAATTTTTTATCTAGTATTCAAGTTTTGTTTAAACCGTCCGTGAATTTATCATAAGTTAATGTAGACACACTATTTTGGTAACGTCTTTTTTTTTTTTTTTTTTTTTTAAATTAACGTCGCCATGTTTGTGCTCCCATGTGGTGCTAATCGACGACGGGGGTCTGCGGTGTGTTTGTAAACAAAGCACATGTAATTTTTTACAAAGGTGCTTGTAGCAATCGGCAGAGACTAGGATCCGAATTGGTAACGTCTTAAAGAGAATAAAATTTCCGTTTATTTGCTATTTTTAAAATTATCCTTGGTTTTTTGCTTCGATAGTTGCAGGTTTTTTAAGAAAAGGTTTAATACACAGATTTAAATGTAAAAATTTTTGGTGTTTCTATAGTTATGAGACGCACTGTATAAGTTAGAAAAAGATAAGAAAATAATAGACTGTACATTAGGGTTAGCCAAAAAAAAATTCTTTTTATTTCATTCCCAGTATCAATAATCCTTTTCTATATGTTGAAATAAGCCATTTGCTGCAAGGCAGAATTATAAGGATGACTTTTTTAGTTAGCGCATTGCCATTGAAACTTCAGGTTTGGCGTTTTTCGGTTTTTATGCTAAAATCAGAGATACAAGTTTGTATGTGCAATCAAAACATATAAAAGTCATTTAATTTTTAATTTATATGTCAAAATCAATCTTAAATTTAATTTTTGAAATTCAAATGCCCTTTCTTATCCTGGTGTGAATTTATTTATGCTGATTTTCAATTAATTTTTTACTTTATTTTTTCAAATGTGACGATAATGACGCAATAATAACTATTTGCTGACGATATATTGACGTCCATTATTTTGTTTATGAACTTGACAATATAATAAAGTATAGCGCACATTAAACAAAAAAATTCAGCTTGAAAAAAAATTATAATTTTTTTAAAAAATTTTTAATTACTCGTATTTCATTTGTTTTTGATATTAAATTTTAAATAAGGAGAATCTTGTAAATTAATACATAAGTTTATACTACTTTACATAGAATGCAAGTATTAGAAATGTAGAAAATCATATATAAGTTGCTAACCAACGCGATGGTGTGGTGACGGAGTCACATCTCGGAAGATCGGCGAATTTAAGCACCGCTGGGCGTGGTTAGTACTTAAATTGGTGACCGCAAGGGAACTCTGCGCCCTACGCAACTTTTTCTGATCGTTTAGGTGATGTTTCACACTCAACAAAGTAAGCAGGGGGCATGGATTTATCGGATTCGGTGTCTAAGCCTACGGAATGTGGCATAGACATCCATTTCAAACATGCCAAATATACCGACTATCTCACAACGGGTTTTCTCCTGATACAGGTTTTCCCCGCTCTGCAGGCATATCCCTGGGTAAACGCGGGATGTGATTATGTAGTAAAATAATGGTATGGATAACAGGTACAAATAGAATAGGTATGAGACATTGGTATTAGACGTGGCGCGAGGTGGATGACACAATGGTAAAGTCCGCTCCGACCATCCCTTAATAAATGTGAGGCATAAGCAAATCTAAAAGATGATATCTAGTACCTTACTATTCATTTAAAGCAAAATCTGTGCAAGATACACCTTTCCAAAGTATCCACAATTAGCGGAAATGAGGATATTTGCACATATAATTGGTAAAACATATATATTGATATTATATTTTTTGCATTCAATATTGAAGGTATGTATTATTCAAAACTATTTTACCCTTCAGATTTAGTTAATAATAAAGATTAATTGCTATTTCTTACAAATTTTTGGTTTTGATTCAATTGCAACATGGATGGAAAGTGTAGTATATGGGTGTTGGGGTTTCTAACTCTTCTAGAAATTTGTTTTGAGTGATGTACAATAACGTATCAAATTATACGGAAAACAAATTTTTGGTCCAACTATGACAGAGATATTACTCTGCACAAACATAAGCCGCGAATAGAGTGGATGAATGTATGTGTACACACAGATGTCAAATAAATTACTTCTTTCTCTTTTTAGTGATTTACGCAAGTTAATTAATTCAACTTGATATATAATAAAAACAGTATTCTGTCAGTGTTAATTCTTTGTGTATTTGACTAATATTTTATGAGTAATAGTTACTGAATAATATTTACTGGATAAGCGATTTACGCAATCTAGTATTAATATAAAATATACTGAAGGAAACAATTTTGGTTGTTGTTTTCGTTTGATAAACACTATTTTTTTGTACAACAATTTATTTGATAAAAATAAATATACTTTATTTTACTACTGAAAGTTTGAATTAATAACTTGCATTTAAAATTCAATACCTAATCATATTTGAAATTAAAATTTTTTTATCCTCTGTAAAGTTAGAATCTAATTATAATAAAAGAAAATGGCAAATGAATTTGACATCACTTTTGATAATATAGATAGAAATTCAAGCGTGGATTTTATAGCTAGAAGGCAACGAGTTAGATGTGGTTCTAAATAGGTTAGAATTGAAAAGCGATGGTACGCAATTTGCTAAAAATGACAGGCTATATAGATACTCGCGGGGCGACTACACAGCAACTGATTTCATCGATAGTTTAGATAATACAGACCATATAGCACAAAAAACTTGTTGTGAAGAGAAGCTAGACGAGGTGCTATATGAGACCAGATTCACAGACAAAGCGCAAGCCGATATTATAGGAAGGCAATGACATTCGGCAACTAGCACACATGAGCAAGGCCTACCGAGTACTTTTGACCCTTTGGCAAATAGTTCTACACAAAGGGACACGGTAAATATGTCGATGACGCAATATCAAGGTAATGGGCATGGTGCGCAGACAGGAGGAGCGGCGGCTGTAGGGAATACGACAGCACCGGTATATACACCACCTATAGAAACACCCATACCACCGGTATATGAACCACCTACACAATCACTCTTACCACCGCCATCCCTACCAGCAATGCCACTGTCACTCTGGGGGATAAATACATCGAGTACACCAGTACCACCAAGTATAGTAGCAGTAATGAGTACTAAAACTACAACTACAACTGCAAGAGCTACTGGCTCCGAAGGAACAAGTAAAACCAGTAACCCGACTACCGTTTTTTCTACCGGTACTAGACATTATAGTAATGCGCGCGAAGATCCAAATATAGTATTGATGACGCTATCGAATGGCACGTCATACCCTGTTCTAAGACCCGTAGTACTTGAAATGGGAAGCACACAGGCATTGGTACAAGAAAAATTAAGTTTTACGTTGAGAAAGGCGCTCGTAGTATAGAGGAATTTCTGCTACGCGTCAATGAGTGCCGCACACTGGCCAGCATAAAGAACGAGAATCTCTTAAACGTCATGACGGAGTTGTTGAAGGGAGCATCACTCCAATGGTGTCGCCAATCCAGGAAAAATTGGCACACATGGCAAGATTTTTGCGAGGCAGCACGACGCTGTTACTGCGTTGATAGTCCTTATCAACAGCGGTTTGTAGCAGAAGCTATGGCGCGAACTCAATGATTTACTGAACCAGTAATAGACTATATATTTTCTCTACTTTATTACATTGAAAAATTTGAATTGCCTTGGAATGAAGAAAGAAACTTGCAACCCATTATCAAAATATGTAGCAGGAGTTGCAAGCGATCGCGAGCACAGAGACAACCACGGATCTGGACACTTCGATTCGGTTGGCGCGATAGACAGAAGCTGTCCTGGAGGTGCGGCGTAACTGCAAGGAGCCACCTCCAGCTGATTAGTGTTTGTTGACTGAATTGGCGTACAAAGGACCACGCGCACCGACAAATTATTATAAAATGAGTCTGGCTGCAATTGCGGAAAGTTCGCTTACAGACTTGTCCCAGATAGTTGACAAGCTTGTTGAGGATAATTTGAGTACGAAGCACAACCCACCAAGTTGAGTAGCGGTAACACAGAGTCCGCCACAAGATATTTCGGCACTCATTGGGAAGCTGGTCAATGAAAAGTTACAGCAGCTGACTCTTACTGCACCCGAGAAAACTTCATCTTCGACTGTAGACAAAACAGTGACACAGAAGTCGGCTCCTACAAGGTATAAAGGATCGTATTATAAAAGGTGTGACAGTCCGAAAATAAGAAGTCCGACCAGCGACAAAAATAAAGGAAAGAATCCTGGTCCACATTCTCATCTTGTCTGCTAGGGCTGTATGTAGCCATGATACACTACAAGAACATATTCAGAGTGTGTGGGAAAAGAGCAGGGGGTGTGTAGATAAGGTCCCTACTACCGATGCAGCCAACATAAGGACCTCACCAGCTCACTCTAATGAAACTAACGAAGCATAAGCGCAAGTTGAGCCAGTTCTTTCACCGATCACGACGGATGGAGAACCTATAGTAGCTCATGATGCGAATGACGCTTCTGAGGAATCAGCTCCTTACATCGAGATAGACTACTCTCGTTGGTGGATGAAAGTGGGAGTGGGTAGATTCCCAATGCGTGCACTGCATGATGGAGGTGCTGCACGTACATATATTGGACCACTTGGCCTGCAGATTACTGCAGCATATAATAAAAATATTGCACCAAGTAAAGAACCCAGCGTACAAATGGCTAACGGTAATATTTCACCTTAGATCGGATACGACAATTTACCATTCGATATCGCTAATATACGCCATCACTTAGAGGACGTTATTCTACCCGTGTTATCAGAAGGATGTCATCTGGTTGTAGATTTTAAACGAGCGTTTAACGAATACATCCTGCCTCGCGAAAATAAATTAAAGGAAGAAGCGATTGAGGAACTCCTCCCTATCGAGATAGCGGCAGTAGGAGTAGATGAGCGAATCCCTGTCTCATCCGTTGGACTTACCGACATTTTAAATGTACAACGCTTTCAATCGCAAGCTGTTCGATCAAGTACTGCCAAAGGGCAAAGTATCTTTAGGTTGCACAAGTCTAATCAAACATAAGTTTGATGTTGGTTCTGTACGACGTATTAAAGGGGCATCCTGCTTTAGGAAGTCCAAAAAAATCGAGATTTTTTATTGTTTAAATCGATACATAAGATATGTACATAGAGTCTAATTCTATATATTTCCGAAGATACAGAGCCAAAGGCAGAGGGATGTTGAACAGGTGTGCGTGCGCACTCTCCGCCCCTTAATCTTCTACTGCGAATTTCATACCTGAAAAAGTTCAATGGTCTTTCAAAACAATATTTAGACTTTGTAGTAGTATAGTGTTCAGCCATAATACGGTTTATTGAAGCATAAAGGTGTATAATACCTCCTGTACGTGTTTCTACTTTGCTGCTGCTAGTATCAAGGGTTAGTTTTGTTCTGATTATTGGCCAATACACGTCGTAAGAATATCATGGCAACTTATTTGAAAGATGAAAACTCGACCTCCGAACGTGCTTCGAAGCCGCGTACACGTAAATTTCGCGGTAATCGATTCACAACTTGATAAGACGATGAAGAGTTGGATACAAGCAGTAGTGTGAGAAAATTGTCAATTGCGAGCACTGAAGATAAAATTGTGAATCCAATTCATCGTTATACAATTATTGAACTTTTCACAGTTTTTCATGCGATTACTGATATTATAATGTGCAGATCGTGCAAATAAAATCACACAGATCCTTTAGGATCAAACAAGCGGCTAATTACCATCCTTTTACTATTTGATTTTAGTAAGGTGTTCGACACTATTTCGCCATCCAAGTTGTTACGCAAGCTGATCAGAATGAGGTTCTCCAGGGGAGTAGTCATGTGGATAAAATCATATATTACTGGGCGTAACCAAAAAGTTGTTACGGCATCTAATGGTAGTTCAGATTGGCTCACAACCAATCTCGGCGTACCACAGGGCTCTGTCTTGGGGCCCCTTTTGTTCAGCCTTTATATTAATGACCTTCAGGAAGTTTTATCGGGCTTTAAAAGTACGAGGGATATTCTTACGGATAGTGTATCGCATTTATTATACGCGGACGATTTGTAAACCTACACTCAAGCTACTTGCGATAACCTTCATCAGGGGATAAGACGCTTGTCGGCTGTGGCCAAAGCAGTGTCGGCGTGGGCTTCTGAGAACGCTCTGTGTCTCAATGTCGAGAAAACGAAGGCAATTATTTTTGGGTCAGAATCTAACATTAAAAAAGTACAGAGTATGAATTTGCCTGGCATAGAGAATCAGAGTAACGTCTTTGTTCCCTTTCTTGACACAGTTACTAACCTCGGTATAGTCATGGATTCGAAGTTAACATGGAGACCGCAAGTGGATGCAGTTAGCCGAAAGGTTAATAAGGCCCTACATGGGCTTAAATCATTTCAATCCAGTACCACCGAGGCGTTACGCAAACGGCTTGCAAGTGCTCTTGTCCTGTCTCATTTAGATTATTGCTCTTTAGTGTATCTTGATGTGTCAGGTAAGCTCCGGATGAGACTGCAAAGATTGCAGAATTCATGTGTGAGGTACATATGTGGTGTTAGAAAGTATGAGCATATCAGTCCCTACAGGAGTAAACTTGGCTGGCTTGATCTTGAAGGAAGAAGGGCGTATTTTGCGGCGGTACAACTATACAAAGTTATTAACATGGGTCAATCCACGTATCTTGCGGCCCTTTTTCAAAAAAACCAGGCTCGTACCTCTAGTAGGACTGATTCTAGGGAGCTCTCGATTCCATCGTCGCGTACCGATACAGGGTTGAAATCTTTTCAATCTCAAGGTGCGCGCCTATGGAATACGATCCCTCGACGTATTAAGCACTTGCCCTACCTACGCAGATTTAAAGCGACAATTCGCGACTATTTGCTATGTAAGTCCAGGGACATGGACCATGTATATCTAATGTAGAATGACGCTAATCATACTAATGTTGACTATAATAGAAATTAAAGTTTGCTAGTCTCAAAAAAATGTATTATTCGTAATGATAAGAATATGTGATAAGTGTAATGACGTGATTGATGTACGACAGATATAATATTTTGCAATATATGTAAGTTAATGACGAGCAATGTCGAGATGTGATATGATTGACTATACTAATGATCTCCGTAAATATGTATTATTATTGAATGTAGTTTATTGTTTTTGTCCTGCACAAAATTAACATCTAATCTAATCTAATCTAATCTAATAGTGGTCGTGTCGTGCAGTAATCACGATGTCACAGCCCTCTTATCCCGGTCGTGATGACGGCCTTGGACAGCGAGGTCCCGTCCTTCACAGCGCCAACCGCACCAGGCTTCGTGTGTCCGCAGAGGTTAAGTTGCACCTTGCACATGAATGTTACCTCGCCTGCGAAGCACCCCAATACTGCAGAGCTGTTGCCTGTACAGTAGGTATTTATATATAGGCGGCAGTAAGGTCTTCTCCACGATGGTCGAATGTCCAGGTGTGGCGGCGTGCAGCGTCGAGGTTAGGTGCTCGACCACACGGATCCTCCGCCGCAACTGCCTAGCTGCACGACAGCGCTGTGCGCGTGTGCAGTATACGAGACAGCGGCTGAGGTTCGTGCTCAACCGTCCAGATGACGCCAGGCCTTGGCGCGCAGTTTAAATTTTTGTCGAGCTTCGTAGAGTATGACACGCACTGCAGCTACGTCAGCGCGCGCGCCAGAACGATCGTGAACCAGACGCTGAGCGCGCGCTACTGGTGTCGGTCACTGCCGTACCGACCGCGGCGGAAGTGATTATGCAATCGCCACGAGGCTTCAAACTACTCGAGCACGTGGCGATCGCTTATTAAAGAGGGCGCTGCCGCGGCGCGAAATTGGAACTCGTCCTGTCTCTGCGCGCCCTCGAGGCAATGTCCGACCTTGGGAAATTCCTCCCTTGGGAAATTGCTCCCGTGGGAAAGTGCTTTTCCCGTAACACACACACACAATTTACTCACGCACGAAAGTCCCGAGCACGAGGTCACTAGTCCGGAAAAGCACTCGCGGACGCGGCTTTTTAGAATTGATTAATGTCTTGTAGCACTTACCTAATCTCCTTTCCTCTCCGGTTGAACCACATCCGGCTTGAAGGACCAATTTCTTCCTGCTTGTAGCTAATAATTAAATTTTGCTAGCAATCAGAAGAACCCGTTTTGTGTTTTGCGGAGGCTCGACATAGGAGAGGAGAGAGAGTGAGATTTGGTACTTCACATTTGTAAATTAGGCCGTTACTACAATTACTTTATTTTCTAAGTGTGTTTAATATTTACAAATGTACATGTATTTATTGGTGACTTACAATTTGTCTAATTTCGTCCGTATTATGAGCGTGAGTGTGTGTGTGTGTGTGTTACGCGTCACGAGCGTGTAATCGTCAAGAGGTGGCGATTACTCGGAAGCGGCCGGAACAAGAGGCCGAGAGCCTTGAGCGGCCTGGTTTTGTTGGCCTTGACCCACGTAAAAGGTGGGGGTACCACGCGATGTGCTAGAATAGCAACGCCTTAGAACGCGGCGACGCGTTCAAGTCTTAGGCTCTCGGCCTCGGCAAGGACGCGCGCGTATTTGAATGTCCGACAGGCACAAACGGCCTGTTCACCCCTTTTTACTATAGAAGAAGGGTATGATTTTTCTCTTGGCCGAACGTGTACGCACTCGACTGTATCTTCTTGAATTTGTATGTACAATTGGCAATTTAGGTATGCTTCGGGACACGTTCGATTTAGCAGTTGTAGTTGTCCTGTGACAAATGAGCCCTTGTGATATAGTGACCCAATATCTATGAATGTAGTAATCTTCCAGTTGGCCTTTATAAACCAAAGGTCATGCAATCGTTCATAGTATATTCCGAGGTTATGTTCGAATTGTATAATTGCATAATTCTTATATCCTTGAACATACACGACTAGGGTGAAGAGTATCGAGGTGCGTATTTCATTGGTCCAGCTGGTCATTTCAGGGCTGTTTTATTCTATAACAGAAAAATAAGTCAGAACCAAGGTAATCATTTGATAGCAAATTTTTGCGAGGTGAACGTAAATGTACTATATAAGGTTTTGTAATATACTTGTGAGTGGCCATATATTTAGTTTTACCTTTCATTGGGGTTTACGGAATCATATCATGATGCTTTCTCTGTCAAAGAGCAGGTCCGAAAAACTTATATTTTTAAATTTTGTTGTTGTGTGTATGTTGGTTAGGATAGGTTTGGCTCGATTCTTCTTACTGGTCTCTTTATCTGGAAAAGTATAAAAATTCCTCCAAAAATAAATATTAGTGAGGTTAAAATATTCATAATTACTGCTATTATTATAGTTTTAATTTGTTGGGCTTCGTTTTCGATTAACTTGTTATATTAGGAGTCGATTACTGTAATTTTTACGCTGTCCTCGAATGAAGAGGTCAAACTTACAAAAGGATTAAGGTATGAGAATATTAGTTTTTCCAATTTTTGGAAAATCTCACTATCGCGATGAAATGAGATTTAGTTGTAGTTAACCCTTAAAGATGTCGTAGGTTAAGGTTGAGGTATATTCTAATCCGCCTAATGTAAGCGTTCCGTGACGGATCGAACAGTGAGGATGAAAGATTATTGATCCCACTCCCGTGAGTTCCAGCTGGTCTTATGTCTCCCTTTCGCATGTTATGGTGAGACTGGTTTTGTTTGCGATTGAAGAAATGTATCCTGATCCTATGGTTAGTTGTTTCCAGAAAGGTTCATTGGATTTCCTGATTGCTAAATTGCATTCACTAAAATTCGTGAATTTGGGTTTCGACAGAAGTTGGTATTCACAAGCTGGATTTAATGTTCCGTTAGAGAATGCTAATTTCCATTGACAGATATGGTAAAATAAGATTTGTTTGCAATTCTTTTTGGGGTTATTAGAGATTAGGCTGTAGAGGTTTTGCTTTCCATTCACTACCATATATGGTACGCTGGGTATGATGTACGCCATCCCGTAGGATTTTCTTCCTGATGATTGTAAGATGGGTATAGGGCTTTTTTCATACACCCATTCTTTTGGTAGATTCAAAAATGGAATGTTGATTTCAATGAGATAATGGGGTGTTAAAAAGAGAGTGTTTATCGCGCTTACTACCAATAGTGTCCCAGTTGAGATATAATCGTCTGGGATCGGAAACATCAGGCCGCTTTCGGTTTTTTGTATTTGACGGGTTAATACGTCGATTGTCACTTAATTAATTATTTCGTGGTCCAATTTGCCTCTTCTGGCTTCTTTTATTAACTAGATAAGTTTTAGTATTCCATCTTTGTATATTGCTGATAGAGTGGTTAACCCATTGCATATCTTTGTCAAAAGGTTGATTTCTCTATTTAGTTTCCTGCTTTCATCGAAATCTACCCAGAAGTCGTCATTGAGCTTATTTAAAAATTCTCTGGTCCCTTGTATGAAATTATTATTGTAGATTATGTTTCCTTTCAGCAGGTGCATTTTTGCTTCTGGTAAGAAGACAAAGCTGTATTTGGCATAGGTTTCGATCGATCCTTCGTATTTGGGTTCGTTCGAGTTAATGAATGTGTTTGGCTTTTGTTGTTCTATGCAGTTTCTCCTGGGAGTTCAGGATTTGTTCAGAATTGTCACTAACATATCGAAATCTATTGCAGTTTCTTGGACTTTTCGATCGATGTCATTGAATCTTGCTAACGTTCGTCTGCTGGAATTTTTTTGTGTTAAAGATCATGTCTTCCACCTTTATACATGTCAGGATTCTCCACGAGGCTTGTCTAGTTCGCAGAATAACAGTTTTTTCGAAATATATCCCTGAGTTGGTATCTAAATTTATTACTTTGTATGGAAGACTGGGTTCGATGTTCGAGGTTGCCATAAGTATCAGCAAGACCGTCCCATAGGGTTTCATGTTTCTGGAAGGAAGAATATAGTTAGTATGACGAAACACGTGTAAAGATACGAGAAAGAATAAGTTATGACCGAATGACGTAATTGAACATGATTTCGTTATTCTGTCTCGCTATCTGTTGAAGGTACACGTGCTAGCTTAATTTTCTCAATGTGTTATAAAATTCTTTTCCCGCGGTCATTTATTAATATGACGCTGCGATATGCTATATGTTTTGCTCGTCGGTCACAATATTTCTTTGACCTGAATTTCGACTCGATTAATTTGATTCTCGCTAACTATCGTAATTCGGACATCGTAGTGATTAACTCACCCATAAATGAGAAATCTACATTTTCCGTTGGAAGGTGGTTGAGTAAACGAACAAGTTTTCGAAAGACTAATTCATATGGGGAGAAATTCGTAGATTCGTGGATGGAAATGTTACAGGAAAACATTGCATAGAGAACCATTTTATCTCAAACTTCGAATTTCTCCACGTAATGTTTTATGAATTCAGTCAGAACGATATAACTTCTTTATAAAGAACCATTGTTTTGGGGGCGATAGCCAGAGGTCATTACCTGTCATATTTTAAAAATTCTGCATAATTCGTTTAGTACATTTCCTATTAATTAAGGAGCTTTGTCAGACAGTATGACTCGCGGTGTTCCATAAATGGCAATTACGTTTTTGGCGAGTGCGTCTGCAATCGTTTCAGCTTTAGTATTGGGTATCGCGATGGCGAGACAGTATTTACTAAAGTTGCACTGCGATGTGAGAATGCGTTTATTCCCGCTTGGTGTTAAAGGAAGTGGTCCTACTCTGTCTATTAATGTTTTATAAAAGGCTCACACGGTACAATTTTTAATTATAGTCAGTTTTTATTTTTGGGAACTCGTGCATTTTTTAATAAAATCGTAGATGTCGTCTTTCATGCCGGTCCAATAATATCGCGCCCGTATTAATTTATAAGTCTTATTTATTCCCTTGTGACTTCCGATTAAGCTGGCATGAAGTTCTTTTATTATTCGTGTGTGTTGTTCTTCTGTTGAGAGGATAGTGGTTCCATAACACACTATCAAAGTACAGTCACATTGGTCCAAAATTTCGCGACAGGCGTTTGAAAATGATGCGAAGTTTACTGCTTCGATTTTATCACCAATTTTTTAAATTCGTAATGAGTTCAGCCCACGTGAGTTTATTGCGTCCACAACTAATCTTAAATCTTGTTAGAAATCATCTAAAAAGAAAGTATCAATGTGTGAGTTGTTTATAAGGTTTAGGTCAATTAAAAATTTGTCTATGCAAATTCTGCGTCCGTAAAGGCGAAATGTAAAATGTTATCCTTCTTGCTTGTGATATTGTCATTTGAGAAACGAATGGTAAATTTTGAATTAGGTGATTTCATGATGCCTGGATAGAATCGTTAAGGTGACAACGTGTCGATAACGGAATCTTTCGTTTATACATCCGGTACTACATCGTTTTCAGTGGACGATTCGTCCGTGTTTGAAGGCTCTGACTTCTCGAAAATGTGTCTTAGTTTATAATGGTATGCTCGAGAGAGAATTTCGCCGAATTTAGAATCCTCGTCCATCTAGTCGTTTGTCAATGAGAACCTGTGATGAGGTAGTCCTGGTTGGAGTTCGGTTACTCCTCCGCCCGACCAGTATTTTTCACGTTGATCTTCCTCAGAACTATTTTCTGGGAGTAGTTTGACAATATTTTTCTTAGTATTCGGGGGTTTCGTTTCTTTAACCTCATTTGTGGACGAATCATCCTCGGTTTGTTGTTGGGTTTTGAATGGCATGAAATCTGGTAGAAGGTAGGGTAGTTCAGCTCTTCTTTTGCTGGGTATAGGTGGTATTTTCGTCTTGGAGGTACTTTGTTCTGTGGTCGATGCGGCTGGCTTAAGAGCCGGTTTTGACCTATTTATAGGTTGAGGGAGATTTTTATCGACTGGTTCATTTGTTTGTGACGATTTAGTATTAGGGATATAAATATTTATTGCCTCTCGGTGAGATCTTACTCGTTTGGCTACGGTAGCACCGGGATGGTTTATTTCTGGTCCGGGTGGTAATAGTAACGCGTTGTCGGACCCAGTTTTCCTTCCCCTCTTAGCCGGAATTACCGTTTGTGTGCTTGATGTAGCTTTTCTGCCTTGAATCATTTGTAATCACCCTGCACTGGTATTTGGCAAAATAATGGCTTCATTTTCTTCTGGATATCCTGACAGAGCATCAACATTTACATTTAGTCGCCCTGGTTTGTGGTGGAATTTGTAATTGTATTCTCGTAGCCGGGTCCTCCATCTTATCAGCCTTTGTAACGGTGGTTTTACTGAGTATATCCACCGCAGGGGTTCATGATCGCTTATCAGAGTGAACTCACGCCTATATAGATACGGTCTAAAGTGTAATATAGCATAGATTATTGCTAAGCATTCTTTCTCTATCGTGCCATAGTTTCGCTCAGCCGGTTTGAGAACAGCCCCTAATCCTAAGTCTGAGGCAACCGTGGTTAAAAAGAGTTCTTGAGAGAAATTTGGGTGTGTAGGCAAGGAGGGCTGCAGCGGGCTCCCTTCAGGTCTTCAAAACTTTTTTATTGCACTTCGCCCCATTCAAATTTTAGACCTTTCTTTAGCGTATCCGAAAAGGATTTTGCTCTAGTAGAGAATTAATTCTTCGGCAAATCTCCTATAATATCCTGCGAGTCCAAAGAACTGTCTGATGTTAGTCTGACTTTTTGATCTTAGAAAATTTTCCACAGCCGAAAGTTTTTTTTGGATTAGGATGCACGTCTTCCTTGGGTACTATGTATCCTAGGAATTCTACCTCGGTTACTAGGAATTCGCATTTGTCTGGTTGAAGGGAGAGTCTCGCCTTTCGGAGTTTGTCGAATAAGTGTATGATTTTTATTCCGTGTTCCCCCAAGGATGTGGCATATACTATACTCATTAAATGTGCAAAGGTTCACGGAGAGCCTGATAATCCGAATGGCGATCGTTGCCATTGTAAACGTAAGTTACCAGTTGAAAAAGCTGTCTTATGGCGATCATCAGGGTGAACTTCTATTTAGTGGAACCCGGTTGCCAAGTCGAATATCGAAAAGTATTGGGCACAACCAAGTTTTTCCAGTGTATTAGTTATGTTCGGTAAGGATTAGGCGGGTATAACCGACTTTTTATTTAGTGCTCTATAGTCAATGACTAGTCTCCATCTTTTTGGTCCTTTAGAGTCGCTTTTCTTTGGGACTACCCATGAAGGCGAGTTATAATGGCTTGTAACAGTTTATCCACTTGTTTTTGGATCTCCTCCGGTGGACCGTTGGGTAACGATACTGTTTGATAATTGCCGGTACGTCGTCCGAGGTCAGTATTCTGTGTTGCAGGACACCCGTGGCTGGTAATAAGTCACCAGGAAGATGGAATAAATCGGGGTATTCCCTTACAAGGGCGAGCGCGTGATCTTTTTCCTGGTCGTTCAGATGATCCAGCTTTAGTAGTTCGAGGATTTTTTCGAAACGTGACGGTTTGTCAGTGGTGTCCTAGTCACTCTGTGAGTGTGAGTCTACGGAAGAGATATCATTATATATCCACGAACAAGTGCGTGTCCATGAATGAGTTCAATCTTGCATGCGAGTGATAGTCCATGGACGAGATATAATTAATACTCTGCGGACAAGCATAACTTCGGACGATTTTGCGTATTGCTGGTTAATGACTGTAACTATCGTTGTTGAAGGTTCGTTCTTTGATAAGAAGATGAGGTGGACGGGCTTCTATTCCTTTACATTCATTTGTAGGAAAAGGTAATACATTGCGGGGGTAATTTGGGGTCAAAGGTAGGAGGTAGATTTTGTAGAGGGGTTGTACTTTCGAATACATAGAGTATAGTGTGGGTAGGTGGACGATTCCTGTGCCAAATTGATTATGTGGGAGCCGATTCTTGGTACAAATATGTAATTTTAGGTTCTTTATTAGGGTGATATTGTAATGTGGTTTATGAAGCTGCAATTTCTGCCATCTCGAGGTCGATTGTTGTGAAGGATGTTGAGTTGGTTTTCTTTTGTGTATGGTCTTGCGTTTTCGGTATTTACGGATATGAATTAATTCAGTGAGGATGAAGTATATTATAATAAATAGGAAAAGATTTTCTAAGCTGCTGGAGGCTATATAAATGGCATTCATCTCTTTGATCCTCTTTTGTTGGGCCATCTGTTTAAAGCCGTTTTCTATCTAGGGTTAAGGATGCTGCGTCGGTACTATTTGCCAAATTAGTAATTTCCGGAGCTGTGTTTTCATCTAACTTTATTTCGCTAGTAATAGTGTTAAAGGTTGGTAGTAATGAAGTCAAGTCTATGTTGATGTTTGGGTTGTATATCAAGGTTTGAGATGATAGAAGGGCGTTTAAGTCGTAAATGGTCGGTCCTTTAGTCTCCTCTTCTCGTGTTTACATGTTATTTTCATGGTAATAGGTTGGTGTGAAAATAACCACTCGTCTGTAGGTGTAAGTTCCGTCCAATGTGCGTATGATTGTATCGATATAAATATATTATATTCGGAGAGTGCTTCCTGGCTTGGTCGAGTAAACATTAAATATTTACAAGAGGCGTCATTTGTTTCTTTAAGCTAAACTGTGTATGGGGAACACAGGAGAGTACGATTATAGGTAAGGAAGGTGGCAAAATAGTTAGAATTGATTAATGTATAGGTTTTTAATTTTTCTGTAATTAAAAGATTGGAAAATCGCGGTTAATTACTGAAGTACCCGGTTTTATTTGCGTAGATAGGAGAAAAGGGGAAGGGATGTAATTTATAATTGAACGAGCAAGTTTGATCTGAGAGGAGAAATTCAAATATTGAAGCTAATCTACTTTTCGCGGCAATTACATGTGTTGTAGCTACGCTGAACAGGAATTCGGGCGCAATTTTTGTCTGTTCCCAGGGCATTTTATGATCAGGGATGTGAGTGTTAACCAGAAGTAGAAGGTCTTTTAATTGTTCATGGATTAAAGGGAGCGGATGCAAGTTTCCTCGAGCAATAACTTTAATAGCATTAACCCGTTTCGTCCGGGAATGCCCTAAATTTTACTTTGTTTTCATCGTGTTGAAAAACAAGTAAAACGTCAATAATAAAATTTGAAAATATGTATTTCTATGTAAAGTTGCCTGCTCTTTTCAAATCCATCATTAATTTTTTAAAATTATGTCGTATTTTTCTAACATAGCGAATAAATTAACAAAAAATTGCAAATTTTAAAATTTTTGTTTTTGTACATCTTAGTTAAAGTATTGAATTTATAGACCGATTCTCTAGAAACTTAGGATCGAGTGGCACCCAAGTATCTACTTTAAATTTTAATTTGTTCTATTATGAAATTCGATGTGGCAGATTTAAAATGACGGCTTTATTACAAAAGTTTTTCAATTTTCTTGATTTTTCTGAATTATTGATGTGTATGTTAAGTTTTGACAGTTGCTTATTACCTTTTTCCATAAATTACCATTAACAATATAGTAATTACCAATAACATTGCATAAAACTCATTCCTATCCTAAAAAAATTTAAGATATTCGTATATTTTAGCTGTTTTTTGTGATAAAAACGTTCCAAAGCTGTTTTTCTTATATTTCTTCATGCCCTGATGATGTTTATTACTTTTGTTGTCGTCAATAAGTTATTGCTAACAAATTATTTGTGTAAATACATTAATTAACAGATGATGATTGCAAACATTGTAATATGGCCGATATAAAAAATTCTAATTTTAACTTTTTTAACATATTACTAATTTTAAATATATACTTTTATTAGTTACATCTGATTTTTTACTGGCTGTTAGTCGCAAAAATTGTATGTGTCCAACTCTCACCAACGAGGAGGTCGACAATATTTAGAGAGTTATTTTATAGTTTTTCTTTATTTTTAACAGTTTTAAATTTTCTTGTTGGGGTTTTTTTTTATTTTTAATTTTTAAACATTTTAAGTTTTTGAATTTTCTATTGTTTGTGTATTTTTTAATTTGAAAGTTTACTATTTTTTTGTGTATTGTTGAAAAGCAATTCACACAGTAGTACATGTCACATTCAATGCAAAACTTTGTAGTCCTTAGAAGACAACCATCTTTTGTGCAACGTTGCCTTGATTTTGTAATGGATTTGTGAGCAGATACATCACCTAATTTACTGCGGTAATGTTTACTAACTTGCATGCACAAATCTTCAGTACTGAGTTCGTTGCCTTTGTTACAACACATATTCCATAGCACAGTGGCATTTGTAATTGCAGTTTGGATCGACCTCGTAAGAACTACCCATGTCCATTTTTTACATCTAATACATGGTATGACTTTGTTACATCTAAAATCGTGCGTGTCTACACCGCCCATAAACTGATTGTATAAAGATACCTGATGAGGAAAAGGGTATTCAATTTTTTGGTGTTCATTCTTATTGTATTGTTGCATTTGACTTAGTTGAGTAACGCCAGTAGCCGTAGATAATAGTGATACTTTTGGAACCCATTATAGTCGCAAAATTCATTCCATTGCTTACTTCATGAGTAGTGTCAAACTGCCCTCTATTAGATTTTTTATGCAGATTGTGAATTTATTTTATTCTATGTTTACGAACAACTCCTGTCAAGCATAGTCCAAGTTTTTGCAAATGAACAACTAAATAGGGGCTTGTAAAGTAGTTGTAAAAGTAAAGATGATATAAAGATAGTTTTGTTTGCGGAGATTTTAATAAAAGAAAATTAACCATTTGCAAAACAACTCTTGAACCTAGCGGTATATTTTGTAAGTTTTGATTGAATGTATTACTGTTTATGCTACAATAAATATCAAAGTCGAGTAAAAACCCAAACATTGTACAAATTGCCCAAAACTTTTTTCCAAATCTTATCGGTTTTGAGCGTATAAATTGTTTCAAAATACTTCTTCCAAAAAATTTGATCATCATTTCATGAATGGATAATGCTGTCGAAAATAATTGGAACTGTTGAAAATTTTTCCTCATAATATTTATCATTTGTCGTACTCTCCAAGCCCTGCCAGAATCATTTTTATCAGAAGGTTTTGCGTATTTAATCTTCGATTTTATTTTAAGAAATTTATCACGAAATATAGCTTTTACAACACTTTTACATCGTAAATCTTCATCTTTAGACCAATAATTCTTTTGGTCAGTTCTACTATTAAAAAAAGTTAGCATCAAAATTCCAATAAAAATCTCTAAATAATTGATAGTTAAATTGTAACCATTTTCAGAAATTATATCGACAATATGTTATTTTAATTCTTTACTAAAATAATGTTCAAATAATTCAACAGGAGTTTTATTTTTAAATTCTTTTTTTACTTTATCAAATAAAGGTATATGATTATTTATATCGCCAGGACAAATATTTTCATCTTTCTCCCATTTGCATTCATGATCACGTTCTAACTGCTTTTTTAGTAGGAATATAATTTTGCATAACTTTCGGATAAGAATAAATACGAATATCTTCTTCACTCTGATTAAAAGTTTCCTCGGTATCATCTTCTTCATCCGAACCCCCAAAATCATCAGCATTAGGTAGAACAACAACTTCATCGGAATCGTCGAAACTAGTCTCTTCATATTCAAACTCAACATTTTTAGATCGTTTAATGTGAGAATCATCAGTATCAATAGACTTCCGGATCGACATATTTTTTCAAATTAAACGTTTCGTATAATATAGCTTTTATATTAGTTAGATGTGAAAAATTTTAGTAAAAAATAAGTATCTACGAGTATAACTATATTTACGGACAAAATAATTGAAGACAAGTTTAAAAGAAACCATAAGTTGATATGTATGTTTAAAAATTTTATTTATTTTCGAAATATTTGATTAAAATCATAATAATTTTATAAACAATTTTACCGTTAAAATTTTTCAATAAACATGACAAGTACTTTTTAACTTTGTTCTTCGTGAGGTTTCGTATCGGTCAGTAAAAAAATTCGTCACCACATTTTTGAGTTTACGAATGAGAAAGTATATATTTTATCTATTAGCCTGCCACTCAAACGTGATCTCTAATACGGAAAATATCATGTATACGGTCCACACTAAATTTAGACTGTCGAGTGTTGCGAAATAGTGAACCTCCTTATATGCCCGAGGCCTCGCTGTTCTGTTACAGGAAAGCGCGCCGCGTGTGTCTTACCGCCTAGCAGTAAGAAGCTGAGTTGTGTTTACAGTGAGCTGTAGCGAGTTGTATGAAGTGTGTATGATTCCATTTCTTAAGACTTTTGGAAACAAAATTAAACTCAGATGCAAAACTTTTATTACTCAATGCTTTCATTCATACTATATCACTCTGTAATGTATTTTTATAGAATTTTATAAGAAAAAATAAAAAGAAACTCTGAAAACCAATTACATACAATAATATAATTATTCCAGAAAACAAAAGAATTAAAATATTTTTAAAATATCCCGCTATTTTGAGTCCGCTATATTGAGTTTCGAAACTTAACCGATGAAAAGTAAAGAAAATAAACATAGCGTCTTTCAATGTTATTTATAATTGTATTAGTTAAAATTGTGAAAATTGATATTGTTTATAATAAAAATGTTGCAATAATTTGTTAAACAATTTAGTTAAACAAATAATTTGTTAGAAATGACAACTTATAGACCAACAAAAAAGTAATAAACATCATCAGGACATGAAAAAATATAAGAAAGAAAGGTTCGGAACGTTTTTATCATAAAAAACAGCTAAAATATACGAATATCTTAAATTTTTTGAGGTTAGGAATGCGTTGTATGCAATGTTATTGTTAACTACTATATTAATACGGGTAATTTATGAATAAAGGTAATCAGCTACTGTCAAAACTTAAAATACACATCAATAATTCAGATAAATCGAGAAAATTGAAAATTCTTGAAATAAAGCCGCCATTTTAAGTCCGCTATATTTCATTTCATAACAAAATCAATTGAATTTCCAAGTAGAGGTCTGTATGCTACCCAATCCTGAGTTTCAAAGGAATCGGTCCATAATTTCAATACTTTAACTAAGATTTACGAAAACAAAAATTTTTAAATTTGCCATTTATTGTTAATTAATCCGCTATATTGGAAACATAAGTAAAAATCTAGTGGATCAAGCAATTTTACATAGAAATACAAATTTTCTAATTTTTTTATCGACGTATTACTTATTTTTCAACACGATGAAAACAAAGTAAAATTTAGGGCATTCCCGGATTAAACGGGTTAATCAGGATTTTGTAATGGTTTATCATGTTTCCTAAGTTTGGTTTAAATTCAACTGCCCATAGTGATATGACTTGGGCGGCGAAGATTTTGTTAGCTTCTACGGCATCATAAGTATTTGTGTTTAATATTTGTTGGACTTTATTACGCAATTCTTGGAGGCGTTTTTGGTTATGGTCGTACTTACTGTGTACTACTTCTAAATTAGAATGAATAATATGCGTTTGTTATGTTGCTAAAGTTGAAATAATCTGTTGTCTATTGTATAATTCGGTTATTTATTTTTTTAATAAATCACAGTCAACGGCATCCATGGTTTCAAATAATTTTCTACTGGCCCAACCAATGGACTCTAATGGTGTCCTCTTTTCGAGATAGTGTGGGGAACTTTGCTGGAAAAATCGGTGTTTATGTCAGGTGCAGCGAAATATTGTTTAGCATCTGAATGGTATGATACGATGGTTTTTAAGTTTTGAGTTAGCGTATCTAGTGAAATGATTGACTTGCATTCTTTCCCCGCTTTCTCAGCATATGTAGAGAAAGTATTGTGTAATTGGTATTCTCGTTCAACTAGGGATTTTTATAAACATTGGAAATCTAGTGTTATCGTTATTCGCCATTGGGTTCGGGCTACATTGACTTCTCCAAGGTATTCGTAGTATATGCCGGAGTTGTTTGGCAAGGATAAAATTCAGTAGTTCGTTAGATTTTTCAGGGCCGAGACGTGGATAACTAGATACATTATTATCAGAATCGTGACTCCGTTGGAGATTTTCCACGGCATGTTTGACCTTATTTCGAATGTCCTGCAACACATTTTAAGTTGGACGATTGTTAATGTAAATCGATGGTGTGATCATGGGTTATATTTTATTCATAACATTTTTTAATCTTATCTAAGTATTTTAAGAGACGTTTTCCGTTGGTGGACTTTACGATCGGATTATTGTTTTTGTGGATTTATATTATTTTAAATTGGCCGTTATAGAATTTGTCTATTTTTCCATATCTCGGTTCTTTCAAGACATAGACTTCCATTCCGACTTATAAGTGTTGAGGGCGTGCCTTCTTGTCATAATAAGTTTTGTTGCGGTGTTTAAAATCTATAATATTCTTGCGGGCTATTTCTCATATTTCTCGTAAGCATTTGTCTAGGTCTCATAAATAAGAGTTGTATGATTCCATTTGAAATTCGTAAGGTAATTGGTAAGGACTTCGTGCGATGATCCATATTCAATTTCGTAAGGAGTATAGCCGGTAGATGTATGTACTGCGGTGTTGTATTCATGGACGGCAAATGGAATTACTCAATCCCAGTCCGTTTTGTTTGTGGCCTTGGTTAGAATGAAATCGTTAATATAGCATGACTTCTTTCCAGTGAACTATTAGACTGATGACGATAGGCTATTGTGGTCACCAATTGAAACCCGAATATTTCGAATAGTTTTTTAAGTAATTTATTTTTTAAGCTAGTGTCACGGTCGCTTAATATTATATTTGGTGTTCCAAAAGGGTCTATGAAGTAGCATGAAATGGCATCGGCTATGGTTATGGCTTGTATGTTGGGTAGAGGAATAGCAATACAGAACTTAGATAGCAAGCACTGCATGGTAAGCACATGTACATTGACACTGTATTGACAGCTAATTTAGTGAATACCTCGATGGGTGTATCAGTAATTATCATAGATTTACAGGTTGTTATATGAGCCAGCTTTCGTTACTGGCATATCTTACATCGGCGAATATAATCTTCTACTTCGGTTTTCAGTCCATTCCATTGATAGCATTTGCATATATGGCGGTATATCTTTCCTACTCCTCGGTGATAATCTTATAAAATGGTGCCTCGAATATTTGTTGGGGGAATAGCGTATTCTCCATAACAAATAGTCATCATAATATTTAGAGATTGCAATATGTTAATTAATTCTGTTGTACCAGAACAGAGATCTGCGAGATGTGATACGAGACTAGATAATAGTGAACAATCTTGTAAGGGTGTCGGCGTATCGTCGACGTAGAGTTGGTACTCCTTTCCTTCGTTGAAGGGGTCTTCGTTATTCACTGATGAAGTATCTAGGTCGCTGGATGAAGTTGGTAACTGAAGTGACGCTTTCTTTGGTGGATTTTGTTGTCTTCGTAGCAATAATCTCTTAGCTACTGTGCTAGCATCTAAGTTAGCTGGTGTATCCGGGGTCCTTGAAGTAACTGTGGCGGCTTCGGTTGAGCCTTTCTTTCGTCCTCTTTTAGATGGCCCTTTATCCTTTTTCAGTCTGACCCATCGCTCTCACTTAAACTTCTAGCCTTTTGAAGTCGCACCAGAAAAGTTTTGGTTGGTTTAGTAGCTATTATAGGGAATATTTTGGAGATCTGGTCCCGATAGACTGTAAAATGACTACCATATAAATAATGTTTAAAATGCATTATCGCTGTTATTATTGCTAAGCATAGTTTCTCAGCGGTAGTATAGTCCTCACATTTATTTAAGGATCTGGACACGTAGGCTACGAGCCTACTATCGCTCGTTTCTCCTTCGCTTAGCACTGCACACAAAGCTATGTTTAATGAATCTACCGTTAAAATAACCGGTTTAGTCACATCCGAATTAATCAACACGGGGGCTTCACAACGGGCATTTTTCAGGTGTCTTTCTTGTTGTTCGTTTGTCCATTCGATTTTCTTACCTTTTTTTAATAAATCATTCATAGGGTTTACCTTTTCAGCAAATTTTTTAATGAAATGGCGGTAATTGTTAGCTAATCCCAGGAATTGACGGATATTTGTGGTAGTTTTAGGAGTAGGAATATCTTTTGCGGCTGAGATTTTATTCGGATCGGGTCTAACCCCGTTTCTGTTGATTTAATGGCCTAGGTACGTTACTTCCAGTGTACGGAATTCGCATTTATCTATCTGTAATTTGAGTTCCGCTTCCGAAAATCCTGTAAATTGTTTAAAAAAAATTACTTATCTCTTTTTTGTCTAGATATACGAATAATTCTACCTCCTGCAATCCAAGTGTTACAAAGTCCATATCGCTCCATATCGCTGAAATGTAGCAAGGGCATTATGAACCGAAGGACATCATAATATACTCTTCTTTCTCTACCTCTATCTGATGAAATCCGCCGATGAAGTCAAAGATAAAATAGAACTTGGTCTTCCCTATTAATTCTAAAATTTCTTGAATATTTAGATATTCGGTAAGGGATACGCATCTGGGATGATATCGCTTTTTACCATCAGATCGTCCTCGCGGTGTTTGGTCTTCTACTGGACGTATGTGTCGAACGTAAGTGTTGTGACTATGGCTTAAGGTGGCTTTCTGGTGATTTTCCAAAGTTTTTGTTTAGTCCATGATAAAAATCTGAATAAATTACCTAATACTCATAATATAAAAAGTATATTTTACAGAGTTTTTCAGATTTTTTACCGTCAAATATGAACACATGAGTCATTTTTTAGACCAAAATAATGTAGCTTTTGTAGAGTTGGTTTGCGTCAAGATATTCATCGAACAGATTCAGGAAAATTTATCATCATTCTAGACATTAATAAGAAGAAAAGCTAGCATTTATTATACTTTTAAGTTTATTAATTTACTTTTATAAATATACTCTATTGAAATCATAAATAAATGTCATATTTTCATGATTCTTTAAAGGTTAATATCATTATATATTATTAGAAATTCAATAAAAGTACATTAAAGAATGCTACCTTTTATTCGAAATACATCAAACAATATTTGAAAAAAAGATTCAAAATGATCCACTGAATATGTTGACACGAATTAACTAAAAATCTGATATACTCGTATTACTTATTGCATCCTTACATTAAATTTATTAAAATATTTCAAATCTTTTATGTATCAAATACATCTGATACTATAACAGGTAACTATATCAGGTACTATATTAGGTAAACAATAATGAATTATAAATATACTAAACTTTCGAGTCTACATTCTATTTGCTTTTTTTTGCATGAAAAAACCGCTTCAAATTCATTGGAACTTAGCTTCCTCAATGTTTATAAATTGTTCCAATATGAAATTATTTATTCTATTTAATTCTGCAGTGAAAAATCAGTATGATTTTCTAAAAATTAAATTAAATTGATCATAATATTTCTAACATAAAAAAAAAACAGATAACCTAAAACTCAAAAATCGAAAAATCGAAAACTAGCTAAAACAACATTATATTATACAGTATATTTACTATACTTATTTAGCAGATTATCCTACACTCGCAAGTACATATTAATAGATAAAAAGCAAAAACTGCTATTAATGTAGCATTTATTACAAAAAAAAAGTAATATTTGCTATTGTGCAATTAATAAGGAGATGCCACAACCCGCGGGAAGCGATTTTCGATGAGGCTTCAGAAACTGGTTTCCGGTACCTAAACGTGATGACTGGCACCCGTACGTTCGTCTCATAGGCCCTTGGGGTCAAGATACGACCTTAATAAATACATCTGTGTTTGCTAAATATAGCGCTTGGCTCTATCTCTCTCTCTCAGGTGACAAAATTATACGAGCAAAAAATTTATTACAGGATTTCATGCTAGAGTCGTCGACACTGCAGCTCTTGACCAGGACACAAGGGACGGTATTATTAACGGGAAAATTTTTATTAATGAAGTTTTACAAAGGACTCTTTTATTAAATATAGAAGTCTCAAGGCTCTTACGATGAGACTCAATTTTCAATACGTTTGGCATAGAGGGGGCCGTTTCCTGGTGAAGAGGCGTGATGGCGACGTCTCCCATGAATTTTCGTCAGCGGCAGATCTCCGAGCAATAGTAGCATCATATGCTATTACTCAACCTGCACCAACTATCGAACACACAACAAAAAATCTTGAAAATGTTAATGTAATGGACAAGACTGTTATCCCGTCAACAGTTCAAAATGAGACTGTCGCAAAAAATTAACTATCCGCAGACACTGCTGGGGGGGGGGTTCGTTGTTGGAGACTGAGAGCAGGTTTCGTCGATGTTACCTGTTTTACGGGGCACCTTGGCATGATCAAACAACATCTTTCAGCTGGTCCTACCTACCATCACTTTGGAGTTGCTGAATCGCACCTTGAACCTGCTGTTGGGAGTGATCGCATTCAGATCGACGACTACTCACTAATTCATAACTCATTCAAGGCCAATTTATACATGAATACATAATGTGCAGTGTTCAGCAGAGCAGCCTTCCCCCCGTCTTTGTTGCTTTGATATACAGACCACCATACGTAACGTTTTTACAGGGCTCCGACTCAACAGACAAACTTACTACTCATACACAAGATTTTAGTCATAAAATTATAATGGGAGATCTGAATGCGAACCTACTTGGAACGTCAGCCGATGCAAGATTTACCAGGCGGTTGGCTGATGATCTCAACCTTCAAATAGTTGATCATGGTGCGACTCATCATCTCGCAGATTCTCACACATGGATTGATGTGATCCTGACAGACAACAATGACGATTTCCCAGTCATCATAACATCATAGAGGTCGAGATTGGGGTCGAAACTGCTGCATCCCCTGTGGCTGAATCTTTCAGCTACAGGGATTTTAAATCGATCCAGTAAGGCGACCTCCTGTCTCACCTAGCTGAATGTGATTGGTCACCGATTGATGGTTCTGCGGCAGGTGTTGACAGTCAATGAGAGTGCCTCAGTGTCAACCTCATGGCTGTGATACATAAAATTGCGCCCTTAAAAGAATTTACACCGAAAAAGAAAATGAACCCCCCATGGGTTGTGACTCTATACGAAGACGTTATGCTTGGACCAAAGACGACAGACCGTTGCGGGAGTATCAGGGCCTTGCAGCAGAAGCTGAATTACGAACTTAGGATACACGAGAAAGTTTTTTGCGAAATAGAATATTCGAAGCTATTGATAATAAGAAAGACATCTGGAAAGAGCTCAAGGCTCTGGGCCTTCTGCCAAAAACAAGAGAGGAGCTTCATGGTTTCTCGCCGGAAGAGCTCAATGCCCACTTTGCACCCTATGGAGGGATTTCACAAAGTGAAAGTGATGAAGAACTTGACAACGTCTTGACTACTGCCAGTGATGACGGCTTTGTTTTTCGAGAAGTTAGCTTCTCAGACGTGGTCCTAGATGTTACCCATTTTTCGTCACAGGCTAGAGGAGAAGACGGCATCTCCCAAAGTATAGTGGCTAAAGCTCTTCCGTTTGTGGGAGATCACATTGTTAAAATCTTCAACTCCTCCTTGACCAGTGGCATTTTCCAGGAACTTGGAAGGGAGCTCAATTAGTGCCTTCGAAGAAGCATCCTGTCCCATCCATGGTGTCAGACTTTCGGGAAAACAACCCTTTAGACTCGATTCAGACTGGTTTTCGACAGAATCACAGTACACAGACAGCTCTACTAAAACTAACGGAAGACATAAGAACAGGCATTAACAACAACAACATTTTTTTGACCATATTGTTAATGTTTGATTTTAGTAAAGCATTCGATACCACTTCACACACAAACCTGCTGCGTAATCGGATGCGCATGGGTTTCTCCAGGAGTGTTCTCCTGTGGCTTAAGTCATATATAATGGAGAGACGACAGAAAGTCGTCACTAATACAAAAGGGGATTCAGGTTGGCTAACCACCAATCTTGGCGTGCCACAGGGCTTAGTCCTGGGACCCTTGCTTTTCAGCCTTTACATAAATGACTTACAAGACGCACTCGAATTAGATGGTGTAGAACACATACTATATGCTGACGACCTGCAAACCTACACTCAAGTAATCCTGGAAGGTCTTCGTGATGGTATCGGTCGCATGTCGGCTGTAGTACGAGCAGTGTCGAATTGGGCATCGTCAGCTGGCCTGCGCCTCAATGTCTGAAAGACAAAGGCGACTATCTTTGGATCTGATCATAACATCAAACAGGTTCAGAGCCTTGACTTGCAAGGCATTGAGATATAGACCGGCGTACACGTCCCCTTTGTCGATACAGTCACTAATCTCGGCGTGGTGATGCACGGAAGTTCACATGGAAGCCGCAATTAAATGCGGTCAGTAGGAAAGAAAATACAGCTCTGTATAGTCTGAAATTATTCCGTTCTTGCACCACGGAGGTACTACGGAAGCAGCTGGCATGTGCACTGGTACTGCCTCACTTAGACTACTGCTCAGTGGTTCTTCTTGACGTGTCAGGGGAGCTCCACCCTACTGAAAATTATCGCGTGCGTAATCGCACGAGTTCTCGCTTGAATAATCGCGCGAGAACTCGCGACAGTTTATCGATTTTTAAACGACACGAATATTCGCGCGATTACTCGCCCGATATACAAATATACAATTTTTTTTATTTACATTGAAAAATGAATTTAATTAAATTATATTGAAACAGAGGGACATTAAGAATAAATCATGTTCTGGTTATAATATAAAATGTAACTTTATTAATTTTACATGTAACACTAATTGACATTTTATTGTTATATTCGAATTTTAGGTAGAACAAAACCTTTTTATTGAAATTATGATTAAATTAATAAGGAACAGATTTTTTTTTAAATTTATGATTCATAAATAAAGAAAGTAAAGAAAACGTAAAGATAATATTTTATCACACATTATTTTAATGATTATACCCTGATAACAGATAAGGACAAGAAACGATTAAAATGATTAAAATGCTAAAATCTATTTTAGTTAACAATAATGCCTCTGTTCAAATAATTTTTAATCATTTTAATCAGTTCTCCAACTGCCTATCAAAGTATTGTGATTTTTTCATTTTTGTAATTCTAAACTTACAAAACATCAATTTTTTACTAGAGTTCTTCGACTAGTGAACCTCGAAACAAAAAGTTTATATTTTAATTGAAATCACTACTAGAAAGTAAGAAATGTGACTGAACATATGTTATATTTTTGATTTTTACTAGTGATTTCTACTAGGACTAGCGTTTCTTCGACTAGTTGATCTTGAAACAAAATAAAATATATACTTTGATTTAAATAGCTGCTATAAAATAAAAAACTTAACTGAACACGGATGAAATTTTAAAAAAGAAAATCTGTTAAATAAGATTAATCTCTGACGTTATATCTTAAACGTCTTTGGGCGTTGACATTTGGTAGCTGAAATTTATTTTTCTCTGCAGCACGCAGATCTCTTATTTTATGTCTTATAACATAAGTTGCCCGTAGCAAATAAGATGCTTTCTCGTCACTTGGATACTTGTGGTTATTGAGAAAGTCATTGTAGAGACCTAGAAAAAACATTATTTTTAATGGTTAATGATATTTAAAATTATGAATAGAGGAGATTAAATAATTGATCGATTATTTTCTCTTAAAAAATAGGCGATGAAATTATTTAACTTAATTTAATTATAATTATTTAACTTAATTTGATTATAATTATTTAACTTAATTTAATTATAATTTCATCGCCTATTTTTTAAGATAAATTAATGGATCAATTATTTAACCTGCAAAGAATATGAATTACTGCATACTTATTAGCAATCGTAATATATCTTTTTCAATCAACTTCACTGGTGACCTGTTAGGAATATTCTCCACCCCTCGGGTCAAGTCCAACGCTCTGTTACATAAATTACATTCTCCCCAAATAAGCACAGCCAATTCTATCAGGAATGCTTGTGGCTTATGCCTTTGCAAAAGTTCCCACTGCAGTAAATTAACAGATATACCCTCTCCAAGGTACAGCTATAAAATATATAATAAACTTAATTAATAAGTTGAATAAATAATTGTTATTATATAATATTAAAATTTACCTCATTTCCAAATGCTATATTATAACGCTTCCGCATTTCTCGATTACCAGGTTCTCCTCTCTTAGTGTAGTATTCAACGCAATTTTTGACATATTCTGTCATTTTGTAATACTTGATACGTCTTGGCCCTACGAAAACATACAAATTACATGAGTAATGAATTGAATATATCAATTATAATAAATTTAAAATATGTAAAATTACATTTACATACTTGGTTCATTCTGAGGTGGCGGCTGGTGTCCATTTTGAGGCTGCTCTCTATTTACTGGATCTTGAACTTCTATATCTTCATTTTGAATCGGTAGCTGCTCTTCATTTACTGCGCCTGGGGGTTCTCCGTCAATCTCATTTCGTTTTGGTGGCTGTGGTGGCTGTGGTACATCACCTGGTGCTTCGCGGGAATCTCTAACCTTATTTTGCATTGGTAGCTGCCGTTCACCTGGTGCATCTGGGGGTTGTATCACCTGACTTCGTGAAGGAGATGGCGTAAATAAAGGTCGACTAGGTGGTGGTGTGTGTGCAGGTGACATATTTTCAAATAAGATTGGAGATGGTGTATTCCTTCGTGGTGTACTTTTTTGAGATTCAGGTGAAAAGCTTTGAATCGGTGATAACTGACCATCTGGCTTATTTGTAGATTCTTGAGCAGGTTGCTTGTGTTTAGAAAACAAGTCGAGACGAAGTGAATGATGCGATTCTGTTTCTGATTCAGATGATGATGGTGATATAGTCGGTTTTTTTGATCGTGGTACTCTGACATGAGAACCAGATGCCTGTGGTGACTTTGAATTCACATCGCCTGGTTTTGACATTTTTCTCTTTCGAATTGCAAGTAGCGATGGTGATTCTGGGGAGGATGGCTGATCGGTTGTCATAATATTATTTTCGGATGCCAATTTTTCTAAGACTACTACTGCACTTTTCATTACTGAGGAAGTACCAGAATTTGCTGTCACATCATTTTCTTCAAGATCACGAAATGGTGGTACTCCGAAATAGTTATCTACTCTCTTCAAAACGTTTTTGGCTCTTTCAATATTAACTTTTTTGCTTTGTGATGTATTTTGCTATAAACAAACAATAATTAAAAAATATAAAAGTCATCTAAACATGCTGTTATGTAATAATAATATTTACTAATACATAAATGAATAAAGAAATTTTGAGGTTAAATGTGACATTTTTGTTTTTAATCAATTCTTTCTAATACCATGTGGTGCCATGGAATCGTGTGGACAGTGCCTAA